>JAZHRO010000040.1:61857500-63057500 GCA_037157565.1 Thalassia testudinum
CTTCGATTCCAGTATTCTTCTTCTCTGTCCTTAAAGCCCCGAACTCAATCTGGAAAAAGCTAGATGTGATGCGCAAAATATTCTTTTGGAAAGGGGCCTCTCATCAAGGGGCTTTTTTCCAACCTTTGAAGTGGGAATCAATTTGCAAGCCAAAAAAGATGGGAGGTATGGGTGTTAGATCCCTTAAGGAATTCAATGAAGCTCTACTATTGAAGTGGGTTGTTCGGTTGCTGCAGGGAGAAAGAAAAATCTGGACAGAAATTATTCAGGACAGTTATGAGATTGCCAAGGATGAGAATAATCGTCTAAAACCCCGTAAACCTTCCCCCTTTTGGTCTTCAGTGGTGCGCGCCCTAAGGGACAATTGGAATTTTTTCAAATCTGTATTAGGTGATGGGAAAAGCTTCAAGTTTTGACTAGAAAATTAGGTACATGGAGGGGTGTTTAAAGACAGGTTCCCCCTTGCTTACGTAGCGGCTTTGGATAAAAATGTTGTGGTGTCCGATTATTGGGATGCGGAATCTGAGCAATGGTTTTTCAATAATATAGGGGGGAATAATCATGAAACAAGAACACGAGTAGAGAATGAACGTCTCATGCAAGAACATGCTGCCTTCAAACCCATGCCTCATGAATATGACACATACAAATGGGAGGGTAAATTTTCTACTGCGGCTGCTTATGACAGATTGATAATGTCCTCCAAGATAGCGGAATTTGATGAGATGGAGAAGAAGCTATGGAATTTAAAAATACCATTAAAGATACAAATTTTTTTATGACTCTGCAGAAGGGACGGCTTGATTACTGGAGATCTGAGGCACAGGAGGATGGGTACCCCCACCCAGTTTTGTCATTTATGTGGGATGCATAATGATTCTAGCATTCATATTTTTTCTTCATGCGTGATCACTGATTATGTATGGAGGAGAGTATGTAATGGGTCTCTACCCACATGGGAGAATTTGTGGCGTTGCCTTGTGGATGGGAATAAGCCATGTCTACATATGGTAGCTGTGCTACAGGTTGTATGGAGGGCTAGAAATGAGTGTGTTTTTCAGGAGACCCCAATGTATGTGGATAATATTGTAAATTTTTGCTGGAGTCTCATACAGCATTAGGGTTCGATCATGTAATTATTTCTTTATTATTAATAATAGCTCTCCTGGTTTGCTATTGGTGATTCGATAGCATTCCTTTCTTTCTCAAAAAATATAAGGTATATACTAAGCTATTAATGTATATAATGTAAACTATGTATATAATATGCATAAATAACTTATGTACATATTCTATAATGTATATTAAATATTTAAGATAACTTAAATTGTATATAACTTATTTATATAACTAACTATTAATTTAATTAACTTATATGTGCTATAATCTAGATAAATTAATAAACCCCTATAAATAACATTATTTATTAATGATACTATACATACATGTATATGTATATATAATGTACATTAATATACCTATAACTTAATTTAATTATTATGTACAATAAATAATTAATTTATTAAATTATTAAATAAGTTATTAAATTAAATCTAAACAGATTAGTAAATTAAGTTATTATGAACTAATTTATATTGTATATTTGTATTATATTATTTTAAATAATTTAAACTAATTTAACTATATTTATAATGCATTATACTATTTATACCTAATTTATATGTAAATACACTAAAATCACATATTTAAATGTATATAAATTACAATAAAACCTCTAAAATATAATAAAAATCGGTAATAAATACTTTATTATGTATATTAACTCTGTAATAAGTTAATTTGATAATTAATTAACTAATTTATACTGTAATTAGTAAATTAAGCCTTAATTTAACTTCTATAAATGCCAATCTTTAGCTAATTTATTTATATAGTAAATATAATTATTTTTGTAAATAAACTAAATAATTATATAGCCCTATATAAGGGCTTTCCAAACATATAAATTATTTTGAAATTGAACCTAATTATGGCCCTCAAATCGAGGGCCAAAATCAAGCATTTCGCACGCAACACCCTGAATTCCAGCTCCTGGAGTGGCGCCCAATTAGTCCCACATCGTAGGAAGTAAAGCATCCGATGTGCTATTTATTGAATTCCACCCATTAGCTGAGCAATCGTCAAGTGCTTAGCATGAATTAAACCCACTACCCTTACCCCTCTTCTGAGCATGACATTGATATTGATTTGGCATGAGCTTGAGCATATGGTGCAATGCAGATCGGGGGCTATGCACTGTGCATGGGTCTGATTACGCCCAGTAATGAGCCATAAATCAGCTAAAATACACCTAATTAAGGATTAGGGTGGCCTTAGTAAAGGTCTAGTCCCACCTTTACGAGTGCTGTGTATCCCTTGAAAAGGCCACCCGCCAATTAAACCCATTTTGGATCAAAAAAATCAGTTTGAACTGGTTGTGAACCAATCTACAACTAAGAGCAAAGGAAAAATTTGCGTAAGTGTTGTGCCTTGTGAGCCCTTGTGTACATCGTGTGTATGTGTTGAATGTTCTGTGTACATAGTGTCGTGTGTGTATATAAGTATATGTATGTGTGCATCTGTATATATATAGTATATATGTAAATAATATGTATATAAGTATACTTAGAGTATATAGAGTAGTGTTTGAGCTATATATGTATCTAAATAAGAGATAGCTTTAGTGACAGATATAAATGTCACTATACATAGCATTATATGTCAGTATAGACCTTAGTTTTTACCTCAGCTTATGTATATAGTTTTTCTAAGGTTTTAGTGACTCTTTTATACATCACTGTAGATATAGTATATGTTATTGTAGATAGTAGTAAGTTAAGTTAGTATAGTACATATTATTACTTATTATTATATATATAGCTAAGATTAGTATTATAAGTTGTAAATAAATAATATAAAGTATTTAATTATAGTTTTTTATGCTTGTTTGTAGATAAATGTTTGCAAGCATTGTAATTCATTCTTTTGTATATAATTAATTCATTCTTTGATTCTTTGATTCATTCATTCATTCATGTTTATAAAATCAATCTTTTTGGAATTAAAGAATATTATTGGACTTAGAGAGTGATGTATATCAGTAACTGCCTCTCAGTGAACGACCTAGAATAAACCAGTAAAAATTAAGTATATAAATAAAATTGACGCAACAAAGGTTTGTATTTGTGACATATACTACAACAACGACGTTTTAAAACCCCTTTTTTGTATGAACCGATAGTCGTCCATCAGTAGGAACAACCCATACTCTAACACTTACAACCTTGGATGGAGGAATCACCTAAACTTTGCAAGGTCAAACTAGAAACCAACTTAGGATCTTGATTCGACCAGGCAGACCTATAATCCAACCTCCTTTGGATAGGCTCGGACCAATAGGTAGAACCCAAATCTCATTTATTAGGCACCTACACAATAGGCTGATTTATAGATGGTCCTAAAAGAAATAAGAGAGATGAATCAGAGAGACAAGGAGGATATGGATTAATTGAAAACTGAATTGATGGAAAGAAGGGACCAAATTGTAGATTTTAGACAACATGGGATGCTACCATCCTAACCCATCCCAAACCTAAGGAATTATCCTAGGAATTTGAATCAAGACAGGGAGCCACAACCTCAAGCTCATGTGATTAACCCTACTCCCCCTACACCTCCTGGATTTAACCCAATTCCTAATATGTCCAATCAGGGGGCACCAGTTCTACCTAACCCTCCCTAGAACCCTGCCACTTCCAATGATATTACCAGGGGGAATGACTTTAGATACACAGGTTCCACCCAGCCTCAGATCACTTCACCTAGGGCCCTTATGCAGAGTGCAAAGATCCCGAATAACAATGTGGTGAGACAAAATTATGATTTCGAAATAAAATCTAATTTGGGATTAAGAAGTGAATACATGGGTCTATATAGAAAGCCAAGGGAGAATTATGAGGTAAAGATATCCATATTAGAAAAATTCAAATTAATGATAATCTTCCTCCTTGCAGCTTTTGGATCTATTCCCACCTATGTCGATGAATTCATATATGGAAAAATGTAAGGCAAAATCTAATTTTGTTAGGAAGATAGTCTTGTCCAACCACACTAGTTCCCTCATCCAAAATAAGTTACCTCCTAAGAAACAAGATCCTGGAGCCCCAATGATTTCTTTCACCATAGGCAACATCACCTTTGATCAAACCCTCCTTGATCTAGGTGCTTCCATTAATGTGATCCCTACTACTCTTGCTGAGAAACTTGGTCTAAGCAACATGAAATCTATTGATATAACCCTTCAATTGGCAGACCAATCTATTACTACACCTAAGGGTCTACTAGAAAATGTGATTGTCCAAGTCAAAGAATTTCATTACCTAGTTGATTTTATGTTCCTTGACTTGGAAGTACCTAAAAATCTTAACCATACCCTGATCATCTTAGGATGACCTTTCCTAGCCACTACTAAGGCTAAAATCAATTGTGAGTTAGGGAATTAGAGATTGCCTTAGGAGATCAAAGAATTAAATTTAATGTTTTTGAGGCATCTAAGAGGAACAAAGTGAGTTATGGATTGATTGAAACATTGGGGAGAATTGAGGAGTCTAGGGCTATGCACACAATAAAGACAAATCCAACAGTTAATCACGCCATCCACCTTGACTTAGGACTAACCTGGTAAAATTCTATTAGGCTAAACTATGACTAACTGAAGGCATTAAACTTAACACTTGTATATATATACATATATTGTTAGGTTTCTTATATATATATATATATATATATATATATATATATATTAGTCTAGATTGCAGATTTGGAGCTAGTTAGATTATATCGTGTCTACTCAGATATTTTAAGGCGATTTCTACCCTTTTTATGTTTATAGCATGCAATGAGGACTTTGCATGAAATAGTCATGGTGGGGTGGATTTACATTTTGACTAAGTTACCTTTATACTAGTCTCCAAAATTGTCATTTTTAAAGTGTCGTGCTTGCTAGCTTACATGTTTTCACTTGCTGTACATGTCAAAAAAAATATATCGGTGTTTTTAGAGTTTAAGCTGTGAAAAATTGAAAATTTTCAATTTTGAGGATTTACCGATCTTAGGAAATATACAAAGTCTTTTCACTTAGACTCTTTAGGTCATGTTTTGACTTAATTATCTCGAGTATTTACTAAAATACAGATTCATTTTCCTAAGTTGTTGATGATATTTGAAAAAGCCGAAGTGTTAAGTCGATGGGGTGATAAGTATGTGACTTATCTTCCCGCCCTCTAGTTTGAAAAGTTTGAGAAGATTAAGCTTTTTACACTTGCATGTATGCACTGACTCGTCTTTTGGTTGACCTACCATTGAAATCCAAGTAGCCAATAGAATATAGATTGAGGTATGGCTAGCATGTTGTAGTGGGAGAGCCTCCCCATTTCCAGATGTCCAGATCCCAACCTTGCGTACATAGCTTTTCGTGCCTTTGTTTAGGAGATGTTCTTGAATGGATCAAGGAGAGCCACTCACCTAGAAAAATGAGTTGAAATAAAAGACAAAAATAGAGAGAAGAAGGTCAAGTACGAATAAATCCCACACCTCACTACAAATGGGTGTTGTATCCAAATAAAAACACCTCATTACATATTGGTCTTACCACTTGTACGATTCAGCTGGGGAAATATATGCCTAGAGTGTTGAACTTGAGATAGAAATTGGTAAGGAGAAAGCTGAAAATTCTTAGTAAGGAAAATCGAAAACTTAGGCCAATAGAGTTGAGTGGCGGTCTTAGTCCCGTTGAAAACTCAGATTTTAATAAGGTTGACCATTTGATGAGTCATTTATCTATTCGCATACACTGAAGCTTAAAATTCTAGTTTAATTCAAACCTTGGGTGGGTTGACAGAGCCACAAAACATTTCTCTTGAGACCCAAGTCCTAGGTTAATAAAGTCTCTAATTTGACTTAGCTAGTCCATATTTGAGTTAGTACTCTAGAACTATTGACTCTTTGATGTTAAGATTGTGTGTACATTTCCTTTGTTTTGGTGAAAAATGGGGATTGATGATTTCGATTTAGCTTAGCTCAAAACTTGCAATACGATTTCCAATGTAAATACTATTTTCCCATATGGTTTTTCGTTTAGTGTTTTGCTAGAGGACTAGCAAAAGATAGGCATGGGGGTGTGATATTTCTATACCTATTTAAATTAATTATGCCTAACTAATTCTAGTCCAAGGGTTAATTAGGGTGTTTGACACAAAATCGTCAATGTTTAGAAATATGTGTTATAGTATAAGACGAAAATCACATGAAACACTTAAGTTTGTAAAGCTCAAAATCAATTTGGAGTCTGAGATCGTTCACAGGGAGCAAATATGGAAATTTCAATCCACTAATCACAATAGCAATAATAATATGCAATTGAACCAATGAAATGCTCAAAATAATATTTCAATAAAGATCAGTGTAAAAAGATTGGGTTAAAATGGTGATTTGAATCACCAAATTAACCCTTAAGTTTAAGCTCACAAATCAACTTAAATAAACCAACAGTGATCTTAATCAGTTATCAAGCCAATGTACTCAATCAAATGCCAGATCTAACGACAACAGATGGCCTCAGATGCCTTAACCAGTAGCACCTCACAAGGCACAAGACCTTGCCTTAAGTCTCACAGAAGAGGCACAACAGCATCACACCAATAGAGGCACAAGGGCCTCGCATAAAACCCTCAGAGGGTACGTGTTGAGAGAGGGAGAGGGCATGAATCCCAAGGTAGTGCAAAACCCTCCCCCTTCTCTCTCTTCAGATTCTTCTTTCTTTTCAGAACAGGTCAAACTCTGGCATCCAAGTAAATAGATCCACCGCCCAGACTCGCAAGGTGTAAGCATGGGCGAGAGTGCGTGGACAAGCACGTGTGATGCACGTGCAATGGGGTGTGCATGGGGGACCTCACCACCCATGCATTTGAGGTGAACAACCAACATGACTTTTGCGTAATATATGCTGCAGCCGCTTCGTAAATGCTTGATGTGGCTCTAAAACTCTGCAGTTTCCTCACGCATAGCCACAGGTAAAAACTTTGAAGAATTCGGCTGCTTCGTCATTGCATGCTCTTGCTCGAAGACCTGGAAGTGTTGCTGAGGGGAGTTGGCAGGTCCTGGACATAACTGCATGGCTGAAGACGGTTAGAGGACTACTGCCGAAGTTGCAGGTGATAGCTAGGGCGGAGCTCCAGCCGAACCTGAAAAGTAAGAAAATGGGCCTTGGGCCCCAATTAGAATGCTCAATAACTTCGTCAGACCACAACAAGTGCGACGGTGGTCGTGGTTTGGTGTGTGTGTGTGTGTGTGGTGGGTTATCGGTGACAGAGAGGGCGAGCGAAGGTGGGTTTGTTTGGTGGTTTGTGTGCATGGTCAGAAGTCCCAATAAAGTTGGGACTTCGGATCAGTGGGTCAGGGAAAAGCTAATGAAGGTGGTGGCATTGTGTTTAGTGCAATATAGCATCGCGCGCGAGCTTGTCGAAGCTCAAACCAGACGTGGGGACGATGGTGAGGTCAAGGGCAAAGCAGCAATCAAAATGAAGATCTAAAGGCGTAGAAATGATCGAGGGAGAGAGAGAGATTAGGAAACTTAGAGTGAGGGAGAGTGGACGAGGGTGCCTGGCTGTGATGAGTCAGAGCAAGAGAGGGTAAAGGCAACGATGACATGGCAAAGAGGAAGGAGAGGGGGAGAGCGGCTGTGCTTTGGCCAACGATGATCACAAGGAAGAGGGGAGGATGTTGGACCGATCAATTTGACCATTGGCCGACTGGAGGAAGGTGTTGGAGAAGCTCTTCAGAGCTCAAGATGCGGACGACCAAAGAAGAGAGAAGAGATTTCTTGATCTTTTCCAAGCTAAGGAAAACGACAAAAGCTCCAGAGCATTATGTAGTGGTTCAAATCAAGCTCTAGATGAGGAAAAGAGATTGATTGGGTCGAGAAATTAGGGAAAAGGATCCCTTGATTTCTTTGATTTATTTCGAGCTCTACGGTGCAAATCAAGGTCAAATATCTAGTCCAAAAGATAAAGGGATCTCTCAAGATCAATCCCTCCAAATTTGGAGGGATTTAGTCATGATTTGAGAGAGATTTCTTCTCTCAAATCTAGCCTGGAGGTGCTTTCACACCTTCAATGGTGTTAAGGCCTTTCTTCCAAGAAAGAAGAGAAGTTAGGGACCTAAATGCAAGGAATTTTGAAAGTTAGGGGTCTAACTAAGAGAAATAGAGATTTAACGGACAAAAATGTAAACTAGGTCAAGATAGACTCTGATTGGGTCCAAATTTTAATACCAACCTAATTTGGACCCAAGAAATCTGACGGTAAAGACAGATTTCAATTTTGATCATATTTGACTGGGCAATTTGTACAGAAGCCCCAATTAGGGCAAAATTCCTTCTATGACTCTATTCAAGGTTAAAATAGGTTTCAGATGGTCAAAATAAGGGTACCAAACCTCTTAGAATATTTTTATAATAATTTTAGCAGGTTTAGATGAATTTTATCCTAACCATAACCTCTTTAATTTAACCAGGTTTGAAATTAGGATTTTGTGTGCTGTTGTGGTTCTCGAAATGCGTGAAATCCTATTTCTGTCTGTATCGACCCACTCATTGGACTTTAATGCTCATTTGAACTTTAATTAACCCATAAAAAACCCTGTGGCTAATTTGTGTTCAAGATGTACTGTTAACCCTGATTTTCTCTTTTCTTCTTAAATTAGAATATCATGGAATTATGACCCTCAGATGATTATGTGGGAGCATTTATCCCTCAATCTGAAGTAAAAGTGGCTAGTTAGGGCCTATGATGGTGTTCCCATCATACCCCCATGCCTAGATGGAACAAACCAAGTCTCTAAGACGGATGAAACCGTCAATATACCCTACTAAGCCACATCTCTAGAGATCAGATCAAAATACCAACAATAGGCCTAGAGGTACTCAAGTACCAGCCAAGATCTAGACTTGAATAGCTTCTACCTGAGTCTGCTGTGAAGGTTTTAAGGCCTGCAAAAATTGCCTAAAGGTTCATTGACTCCAGCGGTTAAAGCACCCGTGCATAGAAGTATCATGTCCAAGTTCAGTTAGCCAATGCATTTTGATAAGAGAGATAGAAGGATTTTTTTTTCATTTTGAGAGTTTTCTCTCTTTTCTTCTTAGATTTCCCTAAATCTAGCCTCGGATTAGCTCTAAACACGATCTGTATCAGATTCCTTATCCCCACCATAAATCATCGAAGGGTCCCTAGCATTCGATGCTTCGAAATAGCACCACTCATGGAAACCCCCAGAACCCTGGCTTTTGACACTTTGAGATAGTGTCACCCATGGCGTTCTGTAGCTAAATTCAAACCCTAGCAATCAACATTTCGAGATAATCCCCCCCATGGCACCTAAACCAGCATAAGGTGCTTACCTGCCCCCAGTAGGATATTTATATATCCTAAGAGACAAGCACTGAGGAGATGATATGTTAATACACATCTTCGAGGGGAATTTCCCACCACTCCATGCTGCTCCTAAGCTAGATTTTTGAGATAGTTTTTTTTTTCATAACCGAGCACTTTTGGCATTATTTCCTCGTTAAGCGCACTGAACCGGACTTAGTGTGTGGCTTTTTTTTTTAGATACTTAGGTTACCAAGTCCCGCAAACCAAAGGGCAGGCAACAGGGTCGAATAATATCTAAGCCTTAGACTTACTACATCAGTTCGCACTTTCCTCAACCTCTTGAGGACTAATTTGGATCTTAATAAATACTTGAGTGTTTCAACCTTGGAATAGGTCCAAGAGGCCTAAGGTCGGTACTCATTGCTAATCTCCTAAGTTTTAGCCTTCTAGGTCTTAATTCATCATCCGATCCAACCTAGAAGTTCGGTAAGTTCCATACTCAATTTCAATGGACTATCTCATTCATTTCTTTTTGTTTGCTCCTTTTTTCTCTTTTCTTTTCTTTTCTTCTCCTCAATTGTTTTTCATTCATCTCAAATTGACCTCTCCTTTCTTCTTTTCTCCCTTCTTTCTTTTTTTTTGAATGAAACCCTTCCATGCATTGATTTTCATAGCATTTTGCACTTTAATACCCCCTATGCCTTTTGCAATGTCCTCATTGTAAATTAGGTGGGTTCGTGTTCTGCTTAGTTTGTTCATTAAAATAGGTGGGTGGTGAATGGGTCGAAATGACTGTTGTGGACGATTTCTAGCTCTGATACAAGTATCAAATATGGAATTGGTTGTTCTAATGGATGAACCCTAAAGTGCAATATGATTTTAGCAAAATGATATGTCAGAAGGGTTTCAAGGTTTTTAAACAAATGACGGATTGCCTCTTGTTAAGCGCTAAGTTTAACACCATCAGTTGGGAGCAATGAAGCTCAGGGAGAATGGAGATCAAAAGATACTGCAGCCAGATTTGAGTCGATGAGTTTGAAGAACGGTTTGAGTCTCTGACCATTCATGACAAAAGGTTCTATTCGTGGCTGAGTTCGTTGATTTCAACAGCTCCATTTCCAAATACTTGTCTCACAAGGAATGGTCCAATCCATTTAGATCTGAGTTTTCCTAGGAAGAGCTTGAGTTTGGCATCGAAGAGTAACACTTTCTTACCAGGATGGAAAGATTTTTGTGAAATGTGTCTATCATGGAAGGCTTTAACCCACTCTTTATAGATGCACGAGTTCTTGTACGCGTCATTGTGTATTTTCTCGATCTTGCTCATTTGTAGCCGGCGGTGGGTTCCAGCCTTCATAAGATCCAGATTGCACTTTTGTACTACCCAGTAGGCTTTATGCTCCATTTCTATGGGGAGGTGACATGCCTTCCCATACATGAGTCTGAAGGGAGACAGTCCTAACTGGGTCTTATGGGCAGTCCTAGAGGCCCACAAGGCTTTCGGAAGGTAGGTAGACCAACCCTTCCTGTCAAGCTGAATGTGACTTGAAGGATGTTCTTGATCTCCTGATTTAACAGTTCAACCAATCCATTAGTCTGGGGGTGATAAGGAGTTGAGATATGATGTGACACCCTGTACTTTTTATTAGAGACTGGAAGTGCACATTTGCAAAATGAGACCCGCCATCGCTGATGATAGCTTTTGGAACCCCAAATCTGGAAAAGATGTTCTCCTGAATGAACCGAAGAATAACTTTATGATCGTTTGTTTTAGTGGGGACAACTTCGATCCACTTTAAGAAGTAACCAATGGTGAGTAAGATGTACTCGAAGCCGTTATATCCTAGAAAGGGTCCCATGAAATCAATTCCCCAGATGTCAAAGATTTTGCACATGATGATCAGATTTAAGGGCATCATATCGCACGGGCCCGTGTTGTTGAGGGTCTAACAACGGGCACATGCCCTATAATATGATTGTGTGTCTCTGAACATGGTGGACCAAAAGAACCCACACTGGATGATCTTCGTTGTGGTTTTACGCCGAGAGTAATGGCCTCCGCAGGCCTGGTCATGACAGAATGAGATGACACCATTGACCTCATCGTCAAGAATGCATCTCTGAATCACTTAGCCATTACCAATGTGGAACAGATACGAATCTTCCCATATAAAATACTTGGCATCGGAAATCATCTTGAGTCACCTGGAAGTCACCCAATCTGGCAGGACTTTACCCGTAACCAAGTAGTTCACAATGTCGGCAAACCAGGGAAGTCCATTAACGGCCAAGAGATGCTCATCCGGAAAGTGCTCAGTAATAGGTCTAGGCAGGTCAATGACCAAAGAAGGGAGGCATGACAAATGGTCAGCTACCATGTTTTGCTTTCCACTTTGTCACAAATTTCAAGATCAAATTCTTGCAACAGCAAGATCCAGCAAATTAATCTAGGCTCCGCGCCCTTCTTTGTGAGTAAGTGCCTCACTGCAGTGTGATCTAAGTATATGATGACATGGGAACCTAGGAGGTATGATCTAAATTTCTCCAGACCAAATACTACGGTTAGCAGCTCTTTCTTCGTAATTGTGTAATTACACTGAGCCTCGTCTAGTGTCTTGCTGGCGTAATATATGACCACTAGTTTCCCATCAATTTTCTGACCCAACACCATTCCTTCTGCGTAGTCATACTCTTCGCACATGATCTCGAAGGGTTGAGACCAGTCAAGAGATTGCAAGATTAGTGCTTGGGTGAC
Organism: Thalassia testudinum; assembly: GCA_037157565.1. NCBI lineage: Eukaryota > Viridiplantae > Streptophyta > Magnoliopsida > Alismatales > Hydrocharitaceae > Thalassia > Thalassia testudinum. Next base: position 61,869,684 of record JAZHRO010000040.1, read on the forward strand.
TCAGTTACGCAGGATCTCAAATGCATGAATGCACTCACTCGTCATCTCGAAAGTCGTGTCCTTCGAGAGGAAATTCATCAAGGGGCACATGATCTTGGAAAAATCAGATATGAATCAACGATAAAAACTGACGTGCCCCAAGAATGATCTGATATCTTTGACCGTGTTAGGCACAGGTAATTTGGAAGTGAGATTCACCTTAGCCTGGTCAACCTAGATACCTTTCTCAAAGACAAGATGTCCAAGAACGATGCCCTTAGGAACCATGAAGTGGCTCTTTTCCCAGGAGAGAACCAGGTTCACTTCGATGCATCTCTTTAAGGATCCGGACCAAATGCAAGAGGAATTCATCAAAAGATTCACCGAATACTAAGAAGTCGTCAATGAAGACCTCAAGGTAATTACTTACCATATCAGAGAATATGGCTAGCATGCACCACTGAAAGGTGGCAGGTGCGTTGCATAGCCCAAATGGCATCCTGCAGAACGCGTACGTACCGTAGGGGTAGGTAAAGGTGGCCTTTTCTTGATCCTCAGGATGAATTTCCACCTAATTATATCTAGAGTACCCATCCAGGAAACAGAAAAATCGATTTCCTGCCAGTTTCTCGAGAATCTGGTCAATGAACGGAAGTGGGAAATGATCTTTCTTCATGGAGGCATTCAATTTCTGATAGTCTATGCAGACTCTTCACGAATTCACAATACGTGTCGAGATGGTCTCTCCAAATTCAGTCATAATCATAGTAAGCCCTACCTTCTTAGGCACAACTTGGATCAGGCTCACCCAGCAACTGTCAAAGATCAGTAGATAATACCAGCATCTAACCACTTGATGATCTCTTTCTTCTCAACCTCCTACAAATTCAGATTGAATCTTCTCTACATCTCTCGAGATGGTCGTGAGCCCTCTTCAGTGTAGATACGGTATATGCAATACAAGGGGCTTATACCAGTCAGATCATCAAGAGTCCATCCGATGGCTCTTCGATACTGCTAGAGAACAAAAATTAGTTTCATTTCCAGATCAGGTGTGAGTCGGGAGTTGATGATCATAGGAAACATTTGATTGGAACCCAAGAAGACGTACTTCAGATGATCTGAGAGGGGCTTCAGTTCCATAACCGGGTAATCAACAGCAAGTGGGGGTGGGATGGGCCTCAAAAGATAAAGTGGGAGCTATGGGTGAATCAAGATCAGCTCTGGGCTCCACTATCAGTGGGTCAAGATCTTCTTGAGTTTGAGGATCAGGGATAATCGGGTTTTCTTCTATAATTGGGTCCTTAGCCATAGAACTACTTCTTCAATTGCCCCACAATTTATTCCTTTTTGGGCCTTAAAGAAATCAATCCATAATGTCTTATTCCTGAATTTCAACTCGATCTGGCCCTCTTTACAGTTGATGTTTGCCCTAGCTGTGGCTAAGAATGGTCTCCCTAAGATGATTGTTCCTCAAATGTTCAGGAGTATCCATATCTAATACAATGAAGTTCACCAGGAAATAGAAATCTCAGTTCCGTACTAGAACATCCTCAAAAATTCCTCTAGGTGACTTGATTGATCTATTTGCTAACTACAAGTCACCTCAGTCGGTTTGAGCTTAATTTCCTCGAAGTGATCTAGTAGGGATGTAGGGATCAGGTTTATGGAGGCTCCTAAATCCAACAATGCTTGATCAAATTCTAAATCACCGATCCTACAGGAGATCAAAGGGGTGCCAGGATCTTTTGCTTTTTACGAGAGTTTGCTCAAAATGATTGAGTTGACTTTCTTAAACAAAATGATCGAACTCCCATCTTTGTTTCGTGGCTTACGCTTTGGTGTACATAAATCCTTCAGAAATCTCGCATAAGTCGGTACGTGGAGAATCGCATCCATTTAGGGGATGTTTATCTAGACTTGCTCAAAGAGCTTGACCAGATCTTCCTCAAGTGCCACGGGTTTAGGTTTCCTCTTTCCTTTGGTTAAGGCCTCAAGAAGTGGGACCTCTGTAGATTCCTTTAGAATTAATTTAGGCTCATGATCTAGGATAGGAGTGTCCTAGATAGCCATCCTAGGGTTAGGCTCTGAACTACCAAGTTTTGACTTAGCCGATCCGTATTTGAGTCAATACTCTAGAACTATTGACTCTTTGATGTTGAGATTATGTGTATGTTTCCTTTGTTTTGGTAAAAAATGAGGATTGATGATTTCGATTTAGCTTAGCCCAAAACTCGAAATATGATTTCCAATGTAAATACTATTTTCCCATATGGTTTTTCACTTAATGTTTTGCTAGAGGACTATCGAAAGATAGTCATGGGGGTGTGATATTTCTATAGTTATTTACATTAATTATGCCTAACTAATGCTAGTCCAAGGGTTAATTAGGGTGTTTGACATGAAATCATCGATGTGTAGAAATATACGCTATAGTATAGGATGAAAATCACATGAAACACTTAAATTTATAAAGCTCAAAATCAATTTGGAAGCGGAGGTCATTCGCAGGGAATAAATATGATAATTTCAATCCACTAATCACAATAGCAATAATAATATGCAATGGAACCAAGGAAATGATCAAAAAAATATTTCAATAAAGATTAGTGCAAAAAGATTGGATTAAAATGGTGATTTGAGTCACTAAATTAACCCTTAAGTTTAAACTCACAAATCAACTTAAATAAGCTAACAGCAATCTTAATCAATTATCAAACCAATGCACTCAATCACATGCCAGGTCAGATAACAACAGAAGGCCTCAGACACCTTAACCAGCAGCACTTCACATGGCACAAGACCTTGCCTTAAGCCTCACAGAAGAGGCGCAGCAGTAGCACACCAATAGAGAAACAAGGGCCTCTCATAAAGCCCTCAAAGGCTAAGTGTTGAGAGAGGGATAGTGCACGAATCCCAAGGTAGAGCAAAACCCTACCCCTTCTTTCTCTTCAGAATGGGTTAGACCCTGGTAATCGGGTAAATGGATCCACTGCCCAGACCCGTGAGGCATGAGCGCGAGTGACAGAGTGTGGACAAGCGCATATGATGCGCGTGCAATGGGTCGTGCATGGGGGACCTCACCCCCCGTGTGCTTGAAGCGAATAGCCAAATTGACTTTTGCATAATATACACTGTAGCCACTTCGTAAATGCCCAATGTGGCACTAAAACTCTACAGCTTCCTCATGCATAGCCACTGGTCAAAACTTCAAAAAATTCGGCTACTTCATCGCTACATGCTCTTGCTCGAAGACATAGAAGTGTTTCTGAGGAGAGTCCACAGGTCCTGGACGTAGTTGTGTGGGTGGAGACGATCAGAGGACTGCAACTGAAGTCGGAGAAGGTGATAGCGAGGGTGGAGCTCTGGTTGAACCTGGAAAGCAAGAAAATAGGCCTTGGGCCCCAATTAGAATGCTTAGTAACTTCGTCGGACCACGGCGAGTGCGACAGTGGATGTGGTTTGGTGTGAGTATGTGTGTGGTGGGCTGTCGGTAGGCGGAGGTGGGTTTGTTTGGCGGTGTGTGTGCGTAGTCAGAAGTCCCAATAAAGGCCAATAAAGTTGGGGCTTTTGATCAGTGGGTCAATTTGGAGCTAATGGAGGTAGTGGCATTGTGTTTCTTGCAATTTACCATCTGCGTGAGCTTGCCAGAGGTAGAGCCAAATGTGGGGAAAACGGTGAGGTCAGGGGCGAAGCGGCAGTCGAAATGAAGATCTAAAGGTGTAGAAATGATTGAGGGAGAGAGAGAAAGATTAGGAAACTTAGAGAGGGAGAGTGGGTGAGGGCACCCAGCTGTGATGTGCCGGAGTCGAAGAAGGTGAAGGCGACGACGACACGGCGGCGAAGAAGGAGAGGGGGAGAGCGACCGCGCTTTGGCCAGCGATGGTCACGAGGAAGAGGGGAGGACGTTGGACCGATCAATTTGACCATTGGCCGATCGGAGGAAGGTGTCGAAGAAGCTCGCTGGAGCTCGAGATGCGGATGACCGAAGAAGAGAGAAGAAGAGATTTCTTGGTCATTTCTGAGCTAAGGAAGACGGCAAAAGGTCGAGAGCATTATGTAGAGCTTCAAATCAAGCTTTTGATGAGGAAAAGAGCTTGATTGGGTTGAGAAATTAGGGAGAAGGATCCCTTGATTTCTTTGATTTCATTCGAGCACTATGGTGCAAATCAAGGTGAAATATTTGATCCAAAAGATAGAGAGATCTCTCAAGATCAATCCCTCTAAATTTAAAGGGATTTGGTCTTGATTTGAGAGAGATTTCTTCTCCTAAATTTGACCTAAAGGTGCTTTCACACCTTCAATGCCGCTAGGACCCTTTTCGCAAGAAAGAAGAGAAGATAAGGACCTGAATGTGAGGAATTTCGAAACTTAGGGGTGTGACTGAGAGAAACAAAGATTTAATGGACTGAAATGCAAACAAGGTCAAGATGGACTATGATTGGGTCCAAATTTTAGTACCAGCCTAATTTGAACCCAAATAATCTGATGGTGAAGTCAGATTTCAGTTTTGATAACGTTTGACTAGACAATTTGCACAGAAACCCAAATTAGGGTAAAATTCTGTATGACTCTGTTCAAATTCAAAATAGGTTCATATGGTCAAACTAAGGATACCAAACCTCTCAGAATATTTTTCTATGAATTTTAAGAGGTTTGGATGAATTTTATACTAACCATAACCTCTTTAATTTAACTAGGTCTGAAATTAGGATTTTGTATGCTGTTACGGTTCTCAAAATGCATGAAACCCTGTTTCTATCTGTATGGACCCACTCATTAGAATTTAATGCTCATTTGAACTTTAATTAACCCCTGAAAAATCTTGTGGTTAATTTGTGTTCAAGATGTGCTGTTAAAATTACAGAATTAACCCTGATTTCCTATTTTCTTTTCAAATCAGAATATCATAGAATTATAACCCTCAAATGATTATGTAAGAGCATTTATCCCTCAAACCTAACTAAAAGTGGCTAGTTAGGGCCTATGATGGTGTTCCCATCATAAGGTGGAAAGCATTTAGCTAGTTTAGTTTTATCATATAGGTGCATTTTGTAAATATTGTATAATGTTGGGTTTTTCTACAATTTTTCCCTAATTTATATCTGGTACCTTACTGTCTTTGTTATAATATGTGCAAGTACCAGGTTTGAAGAAATTTTTAGCCTTGGAGACTGCATTTCTAGGATTGAGCTCACTTATATATGGGGGATGAGCCTATTTTTATGGATCCTGACCTATTTAGCAATTAGGCTAGCCTATTAGAAACCCAATTTTTCCAACCTAGGACCCACCCACCTAGTCTAATTAGCAACTTAATTTGGTCAACATAAATCCTATTTGAAGATATATTTATGTTGGCTAAATGCGTTTATTTAGATCCTAAAAACCCAAAACAACCGTATCCTATCCTTTCCATAGCACTTAGCAAAAACCCTTTAGGAGCCTTAGATTACTATCCTATGGACTCCCTTAAAGATCTTACCCCAAACCCTTCTTAATGCACAAAAGTGCATATCCTTTCCCTCTAAATCCAACCATCCATCATCTTTCCAAAATAATCCTAGCCTTCCATTCTATTCCAACCAAAATAACCTACTAGATTAGATCCTAACCCTTGATTCCAACCTAATTAGATCCAAGCTTTCCATCTAAAACCTAGGAAACTCTATAAATAGGAGCCTACCCCCTCCCTTCCCTTCATTAACTCAGTTTAGAATAATTCCACCATCTCCTCACCACCTTCTGCATATCCCTACTACTTAGAATATCCTCTCACCTCCATAGAAAAGTAGCTTCACATCCAATCTCTGCATCTCATCTTCCTGGTGGCCATCCTCCTCACCAAGTCTAGATTCTTTGTCTCACCTTCCTGTTGTCTTTAAGGCAGCTGCATCAACGGGCCAAGCTCCATCCCATCTTCTTCTTCTAGTTCTTTTCTAGTTGAAGTAGATTTCGAGTAGATATTTTTCCTATTCTAGTTGTAATCTTGACATTATTTATAGTGGTAATAAAGGTTAGTTTCCATCTATATTACTTTCAAATCTTGCATCTCACCTCCCTTCTCTACTTGCCTGATTAATTGAGATTTCCTTCTCATTTCCTTCCTTTTAATAGTTAGTTATATTTGCTTCTCATTTTGCATTTAGTTCTAAAAATCCTACACCTCCCCGTATTCGACTTGGGACTCATGAGAGTTTCGGTATTTTATTTGTCTGGAAAAGTCATGCTGCAAGTACTATATTTTTACTTAGTGGTTTCGCAAGAACAATCACCAACCAAATTTTGATGGTAATTGCATTCCTTGACTACCCAATAAGCTCTATGCTCCAATTCCACTATGAGATGACAAGGTTTCCCATAAACTAATCTATAAGGTGACATACCTATGGGAGTTTTATAAGCGGTCCTAGAAGCCCAAAGTGCATCTTATAATCTCACGAAGCAATGTTTTCTAGCAGCTCTCTCTGTCTTTTGTAATATATGCTTTATTTGTCTATTTAAGACCTCAGTTTGCCTATTAGTTTGAGGATGGTAAGGTGTAGCAATCCTATGATTCACCCCATATTTCTTTAATGAGGTTCTAAACTAGGGATTAGTAAAATGGCTACCACCATCACTAATTAAGGCCTAGAAAATATATTCTTCCTTACAAAATCAATTATGGCCTTGTGATCATTTTTCCTAGTGGGAACAACTTCAATCCATTTAGAGACATAATCAACTCCAACTAAGATATATTTGAAGCCATTTGATGATGGGAAGGGACCTATAAAATCTATACCCCAAAAATCAAAGATTTCACAAATCAAGATCGGGTTAAGGGGCATCATGTCCCTTTAGTCATAATACCCAAGGATTGTCACTTGATGTAGGTTTTAGCAAAATCATGTGCATCACTAAAATGGGTAGGCCAGTAAAATCCTGACTACAAAATCTTTGTAGCCATTTTCTTTCCTAAAAAATGGCCACCACAAGCTTGATCATGGCAGAAAGAGAGCACACTTTGGATTTTGAACTCAGGGATCGATACACCTTCTAATGATCTGATCAGCACAGAGTCTAAATAACAAAGGATCATCCTAGATATTGTTCTTGGCTTTAGAGAGGAATTTATCTCTTTACTGTCTAATCCAATTAGTTGGGATTTTAGCTGCAACTAGGTAATTAACTAAATCAGCATACCATGGAAGATTCTTGCTATTTATGACCATTAAGTGTTCGTTAGGAAAATGATCTTGGATAGTTAGTGTAGGTCCAATGTGGTCTAGGTCAAGTCTTGAAAGATGATTGGCCACAACATTTTGTGCTCTGACTTTATCCCTTATTTCTAGGTTAAATTCTTGTATGAGTAGAATCCATCTAATTAACCTGGACTTTGCATATTTTTTAGCTAGTAAATGCTAGAGGGCAAAGTGGTCAATGTAAATCACCACGTGGGATCCAAGTAAATAAGATATAAACTTTTCAAGCCCAAATACAATAGCTCGCAGTACTTTCTCAGTAGTTATATAATTCCTTTGTGCTTCATCCAAAGTTTTGCTAGCATAATAAATTACCATGGGTTTCTTTTCTCTTTTTTGTCCCAGGATTTTCCTTATAGCAAAATCTGAGGCATCACACATAATTTCAAAGGACTGGGACCAATCAAAGGCTTGTAAGATTGGAGATTGGGTCACTGCATCCTTTAAGGTCGAGTAAGCTTGAATTCACTCTTCATTAAAATAAAAAAGGGTCTCTTTAGATATAAGGTTAGTCAAAGGGCTAGAGATCTTGGAAAAATCTTGCATAAACCTTCTGTAAAATTCAATGTCCCAGGAATGATCTAATTTGTTTAACTGAACCAGGGGGTGGAAGATTAGAGGTTAAATCAACCTTGGCTCGGTCAACTTCTATTCCTCTCTTAGAAATAATATGACCTAGTATAATTCTCTCCGGAGCCATAAAATGGCTCTTCTCCCAACTTAGTACTAGGCTGACCTCAATACATCTTCTCAGAATCATGGTCAAGTTATCAAGGCATAAATCAAATGAGTCTCCAAATATAGAAAAATCAGTCATGAAGACATCAAGATAATCACCCACCATGTCAGAAAAAATGGCTAGCATGCACCTTTGAAAGGTCACAGGTGTAATACATAGCCCAAAAGACATCCTACGAAAAGCAAAAGTTCCGTAGGACAAATGAAGGTGGTTTTCTCTTGATTCCTAGGACTAATGGCAACTTGATTGTATCCCAAATATCCATCCAAAAAGCAGTTAGAGAAGCATACCCCCTGCCAATCTCTCAAGTATTTGATTAATAAAAGGTAAGGGGAAATTATCTTTCTCTTTTGCAAATTAAGTTTTCTTTATTCAATACAAACCTGCCATGTGGTGGCAGTGTGGGTAGGAATGGATTCACCTTTTTCATTAATCACAATGGTGAGCTCAACTTTCTTTAGAACAACTTGTATTGGCCTCACCTGAGGGCTATCTGAGATTGGATATATGATTCCAGCATCTGGCCACTTGATTATTTCCTTCTTAACGACCTCTTGCATATTGAAGTTTAATCCCCTTTGCATCTTACGAGAAGGTCGAGCCTCATCCTCAACATAAATCCTATGAGTATAGTAAGAGGGACCGATTCCATTGAGGTCAGAGATGGTCCACTCAATTGCTTGTCTCTGTTCTCTTAGGACCATGTGTTTCTACCTCTAGAGAGCTAAATAATTAGGTTAAGTATCATTGTCGTAGTATAGTGTTGCAATCTAGACAGATGTCATTTTATTTATATACAATTTTTGCTAGTTTTATTCTAGGTCATTCAATAGGAGGCAATTATTGATATACATCACTCTCTAATGTCCAAAATCATCTTTTATTCCAAAAATGTCAATGTTATGCACAAATGAATGAATTAAAATCAATACAATCAAAGAATCAATTAATCTAAGTCAATTATTTGAAAAGGAATGGATGTTAGTAGATTAATGCCTCAAAAATATATACAAGATAAAGTCATCAAAAACAAATATAAACTAAGCTATAGACAAATGAATCAAATAAAAGAAAATGATAATTTACACAAATCTTGTCAAAAATGATATGAACAAAGATAAGACAAAAACATTATCTACTTAGCATTAATATCAATACTAATATTTGCACAAAACATATATAACCCACATATAAATTACAATGTATCATGCATAGTTAATATTGTTAGTTCAACCTCTCTTAAAATAATGTTTGATGATTTTACAAAATAAAGTAAAAGAAATAAATACTGGGCATGCCATATTTTTCTCTATCATAACTCCATTGCAGGTTCCACCATCTCCAAATCAAGGTATTGGAGGATGAAGATAAGTATTATGTCTAGGTCTTAGGATTTGTTGTATGATCTCAAAGAGTTATAATTTTCTATTTATTTGAGTCTAGAAAGAGTTATAAAAAGCCCCCAATAAAACACATATATCTCTAAACTTAGGCTTTCAATACTTAGGAAAAATTAGAAACAAAAATCTAATTCAAAAATAGGCATCAGATGTCCGAACATCTTCCCAAACGTCCGATTTCTCAATATAAGTCATCTGACTTCTTTATCAGATGACCAAACACCCTTAGCCTTGCCTTAAGCTTTTAAGCACTTAGGCTCCAGACAATGAGACTTAACTCCAAACGTCCCTAGGCTAAGTTAGACATCTGGTAAGTCTATTAGACATCCTTAAAGAGTATCATTGGCCAAATCATTTTAGAATCTCCTTTAGTCAAATCATATCCAATGGTAGGGTTGCTTAACCTTTGTTCTAGACGTCTAGACATGTCTCCAGACATCCAAAAATGGAACGTTACACCTAAAATACTTTGAGAAGATTTGTCAAAGTAAATCTTGCTTTTTGGATTTGCAAGAAATCTAAACCCAAGATCATCATGATCTTTAGACGTACAAAATATATGTCAGACAACCAATCTGACGATTGACCCTTAAACACAAGAACCTTGTTTATATCTAGATGTCCAAAATTTCACCCAGATGTCTTAAAATAACAACCCAAACATTTGTCTTAGAACCCTGTTTCTATCCAAGTAAATCTGGAGCTCTAACCCCTTGTATCAGACAACCAAAAAGATCGTCAAATGTCTCACAAGACATTTGATTCTCTTGTCAGAGTCATCATGAGCCTGATTTGAGTTAGATTTCGACCCAATCTCTTGGGATATGCCTCCAACAGCTAGGAGCCTTCTCCCAAGCCTTCTTCAGGGTTCTTAACATGCCTATATATATCCCATACCCCTCTTAGGAAAACCACACCTTGGAGAGATAATTCACAAAGAGAATCACTAGCTCCACTTGTTCTTATTGCCCTACTGCTGTGCAACATCCATTCTTGGGCAAACTCATACTCTGATTGTGCTATAGCCAACATCATCAGGGAGTTTACTCACCCATAGTAGCTAGATTAAAATGCTATCTTTTTGGGAGCTCTATAGGGTGTTTAATTTTCAGTTTACATATACTTGTTGTAGTTGGGTATCCGGTCTATTGGATCCCCATCTCTTCCTTGTGAAAGGAGAAACCTCCATTTTGAGATCAGAGGTAGGAATTGTAACTGAGATACACTACCCTTATTTTCAAGTAGTGTGGATAGTGGATTGATCATGGTTGTGATCGTAAATCCTAAGTCAGGGATTAACTTTGGTGGTAGTTTTCACTCAATTTTGGTTTTCACCTAAAAATCTTGTGCCTCAATTGTGTGATTGAATTTTTTATTTAGCTATTATCTTTCAATTTCACTATTCAAACCCCCACTAGTGCAATTACATTTGGTATCAGAGTAGGTTTTCGCTTCTTTACAGTAACATCCATGGAATATCAAATGGAGGGGAGAATTGAATCCACCAGTAGGATGGAGGGGCAATCCACCACCCATCCACCGCTCTTCGAGGGACCCAACTACGCCTACTAGAAGCTTTGGGTGACGATCTAGCTATAGGCCAATAACTTCTCCATTTAAGAGAAGTGTAAATCTAGCTACGACATTCTCATCAAGTTGAAGACAAGATACACCGTAGAGTAAATCCATCATCTTGGATTAAATGCAAAAGTGATGAATTCACTGTTATGCACACCTAGATCAGAAGAATTCAACTGCATAAGTCAATGTAAGACCACCCATGAGATTTGGAAGACTCTAAAGGTAACCCACGAAGGTACATCAAAAGTCAAAACCTCTAAAGTAACATTTTATCTCAGGAATTCAAAGCCTTTACCATGAAGGAGAATGAGAGACTTGGGGATATGTACACTCGATTTACATTAATCATGAATAACATTAAGTCTCTCAAAAAAACATTCATTAAAGGGGAGATTCAAGCCAAGCTTCTTCACTCCCTTAGATCGGAATGGGGGCAAAAAGTCACTGCAATAGAAGAAGCAAACCAAGTAGAAGATCTAGATATGCACAACCTACTTGGAAATCTGATGGCTTACGAGATGAAGATGGATCAAAAGAAGAAGTCCATCACACCCGAGCCAAAGAAGAAGACTTTGGCCTTCAAAGCGACATCGGATAATAAGGTAAGTACCAATGACAAAGAATTATTTTATTAGCTAAACAATTAAAGTTTCTTGGAAATAAAAGAGACATCAAGGGAAGGGAAAGGGAAAAGGAACCTCTTGTGTGCTACAATTGTAAGAAAAGAGGTCACATGAGAAAGGAGTGTCCCTTATTGAGAAGGGATGATGAAAAGAATGGCAAGAAGCCCATAGACTTCAAGAAATTCTTGAAGACAAAGCCATTCAAGAAGAAGGCATTCCAAGCAACTTGAGATGACTCTACCTTCGAAGAAGAAGAAGAAGACGAGGAGGAGACAAATGAAGAAAGCACATGCTTGAGACTCGTGGCAACAAATGATACCTCCAAATCCAACTTCGAGGAACACAGGGTAAACTCTTACACTCTAGATGAATTACAGGATGCATTTGACTCATTGTATTTAGAATTTCAAGAAGTAAATACTAAAGGCAAGTCACTAAAATATTAAAATCTAGAAAGTAAGGAAATAATTAAGGATCTTAAGGAAAAGAATCTAATTCTCACTAATGAAACAATCACCTTAACTATGCAAGTGGGAAACTTGATGATAGAAAGAGAATCATTAGCAAATGATCTATATACAGCCATGAGAGAACAAAAATTTCTAGGTAAACAAGAATTACTTGACAAAATTCATGTTCTTGAAAAATCAAACTCCCTTAAAAAGGATGAAAATGGTTTACTTAGATCAGAGATTATTGGATTAGAAGATAAACTAGACATAATGAAAATAGAGATAAATCACCTTAAAGAAAAATCAAATCAATTGCTTGAGGACTTAGCCCAATTTACTAAATGAAAGGATAATTTGGACAAGTTCATTGCCCATCAAAAACCTTCCTCTAGCAAATTTGGACTAGGCTATTATGAGACTAGCCAAAATGAGCCGAAAAAGGATCCTCCTCCAAAGAGGACCACTAACAGATCTGGATCCACACTACAGTGGATACCAAAGAGACAACTTGCACTTTGTTTTGTAGGTTTCAAGGGACATTGTAATGTCAAAAATTAAATCTGTAGATTGAAGGACAACTCAAACTAGAACGACCTAAGGAATTCCAAAGTCACCAAAGAAGGTCTTTTGTAGGAATAAAATGACCTACAAGAAAGAAAAATGAAGAGACCGCCACCATCCAGGAGGCTTATGGGTGATGGACTCCAGATGTTTGAAGCATATGATGGGAGGGCACCTATTTTTAGACCTCCAACCTACGGATGGAGGAACGGTCACATTTGGCAACAACCACAAGGGCCATATTATTGGCCTTGGTAAGATAGGTAACCCTTTATCCCCTATCTCAAATGTTTCATTAGTCAAAGGATTAAAACATAACTTGCTAAGTGTTAGGAAAATTTGTGATAATGGATATAAGGTTGTTTTTATCTCCAAAATATTTGAAATTATACATGCCTCAACTAATGAAACTCTTCTTAAGGGAACTAGGTTTAAAGACATCTACATTGTAGAATTTGATAAAAATGATACTTATGATTGTCTTTTTGCTAATAATGAAATAAATATATGACATAGAAGGCTAGGGCATGTTCATATGAGGCTAGTACAAAAATTAGCAAAACATGAACTAGTTCGAGGTCTTTTCAAAGGAAAATTCGTAGAAGATCTTACTTGTGATTCATGTAAACTAGGAAAGATCATGAAATCTAATTTCAAAAATAAAGTTATATCCACATCTAGACCATTAGAAGTGCTTCACTTAGATTTGTTTGGACCAACAAAGTATGAGAGTCTTAGTAGATGCAAATATTGCCTTGTAATTGTAGATGATTTTTAAAAGTTTTCATGGGTCTCCTTCTTGAGATCCAAAGATGGAGTGTTTTCTGTATTGTCCATTTTTTTTGTAGGAAAGTTCAAACTGAAAAAGGCTACAATTTCACTCGAATTCGTAGTGATCATGGGGTCAAGTTTGAAAATTCCTTGTTTGATGATTTTTGTCAAGAGAATGGTATTACTCATGAGTACTCTTTCCCCCGAGCACCTCAACAAAATGGGGTAGTAGAGAAAAGAACTGCACTCTTCAAGAGTGTGCTCAAACATTACTCATAGACTCTAGGTTACCGAAGTACTTTGGGCCGAGGTAGTTAACACGGCCGGTTACATGTTAAATCGCATCTTAATTCGATCCAAGTTGCAAAAAACTTATTTTGAACTATATTATGGGAAAGGACCCAAGATTAGTTATTTTAAAGTTTTTGGATGTCGTTTTGTTTTGAATACTCACTCTAATTTAGATAAATTTGATGCCAAAGGTGAAGAAGTCATTTTTAGTGGTTATCATTCAAGTAGTAAGGCAGATCAAGTTTTTAACAAAACCACATTAGTAGTTGAGGAAACCATTCATGTTTCCTTTGATGAATCACCCAACTCTTCTTCTGTTGACTAAGTCAATATGGAAGATAAGGATGATTCATTTATTGATATGTCTAACATTCAAAACTCCAATATCTATAATCTTCCAAAAGATTGAATATTCCAAAGGGATCATCCTGAAAGCCAAGTCATTGGAAGTATTTTCGATGCTGTTAAAACCTATTCTCGATTTAATTATTCTTTCAATCTTTCCACCTTTGTATTGCAAGTTGAACTAAAGAGTGTTGAGGAAATGTGTTCCGATGAACCTTGGATGATGGTTACGCTAGAGGAACTCAACCAATTCCAAAGGAATGAAGTTTAGGATCTAGTACCTAAGCCCGAAGGGCAAACGGTAATAGGAACCAAATGGATATTCTGAAATAAGTTGGATGTATCTGGTGTGGTTATTTGGAGCAAGGCGAGATTGGTAGCACAAGGTTACAACCAAGAAGAAGGGATTGACTTCGATGAGACCTACGCTCCCATAGCTCAACTCGAATCAATTTGCATGCTTTTAGCTTTATGCCGCCTTCCTCGGCTTCAAGCTCTTTCCAATGGACATTAAGAGTGCCTTTCTTAACGAGTTCATTAAGGAGGAAGCTTTTGTAAAACAACCTCCTGATATTGAGTCTCATAACAAACCTAACTTTGTCTACAAATTAAATGATGAATTATATGGGCTAAAACAAGCTCCTAGAGCTTGGTATGAGAGACTCAAAGACTACCTATTAAGTGCAAACTTTTCTATAGGAGAAGTTAATTCTACATTATTCATTAAAAGAAAAGGAAAAGAGATTTTATTAGTTCAAAAATATGTAGATGATATATTATTTGGTGCTACTAATGAGTCTCTTTGTAGAGAATTTTCTAAGATTATGCAGGAAGAATTTGAGATGAGCTTGATGGGTGAACTCAAGTTCTTCCTGGATTTGCAAATCACTCAACTTGAATTCGGCACCTTTACATGTCAATCGAAGTACATAAAGGAGATGCTCAAAAGATTTAAAATGGAGAAGAGCAAAGGTAAAAACACTCCTATGAGTGTTACAACCTCACTTGATATGGATGAATCAGGTATGCCTATTGATCAAAAATTGTACCATAGTATGACTTGTTCGTTAATTTATTTAACTTCTAATAGGCCAAATATCTTATTTAGTACTTGCTTATGCACTAGGTTTCAATCAAACCCTAAGCAATCACCCCTAAAAGCAGTTAAAAGAATATTTAGATACTTAGTTGACACATTTGATTATGGCCTATTCTACCCTAGGAGTAGCAACTTTAGCTTGGTCACATATAGTGATACAGATTATGCAAGTAGCACATCGATAGTAAGAGTACAAGTGGGATGTGACAATTCTTGGGTGAATCACTAGTCTCTTGGTTTTCAAAGAAATAATCTAGTGTAGCCTTGTCAACCACAGAGGCTGAGTATATAGTTGCTACCTTGGCATGTTCCCAAGTTATATGGATGAAAAATACTTTATATGATTTCAATTTGATATTTAGTAAAATAAAAATATCATGTGATAATACTAGTGCTATCAACCTCTCGAAGAATCCTATACACCACTCCCGTACAAGACATATTGATGTTTGGCATCACTTTTTGAGGGATAATGTACTTGAGGGTGCAATCAAGGTTGAATTTATTTGTACTGAGTTGCAGTTGGCTGATATTTTTATTGAACCCTTGAACTATGACCGATTTAACTTTATACATAGAAAGTTAGGCATATGTAAGCTAACTGATATTTGAAGAATATAGTGATTTAGTTGAATTTTGTTTGTAATGAACATTGAGGGAACCTTGATTTTATCAAGTTAGAGATCCTTCAAAATTGTTCAAACATCAAAATGCACAATCTGTGCAATATCAAATGTTTGGCAATACGTCTAGGTGTCATATGTTTGAATATTAGACACATGGGTATCTATACAAACGTTGCATTTATTAAATGAGTTAAAAATCAAATATCATCGAAAATTTTTTTTTCAGATGTCCGGCACTATGGCCAGACGTCTACACTTGTCGACTGATGTCATTATGCAAACAACCAATTTGTGTTGACATAGATGCCTGATATGTCATCTAACTCCAAAATTAGTGACAAACTAGAGATTTGGCTCAATTCCAGGAGTCCCTGGTTTCAAATATCATATGTCTAATTATTGGCTCAGACTTCTACTCAATTGTCTGATCGTCAAATCAGATGACAACCTAGAGATTGGGGGCAATTCCAGGAAGGTCTTATTTTAGATATCAGACGTCTAAAAGTTGAATTAGACATCTGATTAGTCATCTGATCAAAAAATCAGACGACAACCTGGAAAGGGTTGCAATCCCTAAGTTACATTCCCAACATTTGATACCATCTTCAGACATCTGATGTTGTAAAAAATCACAGTCACACTTCTAATTTCAAGTGGTTTTACAATGAAAATAACCCCAACTTCGAGGGGAGTCTTGCTCGACCCCTTAAGGTATACTAACTCCTCTCTTCACTCCCAAAAGCCCCCACAATCAAAACCCCCCAAATCCCTCAAACTCTCAGTCGACGGCCAGAGCTCTTGCTAACCATGCCACCAGTCATTTACGCCACGTCTACGACGGCCGACACCACCCAGTTCCTTACATCGCCTCCTCCTCCTCCTTATGTCAGGGGGACCTCCTCCTTTGGTATACCCTCTTGCTCCCACTCTTTTCCATGATTTTGGTGGTTTGAAGAGGTTTTTGACAAAACCCTTGATGGGTTCTTGTTTTTCCTTGAAAACACATGTCAATACTTGTTTTGATCATGATATAAGGCCCTATTTACCTAGATCTCACTCTAGGGCTCTAGTGTTCCCTAAGTTGATGCACCCTAATCAAATGTTTTTGCAACCCCTCTGTGTGAAAACCAAGCCATTGTGCCTCTTTGTCTTATGAGGTATGGCTAATGGCAAGAGTATTGCCTTCAATGATTCAAGCCTTCACTTAGTGGCTTGAGTCCAAAGGCATATTGCCACATACATAAGTCCGTGGCAGGTTATATTGCCCAAAGGCATATTGCCACACAAAATGGTTTGTTGGATTTCTTCTATGGTATGAATGTATATGATGTGTGCATGTGATGATGTCTGCATGCTGGCAAGTGTATTGCCCTTTATGGTACATACATTTTATGCAATTTTTTGAATGCATTGTCATTTCTTTTGCAGGTATCCTACATCTAAACCTAAATTCCCAACCCACCCACCCTCCCAATATGCCTCCTCATAGGGAGCAAGTCGAGAGCTCTTCCTCCTCCCAATCCCAATCCACCTACCTTGCAGACAAGCTACGTAGTGTTGAGAGCGGAAAACTATGCAATCGAAGTTGGATTCAAAAAAATCATCGTTGTAGTTCGATTTGCAAAGAAATCCATCAACAGATAAATTTATATCGAAACTCTAAGAATTCCGGGTCGAACACAGGGAGGCTTCGTCGATCTTAAATCCGCGATTATATTTTTTTTGTATTTTTGTTTGAAAATAAAATAATTACAATGGAATTGATATAAACAATGAGAGAGAAAGAAAGAGAAAGAGAGAGAGAACAATCACTTGATATAATACAAATGTTTTTACAACTGGAAAGCAGGAAATGATTACAACTAGAAAGCGAGAAATTCTATTCTAGAAATTGATTAAAAAGAAGGGAGAGAGATGTTATCCTCCTCGACGAATGCTTGGAGGACGAGCCAGACGGAGTGACGCCTGGAAGACGGAGGACGAAGCGGAAGAAGGAAGATGAAGCAGGAAGAAGTGGGAACAAGGTATCACGTCATCATCGTCGTCGGATCCACTTCTGAAATAAGGGCGAGAAAATTGGATTTAGCTCTAGAATAGCATCCCAAGTGTGGGACAAGCTTCTCTTGAGCTTTAGAGAGGGAGAGAGGTGAAGGGATGAGAATTTCGTAGGGTAGGGGTCTCCTTTTATAGTTGCAAGGATTGGGGGCAATTTAGTCATTACATTGTTAAAACATTAAATGAGGGGGTCTTTAGTGACGGATTTAAACGTCACTAATGACCCCATGTCGCTGCAACCTCGCACGTGTGCCCGCCTCCTCGCCTGCTGCACGCTCAAGGCTCGCCCACGTCCTCAAAATCTCAGCAGTCTGATTATGAGATTGGATGGCTCAGATTGCGCCTCGCCCGTTTCAGTTGTGCCGCCTGCACGTGCAATCGGGCATGAGGTGGTGCGTCTGATCGCACGTGTGCCTGATTAGGCCATCTGGGCCGTCCGCAGCCGATTGTGCGATCAAGATTAACCACTACCTTGCTGCGGATTGTGAGTCGAACGCACGCCCCGTGCTTGTGCAACGCCGCTTGACCGTTGCACTAGCAGCTCTTCTTTGTCACGCTTTTGATTTAAGAAGGCACTAACAGCCTAGATCTCACCTCGCCATGCCTTCAGAAGATGGGGAGAGGTGCTATGGCCGATTTGGGTGGCTGTGATGGCGCCAGGTGGTGCCATCATGGTCGTCCATCTTCTGTGACATGTAAAAGGTGCCACGAATGTCGGATTGAGCCGATTTTCGCACCGTTAGGCTGTGATCATCGATCTAAACCCATTTGTGTGATCGGATTTGTCATCTAAAGTGTGGTTTGGTACCATCTAGGCCCTTGATCTTTAGGCTTCCTCGATCTATATATGGTGCTACGGATGTCCGATTAGGGCAATCTTGGAGTAGTTGAACTCCAATTGTCGCCCTGATTAAATTCGTACAGTTGGATCTTTGATCCAAGGCCCCGATTGAAAGTCACCCTGTCCCTGATCATAAAAGGAGATAATTACTATACAATTTATACAATTTAACCTAAACGCATGATTATGCATGTTATGCAATATTTACAATGTATGATGCTAATATGACACTAAGAACATGCATTAATAGACATTTTTGGCTATTTAGATGTATGAACATCACACCCCCATGCCTATCTTTTGTTAGTCCCTAGCAAAAACTACATGTTATTTAAAAAAGAATTAGGATTGGATTACTCGAGCAAAAGTCATTTTCAACATTAAGAAATTTTTACTTAGGATCTGAACTTTCAAAGACACAACAATGCCTGGGTATCTACCAAAATGCAGACAGCCTCAAGCCCTCGCCTTATTCAAAGAAGGATATCTTTTTCTCCTTTTTCTCCTTTTCTAATTTTTTTAAATTTTTGAATTTAGGGTTACAGAAAGGCTTTCTACGGCCACTCAACCCACCCAAGACTTGATGAGAACCCTTAGTTCTAAGCATCTTTTTGTGAATGTGATAGACTCATTGATCAGCAATCAAAATAGACTTCGGGTTTCTACTCCCCTAGGTGACCTTAAATAGAATTATGCCTAAAGGTGTATCTATATGATCGGTAGCTTTCTCCCTACTTTTATTTTTATGGGGTCAACCAAGGGTGAATCCAGTGTATATCTCCCTGGCTTATTCTACTTCTCCGATTCTTCCTAAGTGTTTTAGGAATTTTTACATGCATTTCTTGAGCTGGGATCTGGACAACCTTCCAATGGGTTGTTACCCACGATAACTTGCCAGCCATACTCGTGTGGTGAAGTGTGGCTTTTGTTTTTCTTTGTTTCTTTTCTCCTTTTCTTTTTATTTCTTTTTTCTTTTTGGACTTTCTTTTTCTTTTTTTTAAGTAAGTGGCTTCCTTGGTTTAAGATTTACCTAAAGGCAACAGGAAAAGAATGGCCTAGTGCTGGGCTCTGAACAACCTACCTATGGGCTATTACCCATGATAACTTGCCAGCCATACCACCCTAGAAGGTTCATTAGCGACGCAATTTCCATTAAAACCATCAAACAACAAGTCAGTGCAAATAGTGTGTAGATGCTTAGACTTAAAGTTTCCTCAAATCAGAGGGCAGGTTAATAAGTTGTGTACTTATCACACAAACTTATTTAATACAATTGAAATGGAATTCAGGATGGCGAGGACTCGATAAACAAATCCACATTTTAGTGGATACTCAGGCTGATTAAGCCCAAAGACCTGAAGAGTCTTAGTGTTCAGATCCTCCTAATGCCCAAGTATTCTTTCCTAATTCAAATTATATATATATAAGAAAATAAGTAGAATTTACAAGAATTCCACAGAACTGACAAATTGATTCAGAAATGAATCCACCCCTCCATGCCTAGCTGATGCAATGCCCGCATTGAGAATGAAAGACATGAATGAAGGTAGAATGTAGAAGATATCACCTGAATATGATGCTTGGGTCAGCTCTGAGTTAGACTGTACAACTGTTGAGTTTAATACCATCAACTAGACGAAGTCCAGACAAAGAAATCACAACATGATGAGAGCAACTGTGTCTGAGATGGGTTCTGGAACAATACGGTCAATAAAAGTCTTCAGATGTTGACTGTTGACTTTAAATGAGTTACCCATGTTTAGATTAGAAATCTGAATGGCCCCATTTCGAAAAATCTGATCGATGATGAACAGGTCATTCCATTTTGACCTAAGTTCGCCAGGAAAGAGCTTAAGTTGAGAATCAAAGAACCAGACCTTCTGGTTCGACTCAAAGCTCTTGCAGGATATCAATTGGTCATGAAGAGCTTTTGTCCAAGCCTTATAGATCTTGGCATTCTTGTATGCATCATTTCTAAGCTCCTCCAGCTCAGATAGTTGGAGTTTCCTAATCTTTCCTGCTAAACTCAAATCCAGATTGCATTACTTGATTTCCCAGAATGCCCTATGTTCAATTTCTACGAGTAAATGGCAAGCCTTTCCATACACCAGATGAAATGGTGACATGCCGATACACGTTTTGTACGTCGTACGGTAGGCCTAAAGAGCATCCTTAAGCTTTTGAGTCCAGTCTTTACGATCAGGCCTAATCGTCTTCTGAAGAATATTCTTGATCTCCCGATTAGAGATCTTGGCTTGTCCATTCGTCTGGGGATGGTAAGGTGTGGAGATTCTGTGATTTACCCTATATTTTTCCAGTTAATTACGAAACTAGGCATTAGTGAAGTAAGAACCACCATCGCTGATGACTGCCCTCAGAATCCCAAACCAACTGAAGATGTTCTTCTTGATGAAATCGATGACCACCTTGTGGTCCTTGGTTCGGGTGGGGATGGCCTCAATTCACTTGGACACATAATCAACAGCAATGAGAATGTACTGGTGTCCAAATGAAGGGAGAAAGGGTCCCATAAAGTCAATGCCCCAAACGTCTAAAATTTCGATGGGAAGAATCGGGTTTAAAGGCATCATGTCACTCTTGGTTATGCTCCCAAGTGCCTGGCATTGGGAACATGACCTTGAGAATTCCTGGGCATCCTTGAATAAAGACGGCCAAAAGAATTCAGATTGCAAACTTTTTGCAACCATCTTTTTCCCAGATAAATGTCCACCACATGCAGATGCATGGCAGAAATCGAGTATAATTTTGAATTCAATCTTCGGAACACATCAGCAAATAATCTAATCAGAGCCGATGCGATATAGTTCAGGGTCCTCCCAGAAGTAATATTTGGCCTCAGATTTGAGTCTATTTCATTGTTGCTTGGTCCAATCCTGAGGGATTTGACCAATGGCCAAATAATTCTTCTTGGCCAAGAGACGTCTCAAGGTCGAGTGGTCGGTACATATGATGATGTGAGACCCTAAGAGATAAGCCTTGAATTTCGCAAATACTACACCTAGTAATTCCTTCTTAGTAACAGTGTAATTCCTCTAGGCCTCGTCCATAGTTTTACTAACGTAGCAGTGACAAGGCTTCCTGTCAATCTTCTGACCCAAAATAGCCCCAACTGCATAATCAGAAGCGTCGGTCGTGATCTCAAATGGGGTTATCCAAACCTGTGGTTGCAACACCAGAGCACAAGTGACTGCCATTTTAAGAAAATCAAATGCAATATGGCATGATTCGTTGAAATCAAACGGCGTATCTTTGGTGAGAAGGTTGCTCAGAGGGCGAGCAACCTTAGAAAAGTCCTTGATGAACCTCTAATAGAATCCAACATGACCAAGAAATGATCGAATTTGTTTGACAGATCTGGGAAGGGGAAGTTTAGAGATTGCATCAACCTTAGCTTTGTCAACTTCAATTCCCTGTTCAGAGATTACATGACCCAAGACGATGCCTTGTGTCATGAATGACTCTGTTCTCAGCTAAGAACCAGTCTTGTTTTGATGCATCATTTAATAATCATTTCAAGATTAGCCAGACAAGAATCAATCGATTCTCCGAAAATAGAGAAATCGTCCATGAAGACTTCCATAAACTCTCCCACCATGTCTGATAATATGGCTAGCATACACCTTTGAAAAGTCACAAGTGCATTGCATAAGCCGAATGGCATCCTACAGAAAGCAAAGGTTCCGTACGGACAGGTGAAAGTCATTTTTTCCTGATCCTCGAGATGGATAGGGACTTGATTGTATCCCAAGTAACCATCTAGGAAATAGAAGTACTTCTGCCCAACTAGTCTTTCAAGGATTTGATCGATAAAGGGCAAAGGGAAATGATCCTTTTTCGTGGCTGTGTTCAGCTTCCTGTAATCAATACAAACCCTCCAAGAGGAAGCTGAATGAGTTGTGACAGATTCTCTTTTCTCGTTAGTCACAACGGCGATCCTAGCTTTATTGGGAACAATTTGCATGGGACTTATCCAAGGACTATTAGATATTGGATAAATGATTCCAGCATTGAGCCACTTTAAAATTTCCTTCTTGACCACTTCTCGCATATTAGGGTTTAATCACCTCTACATTTGGCAAGAAGGGTGGGATCCATCTTCCAAACATATTCTATGATTGCAGTAAGATGGCTCGATCCCCCTAAGGTCATGAATGGCCCAACCAATTGCCTCCTTATGTTCCTTTAGGACCTTGATCAGTTTAATCTCCTACTCCTTAGTTAATCTGGAACTGATAATCATAGGGAGCGTCTTCTGAGGTCCCAAAAATTGGTATTTCAAATTCTCAGGCAATGGTTTTAGTTCGAGTTGGGGCGGGTTTGGGATTGAGGGTAAAGATGATGCTGAAGAAGATTCATCAAGCGAAAAAGGTTGAAAGTGAATAAAATCAATAACCTCTTCAGAATGTGGCAAGTTTGCCACGGAGGGTTGCGGGTTAGATCCATCACAACAGGAGGAACTTTTGATTGCAAAAACTGCCATACAAGTTTCAATGTTCAAATTGTCTTCCTCAAGTTCCTCTATAAATCCACAATCCTCGAATTTGTTAATCGCCTTAAAAATATCCAATTTCAATTTCTGATCCCCAAAGGCGATTTCAATGCTATTGCTCTCACAATTGATATTGGCCTTTGCGATAGCCAAGAACAGATGCCCTAGAATGATGGGCGTGTTCCTTAGATTTTCAGGTACATCCATGTCAAGGACAAGGAAATCTATAGGAAAATAGAGATCCTTAACCTTGACAATAACATCTTCAATAACGCCTCGAGGGTTTGTGACCGAACAATCCGCTAACTGCAGCGTTACTGAAGTTGGCCAAAGTTCACCTGATCTGAACTTCTCGTAAAGAGAAGTCGAAATTAGGTTAATAGATGCACCTAGATCCAGAAGTGCTCTATCAAAAGTGTAATCTCCGATGACACAAGAAATCAAAGGAACACCTGGATCTCTCTTTTTCTAAGGAAGGTGATGCAGGATAACAGAACTAGCCTGCTCGGAGAGTACCACCTTCCTCAGAACAGATTCCCTTGACTTACACTTCTGTGTGCATAAATCCTTCAAAAATTTAGCATAAGTCAGTATGTGTTTGATAGTGTCGAGGAGTGGAATATTGATCTTGACATTCTTGAATATATTCAAGAGCTCCTCGCTACTATCAACAGACTTCTTCTTCCTAGGTTGAATTAAGGCCTTAGGAAAAGGAACATGACTCAGATCTTCGGAATCAGGTTCCTGAGCCTTGATTTCCTCTTTAGAGTTCTCCTTTCCTCAAGCTCTCCAGGATTTGAAAAATCAGAACAGTGTCGTTGTGAATCCTGAGTTTATTTTCCACTCCTCAAGGTAACAGAATTAGTAGATGCATATGGGTTTGGGTCTTGGGGAGGGTTGGGAAAGATTGGAGGGGCTTCATTAGCTAGAAATCTTTGTTTCAAGGAAGAAGCAAAAGAGGAAGGACCTTGCTCAACCACCTGAGCATGTGCACGTAGGTCCCTCTGATTCCCATACCCTTGGGCTTGATTGCTTGGATTCTGGATATTACTCGGGTTGGGTACGGGTTGAGATGGCAAAGATCCGGGTTGACGAGAATTAGTAATGAACCCAGTTTGCATGTTGTCCAGCAAGGTTTTCATTTGCTGTATGAGCTGGAGCATAGATCCTTACATTTCTACCATCTGTCAGTTCAAATCAACTTGCCGTACAAGTTGACGGGCATTCCAAGATGGCTGATCAACCTGATTCAGGGGCAGCTGAGCATAAACATGACCCTGACGCATTGGTCTTTGCAGAGCATAGTTGCTGGGTTAGAATTGGGTCTGCTGCCTTAGGTTTTTTCCAGGAGAAGTTAGGGTGGTTCCTCTAACCCGGATTATAAGCATTGGAGTAAGGGTTGGACCTAACATTCTCCTGTACAGCATAGACATCCTCATAGGGTGACGATGGAGAGAAAGAAAGGGAGGGATCAGAAAAACTGGGAACAAAGGCCCCAGCTTGGAACACGTGGGGTTCTGAATAATGTTGACTCACAAGTTGAGCTGCGTCAAGTTGATTCACGAACTCCCATCTAGAAGGAGCTCGCGACAAATGGAATACCAAATTCTGGGATTGAGCAGATCAAGAATTATTCATTGAATTTCTAGCCTTCCACTCCATCATTTTAGTAACCAAGTCCACCTTATCTAGTTTATTGCAAATTGTTTACGTAGCGAAGAGAGCGACAATGAGATTGTCCCCGGCGACGGCATAGAAATGTTTAGAGGAGCGCAAGGTCAGGTTTAAAATAAATGCATCGTAGTATAGTCGAAATCGCTTTGAAAACATATAAATTTTATTACTTGAATGGTGAGTCCGAGGTCGAACACAGGGAGCAAATGCAATTTATTCACTAATCTCAATCAATGTAATTTGAACACTTAAATCTACTCAAAATCTAATTCATAGTATAATGCAAGAGTTTATGAATTATAGAATGTAGCAAAATAGAGAGATTGATAAGAATAGGGCAAAAAGTCTAATTCTCTCTCTTGTCTCTTTAGCTTCTTCTTTTCTTTCTTGGTTCTTTCCATCTCTGCCTTTTCCTTCTTGGCTTCTCTTCTTTCTTTTCTTCTTCCTTCTTTCCTTTGGCTTTGCCTTTGCCGCACCTTCTTCTTCTCTGCTACAATTCCTTCTTCTTCCTTCTCTGTCTTCTTTGGCAGTGCCTTCTTCTTTTCTCCTTCTTGGCTTATTCCTTCTTTTCTACCTTTGCCTTTTCTTCAGCTGCACCTTCTTTTGCTACAATGCTTCTTCTTCCTTCTTCAGCCTCTGCCTTCAAGTCCTCCTTAGCTCCTCTGCAGCATCCCTTGCTTTTCCTTTCTTTCTCTTTTGCCTTAGCTTCCTCAGCTTCTTCCTTAGCTTTTTCCTTCTTCGCTTCAGCCTTCTCTTCCTTCTTCCTTTCCCTGCACACACGAGTGCAAAACCTACCCCTACCCTCCCTGCATACACACTCTCTCTCTATTTCTCTCTTGGGTTCACTCTCCCAGAGCCAATTGGGTATACAGGTCGGGTCACGTGCACCCGGGTCCAGACGCATCGACGTAGGTGGTGCGTGAGGAGTGTAGGGTAAACAGGTCGACCAGGTCCACGTAGGCGTGGGTCGCGGACAATGTGGGCGACATGGGCGAGGGGACCTCACCCCGTGAGCTGAGGCGATAAGGTGAGAACACAAAAATAACTTAAATGACTCACATGTGCTGAAATCTTCCGAGGTGGGACTAAAGTCCCCCCCACTTCTTCACGCACATGATGGAGGAACACCTGTGCAATTGATGCAATTGCGGTCGACGAAGCCTCTGATTGGTAGGTACGAAAGAGTCGTGGAAGGATTCCGCGCACTTGGGATTTGTCTGCCTAGGGTGATGTGGCCTGGAATGAGCTTGCGAGCTCCTTCATGCCGACTCCAATGGCGGAAGAGGGTCGAACCTGAAACTCAGTAATATGGCCTCGCAGTCCGATCAAACCACTTGGGGAGCTTTGCCGTGTCACAGCGAAGGTGATGCGGTGGGTGGCGTGGCGCAGAACAACCTAGGCATGCGTGGCTAGGTCGGACTGTGACCGTGAAGGTGCGTGTGTTCAGTGGGCACTTGGGGAGGTGTTGGTGGTCAGTGAAGGTGTGGATGGTGATCAGTGAGTGATGGCGGAAGTTCTAAGGTAGGTAGCGAGGCATGTTGATGTGTGGAGCGACGGTTGCGCCTCGCCGGTGGTCTGTCGGAGATGAGGATGATGGTGGTGGTCTGCGGTGTTGAGGGGTTGAAAATAGAATAAAGAAGGGGAAAATAAAGAGAGGAGAGAGAGAAATAGTTTTAACCTACTTTAGAGATGAAAGTGGGCAGGAGGTGGATGACTCATACCTACTGCCGCCGGAGACGAAGATTCCAGTGGAGGGAGAACGGCGATGACAAAGAGGCTTTTAGCGTATGTGCAGGTATGGCGCGACGCGGAGGAAGGAGGTGAAGAAGTCTCTACCACTGGTATTATGGCAGAGCGATGAGAAGAGGGAGGAGATGTCACCGGAGCCTGCTAGATGCTTGGCCGGAGGAGAAGAGACGAAGTTGGAGGTTGTTCTCTGGCCAAACCAAGCTAATTTTGAGCGGTCGGATTAGGGGGTCTTTTTATAGTATTTGGCAGAAGCTCTTGTGCTTGGAAGTGCAAGAATCCTCGCCAGAGAAGGAATGTGAGAGATACAGATATCACTCGTACGTTCACATGAGAGATTGGATGCGAATCAGATCTTGAAATTGCATTCAGATGAAAGGGAATTCCTTAGAGAATCTCCCTTTCAAATCTGAGAGGGGATCTCTGAGGAATCAGGGAGAAATCCTCCTCGAATCCTCTTTAGAGTAGGACTCCTCCGTTGTAATGGTGGAGGGACCTAATTGCAAAGAGTGGTGAGGAAGATAGGGGGGTCTGCGCAATGGTTTTCAAAAGCTAAGGGTCAAAATGTAATTAAGTTGAACTATTTTGCAAGGTAGGTCAAGGTGACCTCCCCTTAGGTCCAAATTTTGGTAAAAACCTAATTTTGACTTAAGGAATCTAATGGTAAAGTTGGATTTTAGGTTTGATCACGTTTGCTAGACATTTTACATAAAAACCCAAATTAGGGCAAATAATTAGCTAGGACCCCTACTTAGCTCAAAATAGGTTCCAAAGGCCAATTTGAAGGTTCTAAACCCTAGAGGATATTTTTCCATAAATTTTAGATGATTTATTTGATTTTTATCCTGACCATAACCTTATTGAATTAAGCAGGTTTGTTTTAGGGTTACAAGAAGTCATTTAATTCTTAGATTGCACATGAACCCTTTTTTGAGTGAACCAACCCACTTTTTATCTTATTAAGACCATTTGACCTATGTTTAGCCCCTGAGAAATCCCGTTGATGTACTGCAATGGTACTAGCTAATTTTGACCTCGAGAAGAGAATAAAACTCCTACATAACCTAGAGAAAGGCCTAATTCAAGGAATAAATGTTCTGAGAAGAAAATAAGAAATAAAGGGTAAAATTGCAATTTTACCCTTTGCTTCTTATTTTCTACTCAGAACAGTTATTCCATGAATTAGGCCTTTCTCTAGGTTATGTAGGAGTTTTATTCTCTTCTCGAGGTCAAAATTAGCTAGTTACGGCTCATAATGGTGTTCTCATCACAAATCAATTCCATATCGAATAAATGAGAGTCATGGACTTCATTAACATTCGATCTGGGTTGTTGGGACCAGTTAAAAGTATCCATGGAGGCATGATTGATCAAATTTTCACTCATCTCCTCAAACAAATCATGTGCGCTATCTGCATCTTTGTTGAGGAAATTGCTTCCGCAAGAAGCATCCACGTGATTTCTAAGTTGCTCAGTCAACCTGTGGTAGAAGATCTGCATGAGCTGCCATTTCGGCACTTCGTGGTGTGGACACCTCCGCAGTAAGTCCTGGAATTGCTCCCAGGCAACATGAAACTACTCCCCCGGCTGTTGGGTAAAGGTAGTAATCGCCCATCTTAGAGCATTGGTACATTCAACAAGGAAAATTTTCTTTAGGAAAGTCGATTTCAAATCATTCCATGTTGCAATTGGCCTTCCTATGGTCTTGTACCAATGAGCGGCTTTATCTCTAAGAGAATGGGGAAAGAGCCTCATGATCATCTGCTCTTCATTCATGTTTCATGCCTTGGTGGTCTGGACCAAAGTGATCAAGTCCTCCATGTGTTGAAATGGGTCTTCAGAGCCAAGCCCATGAAAGTGTTTGATTAGGCTTAACATCTGGGGCTTGATTTCTACATCTCTGGCAGGAATCTGGATGCCGAGACGTTCCCTATAATTTGAAGGATCATAAAAATCCTTCAAGGGCTAAGCACCCTGCATTCTCTAGAACCATTCTTGCATTCTCTGCATTTGTTCCAGCTGCCTTTAAAATACCTCCTATGGATTCTGAGGCAGAGGAGGCTGTTGATCGACCATGGGATCAATTTGGCCAAAATCCAATCTACACCTCCTAGAATACTCTAATGGTCCTTCCAATCGAGGATTCAATGACCTCCTTCCCAACATAAGCTAAGAAGAGGTTGGAAGGACTGGGGATAAGAACTCCGCAGCACAACAAAACAAGCCTGTCCTTAGGTGGGTGAAAGGGATGGTGGTCGGACCCGGTTAGGTTATGTTAATATGGTGATTTTATTGTTGAAGTGTCTATAGTGGTTAACCTAAATCAAGCCTACCCATCTCTTTACAAAATTTTTTACCTGGCCTACTTAATTTTATCTTGGTCACTTTTAGGCCCAGGGTCGAACTCAGGGAAGTGGGGTTAGAAGTCAAGTTTCTACGCCTTTCCTACAACGAATCTCTTCCGCTCGTTTATTATGTTTTTGCTATTTTTCTATTTAGATTTTTTTCTGATAATCTTTGTTCTTGAGACACACCCTCAAAATTAGGTTCTTGGCTTTGGGCCAAATCAGGGTCTCAAAACTGGTCTTGCTATTCGCAAGATGGAGTACCTACAAGTCTAGGATTATCTTTTCTCTTTTATATATTTTTTTATCTTTTTATTGGCAGGAAAGAGAAGTAGAAATAAAGTAAATATAGTATATATATATGTATAAAGGGGTGGGGGTGGAGGCGGAGATGGAGTGTAACACAGTGTCGAGTCGGTTGTCGTGTAGAATGACGCAACCAACACGACGAAGTGCCGCGTGGAGTGTAAGATGGATTGATGGAAGATGAGTGTGACCACGCTTTTTGTACTCGTGTATCGGGGAATATCAGCAACTGGTGCAGATATTCCCGCAATACAACATATGGTAAATAATGTGAAAATATATATATATGTATATATGCAAATATATCTATATGTATATATGGTTATAAATATATAGGTATATATGTAGTTATATGTGTATATATATGTATATATGTGTATATATATATATAAGTATATATATAAATATATATGTATGTAACTATATGTATAGATTGATATATGTATAGATATATATATGTATGTATATATATATAGTAATATATGTATATAGATATATGTAGATAGATATGTATATATATATATATGTGTGTGTATAAGTGTATGTGTATATATATATATGTGTATCTATACTTATACTTAGTTATATAGGTAATAGTATATATAAATATATAGATATATGTATATATATTTATATAAGTATATTGATATATATATATATATATGTATGTATGTATGTATACTAATACTTAAGTATATAGATACTACTATAAGTATAGATATAAGTATATATATATATGTATATAAATATATATAGATATAAATATATATGTGTGTATATATATATAAGTATATAATAGTGTATAGGTGAGAGTGTGTGTGTGCGAGAGTGTGAGTGTGTGTGTGTATTTGCAGAGAGAGAGAGTGTGTGCTGTGAGCGAGAGAGAGAGAGACCCCTGCTGGAGTGAAGGCTGGGAGAGTTAAGCCGTCTACCCGCGAAGAGGCATCGTCCGATGGCCACAGCGGATCACGCTACGCGTAGGCAGGTGAGGACGTGCGCGCTGGGAGGGAGTGAGCGTGGGGAGAGGAGAGGCCGCAGCACACCGCGCTGCGTGAAGATCGGGCGCTGAAGCGGGCAGGTGCGGGCGGTGGCAGACGCGGACGCAGACGCTGAAGCGGGCGAATACGCGGGTGGGAGTGGGCGCTGGCAGAGGACCGCACGGAGACGCGTGGGAAAGCACTGGAGCGGGCGCAGAACTGGATGCGAGTGCAGGCAAACAGCTGTAGCGGCGCGTCGGGTGACCAGATAAGTGAGAAACTTACCGGTCACCCCACTGTAGCCACAGTGTTCCGCTGAAACGCATGAACAGTGGCTACAGTGGCCGGGTGAGCCGCGTGACCGGGTGCGCCCGGTGCTGTGAGTGCGGGTGGCGTGGACAGCTCGGCGTGCGCGCGGAAGAGGAATGCACCGGCTGGTTGCGTGCGAAAAGAGTGTGACAGGGCACGCGGAGAGGGAGGCAAGGACGCCTGTAGGTGCACGCGATGGCCTACGTGCGCTGCTTCCGCCTTGCTGCTACTGCTGTGGAGCTTGGCCGGCAGCTGCAGGGGCGTGCGGTGGCCGGTTAAGCTTCAAAGCTTGAAGCTTTGTGTTAATGGCGGAAGTGGCTTAATAGAGAATACCACCATGCCCATCGACTCTCAGATGAGCTGGGCGGTGGTGGACTCACAGTGATGGTTGTGCACCACTGTGAGGTGCTCCTGCCCGCAGAGTGGCTCCTCAGAAGAGGCGGGCCTGCGTACGGAGGGAGAAGGGAGGAGATGGCCTGGAGAAGAAGAGCTGCAAAGTGTTTCTTTCATGGGGACCAAGCTCTCTTTACAAAGAAGGAGCCGCACCTTTTTTATAGAGGAAGGCATGCACAGCCATGCCCTGGCTGTGCATGCGGCTGTGCATGGCTGGCAGGGCATGCGGCTGTAGGGAGAGCTTGAGCAGGGAATGGTTGAGCAGGACATGGAGCGAAGAAGAAGAGGTCATTCCTTGCAGCCGCGGGAAGAAAGTCAAAAATCAAAAAGAAATAGAAAATGAAGATGGAAATTTTGCAAGGCAGCACTTGAGGAATTTGTTAATTGCAAGGCCATTTTATTTCACTCTCCTCCCCTCTCAATTAAATGCATGAATGCATGTATTTTCACAAATGCGACTATGGAAACCTAATATGCACTGGTAATGCTAGGAAATAGCACAAGACGACACAATTGCAGGTGTATTTTTTCGGTGCAATCATACCCCCATGCTTATCTTTTGCTAGTCCCTAGCATTTAGAAATGATCTTCAGCTGAAGATTTTCTTCTTAGGCGATATAGGTGTGTTTATTGTTGGATATTGTGAGAACCAATTGTAGAGAAGACTACCAATACTTTAAGTCTCATATGATATAGATCATCTCTCAACTAACCTGGACTCTTGATATTTAAACCTTAAGTACGATTTCCAAGACTCGGAGGTTTTTGCCGTAGTCGAGAGCTCAAGAGATTATGGCTTGTGCATAGTGAAGGATTAACATTGACCAGATGAACATTAAGACTCAAGCCCAGGGTTTCACGAATTTTTAAGTATAGGTTGGTCCCAGTTTTAGCTCATGTCTTCGGATTGACCCTTAAAAAGATGATGGAAACTCAACTCCCATTTTCTGATATTTGTGGCTCAAAGAAAACATGGTATTTGTAGCTTGCCCTGAAGAATTTTTGTAGGGGAAGACTTTACAGATATTTGTGAGATATACTGACTTATTTGCATCTTTTTTTTTCTTTTTTTTTTTTTTGAAACATGTGTCAGTATATCTCTTACAACATTATTTGGAGGAGCAAACTTTTCTTTTTGGTGGGAGAGTTTCTTTTTGGTGGAAAGAGTCTCTCCTAAACACAAGACTAAAGCCTGGGATAAAAAGTCTACCTACGCGCACAAGTAAGGACTCCACCTTCCCTAATGAACACTAGGGTTGGATCTTATGTTCACCTGGTCTTTCTTGATATGTGTAGTGCGAACCAAGATTACTTAAGCTCTCAAGTAGAAGCAAACCAACGGATCCTGTACTGGTATCTCAGGTACAAGAATACGTCCTTAGTTCGGAGAGATTCCAATCTATCTTGTCAATGCTCAAGTGAATCAAGCCGAGCCTGAGCGAATCAAGCTTCTGTGGCCTGGAAAGTCTTCAAAACAGCAGTTGAATATCCATAAACACTTATTGTATTTTTGTTTCAACCTTTAGATCATTACTAAACAACATTTTCATTTTTCATTTCTTTGTTTTTCTTTTATATATATATATATATATAGGTGGAAACTGCATGATACCATAAAATACCCAGATCCTAAGGATGCCTATCCACCCACCCATGCCAAACGATGCTATGTCCTCATATGCATGCAGGGTAGGGTAGAGGAAGGACGAAAGATCGGGTAATGAGAGCTAAGGTGCAGGTTATACAGAAGGGTGGTAGGGTGGGTGGATGGTGGGTGGTGAAAGATCTGGCATTTCCTAGGACGAGAGTGTCCCAGGCGGATCAGAAAACAAGTCAAGAGGAAGAAGTTGGCCCTCAGATTGGCCAAGAAGAGGGGCTTGTTGGATAGATGGATCCAAAAAGGAATAGCCCCAGTGAGTAGGATATGGGCTCAAGGTCCCAGTGTGGAGTTGCAAATCCGCCTGATTTGGCGAGAAAGAAAGGGCAATCCGGTCTTCAAGTGTGTGGACCGGCGGTGAGTAGCCCGGATATGACTCAAACCAAAAGGTATGGGAAGCGGAGAAAACCTCGTTAGAAGTCTGGTCAGGAGAAGGTACGGGGATAGGGAGGGATGGGGGAATGTCACAATATGTGTAGGTCAGGCAGTTGTCAATGTTTACAAGTAATCTGCAGCAGTCTGAATAGGTCCCAATTAGTCGATACATGCGCTGACAGTCATGTCCTCGTCAGATGTGTCATCCTCGATACAATCGCAATCAAAGTTCTTGGCTACCTTGAAGATGTTAAGCTTGATCCTTTCAGATCCAACGGGAATCTCGATACAACCCGACTCGCAGTCGATATGGGCGCGGGCTGTGGCCAAGAAAGGTCGACCAAGGATGATCAGACAATCAGAAAGTAAGCTACGAACTTCCATATCTAAAACAAGAAAGTCAATAGGAAAACAGAGACTGTTGACCCTAACCACCACGTCTTCCACCACACCCTTCGGAATTTTGACAGAACGATCTACCAACTGTAATGTGACAAGGGTGGGTTTCAGATTTCCCAAGGAAAATTTTTCGAGCATGATGGTCGGTATAAGATTGATGGAAGATCCTAGATCAAGTAGGGCACGGTTAAAATTGCAGCCTTGGATGCTACAGGAAATAAGCGGTGTGCCCGGATCTTTCTGCTTCGGTGATAAGTTTGATAGTATAGCACAACTCGCATGAGGCGAGAGAACCACCGGATTCTTAGTTTTCTTTGACTGTCGCTTGGGTGTTGTGTAGTCTTTGAAAAATCGGGCGACAGTAGGCATGTGGTCAATAGCCTCGAGCAGGGGTACCTTGATTTCTACATCCCTGAACAAATTACGCAGGTTATCAAAGGCCTACATATCTTTCTTTTTGCCTTTTGTCTCCCTTAGTAGAGCCTCAGGGAATGGGACTAATTCTAGCACCAATTTGGGTGTATCGTCCTCTCGAGAATGCGGTGCGCATCCCGAATGAGAGGGCGATGAAGAAGACGGGCCAGGATCAGGTCGAGGTGGATCGACGGTCTGCTTACCGCTCCTCATAGTGATAGCATTGGACGATGCGGGTCCAGTGGGATGACACGGCGGAGGAGGATTTGCAATAGGGACATAAGAGTGCGGTGCTGCAGCGGGATTAGCTTGAAATCCTGGTGGAATGCTCGGCACCTGCAGAATCTGATCAACCTACCCCTGAGAAGGTTGTACCTATGGTTGAGGACCACGGGGTATGAAGTTTCGTGTGTTTGGAACAGGTTGGGCAGGAAGAGTGCCCTGAGATCGAGTCGCCATGCATAGTTGGCTGATCTCAGCATTCTGCTGCGCCAATTGGTGCTGAAGAGAGGTCATGTTCTCTTCATGGCGCTTTGACATTTCCATCATCATTCACATCAATTTATCAAGAGGACTTGATGCGTGTTCTGCTTGCGGAACGCAAGGGCCTGATGGTGGATTCGCCATAGGATTAGATTGGGCCCTTGGGATGACGGGTGCGGACGGTCGCATTGGTCCACCTGCGGGGTTTTAGCGCTGCGGGTTGTTGGACCATGCGAAATTCGGATGATTTCACCACCCTGGGTTATAAGTGGCAGAGAATGGGTTATTCCCCAGGGCGCAAGCGTCTTCTATGCCAGAGGACGCATCCGCGTGTAAATACGCGTCCGAGCACACAGAGGCTTGGTCCTCCGTGTCAAAATATTGGCTCGCAGAAGCCAGATCCACATGACTTATCGAGTCACTTGGCGCGACACTCGGTAAGTAAGGTCTTACCGGGTTTCTCGAGATAAGCCTGGTGTTGGAAGAATTGGGATTGTGACGAAGTGGTGAGGTCGGGTGTTTGCCATAGAACGGGTGGGGTTGGCCAGAAGGTCGTCCAGCTTCTTGTGCACGACAGAGACTTCATCCAATTTCTGTGCAATAAGGCTAAGAACAGTGGATGAATGGGAGGGTCCCGTGTCAACTTCGTGGACATTTCGAGGCAAGCTGGTATGATTAAAGGCGATAATGGAGGCATTGTTCATTGAGTTTTCACTCATATTTTCAAATAATTCGAATGCTCCATTCTCGTCTTTATTCATAAAATTCCCTCCGCAGGAAGCGTCTGCAATCTGCTTCAAAGTCTCATTTAGCCCGAGTAGAAAATCTGGGCTATATGCCACTTAGGCAGACCATGGTGCGGACACTTCCTGAGGAAGTCATTATATCTCTCCCATGCCTCATGAAATTGTTCACCATTTTGTTGCGTAAAGGAGGTGATAGCACGGTGAAGCGCATTAGTTCGCCCGATTGGGAAGAACTTCTTGAGAAACGCTGTTCGTATCTCTTCCTGTTCGTATCTCTTCCCAAGAGTGGATGGTTCTCCCAAGGGTGCGTAACCACTGCGACACTTTATCCCACAATGAAAATGGGAACATTTTCATGAGGACTATAGGTAACCCGATATTTCTTGGTTTAACAGTTTCAGCCAATCGGGTTAGGTCTTCCAAGTGGAGAAAAGGATCTTCACTTGCAAGACCATGGAAGTGGAAATTTATTAGGCCAATTATGTTCGATTTCAATTCAAAGTTGTCCCTGCCCATGGGGACCCAAATTTGTCCTATGGTCTCTGTAGCAGCGAGATTCTGATAGGAGCTAAGAGACCTAGGCTCCTCCTGCTTGGGAGGGTTCTGCATTTCCTCCAATGTTTCCCTAATGGCTTCAATTTTCTCATTATACATTTCCATTTGGGCTTGGAGGCGGGTTATGGGATCTAAGGCTCCACCACCTGGTGGGTTCTGAGGGTGGTTTCCTCCCTCAGGATTTGGGGGTGGGCGTGCAGCCATGTTTGTGGAGGAGGAGGACGATTCGGCTTCTTTTCTAGATTTATCAGGCAATTCACACAATTCAGGGTTTGGTGACCTCCTCCCAAACATGCACTACCGTAGGAAGAATTGAGGAGATAAGAAGGGAAAAGAGATGAGAGAAGTGATGCTGCAAAGGTACACTTGATGACAAATCAATACAATCAAATTCCTAACCTCTACAGTGTGCCCTTAGACCTAAAGATCTAAGTTACCTACTATCACGAACTACGGAATCGAATGCGAGAACCGTGGAACCACCGAGCCAGATTGAAAAGCCGTTTGCCCCAGTCTTAGACACCCGATAGCACGCGGGAACCCTCACTAGCATGTAGGCGCTACACGCAGGTAGTTAGACCTCCAATCCTTAATAAGGGTCAAGTTACTACCAATTTTAGTTAGAGGCTTAAGATCAAGTGCTTCTGGAATGTGAAGGGCATTTTTTACGGGTAATGCCCAAGTGATTGATTTTATGAGAGTGTGTAATCCAAGCATGCAATGGGAAAATCTCCCCGAATTGAAGTTTTAGCATTTTTTACGGGTAATGCCCAAGTGATTGATTTTATGAGAGTGTGTAATCCAAGCATGCAACGGGGAAATCTCCCTGAATTGAAGTTTTAATTGGTGAATGGCTTTTAGAATTCAGGCTTAAGTAGTATGGATTTTTGGATTTCGCTGAAATACCAATTCAACCAATCTCCGGGTTTTGCAAGAATACAAGTTTTCTTCTAAGCCCAACAAACCCTTCTTCAATGTCAATTGGTTAATGCATGCTAAAATGCAATGGACTTCCCTAAATGGAGATTTCTATGTGTGGATGCACGAATTAGTTTTAGATTAATGTGAAAGGGAGCCAAAGCACTTCAATTTAAGTGCTCCCAATCACCAAAAAGATGTCCACACACAAGGCTCAACCAAAAGATAAGGAAAATCAAATTGTTGGGGTTGAAGTATTCGGGATCGAATCTTAGGCAAGTTGAAAAGTCGTGGTGGGGTTGGAATCAACTCAATTCCAAGTCTCTCCACCAAAAAGGTGATCCCGAATTGCAGATAAATGAGGCAAAGAGGGGTGCAATCAATCTTTTTATTTGCCTCAAAGAAAACTTCCCATAGCGAAAGATTCAAGAATCAACATTCTTGGATCTTCGCTATGCGAAGTTTGGCGGGAAATCCCGGGGCAGTGGGAGTAAAGGCAAACAATCAAACAAGTGAATTTTAATCCAGCTGCCCCAAGAGATCCTAAGAAGTTTTTCTAGTTTTTTCTTTTTTTTAATTGTTTTTGGGTGACAAGTTAACCTAAGTTGCTAAAAAAGAAAAACCTACTTATTTAGCAATGTGTGTGGAGCTCCAGTGCGGTGTCGCCGACTTCACTCTCTCGTTCCTGCCTTGGATCTGCTCACGTCTCTGACTTCGCCTGCCTGCCTTCTCCTTGCAACAGGTTCACCTGCACAGCAATAAACAAAAACACCCGTGAAGAGAGAAGAGAAAAATGAAAGGAATGGAATAGAAACTTACTTGAAGGCGCACTTCCCCGGCAACGACGCCATGAAAAGGGATGGTGGTCAGACCCGGTTAGGTTGTGTTAATATGGTGATTTTATCGTTGAAGTGTGTATAGTGGTTAACCTAAATCAAGCCTAACCATCTCTTTACAAAATTTTTTACCTGGCCTACTTAATTTTATCATGGTCACTTTTAGGCCCAAGGTTGAACTCAGGGAAGTGGGGTTAGAAGTCAAGTTTCTACGCCTTTCCTACAACGAATCTCTTCCATTCATTTATTATGTTTTGGTGTTTTTCTATTTAGATTTTTTTCTGATAATCTTTGTTCTTGAGGCACACCCTCAAAATCAGGTTCTTGGCTTTGAGCCAAATCAGGGTTTCAAAACTGGTCTTGCTATTCGCAAGATGGAGTACCTGCAAGTCAAGGATTATCTTTTCTCTTTTATATATTTTTTTTACCTTTTTATTGGCAGGAAAGAGAAGTAGAAATAAAGTAAATATAGTATATATATATGTATATATATATGTATAAAGGGGTGGGGGTGGAGGCGGAGATAGAGTGTAGCACGGTGTCGAGTCAATCGTCGTCTAGAAAGACGCAACCAACAGGAAGAAGTGCCGTGTGGAGTGTAAGGTGGATTGATGGCAAATGAGTGTGACCATGCTTTTTGTACGCGTGTATCGGGGAATATCAGCAACTGGTGCAGATATTCCCGCGATACAACGTTTGGTAAGTAATGTGAAAATATATATATATATATGTATATATGTAAATATATCTATATGTATATACGGTTATAAATATATAGGTATATATGTAGTTATATGTGTATATATATGTATATATGTATATATATATGTATATGTATGTATATAATACTATATAGATGTATATATATGTATGTATATATATATATAGTAATATATGTATATAGATATATGTAGATAGATACGTATGTATATATATGTGTGTATATATAGTTATATAGATATATATGTATATAGGTATGTATATTTGTATATGTATATATGTGTGTGTATAAGTGTATGTGTATATATATATATATATATGTATGTATCTATACTTATACTTAGTTATATAGGTAATAATATATATATACATAGATATATGTATTTATATATATATATATGTGTGTGTGTGTGTGTGTATATAAGTATATGTAGATATGTAAATATATATGTATATATATATTTATATAAGTATATATATATATATGTATGTATACTAATACTTAAGTATATAGATACTACTATATGTATAGATATAAGTATATAAATATATATAGATATAAAGATATATATGTATATATATAAGTATATAATAGTGTATAGGTGAGAGTGTGTGTGTGCGAGAGTGTGTGTGCTGTGAGAGAGAGAGAGAGCCCCTGCTGGAGTGAAGGCTGGGAGAGTTAAGCCATCTGCGCGCGAAGAGGCGTCGTCTGATGGCCACAGCGCACTGCGCTGCACGTAGGCGGGCGAGGACGTGCGCGCTAGGAGGGAGTGAGCGTGGGGAGAGGAGAGGCCGCAGCACACCGCACTGTGTGAAGATCAGGTGCTGAAGCGGGTGGGTGTGGGCGGTGGCAGACGCGGACGCAGACGCTGAAGCGGGCGAATACGCGGGCGGGAGCGGGCACTAGTAGAGGACCGCACGCAGACATGTGGGCGGGCGCTGGACGCGGGTGCAGGAAAACAGCGGTAGGGCGTGTCGGGTGACCGGATAAGTGAGAAACTTACCGGTCACCCCACTGTAGCCACAGTGTTCCGCTAAAACACGTGAACAGTGCTACAGTGGCCGGGCGAGCTGCGTGACTGGGTCGCCCGGTGCTGTGAGTGCAGGCGGCGTGGACGGCTCGGCACGCGCGCGGAAGAGGAATGCGCCGGCTGGTTGCGGGCGGAAAGAGCGCGACAGGGCACACGAAGAGGGAGGCAAGGGTGCCTGCAGGCGCACGCGGTGGCCTGCGTGCGCTGCTGCCGCCTTGCTGCTGCTGCTGTGGAGCTCGGCCGGCTGTTGGGTCGTGCGGTGGCCGGTTGAGCTTCAAAGCTTGAAGCTTTGTGGTAATGGCGGAAGTGGCTTAACAGAGAATACCACCACACCCACTGACTCTCAGATGAGCTAGGCGGTGGTGGACTCACAGTGGTGGTTGTGCACCACTGTGAGGTGCTCCTGCCCGCAGAGTGGCTCCTCAGAGGAGGAGGGCCTGCGTATGGAGGGAGAAGGGAGGAGATGGCCTGGAGAAGAAGAGCTACAGAGTGTTTTTTTCATGGGGACCAGGCTCTCTTTGCAAAGGAGCCGCGCCTTTTTTATAGAGGACGAAGGCATGCACAGCCATGCCATGGCTGTGCATGCGGCTGTGCATAGCTGGCAGGGTGTGCGGCTGCAGGGAGAGCTTGAGCAGGGAATGGCTGAGCAGGACATGGCACGAAGAAGAAGAGGCCATTCTGTGCAGCCAAGGGAAGAAAGTCAAAAATCAAAAAGAAATAGAAAATGAAGATGGAAATTTTGCAAGGCAGCACTTGAGGAATTTGTTAATTGCAAGGCCATTTTATTTAACTCTCCTCCCCTCTCAATTAAATGCATGCATGCATGTATTTTCACAAATGCAACTATGGAAACCTAATATGCACTAGTAATGCTAGGAAATAGCACAAGACGACACAATTGCAGGTATATTTTTGCGGTGCAATCTGTGGGGTAGCCTAGGGATCTACAGACTCTCAGAATCCGCCTTAAGATTATAAATGATTTACTCTACTTGTGTCCAATCAATCCAACCAGTTAGAAGGAGAGACTAGGGAGAAGGTTCTTCCTTCGGCTTGCGCCTCCAGTTCCTAGTGTATCCCCTAGTCGCGGTCGTTTGACGCTACTCCCCTAGCTTGACATCAGATTGATTGGTACAAGTAGGTTAATCGTAAACAATCTCAGACTGGGCCCCGAAGAGCAAATCAGTCCTTAATGCCAATGTCTACTTGATTTTATTTAGGCCTGGGATTATAGTGCTTATGGAATGTCGTGGGCCCATAAGATGGGTTGTGCCCTTAATGATCAATTGAGTATGTGTAAGTGCATGCACAACCAGGGGTTTCAAGCAAGATTATTTTTGATGAGTGGATTTTAAGGTTCAAATCATTTTTAAGTAGCTTTTAGGATTTGGAATTAGGTTAATTCAATCAAGTTTCGAGGCAAACCAGATTTTCAAGCATGGGTGAAGATCTTTTTTTCCTTTTGAAATCAAAAGTAAAGAGGAGTGCCTTGTATTGACCTAAATTGAAAACCCTAAGGGGAAGCTACTTGGTGAGTTAGTTTTAGGTTAAGTGGTGTGGCCCAAACAACTCAAACAATTGGCCAAATTACACCACTAAGTTAGGCACACAAAATGATTAACCTAAACTGATTTCTACTCTTCTATATGTTGATTTGCATGTACCAGTTCCACATATCAGAATTTGGTTGAGTAGATAAAAATCAATTAGGTTATGTGCCTTGAATGTGGGTGTATGTAGTGTGTATATTGTTTTACCCCGCAAGAAATATCTTTTTGTTGATTTTTTTTTTTGTGTGTGAGATGAATGTGAGAGGAAATCCAAGCAACCAAACTAACCCTAAGATTTATGCAAACACCTAGGTTAACTGGAGTTTGAATTAATATGGTGAAATGGAATCTATGGAGGGGGAAGAATGGGGAGCACTTACAGTTGTCTTCAATTACACTTTACTCCGATCTACCGCTTGAAGATTCCCTGTTAAGTTACCTACAAAACAATAGACGAGAAATAAAGCAAGCTAGAAAATAGTCAAGTGCGCGAAATGCGAAAAGAAAATCGAAAATCGTTGCCTCCCCGACAACAACGCCAAAATGTTGAGAGCGGAAAACTATGCGAACAAAGTTGGATTCAAAAAATCCATCGTTGTAGTTCGATTTGCAAAGAAATCCGTCAACAGATAAATTTATACCGAAACTCTAAGAATTCCAGGTCGATTTGAAATAGGTTCAACCCAATTACATTTCTACCCGATGGGGCGAAGGCGGGAGGAGGGCGATTGACATTGGGCGGAGGGCGGCTATGAGGCGGAGCCGTCCAGGGCTACAGCTGAAGGTGAATGGAGGACGTGGAGATCGAGGGCTTGGAGGAGAAGGGAGTGGATTTGGTAGGAGAGGTTCTTTAGGTCGTCTGAAAATGCTCGAAGATGTTCCTGGAGGAGAAAGAATGGAGAGGTTCTTTGCTTCAGATGCAGACGAAGGGGGCATGTGGCAGCGATTTGTAAAAACCCCCTGATTTGCTTGGAATGCAGGAATGAAGGACACAAGCATGAGTCGTGCCCTAGGAGGATTTCTTGGCGGTCTCAGAGGGCAGTCTCGCATCCTGTCTGGAGGGTCAAGAATGAAGCTCGTCCACCGCCGCCGCCGACACTGGGTAGCCACACAATTGAAGTTGAGATCCCATCTTCGGAGGAGATCTCGACTGCAGAGATCACACTGAGAGGTGCTCTGATTGGAGAGATCATGGCAGGCAGGCCGTCAATGGCAATGTTTCAGAATTTGGTATGTTCCCTGGATCTTTTTTCTGTGGGCTGGAAGATAGCCATGTTATCCCAGTCTCACTTCTTGGTGTATGGTTTGGGTATGCTAGATGTGGAACGATTGAGGTTTCGCTCAAGTAATTTCGAAGAAGTCAGTGTGATTTGGAGAATGGTCTCCCCATTTGATGGGGCTCTGTCTGAGCGCCCTCCACAAAGAGTGACCTCCAGGAGGATTCTCCTTGAGATCTATGGTCTGCCATTGCACTTGCGGCTAAAGGGGGTTGTCTCTAAAATGTTAGTAGGTTTTGCTTCAATCTGTGATGGTTCTGAAGTTTTGATTGGAGAGGGGGATATTAGGTCTCTAAAAGTTGAGGTAGAAGTTACAAATGCTGGCTCAATTCCTGATTCGATCACAATCAGATGTGGGGGCACTTCTTGGCTTGTTAGACTTGCTGCTCTTGGATAGGTGTCTGGGCAGGTTGAATGTGGTCAAGATAAGTCGTCTGAGAATAAAATGAAGTCTGGAACCAACAGTGAGGAGAGAAATCAGAGTGACAGATGTGGACGCACTCCTCCTGCTGATGCTCCTGAAACCAAAAAGAGGAAGGACTGTCACTGTGCCATGGCTGAGGAACATCAGATGGGAGATGATGTTTCTGTTGCTGATAGCAGTCAAGCCATGATTGTTAAAGAGGACTGCTGTTTGGAGGCTGCTGAGACTCCAATGGCAGATTCTGAGATGAACTGCAGTATGGTAGTGGGTAGGACAGGGAAGGATTTGTTGATTAAAGAGCCAGTCCAGATGCAACTTGCTATTCCTGCTTATTTGCAGTATGGCAGTGGTTCAAATAAAAAAAGAGGTGTGGGTAGATCTCCATACATGTTGAGAAGGAGGAAGGAGTCCTTGCCTCCTATTGAGGAGCAATGTATTGCTAATTCCATTATGGTTGAATATGTAGGCTGCAAGGCCAATGGGGATCTCTCTAATGAGAAATGAGAGTTTTGTCTTGGAATGTGCGTGGGCTACGCAACAAACAGAGAAGGGCTTCATTGTGTAGATATCTCTCTGAGTGGGAGATAGACTGTGCTCTTATACAAGAGACTCACTTGGAGAGGGAAAATGGTCAAGAATGGGAATGTTTTAAGAAACTGGGTCGTAATGATATTGCAGCTAAGGGTGCTACTGGTCGGTCTGGAGGACTGGATTTTTGGTGGAGAAAATCTTCCATGTCAGTAACTGAAATTATTCGTGATAGGTTTTTAATTTCTTGTAAATGTCAATCTCCTCAAGGAGATATGGAATGGTTTATTTCTTGCATATATGGTCCTTGTGTGGCAGCAGATAGAGTTGGCTTGTGGGAGGAACTCTATGCAATGCATCAAAGAGTGCAAGAGACCCCATGGTTGTTAGGGGGTGATTTCAATTGCTATCTTTCTAGTGATGATAACCCAGATGGGAGAGTGGATAGTTCTACAGCTGGCTTCCAATTGGCTGTGTAGAACATGGGCTTGACTGAATACCCCATCAGTGGTGTGGAGTATACTTGGAGGAATGGCAGTGGGCAACTTTCCAAATTAGACAGATTCTTTGGCAGTCCTAGTTTGTTAGAGAGATATCAACTATCAGCTGTGTTGAGCCTTGATAGGCCGTTCTCTGTTCACACACCTTTGGTTTGGGACAGTGGAGTGAATGCAGACACGGGATCTTACTTCAAACTCAGGACATCATGGCATAGGGAAGATGGATTCATGCAAATGGTTTCTCAGTGGTGGCAAAGCAAGGTTGTTCAAGGCACTGCCACACAGCAGTTTGCTTCAAAACTGGCTGGTCTGTGTGAAATGTTGAAGGAATATGGGCAGGCTGTGAATCTGATTAGAGACTAGAAGAGGAGGGAAGCCTTGACAGTCATCAAGGATTTGGATCTGAAAGAGTGTAGGCTGGCTTTGAACCAACAGGAGCAGCAGCTGAGGCAGCAGATGCAATCAGTTGTGGGGGATGAAGATCTGAAAATAGAAATGGATTGGCGTGAAAAATCTAGACAACTATGGCTTAAAGAGGGTGATGCGAATACAAAATTTTTCCATCTTGCGGCCAGTGCTAGAAGGAGATTCAACCTTATCTCTTCTATTAAAGTTGAAAGAATTATTACCTCTATTAAGGAGATCAGATCTGAAGCAAGTAAATTTTTTAAAGAAATGTCCAAGGCTGCTCCCAGAGGTTCTTGGAGGCTGGCAGCAATGGATTTCCCTTGTGTAAATAATGAACAAAGAGACATGCTTGTGTCCCCTATTTCTGAACAAGAAGTGCTAAAAGCTATTAAAGAATTAAATAATGAA
Organism: Thalassia testudinum; assembly: GCA_037157565.1. Lineage (NCBI taxonomy): Eukaryota > Viridiplantae > Streptophyta > Magnoliopsida > Alismatales > Hydrocharitaceae > Thalassia > Thalassia testudinum. The sequence goes on from JAZHRO010000040.1 coordinate 61,913,780, forward strand.
GGTGCTCCTGGTCCGGATGGATTTCAGGTGTTTTTCTACAGAGAGCTATGGAATGTGGTTAAGGAGGATGTGTTAAAGGTTATTCACGAGTTTGAATTGGGCAACTCAGGATTTGAGAGGCTGAACAAATCTTATCTGTTTCTGCTGCCTAAGAAATCTTGTGCGAAAAGTTTTTCTTATTACAGACCCATTGTGCTATCTAATTCCATCTATCTTATTATTAGTAAGATTATTGCTAATAGATTGTGGGAGGTTTTAAAGGACTTGATAATGCCTGTTCAGTCAGCTTTTCTTCCTGGGAGATCTTTACAGGAGTCATTCATTGTTGCGCAGGAGATTGTTATGGGTTGGCATAGGAGAAAATCTAAGGCTTTCTTGTGGAAAGTTGATTTTTCCAAAGCCTATGATTCAATCTCCTGGTCATACTTGTGGGAGATTCTTAGAAGGAAAAAATTTCCACCTTTACTGATTCAATGGGTGAAGAGGTGCATTACGATAGCCTCTTTTTCCCCATTGATAAATGGTAAACCATGTCGCTCTTGGATTCAGCCCCAATGTGGAGTAAGGCAAGGCTACCCTATTGCCCCTCTGATTTTTAACCTTGCGGTGAATACTTTGGCTAGATTTGCCTATAAACTGGCAGTGGATGGTTTTATAAGGGGGTATTCACTGTCTAATCATAGGGCTCTAGCCCCTGTACTTCAATATGCTGATGATACTGTTTTTCTTGTGGAAGGGGGGAAGAGAGAAGCGCAGGCTCTGTTACATATGGTAAAAATTTTTGGAGAGGTTTCTGGTCTCAGATTGAATTGTAGTAAATCTTCCCTGGTCTGTTTTGGGATAAATAGTGGGTTACAGAATGAGATCTCCACCATTCTTGGTACACCTGTGGTTCCACTGCCGATTAAATATCTAGGTCCGCCTTTAAAATGTTCTAAGATGAAGAAAGCAGATTGGTCTTTCCTCTTTGAAAAGGTAGCTACGAAATTGGAGGGTTGGAGCAGTAGATACTTATCAAAAGGGGGGAGGTATATACTACTGAATTCTGTTATCACTTCGATTCCCATCTTCTTTTTCTCTGTCCTTAGAGCTCCGAATTCTATTTGGAAAAAGCTGGAGGTGATGCGGAAAAGATCTTTTTGGAAAGGGGCCTCTCATCAAGGGGCCTTTTTTCAACCCTTAAAGTGGGAATCAGTTTGCAAACCTAAGCAGATGGGAGGTCTGGGTGTTAGATCCCTCAAAGAATTTAATGAAGCGCTACTATTGAAGTGGGTTGTTCGATTGCTACAGGGGGAAAAAAAATTTGGACAGAAATTATCCAGGACAGTTATGGGAGTACCAATGATGAGATAAATCGTCTTAACCCACGTAAACCGTCCCCCTTTTGGTCTTCTGTGGTGCGGGCCCTGAAAGATAATTGGAATTTTTTCAAATCAGTTTTAGGTGATGGAAAAAGCTTCAAGTTTTGGCTGGAAAATTGGGTACATGGAGGAACGTTTAAAGACAGGTTCCCCCTTGCTTATGCTCTGGCTGCAAATAAAAATGCAGTGGTAGCCGATTATTGGGATGTGGATTCGGAGCAGTGGTTGTTAAATAATGGTGGGTGGAATAATCATGAAACAAGATCTCGTGTAGAGATTGAACGTCTCATGCAAGAGCTTGCGGCTTTCAAACCCATGCCTCAGGAATATGATATATACAAATGGGAAGGTAATTTTTCTACTACGGCTGCCTATGACAGGTTGATAATGTCCTCCAGGATGGCGGAAGATGAAGAAATGGGGAAAAAGCTATTGGAAGTTAAAAATACCACTAAAGTTACAAATTTTCTTATGGCTCTGCAGGAGGGATGGATTGATTACTGGAGATCTGAGGCATAGAAGGATGGGGACCCCCGCCCAGTTTTGTTTTTTATGTGGGCTGCATAATGATTCTAGCGTTCATATCTTTTCTTCATGTGCGATCACTGATTATGTATGGAGGAGAGTATGCAACGAGTCCTTACCCACTTGGGGGAATTTGTGGCGCTACCTTGTGGATGGGAATAAGCCTTATATACACATGGTGGCTGTGTTATGGGCTGTATGGAGGGCTAGAAATGAGCGTGTTTTTCAGGAGACTCCAGTGTATGTGGAAAATATTGTAAATTTTTGCTGGTGTCTCATACAGCATTGGGAGTCGAACTTGTAAATATTTTTTATTATCAATAATAGCTCTCCTGGTTTGCTATCGGTGATTCGATAGCATTCCTTTCTTTCTCAAAAAAAAAAAATTCCAGGTCGAGCATAAGGAGGCTACGTCGATCTTAAATTTGCAATTATATATTTTTTTTGTGTTTTTGTTTGAAAATAAAATAATTACAATGGAATTGATATAAGCAATAAGAGAGAGAGAAAGAGAGAGAGAGAGAGAACAATCACTTGATATAATAAAAATGTTTTTACAACTAGAAAGCAGGAAATGATTATAACTAGAAAGTGGGAAATTCTATTCTAGAAAGCGATTAAAAAGAAGGGAAAGAGATGTTATCCTCCTCGATGAATGCTTGGAGGACGAGCGAGACAAAGCGACGCCTGGAAGACAGAGGATAGAGAGGGAAGGAGGACAAAGCAGGAAGAAGTGGGAACGAGGCAGCACGTCGTCGTCATCGCAGGGTCCACTTCCAAAATAGGGGCGAGAAAATTGGATTTGGCTCTAGAATAGCATCCCGGGTGTGGGACAAGCTTCTCTTGAGCCTTAGAGAGGGAGAGAGGTGAAGGAAGGGATGAGAACTTTGTAGGGTAGGCGTCTCCTTTTATAGTTGCAAGTATTAGGGGCAATTTAGTTAATACATTATTAAAATATTAAATGAGGGGGTCTTTAGTGACAGATTTAAACATCACTAAAGACCCCACGTCGCCGCAGCCTCATGCGTGCACCTGCCTCCTCACCTGCCGTGCACTCAATGCTCACCCACGTCCTCAAAATCTCACAATCGGATGGCTCAAATCACGCCTCGCCCACTTTAGTTGCGTCGCCTGTGCGTGCTATCAGGCGTAAGGCGGTGCGTCTAATCACGCGTGCACCCGATTGGGCGATCTGGGCCATCCGCAACAAACGCGCAGTCGAGATTAACCGCTCACGCGTTGCGGATTGTGAGTCGAACGCGCGCCCCGTGCTCACGCAATGCCGCTTGACCGTTGCACTAGCGGCTCTTCTTTGTCGTGCTTTTGATTTAAGCGCGCAACCTAGATCTTGCCTCACCATGCCTTTAGAAGATGGGGAGAGGTGCTGCAGCTGATTTGGATAGCTATGATGGTGCCATGTGGCGCCATCATGGCCGTCCATCTTCTGTGATATGTAGATGGTGCCACGGACGTCGGATTGAGCCGATTTTCATGTCATTAGGCTATAATCATCTATCTGAACCCATCCGTGCGGTCGGATTTGTCATCTAAAGTGTGGTTTGGTACCATCTTGGCCCTTGATCTTTAGGCTTCCTCGGTCTATATCTGGTGCTACGGATGTTCGATCAAGGTGATCTTGGAGTCGTTGAACTCCAATCGTCGCCCTGATCAGATCCATACGGTTGGATCTTCGATCTGAGGCCTCGATTAAAAGTCACTCTGTCCCTGACCATAAAAGGAGACAATTACTATACAATTTATACAATTTGACCTAAACGCATGATTATGCATGTTATGCAATATTTACAATGTATGATGCTAATATGACACTAAGAACATGCATTAATAGACATTTTTGGCTATTTAGATGTATGCACATCACATAGCGACCCCGCTAGATAGCCGTTCTATCTCTTCACTAATGCTAAGGTTAAATCTCGGAGGTTCATAGTGTGGAATGATTTTGCCCACTTAAACCTTCGCGAACACCTCAAGACACTTCACCTTTTCAATTATTTCAATCGTCAGTTCCACTCCGATGTTGGAACTATCAGGGTATTCTCGAAACTAGTCTGCCTATTTTATGCCAGCATCATTAAGGACTATAGTAACGATGAGCTTGAGCTTCCTATCATTCTTTTTGGCCAACATATCACCACCACCTATGACTCTATATCCGAGCTCTTATCGATTCTCAATGCGGGAAATGATTTTGAGGACATCTTGCGAGAATATGGCACTGAGGTTGTAAACAATAGTTGGTTCTCCTTGATAAATATGGACCCAACCTTGGCACCCTACCTTGCAAAAACCTCAAACCACACCCTCAGCTACTCTCCCTCATTTTTGGATGGGATCTTCTAAATAAATCCAGTGGTTTCGATTATATCTCGTGCCAACACAAGGAGCTTCTCTTTGCAGTTGTTTGTCACATTCCTTTTAATTACTGCTGCCTCATAGTTCAGGTCATGAATGAAGACCACGCGGCTTCTTTACCATTTGGGTCCATCCTTTCCAAAATCATTGCAAGTCATAGGGTACCCACCAAGGACCAAGCCATTGATAAAAAGGTTGAAGCATATAATCAGGCCACCGCCGCAAAGATGTGTATCCCTCTAAAGCACATCAATCCCGATGCCAATGACTATGACGATGAGCTCCTACCACAACCGAACTTTTATTAGCAACGACCACTACAGATAAAGGCCTCATGCACGAGCTTTGACAAGACATGGGACCCTACCACTAACTCCATCACCGACGATATCTCCATCTTGATGCGGTGCACCAATGACATTTACTCATATTTGAGTAGTATTTACGCGATATAAATGAGTTGTGCACCAACGTCCAACATCAATAGATGGGTTAGGGTCCAGCAAGCCACCACCAGCGCTAAGACCATCCAGAGTAGCATATCTTCAGACTCTTAGATGTATTTCCTTTTAAGTGTTCTTTTTTTTTCTTCTTTCTTTTCATGTTTTTCTACTCAACATATATTAAGGGACTTTGGCCCTGTACTTATGTTTAAATGGGAACATTGCTAGCATGAGACTAGGGCACATACATTTTCTCTATATGGTCTACTTTTTATTATGCCCATTAACTCTTGTAGAACTTAGATTATTTATGAAGTCTTGCCGTGCTTATACTTAATTCTTTGCTACATGCCTCTCTCTTATATTATTCATGCTTGCTTAATTTTGATTTAATTATGTCACCACAAGTAAATTACTTAGTTCAAACTCCATTAGGTTAGTTTCTGATGACATTCAGAAAGGGGGACAAAATCTTAGGACTATCAAAACTAGCTAAAAGTTAGTCTAGTTTAAAGTGGACCCTTGAGTACAAAAATCAGGGGGAGAAAATAAATCCTAAGAATAGATTTTCAAAATCATCAAAAAGGAGGAGATTGTTAGTTCAACCTCTCTTAAAATAATGTTTTGATGATTTTACAAAATAAAGTAAAAGAAATAAATACTGGACATACCATATTTTTCTCTGTCATAACTCCATTGCAGGTTCCACCATCTCCAAAATAAGGTATCAGAGGATGAAGATATGTATTATGTCTAGGTCTTAAGATTTGTTGTATGATCTCAAAGAGTTGTAATTTTCTATTTATTTGAGTTTACAAAGAGTTGTAAAGAGCCCCCAATAAAACATATATATATATCTTTAAACTTAGGCTCTCAACATTTAGGAAAAATTAGAAATAAAAATCTAATTTAGAAACACACAGTAGACGTCATAACATCTTCCCAGACGTCTGATTTCTCAGTATAAGTCGTCACTTCTTTATCAGAGGACCAAACACCCTTAGCCTTGCCTTAAGCTTTTAAGCACTTACGCTCTAGATGATGAGACTTAACTCCAAACGTCCCTACGTCTAGTTAAACGTCTGGTACGTCTATCAGACGTCCTTAAAGAGTATCATTGGCCAAATCATTTTAGAATCTCCTTTAGTCAAATCATATCCAATAGTAGGGTTGTTGTAACCTTTGTTACAGACGTCCGGACATGTCTCCAGACGTCCAAAAATGGAGCGTTACACCTAAAACACTTTGCGAAGATTTGTAAGAGTAAATCTCGCTTTTTGGATTCACAAGAAATCTACACCCCAAGATCATCATGATCTTCAGATGTCCAGAATATATGTCAAACGACCAATCTAATGTCTGACCCATAAACACTAGAACCCTGTTTAGATCTGGTCTAAAATAGGAACAACCTGCATAAAATAAGACATCCAAAATTTCACCTAGATATCTTAAAGTAGCAACCAAAACGTCTGTCCTATAACCATGTTTCCATCCAAGTAAATCAGGAACTCCGACCCCTTGTATTAGATGACCAAAAAGATTGTCAAACGTTCGACCTAAAAATCAGACGTCTGATTTTGCTGTCAGAGTCATCATGAGGCTGATTCAAGTTAGATTTCGACCCAATCTCTTGGGATATGCCCTCAACAGCTAGGAGCCTTCTCCCAAGCCTTCTTAAGGGTTCTTAACATGCCTATAACCCCTCTTAGGCAAACCACACCTTGGAGAGATGATTCACAAAGAGAATCACTAGCTCCACTTGTTCCTATTGCCCTACTACTGTGCAACATCCATTCTTGGGCAAACTCATAATCTGATTGTGTTATAACCAACATCATTAGGGAGTTTACTCACCCGTAGTAGCTAGATTAAAATACTATCTTTTAGGGAGCTCTATAGGGTGTTTTATTTTCATTTTACATATACTTGTTGTAGTTGGGTATCTAGTCTGTCGGATCCCCATCTCTTCCTTGCAAAGGGAGAAACCTTCATTTTGGGATTGGAGATGGGAATTTTAACTGAGGTACACTACCCTCATTTTCAAGTAGTGCGGATAGTGGATTGATCACAGTTGTGATCGTAAATACTAAGTCAGGGATTGATTTAGGTGGTGGTTTTCATCCAATTTGGGTTTCCATCTAAAAGTCTTATGCCTCAATTTTGTGATTGAATTTTTATTTAGCTATTATCTTTCAATGTTACTATTCACCTTCCCTCTAGTGCAATTACAAATATATATATACACATATATATACTTGATATATATATATATATATACATAGACACACACACACACACACACTAAGCTCTATACTAACTTACATTATTAACAAACATGTAATATCCACTATTTACAAGTCATGCATGATATATACATATGTGTGTGTGTGTGTGTGTGTACATATATATACTAACTTACATATATAAGATTATTTACTCTACTGATATATATATATATATAGACACACACACACACACATACATATAGATATCACAACATTCATGCAACTAGCACTTAGTTGTTGTCTTTTAACACTTAACTTAAACATGGCCTAAAAAGAATGGTGGGCTTTTTGCGTAGATCAATGGCCCAGTGGGTCGGATCAGCCACTACTATGCCCACCCTATGGGGGTGGCATTACCCATAACTTAGGCCCAATTTAGGACCAACATAGCCCACATAGGCCTGTAGGCCCACCTCTCTCTCGCTCTCTCTCCCACTCAAGCATGCTCAATTCAGATGGGTAACAGGGAGCCGACCCCTATACTAGCTAGCAAGCCTACGGGGGCAGTTCCTTTTATGTTGTGCTAAATGTTCTATAGCCACTGATGTAGCACTATCTAAAGGTCCTAATTTCAATGCAACATTGTGATTTATCATAAAGTTTAGGTCAATTAGGGGCTAATTAGCATTCTAAACTACAATTAAATTACACAGTTGTATAGCCAATGTATAGGGCTACCTATTGGTATAATTATTTTAAGTTATATAATTATATAAATATATTTTAAAGTTAGTTAAAGTTAGAGCCATTTATATGTTTAAATTAGTGTTTATTACTTAGAGAAAGTATAATTAATAAATTGATGATGTAATTGCAGGTTAATTTAGTTAATTTACATAACTATATGATTAATAAAGATTTTTCTTTAATTTTATCTGATTTATTTATATATTTACATATTTAAATACATGATTTTGATAATATATATAATTATACAATGTACATAGTATTTTACATTATAAATAAGATCATAAATGTAATTAAAATAATTTAAACTATAATTTATAAGATTACAGTATAAATTACTTTATTATTTAATTAACTTACTAATTTAAATTAGCTTAACTTAATAATATACATTATTAACTTATATTAATATATATAGCAAAAATAGATTATTTTACATAATAAATACTATAATCAGTATATTGACTTATATACATAAATATACTAATGTACACATAGAGTTATAATTATATATACAATATATACCAGTTACCTTTATGAAATACTAATTATTATAATTTAATAAATAAATAAGTATACTTAAGTTACCTACATATATATTATACTCTATTTACATATAAGTAATGTATCTATAAACATATATACATATAATACATTATGGTACACTATATTACAATATATACATATATATACATATATACATTATGTACATAGGTAATTTTTATGGTTTTTAAGATTTTTTGATTTTTATTTTATTTTTCAATTTTATAAGGGAAAAGAAAGAGGATAGAAAGCTGAGAGAAAAGGTAGAGAAGTCCTTTTGAGATTTTTGTTTTTGAATTGTTATTTATAAACCTACAAAAGTTTAGAACTTCTGCAGGTATATTCTACCAACTAAATACCTCAAAACAAAAATCTAACTATAGACACACCTCAAATATATATAAATGTCACTTAAGACACATTTTTTTATTTATTTACAATATTTTTATGTTTTTCATGGTATTTATAGAGACAAGCTATAAAATGGCATGTAAAATGGCCATAAATTGAAAACAAGCCAAGAAATTCATCTAAAAATGTTGAAAGTAAAGATATACACATTATAAATCTCCAGACATTCATTAAGATCAAATTCAATCTCAGAAACATGAGGTAAACATTACATTTCATCATTTCAGTTCATTTGGACAGTTAACCAGTTGTTGACAACAAATTCTAAACTGATTTACAATGTCTCAAAGTTCAAATTTAAATCAATCAACAATACATGAATGTTTATTACAACCAGCTCTAGTATTACATCTTCTTAGATAGCTCAATAGAATTTGAAATAAGGTAAAGTTCTTTCATTAATCCTCAATTCAGCTTCACTGAGTTCTGAAAAGCTTCTGAGCAATGTGCTACTATCCTAAGAGAAGTCCTCAGATTATAATTAATGCTCAAAGTGTTGAAACCATCCTTCAATCAAGTTATATAAAGATAATAAAACCTCTTTGAACATTCTTCAAGACTCAAAAATTAGATTTAGCCCTCATATCAAATTGGGGTCTAATATGAAACCAAAAATTTCCAATCCAAATTCAAACCATTAAAATACTATCATAATCTATTGCAAATATTCACGAAAGTATCTGGGACTCTATAAAAATCAAATCAAAGCTTAGTAGACCTAGAAAACCCTAATCTAATCATCCTATTTTCACTATAGACAGTGGTGTAGGATAGATTAGATCAGGTTGTTAAGTCACATGAAAACCATTTCCAAACCTTTGTTAATCTCCATCAAACCTCAATCAATCTTCACATGGCGGATTAAAACTCTTTGAGATCAAATTAAGATATCGCCTAATTGGGTTGTTCATGTGGATTCACCATATTGATTTGATCATCCAAACACCTTGCACACTATTGCTTAGTATTCATAGTGTTAGGGCAATCCTTTAAAGCCATTAAAATCATTGCAATGACCTCAAATCTATGCAATGAATTTTCATCAGCCATGCTACTCAGGCAATGAACACAGCATGGTATTAGGTCTAAAAATTGGGTGCAAGGAGCCTTCTTAATAAAAACTCAATTACATACGTTCAAAATCATCGCAATTAATCCAATTATGCTTCAAATAACTCAATTCACTTGATTGGAAATAATTAAAACCCAATTGAATCTCTAATCTCTTGATCAAGCGTGAAAACCAAATCTAGGTACATCAAGTGAATCATGCTCAATTCAGACCAGGAGGACGGTTCTTGTGATCAGATGACATGAGTGGGAGTACCCTCCAATGTATCTGAGTGCAATTCAGATCTAAAAGCTAGAAAATTTTAGCTCCAAGTTGGCTCTGATGGGTGGGGTGAGTTTGCAATTAAAATAGTAAGGCAAGTGAGTGAAAGAGATCATGAAGTGTGGGGGAGTGGATCTTCCTCCCTGATCAGAATTGATTAGAGAGGGTGAATTAACACAGTGAACCAATTACGCTATTCTACTCCTAATCAGAAGCAATCAAATCGTAAATGCTACTCTACACTATCTAATTAAGTTATGAAAACAATAAATCCAATCTAGAAAGCTATAAATCCTAAGCTAACAGAAGAATGGGACCTTTGAGAAGAACTGCAACTAGTGGCTACAACGACGAAAGAGGAGGAAGATCTCCAATGACAAAAGCTCCTAAAGGAACTCAAGGACATCCTCAGGCATTATGAAATCCTTAGTGATGTGGATCGAGTTGGCGATGAAGAAGAAGAAGCTACTGCCACTAGCTTTCGACAAAAGGGGAAGAAGAGCTGGAATGGGATGACGTAACCAACTAGAGAGATGTAGGGGGGAGCTGGTAAAGGAGCGATGGCCATAGGGAAGGTCCTTATATAGGCAAGGGTGAGCTCAAGGTGACCGAATGATGTAGGTGTAGGCTATTTAGAATCAAGGGCTGAAGTATGAGCTGGGAGGTGCATGCTCGATTGGATTAAATTCTAGCCTTTAGATGAGATCTAGATGCTAGAGCAAATCTAGGTGCGCCAGTGATTTGAGGTGAGTGAAGAATCAACCGTTGGATCAAAAGGGTGGGAATAGACAGTCACAAAGGGTTGTGTTCTTCATGAGGAACATGAGATGAGGAGAGCTCGCCCAGGTGTGTTGAAGCAATTACACAAGGGCCCCTTTGTGTGAAACTGTAGGACATAAATGGTCAAATGAGTTCCCGAACATGGAGAAATAATCCATAAAGACCTCCAGGTATTCACCCACCATTTCTAAAAAGATGGCTAGCATGCAACGCTGAAAGGTAGCGGGTGCGTTGCATAACCCGAATGGCATACGATGGAATGCCAATGTGCCATACGGGTAAGTGAATGTGGTCTTCTCCTGATCCTCTGGTGCAATAGCAACTTGGTTGTATCCTGAATATCCATCTAGGAAGCAAAAATATTTCTACCCTTCCAATCGCTCGAGAATTTGGTCAATGAATGGCAGAGGGAAATGAACTTTCTTGGTGGCCTCATTAAGCTTCCTATAGTCGATGCACACCTGCCATGCAGTAGTAGTGCGGGTGGGGATGGATTCTCCATGGTCATTGGTGACCACGGTGAGCCCGACCTTTTCAGGTACCACTTGAGTGGGGCTCACCCAGGGGCTGTCGGAAATTGGGTAAATGATGTTGGTGTCAAGCCACTTGATTATTTCTTTTTTAACGACCTCTCGCATATTCGGGTCGAATCGCCTTTGCATCTAGCGAGAAGGTCGAGCCCCATCTTCTAAATAGATCTTGTGAGTTCAATAGGTAGGGCTAATTCCCCTTAAGTCAGAAATTGTCCACCCAATGGCTGCCCGATGTTCAGAGAGGGTTGCAATCAACCTAAGTTCTTGATCCCTAGTTAAATGGGCATTGATAATCACAGGGAGGGTCTGGTCAAGTCCTAGGAAGACATACTTGAGATTATCAGGCAAAGGCTTTAGTTCAGGTGTAGGTGGGACAACATTTGATGGGCAAGGGAAAGGCGGGAGTTGATCAACATCAATCTCCTCAAATGGAGGTTGCTGAAGGTAGTCAGCTCTACAAAGGTCAACCTCCACAGAATGGGGTGGATCAGGGTAATCATCAACTGGTTGAGTCAAATGGTCTGCTAAAGAGCTAAGAGTAAGGCATTCTTCCACCAGAGGTTCCACAGGATCGTGCTCCTCAACCCAGCCACAATCAAAGACTTAGCTGTCCTGAAGATATCCAATTGCATCTTCTTGTCTCCAAAGGCAATTTCCATGCATCCTATGTCACAATCAATGTTCGCCTTAGCCGTAGCTAAGAAGGGTCTACCCAGGATGATGGGTGTGTTTTGTAGCTGTTCGAGGACTTCCATGTCGATGACCAAAAAGTAGACCGGGAAGTAGAAGTCCTTTACCCGAATAATTACGTCCTCAACTACCCCCTTCAGGGTTTTCACAAATCTATCAGCCAATTGGATAGTCACAGGTGTGGGTTTCAACTCCCCAAAATGCAAATTGGTGATAAAGGGTAGTCAGGATTAGGTTGATTGAGGCACCTAAGTCCAAGAGTGCTCTATCAAATGTCATGTCCCCGATATTACAAGATATCAAAGGCGCTCCTGAGTCAGTTCGTTTGGGAGGTGGCTACTCAAAATCATTGAACTAGCTTGTTCCGAGAGCACTACCTTCCTAGGTGCTTGGGTTCTCAGCTTACGCTTCGACATACAGACATCCTTCAAGAACTTAGCGTAAGTCAGGATATGCTTGATTGCTTCAAGGAGAGGAATATTAATCTGAACTTGTTTGAAAATCTCTAACAACTCCTCATTCTCAACTACATTTTTCTTTTTCTTCATTTTCTCCAAGGCCTCGGGGTATGGTGTTTGGGTTTGAATTGGTTCAGTCTCCAGGTCCTTGGGTTCCTCCCGCTCATCCTCAGAATCAGGCATCTCAGGAAGCGAGGTCACGAGAGGGGTAGGCCATTTGGGGTCCTAGGTTTTAGTGTCGCTTCTCAAGGTAACCGTGTTGGTTGAGGCATTGGGACCATGGGTAGATCCTTGAGAAGACGAAGAAGAAGCACCAAACCCAGTGGGTGCCTGTGGGGCTTGCTGGATCATGTGGGCATGCCCCAGATTGGCTTGGAACCCTTGAGGATTGGGGCCGCTGTTGATCACATTTCTTGGGTTCAATTATGGCTAAGAAGGAAGGGACTCCTGTTGTTTGCTATCCAACAACTGGCTCAACTGTCCCTTCACTAATGCCATTTCTCCTGATGTTTCTGATTTATATCAGCCATCATTTTTATCAGCGTGTCCATTTGGTTTTGTGGGGGAGGGGTCTCTCTATTCTAATTATAGGGCGGTCTAGCCGGTGGACCTTGCTGATAGGAGGGAGGCTTTGGCTTGGGTTGGTTCTGGAATTGGTTCGATTTTTGGTTCATCCAGGAAAAATTTGGGTGATTACTCCATCCGACATTGTAGGTGTTGGAGAAGGGGTTAGGTTTGGAGTAACCTTGTATGGCCTAGACATCTTCAAAGATAAAAGGTGCCGAGGGGGAGGAGAGAGAGTAATCAGTGTTTGAGGGAGCAAAGGTCCCTCCCTGGAACATAGTTAGGGGTTGTTGCAGGTGCATTCGGTTCATTGGTTGCACCAAATCTACATTGTGAGCTCACATTGCTAGGGAGAGGGTCTGTAGTGGGTTTCAGGTTTGGTTCAATAGCTCATCAATCTTTTGTCTACCAACTCAACTCGATCCAACTTTTTGGCTATAATGTCCATGTCAACCATTCTAGAATTGGCTTACACCTCATAGATCCCACCACAGGGTTGACTGGATCGATTAAACTGGGTCATGGAGGCATTGTTGAGTGAATTCTCACTCATGGACTCAAAGAGTTCGAACGCACTCTCCTCATCTTTGTTCAAACAATTGCCTCCACATGAGACGTCAACAAAGTTCTTAAGGTTGCTGTCCAGACCATGGTAGAAGATCTGGGCCAATTGCCACCATGGAACCTCATGCTGTGGGCATTTCCTCAATAATTCATTAAATCTTTCCTATGCCTCAAGGAATTGTTCCCCACCTTTTAGTGTGAATGTGGTAATGGCTCTTCTGAGGATATTGGTTTTACCTTTGGGGAAAATTTTCTTCAAGAATGCATGCCTCAATTCCTCCGAGGTGGAGATGGGTCTCTCTAAGGTTCTAAGCCAGTGAGATGCTTTGTCTTTTAGGGAGAAAGGGAACATCCTAATTAAAATAATATCCAAGCTGATCTTCCTTGGTTTCACAGTTCGAGCAATCCGATCCAGGTCCTCTAGGTGTTAGAAGGGGTCCTCATTCAAGCTCCCATGAAAGTGGCTTTGAATTAAGCTCAAGAAATTAGGTTTTAGCTCAAAATCATCTCCCCCTTCGGGGATCCTAAGATGTGGCTCGATCCGGATAGCAGATGGATCGTAAAAATCATGGAGACGCCTTGGTTGGCCCTCGGGAGGTTGTAGTGGGTTAGGTAGGGGTTTCCCTTGAGGGTTTTACAATTGGTGTATGGCTTGCATGATGGTTTGGATCTATTGTTGTTGAAGTTGGTGGTTGGCAGAGATTTGAGCTTGAATGATGGCCATTGTATCGGGTTGAGCTTGGTCCTCAATCTCATCAATTCTTGGGTCAGGCATTTCTCTTGAAAAATCAAGTCTCCTTCGGATTCCCCTCTCTAAAACAAATAGCTCAGGATGAAGTGATCATCTCCCGTGCATACACTAGAGAAGAACAGGGAGGGATGTGGAGAGAGATAGGTGCGAGAAGTGTGTGCACAAACAAACAAGCAAGTCTAGTTCTTACAGTGTATACCAAGGTGACCTAGAAGCCTTAAAGGGAATGATCAAATCTGCAAGCACTTACCTCCCTTCCTGATGTTAATCTGGCCAGGTTGATTACGAGGGGATTGAGGGGAAGGTTCTTCCTTTGGCTTGTGCCGCCAGTTCTGTAGACCCCACAACTGTAATCATTTGACACTTCCCCGCAACCTAGACACCAAATTTTACAAAGGGAATGAAGGCCAAGTGCCTAGCAAACCTAATCACACCTCCAAGACTTAGACTAGTCCTGCCTAGGGCACGTCTACTCCATTTTAATGAGGGGCTAGAGTAGTGCTTGTCCTTAGGATATGTGATGAGGCGTTGTTTGGGGTTGTGCCTCTTAGTTAACTGATTTGAGCGTGTGTGTGCATTTGACAAAACATGGTTCTCAAGCAAGGATTTTTGGATGTGGTGTCTTTTAATTATTTATCCTTGCTTTAATGCTTTTTAGGGTTGGTGTTCCTTAATGTTTTCAAACAATGTCCAAGTGGGCACACAAGGTTTTGCACACAACGGGTGAAAGTCGATTTCCTTTAGAATGATGTGGCCCTAGAAAAACAACCCTAGTGAATTCAACCTTGCAGTTCTACCAGGTGAGTTGATTTTAATTATGGTGAGTGGTGCGGCCCAAGTCAAATCATGGTGGCTTCACAAACACCACTTAAAAGAAAGAACACTCCAGAAAGATTTCAAGAACGTTAGAGTGTATATTTTTTGGTTGGGTGATGAGTTTGAAATGTGGGTCAAGTAGCCATTCACCACGCCAATTTTAGATTTATACATTTTTTTTGTATTTTCTTTCTAAGCAAGCAAACACTCAATGGGTGAAGTGACACTCACAACAGTCTTCACAGCACTTTACTCCTTGTCTACTGTATTGCATCGTGCTCCTCCGTCACCAAGGCATCAAGTTCCTGCAACCAATCAAGTAGAGAGAACAAAAATGAGTCAGAAGATGTGAATATTAATGCGGGATGAAAGCGACAAAAGAAATTTGTTGCCTCTCTGGCAACAGCACCAAAAATTTACGCGTGTGGAACGCGTTAGTTTAATTATGTCATTGTAACATGCACTCTCGACATCAGTTTTAATTTAAGATTTGGATTCGGTGAGTCCAAGTGTCAAACAGGAGGAGGCGTGAAATCAAATTAGTTTGTTGGTATAGGTGCCACAAGAATGTTTGTTTTGTTTGCTTGCGAGAAAACAAGAGCGAGAGAGAAAGACAGAATAGGGTTAGAGCTTGCATTTGAAACATGACAATCACTTTAAGGAGATGTGAACTATGATATAAGAAGCAACATTAACATATAGCATGCAATTGGAGATTGTTTACAAATTCAACAATAGATGAAATCTTAAACTAGTGCAACATAAAACTAGAGTAAAAGGGAGTACGAGGAGGAGGCAAGGCAGCCACAGCGATGGAGGGGGGCTCAGTCAGTGGCTTGACAACTCCAGGGTGGATATGGAGTGTTTGGTGGAGCTAGGAGAGAGCTATTATTACATGGAGAGTGTATGAGAATTGAATGCCCTTGAATGGGGTGGTTGAGGAGGTTTATATAGAGAAGGGGTTTCCAAACTAGGTAAGGGTTCTAGCGACGTCTAGGACATCGCTAAACCCATTCCAGAAGTGTCGATGAAACCCCTCACTCGTCGGTCCAAGCACATGTGCGTGCTTGTTCCTTCAATCTTACCCCTAGCGTCCTCAGCCGTCAAATCAGAGGCACAGATCACCATTGGATAGCTAAGGGCATGCCATGTCGCCCCCCCCCCCCCCCCGCACCCGCGGTGCTACCTTCGCACCCTTCACATGATGGGAAAGCGTCGACCGTTCGATCGTGCCTCAACGGCCAAGATTGCGCATGGCCGGATGACTGGATCATGCCCTGCACGCATTGGGAACGTGTGATCGTGCGCGTCTGTGCTTGGGCACACTGGATCTTGTCACGTAGCTTCCATCTTTGTAGTCTGCATGCGATCAACGGCTGAATTTTGATTGCACACGTGGATGCGGCTAGTGAGGTTCGATTGTGCGTCGAAGGCACGTAAGGAGAGGCACTGACCATTGTGATGCCTCCGCGCTTTGTCGAGGCTTTGCGTGGGTGCCCAGCCATCCGATGGGAGATCGGACGGTTGAGAATGCTCCTTGCATGCGTAATGAAGAAGAGTAGGGTGCGTGCGTGTGGCGGATGGTGCCACGTGGCCGATTGTGGGCCATTGATCATCGAGTCAATGGCCAGAACTTCTTGGGCTTGTTGGGGAAGCTCCGGATGTCGGATTTAAGTGATTTTGAGTCTGTTAGAATCCATTCGTCGATCTGAATCCATCCGCGAGGTCCAATTGCTCATCTGAGGCCTGTTTCAACATGCACTTGTACACATAGCCATTAAACATTGATTATAAAAAATCTTAATTCGTCATGCATGTAATGCTCCCAAGCCCATTATGGCATGTCATTAATGCACAGATACCCTCAAAACTAACTCTACTTGATGGAATTATCATCATTGGATGTAGAGTTATCATATATCCCTAAATTTCATGGGTTGAACTCCAAGGATCCCTTCCAGCATATCAAACAACTCATGCATCTGGCCCAAACCTTTGGGGTTGCTGCTCAAGATCGAGACATCCTGCTCATGAAGATGTTCTCCTCCCTCATGGACAAGGCTACCCATTGGTACCAAACCCTAACTTGTTCGATCAACACATAGGCTGAACTTCAATCCAAATTTCTGAAGAAGTTTTTTCCCGTTGGTCGGACAAATGCTTTAAGGCACCAGATCATGCACTTTACTCAGAATGCGGGAGAACCATTTCATGAGGCATGGGATCACTTTCTGGATCTCATGCAGAAATGCCCCCATCATGGAGTTCCTAAATGGGAACAAGTCCAGTCCTTTTACTAGGGACTCCATGAAGATATCAAATTATTCGTCAATGCAACTTGTGGTGGCAACATCATGGGTCAACATGAGGACACCATGTGGGAGATGGTGGAGAATATGTGTGAGAACTCCATCAATAATGAATCCATGGGCATGTTCGATTGGATGACTGCCCGTGCATTGACGAACACTCAGGGGGCACATGAAACCCAAGGCCTGTCTGCACTCGTCGATCTGGAACTAGTGGCCAGTCACCTGGACAAGGTCTTGATTATCGAAAAGAAGGTGGACGAATTGACTTGACACTTGCAAAGAGCCACCTCAGCACAGCAAAATCCGTTTACACAACCACCCTCTAGTAGGGAGGCTGTACATAACATCTATCACCACTGTTCCCAGGGGATGGACCCATATCCACCCCCATCTGATCCTGGTTTCAGAGGAAACTTCGGACCACCCTGCTCTAGTTGGGGGAACTCTGAACCCTCATATTTTGACTTCTCTAGGGTTTCTCAGACCTGCGAGGACCTCAACGCCATCCAAAATTATCCATTCTCAAACACTTATAACCCTGGATGGAGTAATCATCCCAATTTTGCGTGGTCTGGGAATAATCAAAATCTAAGATCTCAATTCTAGCCCCGACCACAAGCTCCACACCCATATCAACTTGTTCAGCCTAGGCCCAATCCAAATTACTAATCCAGGCTGTCACGGGATGATCAAATGTCTCTAATCCTTCAAACCCTGGCTAAAATTCAAAAGACGAATGCACAAGGATGAGATAACAGAGGTAGGTAATCAGCTCGCACAGATGGTGATTTCTTGCCAGCCTGGTGCACTTCCTTCACAACCTTTGCCAAATCTGAATAACGTATTGAACCAGAGGCACGTTATGAACCTGAATCAGGGCCAAGCACATTATTTTTATCAAGCCCCTTCATATCCACCACCTAATGGGATGGAGGCTTCGACATCATACTCGAGATATTAGCATCAACCACCACTTCTACCAACTCCAAACCAAAACCAGGCAGGATTAAATTCTGTTACCACCTGTAGTGGCAAGACAATTCAGGATCCACCTTATCTGAGCCACTCTCAGCCTGGTAGTTCAGAGTCTAACCCTAGAATGGTTATCTAAGACACCCCTATCCCAGATCCAGAACATGAACCAATCCTAGAGGAACCTACAGAGGTTCCATTTCCTGAGGCTTGGTCCAAAGGAAAAAGGAAACCCAAACCCACGACACTTGAGGAAGATCTGGTCAAGCTCTTTTAGCAAGTCCATATAAACATCCCCTTGATGGATGCGATTCGCCACGTACCGGCATACGCGAGATTTCTGAAGGATTTATGTATACCTAAGCGTAAGCCGCGAACCAAAGATGGTAGTCCAATCATATTGTCTGAGCAAGTCAGCTCGATCATTTTGAGCAAGCTCCCGCAAAAAGCAAAAGATCTTGGCACCCCTTTGATCTCCTGCAAAATTGGTGATCTAGAATTTGATCTAGCATTGTTGGATTTAGGAGCCTCCATAAACTTGATACCTACATCCCTACTAGACTATTTCGAGGAAACTGAGCTTAAACCAATAGAGGTGACTTTGCAGTTAGCTGACCGATCGATCAAGTCACCTAGAGGAATTCTCAAGGATGTTCTGGTTCAGATTCGTGATTTCTACTTTCCAGTAGACTTTATCGTATTAGATATGGATACTCTTGAGAATCTGAAGAATACACCAATTATTTTAGGAACACCATTCCTAGCCACAGTTAGGGCAAATATAAACTATGAAGAGGGCCAGATCAAATTAAAATTCGAGAACAAAACATTGAAGATTGATACATTCAAGGCCCAGAAAGGAATTAACTGTAGAGCAATTGAGCAAGTTTACGACATCGATTCTGTGATTGAGGACCCACTTCTAGAAGAAAACCTGATTATCCCTAATCCTCAATCCCAAGTAGATCATGCCCCACAAATAGAGGAGCCTAGAGCTGATCCAGATTCACCCAC
Organism: Thalassia testudinum; assembly: GCA_037157565.1. NCBI lineage: Eukaryota > Viridiplantae > Streptophyta > Magnoliopsida > Alismatales > Hydrocharitaceae > Thalassia > Thalassia testudinum. The sequence continues at coordinate 61,933,201 of JAZHRO010000040.1, forward strand.
AACTCCTGGCTTATCTTCTGAGGACCATCCCGAACCTCCTTCTACTGCTGATAGCCCAGTTATGGAGTTGAAACCTCTTCCCGATCATCTGAAATATGCCTTCTTGGGTTCTAATCATACGTTTCCTATGATCATCAATTCCCAACTCACATCTAATCAGGAAACAAAGCTAATTTCCATTCTCCAGTGGCATTGGAGAGCCATTGGATGGACTCTCGATGATCTAACTGGTATCAGTCCCTCATATTGCACACATCGTATCTACACTGAGGAGGGATCACGACCATCTCGAGAGATGCAGAGAAGACTTAATCCTAATCTGCAGGAGGTCGTGAAAAAGGAGATCATCAAGTGATTAGATGCTGGGATCATCCACCCGATCTCAGACAGCCGCTGGGTGAGCCCGATCCAGGTTGTGCCTAAGAAGGCAGGGCTCACTATTATCACGACTGAATTTGAGGAGACCATCCTAACCCGCATCATGAATTCATGGGGAGTCTACATTGGTTACCGAAGACTGAATGCCTCCATGAAGAAAGATCATTTCCCACTGCCATTTATTGATCAAATTCTCGAGAAATTAGTAGGAAATTGATTCTTCTATTTCTTGGATGGTTACTCCAAGTATAATCAAGTGGCAATTCATTCAGAGGATCAGGAAAAGACCACTTTTACCTGCCCCTTCGGTACGTACGCATTCCATAGGATGGATGCCTTTTGGGCTATGAAATGCACCTGCCACCTTTCAGCGATGCATGCTAGCCATATTCTCCGACATGGTAGGTAAATACCTTGAAGTCTTCATGGATGACTTCTCGATATTTGGTGAATCTTTTGATGAGTGCCTCTTGCATCTGGTCCAAATCCTCAAAAGATGCATTGATGTGAACCTAGTGCTCTCCTGGGAAAAGAGCCACTTCATGGTTCCAGAAGGCATCGTCCAGGGACATCTTGTTTCTGAGAGAGGTGTTCAGGTTGACAAGGCTAAAGTGAATTTGATTTCCAAACTATTGGTGCCTAACTCGGTCAAAGATATCAGATCGTTCTTAGGGCACGTGGGTTTTTATTGATGATTTATATCTAATTTTTCTGAGATCGCACACCCCTTGACGAACCTCCTCTCAAAAGACACACCTTTCAAGATGATGAGTGAGTGCATTCACACATTTGAGATCTTGCGTGACTGAGTCACCCAAGCACCAATCCTACAATCCCCTGACTGGTCTCAACCCTTTGAGATCATGTGTGATGTGTCTGACACACAATGGGAGTGATGTTAAGGCAGAAAATCAATGGGAAACCAGTGGTCATATATTACGCCAACAAGACATTAGATGAGGCTCAGCGTAACTATACAATTACAAAGAAAAATCTGATGTCTGTCGTATTTGGCCTGGAAAATTTCAGATCATACCTCCTGGGTTCCCATGTCATTATATACTCAGATCACATCGCAGTGAGACACTTACTCACGAAGAAGGACGTGAAACCTAGATTAATCCGATGGATCTTGCTATTGCAAGTGTTCAACCTTGAAATTCGCGACAAGGTGGGAAAGCAAAACGTGGTAGTTGACCATTTGTCTCGCCTTCCTTCTTCGGTCATTGACTCATCCAGACCTATTACCAAGCATTTTTCGGATGAACATTTGTTGGCCATTAATGGACTTCCCTAGTTTGCTAACATGCTAAACTACTTGGTTATAGGAAAAGTCCCACTAGATTGGCCAACTTCCAGGTGGGACAAGTTGATTTCCGATGCTAAGTACTACATTTGGGAAGAACAGTATCTTTTCCATATTGGCAATGATCAGGTCATCCGACGATGCATTCTTGACAATGAGGTCAATAACGTCATCTCATTTTGTCATGACCAGGCCTACGGTGGCCATTTCTCTGGTCGGAAAATCGTAGTGAAGATCCTCCAATTTGGGTTCTTTTAGCCCACAATGTTCAAAGACGCACAAACTTATTGTAGGGCATGCTCTCGTTGTCAGACCTTAGGCAACATGGGCCCATGTGATATGATGCCCTTAAATCTGATCATTGTGCATGAAATCTTTGACATCTGGGGAATTGATTTCATGGGACCTTTCCAGGATCTAATGGCTTCGAATATATCTTACTCTCTGTTGATTATGTCTCTAAATGGATCAAAGCCATCCCCACCAGAACAAGTGACCATAAAATTGTTCTTTGGTTCATTCAGGGGAACATCTTTTCCAGATTTGGGGTTCCAAAAGCCATCATCAGCGATGGCGGGTCTCATTTCACCAATATGCACTTCCAGTCCCTGATGAAAAAGTACGGGATGTCATATCGTATCTCGACTCCTTATCACCCCCAGACTAATGGATTGGCTAAACTGTCAAATCAGGAGATCAAGAAGATCCTTCAGGTCACTGTTCGGCATGACAGGAAGGATTGGTCTACCCACCTTCTAGAAGCCTTGTGGGCTAATAAAACTGCCCATAATACCCAATTAGGCATGTCTCCTTTGAGACTGGTGTATGAAAAGGCATGTCACCTTCTAGTAGAAATGGAGCATAAAGCCTACTGGGCAGTATGGAAGTGCAATCTAGATCTTGTGAAGGCTAGAATCCACCGCAGGTTGCAATTGAGTGAGATCGAGGAGCTACGCAATAACGCATATAAGAACTCATAAATCTACAAAGAGCAGGTGAAAGCCTTCCATGATAGGCACATTTCAAGAAAATCCTTCCATCCTGGTCAAAAAGCACTACTCTTTGATGCCTAACTCAAGCTTTTCCTAGGTAAACTCAGATCTAAATGGATCGGACAACTTTTGGTGAGACGAGTATTCAGAAATGAAGCTGTCAAAATCGATGAACTCAACCTTGATTCTGAACCTTTTGTTATGAATGGTCAAAGGCTCAAACTGTTCGTAGAACTTACTGACTCAAACTTGGCTGTTGTATCTTTTGATCTCCATTCTCATGAGCTTCATTACGCCGAGCTGATGGCGTTAAACTTAGTGCTTAATGGGAGGTAACCCATCATCTTTGAAAAATTTGAAACCTTCTTAACATACCCTTTGCTGAATTCATATTGCACTTTTGGGTTCATCCTTTAGAACAGCCAACTCCACATTTGATACTTGTATCAGAGCTAGAAATCGTTCGCAACAATCATCCTGACCCACCACCGGAATCAACTTCTACTCTAATTCACCTCTCTTTATACGAATGCATATGATTCTCCTCCATCTTTTGATTGGGTTTCAGACATTGATAAGACTGATAATCACTTCCTATCCTTTTCTAATCTTATTAGTAGGGTTCCTACATCCACTAAAGTTACTTTTTCTTTTAAGGATCCCTACTCTGACCAGGCTGAGCTAACTCAGCCAAACCCTGGATTTTCATTTCCAGATCTGTTTGAGCAACAAAGTATCTGATGGGTTCTGCATCTACTGATTCACATCATCAACCCACCAGACTGATTGGGTTTGGGCTGTATCATCAGCTTGTCGATCTGCACAAACACCTGGTTGGACCAACCAGGCTATTAATCAAGGTGTTTGTTCTACAAAATTCATCTGATTTGACCACCCCTTCTCTTTGACCACCTTCTGCTCGGTTGAAGGTATTAAATTTAGAGATTAACGGGAGGCAACCCGTCATTCCAAAAACCCGAGACCCTTCTGATCATTTTTTGAGCTACACTCCTACACTTTTGAATTCAAGTTTAGAACAGCCAACTCCACCTTTGGTACTTGTATCAAAGCTTAAAATCATCTGCAATAATCATCCCGACTTATTCACCCACCCTTTGATACTGCTCTAATCCTTGAACCAAACTGAATTTATGCCCTCCAGGTTTACAATGAGGACATTGCAAAACTTAGGCATGGCGGGTGTTAAAGTACAAACATATGGAAATTCAACTCTCTGAAGGGCTCTCACAAAAAATATACATGTTCAAAAATTGATAAAAAATAAAAAAAATTGAAAAAGAAAAAAAATGGAGAAAGGGGAGGAAATTTTGTGAACTAAATTGAAAATCTTTCTTGAGGAGGAAAATAGGAAAGAATTCAAATGTCAAAAAAGATCAAAAATTAAGAAAAGAAAAATTGATAGTCATCAGCACTTGATGATGGAATTACTTAAGTTCTAGACCTAATTAAAAAGAAAAGAAATATCAAGTCCTGAGATGACAAAGAGACAAGGAGATTAGTATGAGTGCTAATCTTAGGCCTCTTAGGCTTGTTTTAGGGCTTAAACATTCACGTATCCATTAAGATCTAGATTAATCCTCAAGAGGTTGAGGAAAATGCGAAGCTAATGTAGTAGGTCTAAGGCTTAAGGATTATTCAGCCCCGTTGCCTATCCTTTGGTTTGCAGGACTTGGTAACCAAAGCACCCAAGGTCACACACTAAGTCGGGTTCAGTGCACTTAATAAAGAAAAAAAATCATGCCAAGAGTGTTCTATTCAAAAAAGCCATCTTGAAGATCTAGCCTATGAGCAGCTCAACACAAGTTGATTGGATGATTTCCCAGCATGGAGAGGTGGAAAATTCCCCAATAAGATGCGTAATAACTTATCACCTCCTCGATGCTTGTCTCCGAGGATATCTAAATATCTAACGTGCACTTGTGCGTGTGTGTTAAGAAGTGTCATTATAGTCGCACTTGCAACGCTGATTTTAAAGTAGAGAAACGGAGGTGGGTCCGAGTGTCGGTCTCAGGGAGGCATGAAAATCAGATTTTGCTTATCACTTGTTGTCATGGAAAGGGCGGAGTTTTGCTTGCGAAAGGAGCAGTTTGAAAAGCGAGAGAGAGATAGAGAGAGAGAGAGGGAGAGATTAGGGTTAGAGTTGTTTCTTGCTTGATCATGCAACTTAAACAGGAATTAAAATAAACAAATGAATGGAAAGTACTTCATTAATCATGCAGCTTTAGTTCATAGCATACAACATTAAATACATGCTAAAACAAAAGTAAAGGAAAGCTTAAAAGAAAGGAAGAGAGAGAGAGGGGGCGGAGAGCGGCGAGGTAGCCACGGCGGTGGAGGAGGCTCCGTTGATGGCTCGTCGTCTCCGACGATTACAAGAGAGCCTAAAGCTAGCTAAGAGAGGGGTAGAGTAGTTGCAAGGGAAGTGAATGCCTTGAATGAGTGGTTGGAGGGGGTTTAAATAGGGTTAAGGGCTTTCTAAAAGAAGGGGCTTTAGCGGCGTCCGAGACATCGCTAAAACCATTCCAAAATCATCGGTGAAGCCCTCCAGCCCGCCGGTCAATCGCCCGCGTCGTTCTTCTTCTCACTCGATCCGCGGCCACTGCGTGAGAGCCGTCCGATCAATGATCGGACGGCTGAGATCTTCCCTTGCAGGTGCTCGGATCGCACCTCGGGCGCGCACGTGCGCGGGCGTCGCCACCCGGCGTGTGCGCGCGCGTGGGTGCTCGCGATTTGAGGGCGCACCGCATGGCGCAATCTCGGCCGCCCGCTGCTGATCGAGAGACCCAATTTCACCATGCTCTTCCTTCATCTTCAATTTTACGCACCGCGTAGCTCGAACCCACGTCGCATGCGTGCGGGCGTGCACACTAACCGTTGCGCCACGCCCGCGCTTTGTCACGGCGACTGTGGGAGGGCGCGCGGTTCTCGACTGTCCAATCGAAGATCAACGGTCGAGATTTGATCTCAGCTGAAGGGAGAGTGGCGTGCGGTGGAGCGGGGGTGACGTGGCGGAACGAGGGTCGTTGATCACCAGATCAACGGTCAGAACTTCTTGGGCCCATTGTAGGAGCTCCGGATGTCGGATTTAGCCAATCTTGAGTCTGTTGGACTCCGTTTGTCGTTCTAAATCCATCCGTGCAGTCCGATTGCTCATCTGAGGCATGCTTTGACAAGTGCTTACACAAATGGCCATTAATACAATTTTATAAGCAATCTTGGTACATGATGTATGCAATGCTCCCATTCTACTTATGTTGTGCCTTTTATTCTTAAGATGGGTCCTATTTAACAAAATATCACCCCCATGTGTAGTGTTATCATACCCCCATGCTTACTCCTTGCTAGTCCCTAGCAAGGTTTATTCTAGCCTTTATTTTCTTTCAGAATTTAAGAAGTAATTGCTTAGACACTTCGTCACTTGTCAATAGGAGGAAATATACCAAGATCTTAATCTACAAAGACTAAGAATCGCTTGAGTGTCTGCCAAAATATGAATCGCCCGAATCCTTGCTTTAATGTATATAACTATACATATGTATATGTATATTTATATATCTATATATTTTTTAGAATTTTTTCGGAATTCAGTGTGGGTTGGTAACTTTTTACGGCTACCCAACCCACCCAAAACTCGGTCAAAACCCTAAGTGCTAAACATCTTGGTGTGAAGATTGTGATAGACTCACTTAACGGTAATTCAAATAGACTTCGGGTTTCTACACCCCTAGGTGACCAGAAGAGGAAATATATTTGCCTGAAGGTGTATTTATTCGATTGGTAGCTTTCTTCCTACGTTTGTTTTAAATGGGGTCAACATAAGGATTTTTCCAGTGTATATCTCCTCGGCTTGTACTACTTCCCTGCTTCTTCCTTAAGTGTTTTGGTTCTTTTTGTGAAGTTATTGAGCTGGGCTCTGGATAACCGACCAGTGGGCTGTTACCTACGATCACTTTCCAGCCATACTCGTGCGGTGAAGTGTGGTTTATTTTCTTTTCTTCTCCTTTTTTATTTATTTTTTTTCGTAGGTGACTTCCCTGATCTCAAATGTACCTAGAGGCAATGAAGAAGAAATGGTCCCATGGCTGGGTTCTGGACAACCTACCAATGAGCTGTTACCCACGACAACTTGCCAGCCATACCACCCTAGAGAGTTCATTAGCTACCCAATTTCTATCAAAATCTCCGAGAAGTGAGTCTATGCAAAAATGTGTGCAGATGCTTAGACTCAAAGTTTTTCTAAGTTAGAGGATGAGTTGATAAGTCGTATACTTATCACCTTATTTAGTAGGTGGATTAGAATAGCTTAGGGTTGCAAGGATTCGAAGCTAAATCCATATTTTAACGGACACCAGGGCTAATTAAGCCTGAAGGCCTGAAAAGTCTAAGTGTTTAAGTTCTTTTTATATTATTTTCCACTATTGACAAGTTTCTAATGCCTAAGTTTTTCTTCCTAAATTCAATTTTTTTTATTTTATTCAGACTGATTAAATGAGCTCAGGATTATGCAATTTACCACCCCCCATGCTTAAGGTGGACAATGTCCTCATTAGCAAGTACATGGATGCATAAGGGTTCAAAAAGATAGTACCTGAGTGACGTAAAATACCGGATCAGTCTGAATCCTCTGGGTTGCCTCCCAAGAAGCGCTGAGTTTAACGCCTCCAGCTGGGCGGTGCTTCGTGTCATCCCTCAACGAGGGTGACACTCTCCTTTAGGGGAACCTGGGCCAGGAAGTGCTTTCATATTTGACCATTAACTGTAAAAGTGTGCCCTGTGTTAGGATCAGCGATTTCAACTGCCCCATTAGAGTAAGGCTTAACCACCCAAAATGGTCCTGTCCATTTGGATCTGAGTTTCCCTGGGAAGAGTTTTAGGCGGGCGTCAAACAGCCAGACTTGCTGGTTAGGCTCAAAGGTTTTTCTATGAATGAGTTGGTCATGGACGGCTTTCATTTTCTCCTTATACAGTCGACTATTTTCAAAAGCGTCCCGACGAATTTCTTCAAGCTCAGATAATTGGAGCATCCTCTTTGCACCGGCTAACTGGGGATCCATGTTACGTTGCTTGACAGCCCAGTAAGCCCGGTGTTCCAATTCGACAGGAAGATGGCAGGCTTTGCCAAAGACTAGGCAATAAGGCGACATGCCTATCGGGGTCTTGAAAGCAGTCATGTATGCCCACAGGGCATCATCAAGTCGTGTGGACCAGTCTTTCCTGTCAGGTCTCACAGTCTTCTGTAAAATGTTCCTGATTTGTCTATTTGAGATCTCATTCTACCCATTTGTTTGTGGATGATACGGGGTAGCAATGTGGTAGTTCACCCCATATTTTCTAAGTAGGGCGCAGAATTGGGAATGGATAAAATGGCTTCCACCATCACTGATCATGGCCTTGGGTATTCCAAACCGGGAAAAGATGTTCTTCTTAACAAAGTCCATGACAGTCCTGTGATCGCATCGACGGGTGGCAACGGCTTCAATCCATTTGGAAACATAGTCTACCTAGACCAGGATGTACTAGAAGACGTTGGATGGTGGAAAGGGGCCCATAAAATCGATACCCCAAATGTCGAAGATTTCGACAATCAAAATGGGCTGGAGGGGCATCATATCTTTCTTGGTCATGGTCCCCAGCGTTTGGCAATGTGAGCAAGTCTTGGGAAAGTTGTGTGCATCCTTAAATAGGGACGGCCAGTAAAATCCAGACTGCAAAACTTTTGCAGCTGTTTTCTTTCCAGAGAAGTGGCCACCACAAGCCTGGTCATGACAGAAGGAAAGCACACTCTGAACTTCATCTTCGGGGATACACCTCCTGATGATCTGGTCAGCACAGAGGCGAAACAACATGGGATCATCCCAGAAATAGTGCTTGGCCTCAGCCAAGAACCTGTCCGGTTGCTGTCTGGACCAGCTGTGCGGGGTTTGTCCTACAACCAGGTAGTTGACGTAATCAGCATACCATGGCATTCTCTTGTCTTGCATAGCCAAAATGTGTTCATCAGGAAAGGCATCAGATAGAGGTAGGGAGGGTCCAATGTGGTCTGGATGAAGTCTAGACAAGTGGTCAGCCACCACATTCTTTGATCCAGCCTTGTCTAGGATTTCTAGGTCAAATTCTTGCAAAAGCAGGATCCATCTGATGAGCCTGGGCTTTGCATCCTTCTTGGCCAACAGCTGTCGGATGGCTGAATGGTCAGTATAAATCGTCATGTGGGATCCCAAAAGTACGATCGGAACTTTTCAAGTCCAAAGACTACAGCGAGTAGCTCTTCTCTGTGACCATATAATTTTGTTGGGCCTCATCCAACATTTTACTCGCGTAGTAGATCACCACGGGCTTCTTATCTTGCCTTTGTCCCAGGACAACGCCTATGGCAAAATCTGATGCATCACACATAATCTCAAAGTCCTGGGACCAGTCTAGGGGTTGAAGTACAGGTGCGGTGGAGACTAAGTCCCGGAGGGTGTGATAAGCTTGGATGCAATTAGAAGACATGTGGAATATGGCGTCGTTGGCTAGAAGGTCGGTCAAGGGTTTGGAAAGCTTGGAAAAGTCTTTAATGAACCTTCGGTAGAAGCCAACATGTCCTAGGAATGAGCGAATCTGTCGGACCGAGCTAGGTGGAGGAAGTTTGGAAATCAAATCAACCTTAGCCTGATCTACCTCGATTCCCCTATGCGATACGATGTGACCGAGGATTATTCCTTCTTGAACCATAAAATGGCTCTTTTCCCAACTTAACACCAAATTAACCTCGATACATCGTTTGAGGATTTTCTCCAAGTTGCTCAGACAATGGTCGAATGAATTCCCAAATACAGAGAAATCATCCATAAAGACCTCTAAGTATTCACCCACCATTTTTGAAAAAATGGCAGCATGCAACGCTGGAAGGTCGCAGGTGTGTTGCATAACCCGAACGGCATTCGACGGAATGCAAACGTGCCATACAGGCAAGTGAATGTGGTCTTTTCTTAATCCTCTGGAGCAATTGCGACTTGGTTATATCCTGAATATCCATCCAGGAAGCAAAAATACTTCTGCCCTGCCAATCTTTCAAGGATTTGGTCAATGAATGGCAAGGGGAAATGATCCTTCTTAGTGTCTTCATTGAGCTTCCTATAATCAATACACACCCACCATGCGGTGGTGGTGCGGGTGGGGATGGATTTGCCATGATCATTTGTGACAACGGTGAGCCCAGCTTTCTTAGGAACCACTTGAGTGGGGCTCACCCAGGGGCTATCGGAGATAGGATAGATGATGTCGGCGTCAAGCCACTTGATAATTTCTTTCTTAACGACCTCCCGCATGTTTGGGTTTAAATATCTCTGCATCTGGCGGGAGGGTCGTGCCCCATCTTCCAGGTAAATCTTATAGGTGCAATAGGTGGGGCTAATTCCTCTTAAGCTAGAAATGGTCCAACCAATGGCGGCCCGATGTTCCGAAAGGGTCGCAGTCAACCTGAGTTCCTGATCCTTGGTTAGATGAGAATTAATAATCATTGGGAAGGTCTGGTCAAGTCCCAGGAAGACATACTTGAGGTTCTCGGGCAATGGTTTAAGTTCAGGTGCAGGTGGAACCACAGTTGATGGAAAGGGAAAGGGTGGGAGTTGATCAACATCGATCTCCTCAAATGGTGTTGTGTGATGGTACTCAGCCTTACAGAGGTCCATGGGTAGTGATGGTGACGGGTCAAAACAGTCATTACGGGTTTGGTGGTCTGATACAGAAGTGAGGGTGAGGCATTCCTTGATCAGAGTTTCCACGGGATCATGTTCCTCAACACAATCGCAATCAAAAGACTTTGTCGCCCAGAAGATATCCAATTGCATTTTCCTATCCCCGAAGGTGATTTCCATACATCCTGTGTCACAATCAATGTTTGTCTTAGCCGTAGCTAAGAAAGGTCAGCCTAAGATTATGGGTGTGTTCTGTAATTTTTCAGGGACTTCCATGTTGAGCACCAAAATTCGATTGGGAAATAGAAGTCCTTGACCGGTACAATCACACCCTCGACAACCCCTTCAAGGTTTTCACTAATCTATCAGCCAGCTGGATGGTGACAGGGGTTGGTGTCAACTCTCCGAAACCAAATTGGTGGTACAGGGTTGTTGGAATCAGATTGATAGAAGCACCTAAGTCCAGGAGCGCTCTATCAAATGTCATGTCCCCGATATTGCAGGAAATCAGGGGCATTCCTGGGTCAGTTCGCTTGAGCGGAAGGTTGCTTGATATTACGAAACTTGCTTGTTCAGAGAGCACAACCTTCCTAGGTGCTTGAGCTCTCGGCTTAAGCTTGGGTGTACAGGCATCCTTTAAAAACTTGCCATAAGCAGGGACGTGTTTAACGGCTTCAAGGAAGGGAATATTAATCTGTACTTGCTTAAAGATTTCCAACAGCTCCTCAGTTTCCACAACATTCTTCTTTTTCTTGATTGTTTCCAAGGCCTCAGGGTAGGGTGTCTGAATGTGGATTGGTTCTATTTCTGGGTCCTTGGTTGGTGCCTCTTCTGAGTCAGGTATTTCAGCAGGTGAAGTCTCGGGGAGAGTCGGCCATTTGGGATCCTGGGTTTTGGTGCCGCATCTCAAGGTCACTGCATTTGCGGAGGCATTAGGGCCCTGGGTTGATCCTTGAGAAGACAAGGATGAAGAAGCACCAAACCCAGGGGGTGTTTGCGGGGCTGGCTGGACCATGTGAGCCTGCCCGAGATTGCCTTGGAACCCTTGCGAATTGGGGCCTCTGTTAATTATGTTTCGCAGGTTCAGTTGTGGCTGGGAAGGTAGGGATCCTTGTTGCTTACAGCCCAAGAGTTGGCTTAACTGCCCCTTTACCAAGGCCATTTCCTCCTGATGTTTCTGGTTCATGTCAGCCATCATCTTTATTAGGGTGTCAATTTGATTTTGTGGGGGAGGGGCCACCCTATTCTGATTATATTAGGGTCTAACTGGTGGTCCTTGCTGATAGGGGGCAAGTGTGGCTGCTGGTTTGGCCTGGGCTGATTTTGAAATTGCGGTGGTTTTTGGTTTGTCCAACCAAAGTTGGGGTGGTTACTCCAGCCAGTGTTGTAAGTGTTGGAGAAAGGGTCAGGTTTCGCATAACCTTGGATAGCTTGCACTCTTCTAGGATAGCCGATGTTGATGAAGAGGGAAGGGAGTAATCAAGGGTTGAGGGAGCAAAGGTCCCTCCCTGGAACGTGGTTAGGGGTTGTTCCAAGTTCAGTTGGGTTAAGGGCTAGACCAGGTCAACATTATGCGCTCCCTTTGCTAGGGAGAAAGTCTGTAAGGGGTTCCTGGTCTGGTTCAGTAGCTCATCAATCTTTTTGTCCACCAATTCCACTTGATCCAGTTTCTTGATAATGATGTCCATGTCAACCATTCCAGAATTTGCTTGTACCTCATAAATCCCACCACGGGGTTGACTGGACCTGTTGAACTGGGTCATGGAGGCATTGTTGAGCGAATTCTAGCTCATAGACTCAAAGAGCTCAAACGCGCTCTCCTCGTCTTTGTTCAGGAAGTTCCCCCCACATGAGGCATCGACGAAGTTTCGTAGGTTGCTATCCAGACCATGGTAGAAAATCTGGGCCAATTGCCACCTTGGTACTTCATGGTGTGGGCATTTCCTCAAGAGTTCATTAAATCTTTCTCATGCCTCATGAAATTGTTCCCCACCCTAGAGTGTAAAGGTAGTGATAGCTCTTCTAAGGGCATTGGTCTTTCCTATGGGGAAGAATTTCTTTAAAAATGCATGCCCCAGTTCTTCCCAGGTGGTGATGGGTCTACCTAGGATTATAAACCAATGAGAAGCCTTGTCTCTTAATGAGAAGGGAAACATCTTGATTAGAACAATGTCAAGGCTAATGTTCCTAGGTTTCACAGTTCATGCTATGCGGTCGAGATCATCTAGGTGCTGAAAGGGGTCCTCATTTGAGCTTCCGTGAAAGTGGCTCTAGATCAAACTTAAGACATTCAGTTTCAGCTCAAAATCATCTCCCCCTTCGGGGATCCTAAGGTGTGGCTCGACTCTAATAGCGAAGGGATTATAGAAATCGCGGAGGGGCCTCGGCTGATCCTGAAATGGTGGTATATCGAGTGGTGGTTGTCCTTGTACGCCTTGGAAAGGTGGTGGTGGTTGTACTTGTGGGTTCTGTAACCGTTGTATTGCTTGCATGATGGTGTGGATTTGTTGTTGCTGAAGCCAGTGGTTTGCATTAATTTGGGATTGGATGATGGCCATTGCGTCTGGTGGGGGTTGATCCTCAGCCTCATCTACCCTAAGTTCCGCCATGTTCCTAACAGAATTACGTCGCCTAGATTCCGGCCCCAAAACACACAACTCGGGATGCAGTGAGCGTCTCCTGTGCATACACTAGAGAAGAACAGGAGGGGATGCGGAGGGTGACAGATGCGAGAAATGTGTTTCAATCAAGCACACAAGCCTAGTCCTTATGGTGTATTCCTTAGGAGACCTAGAAAGCTCACAAAGGGTGATTAAGTCCGTAAGCACTGGACTCCCCTTCCCAAGGCTAATCTGGCCAGGTTGATTACGAGGGGATTGCAGGGAAGGTTCTTCCTTTGGCTTGCACCTCCGGTTCTACCAACAGCCTAGTCACTAGATTCTACCAAGGGAATGAAAGCCAAATGCCTAGCGAACAAAACCTTGCCTTTCGAGACTTAACTCAATCCTACCTAGGGCACATCTACTCAATTTTAAAGGGCTAGGTTTATGTGATGAGGCGTTGATTGGGGTGGTGCCTCTTAATTTTCCACTTTCAAGGTGTGTGCTTTTATCAAAACATGATTTTTAAGCAAGGATTTTTAAGATGTGGTGTCTTTTAGTGTTTCATCCTTACTTTAGTGCTTTTTATGGTTGACGTGTCTTAATGTTTTCAGACAAGTTTCAGTGGGCACATCAAATTCTGCACATAATTTGGTGAAAGTAGATTTTCTTTTATTCTGTAGAGGCTCTAAAACCCTAATGTACTCATCCTAATGATCATGCAGCTTCTATTAAATGAGTCAATTTTAGGGTTGAGTGGTGCGACCCAGGTCAACTCACGGTGGCTTCGCAAACACCACTCAAAAAGGAGAAAAGAACACTCCAAGAATTTATTCAGAATGTTAGAGTATACATTTTTTTTTTATGGGGTGATGTTTAAGGATGTTGGTCAAGCAATCATACACCACGCCAATTTTTTTTCAATTTTTACAATTTTTTTAGTTTTTTCACGCAAGCAAACAATCATGAGTGAAGAATTACTCACTATCGATCCTTGTTGTGCCTACTCCCTTGTTACTGTCGTGGGATGCGTCGCTTCACCGTCCAAGCACCGAATTCCTGCAACCATCAAGTAAAAAGGAAACAAGGCATTAGACGATGTGAGAATGGATGTGGAATGGAGGTGACAAAACAAATCCGTTGCCTCCCGGGCAACGGCACCAAAAACTGACGTGCGCTTGTGCGTGTGTGTTAAGAAGTGTTGTTATAGTCGCACTTGCAACGCTAGTTTTAAAGTAGAGAAACGGAGGTGAGCCTGAGTGTCGGTCTCAGGGAGGTGTGAAAATTGGATTTTGCTTATCACTTGTCACGGAAAGCGCGGAGTTTTGCTTGCGAAAGGTGCGGTTTGAAAAGCGAGAGAGAGATAGAGAGAGAGAGAGAGGGATAGATTAGGGTTAGAGTTGTTTCTTGCTTGATCATGCAACTTAAACAGGAATTAAAATAAACAACTAAACGAAAAGTACTTCATTAATCATGCAGCTTTAGTTCATAGCTTACAACATTAAATACATGCTAAAACAAAAGTAAAGGAAAGCTTAAAAGAAAGGAAGAGAGAGAGGGGGGAGAGCGGCGAGGTAGCCACGGCGGTGGAGGAGGCTCCGTCGGTGGCTCGTCGTCTCTGGCGATTACAAGAGGGCCTAAAGCTAGCTAAGAGAGGGGCAGAGTAGTTGCAAGGGAAGTGAATGCCTTGAATGAGTGGTTGGAGGGGGTTTAAATAGGGTTAAGGGCTTTCTAAAAGAAGAAGGGCTTTAGCGACGTCCGGGACTTCGCTAAAACCATTCCAAAAGCGTCGGTGAAGTCCTCCAGCCCGCCGGTCAACCGCCTGCGTCGTTCTTCTTCATGCTCGATCCGCGACCGCTGCATGAGAGGCGTCCGATCAAAGATCGGATGGCTGAGATCTTCCCTTGGAGGCGCTCGGATCGCACCTCGGGCGCGTGTGTGTGCGGGCGTCATCGCCCGGCGTGCGCATGCACGTGGGCGCTCACGATCTGAGGGCGCGCCGCGTGGCGCGATCTCGACCGCCCGCTGCTGATCGGGCGGCCCAATTTCGCCACGCGCTTCCTTCGTCTTCAATTTTATGCACCGCATAGCTCGAACCCGCGTCACGTGCGTGCGGGCGTGTGCGCTAACTGTTGCACCACGCCCGCACTTTGTCGCAGCGACTGTGGGCCGGAGCGTGGTCCTCGGTCATCCGACCGAAGATCGACGACCGAGATTTGCTCTCAGCTGAAGGGAGAGTGGCGTGCGGTGGAGCGGGGGTGACGTGGCGCAACAAGGGCCGTTGATCACCAGATCAACAATCAGAACTTCTTGGGCCCATTGTAGAGTTCCGGATGTCGGATTTGGCCGATCTTGAGTCCGTTGGACTCCGTTCGTCGTTCTAAATCCATCTGTGCGGTCCGATTGCTCATCTGAGGCCTGCTTTGACAAGTGCTTACACAAATGGCCATTAATACAGTTTTATAAGCAATCTTGGTACATGATGCATGCAATGCTCCCATTCTACTTATGTTGTGCCTTTTATTCTTAAGATGGGCCCTATTTAACAGAATTATCACCCCCATGTGCAGTGTTATCAATATCCTACCGAGGGCATGTAAGCAACTTGTGCTGGTTCAGGTGCCATGGGCAGGATTATCCCGAAATGTCAATTGCCAGGGCCTGAATTTAGCTACAGAACGTCATCGGCGGCACTATCCCAAAGTGTCGAAAGCCATGGTTCTGGGGGTTACCATGGGCGATGCTATCTCGAAGCATCGAATGCCACAGGCCCTTCGAGGATTGATGGTGGGGACAAGGAATCCGATACAAACCGTGTTTAGGGCCAATTTGAAGCTAGATTTAGGGAAAAATAAAAAGAAGAGAAAACTCTCCAGATGAAAAAAATCCTTCTCTATCTCTTTCTTACAAAAATGCACTGGCAAACTGAATTTAGACATGCTAAGTCTACACACGGGTGCTTTAACCGCTGGGTACAACGAACCTTTGGGTAGTTTTTGGAAGCCTTAGAAACCTTTGCAGCAGACTCATGCTAAAGCTGGTCAAGTCTAGATCTTGGCTGGTACTTGAGTACCTCTAGGCCTATTGTTGGTATTCTAATATGATTTCTAGAGATGCAGCTTAGTAAGGCACCCTGATGGTGACATCTGAACTAGAGACCTAGTTGATCCATAGGATGTTTTGCTAAGGGACTAGAAAAATCTAGGCATGGGGGTATCATGGGTTCACCATCATAAGCCCTAACTAGCCCATTTTAGTCTGGAATAAAAGATAAAAGCTCCTGCATATTCATCTAAGGGTTATATCTCCACCTTATTATGTTTTGAGAAAAGAATAAGAAATCAAGGTTAATTCTGTAATTTTAACAGCATATCATGAACATAGAATAACCAAGGGATTTTCTAGGGGAGAAATAAAGGTCAAACAAGCATTAAAGTCTAAAAATTGGATCCATGCAGACAGAAACGGGGTTTCGAGCCTTTCGAGAACTAATACAGTACTCAAAACCCTAATTTCAGACCTGTTTAAATTACCGAGGCTTTGGTCAGGATAAAATCCATCTAAATCTCCTAAAATTCATATAAAAATATTCCATAATGCTTAGTACACTTGATTTGACCATTGGAACCCATTTTGATCTTGAACAGTCACAGACACAATTCTAGCCTAATTTGGGTTTTTACGCAAATTGCCTAGTCAAACTTAGTCAAAACTGAAATCCGACTTCACTAAAAGATTCTTTGGATCCAAATTAGTTTTGTACAAAAATTTGGGCCTAATTAAAGTTCATCTTAACCTAGTTCGCATTTTAGTTCATTTAAACTCTATTTTTCACAATTAAGCCCATAACTTTTGAAATCCTTGCATTTAGCCCCCTAACTTCTCTTCATTTTCTTCAAATGGGTCCCTACCACCATGGCAGGTGTGAACCCACATATCCAAGCTTTCAATCTAGGATTCCTCCCTGATTTCTTGGCCATTCCCTTCCAAATTAGGAAGGGATGACCCTCAGGAAATCCTCGACCATCTAAACCTAGTTTTGGATTTCAAATCCCTTCATGAAGCACGTGCAAATCCCTGGATTTCAAGGATCTTCTTCCTGAAAATTCAAGCTTCTCAAGCTTGTTTCCAAGCTTGGAAGATTGCCTGAAGCTCTATAAAAGCCTCCCCAACGCATAATCAAGCTCCTTAGCAAGTTTTGGCAGGAGAAATCCCTCCTTCCCTCTCTAGCCACTTGCGCACCTTGCTCCTATGACCCCTCCACTCTCCTCGTGCAGCCATCCAACAATCAAATTGGACTGCCCTCTACCTTCCTTCATCTCTTCCACCCCTCGCCAGCCAGAGCAGGGGTTACCTTCCTCCTTGTCGTCACCGCTCCAACTCACCATCGACTTCATCTTCTTCGACTCCGGCTCGCCAACACCAACCGCCTTCACCTTCCATCCTCCTCTCTAAGTCCCTCTATCCCTTCCTCTCTCCCTCTACTTTCTTCCCCCGCACTCACAACTCACTCATGACCACCGCACTGCCCTCCACTACCACGTTTGTTCTCCACTCCAGCAACACCTTCATCACGACACACCTCCAAATGCACCCGCTCCACGTCCACAAGCTCTACCAAGACTCACCCTTCAAATGCCCTCAACCAATTTCGCTCTCCAACTAAAATTCCTCCCTAAACACCAGCTTCTCCACTCGTTGTCTCCGTCACCGTCAGCCCTCCACCGACTAGCACACACCACACGACTACCACCACTACACTCACCATTCCACGGCGATCCTTTTGAGCACATTTGATGTGGCCACGAGGCCATGTTCTTTGTCTCAGGCCTTCACCGGACGATAGTCGCCACCCTCGACTTCTCCAATGATAGATGCAGTCCTCCGGCCATGATTCCTCCAAACAACACACTCAGGTGAAGCAGCCCAACTCTAGGTGCATCTCCAGACTTCCAATTGACAACCGTGGCCTCATCTTCGACTTCAATCAGGGGCTTCAACATCTACTGCTCGCATGTGAAGAGAACTCCGTGGGATAGTCCCACATCCTGGATTCAAGAAGGTGCCACAGCAGATAGGAGGAAAAAGTCCCGTAGCCGATTCACCTTCGACATTGGGGTCAGGTCCCTCACATGCCCCTCCCCACGCACACCTTCGCCTGCGAGCACGCCACGAGGGTCTAGGCTCTGATCTGATTACTCGACTATCCGGATCCGATCTGGTCTGTCTGTTTTGAGAGAGAAAATAAGAAAGAGAGAGAGGGAGGGGTGTTTTGCCCTCCACTGCTCTCTATACTTAGCAGATTCTGAGAGGCCTTTTACTCTATGTTGTGCTGTGCCTACCTCTCTGTTGAGGCACGAAGAAGAGAGAAGGCCTTTACCTCTTTTGTGGAGCTATGTTCTGCCGGTTCTAAAGCTACTGTTGGATCATTTAACTTGGTTGATGTGGAATATATGGTTGAGAATTACCATTCAAATATTTGAGATACTTGAGCTTAATTTCAAGGGTTAATTTGGTGATTTAAATCACCATTTTAACCCATTCTTTTTGCACTTTGCTACTAGATTTCATATCTATATCATTTTGAGTTATTCTAAATGAAGCTTTGGTTATAATTGGTTATATTTCTGATTAAATTGTGATTAGTGAGATTGAATTGCCATTATTTGCTCCCTGTGTTCGACCTCGGACTCTTTTTGTGATTCTAAGCTATAAATTTAAATGATTTGAGTGATTTTGTCCTATATTACAACACATCTTTTAAACAACGATGAATTTGCTTAAACATTGCATTGAAATGGTGGGGTATTCTCTCATTTGTCTTCTCTCTCTCATCTACGAACATTCCTCTTGTGCATGTAAGGTAGATCTCTACATCCTGATTTTCTACCACCTTTAGAAAGAAATCCTAAGAGAGGACCTAATTGTCTAGAATCTGAATTTGAGCCCTCTTCAATAGCTAATCACCACAAGGAAGATGACATCGAAGAGGGGTAAGAAAATCAGGATCCAATGACTCTCTTACAAAGGTAGATTACTAGGCAAGGCTGGCATCATGATAGACAAATAAAGGTCATAGTGCAGGCCATTACTCGACTCCAAAATGGAAGAGCAAATCAGCTTCTCCGTGACCTTTACAATCCTCCTGAGGCCCAACCTGAACCTTTTATTAGGGTACCTCAAGATGGGGAAGATTTTGAACTCAAACCATAAATCATCAATCTGATTCCCTACTTCTATGGTCGCGATTCTGATGATGCCTTCCACCACCTTGAAGAACTTCTACACATAGGAAGGACCTTTGGCCCTAGGAACCTGAATGAAGGTACCTTAATGATGAAAATGTTCTCATTCTCCTTAAAGGATAAAGCTGCTTATTGGTTGAGGACTATTGGTAGACCAATCCTAACTTGGGAAGGTTAAAGAAGCACATTCCTAAAAAAATTCTTTCCCAAAGGAAAAACCAATGCCCGTAGATGTTCTATTACAACCTTTAAGCAGAACCCTGGGGAACAACTACATGAGGCTTGGGAGAGTTTTAATGGTTTGACTAGGAAATGCCCTCATCATGGGATTCTGAAGTGACACTTGGCCCATATTTTCTATTATGGGTTAAGTGACAATTTGAAGAATTTTGTTGATGCAGCATGTGGGGGCAATTTCCAAAGTAGAGATGTTGAGGGAGCCTTTCAATTATTTGCGAATATGAGCGAAAATTTTCTTAACAATGCCTCATTGTGTGCCTTTAACAAAGCAAATCAACTAAGGAGTGGAGTTTATGAAGTTAAGGATAATTCAAACTCGGCTAATTTAAAACTAATTGCACAACGATTGGACAAGGTGGAACTCGTGGGAAAGAACATAGAGAGTTTGGACAAGAAACTGGACAACCTTCTAAAGGGTAGTTCCTTAGGTACACATTCCAGAGTAAATCCTACGCATACCCAAGGAGTTCCTATGATAACCCATACCCAACTCCCTAACCCTCTAGGTTAGGAAATGGTGCACAATCTTAAGGACCTGGCCATGGCTCCACCTATGAGCCAACTCTACTTGGACCCATCTCTTTCTGGGTACCAAGGAGGGACCTTAATGCCCTCAAATGCTGAACTAGGCATCCAGACGCCTAGTTATCTTGAGGATGTGAATGCACTCTAGGGTTACACTAGAAATGATCCCTATTCAAATAATTACAACCTAGGATGGCACAACCATCCTAACTTTGCTTGGTCAAGTCAGAAACCCACCTAGGGTCCTAACTTGACTAAGCCAAACACTTACGGGCAACCCAATAGGTACACACAACCACGCACATATCAACCACAACCTACTCAGGAAAACTAGCCCTCTGATCTAAGTCTGGTCCTCAAGGAAATGCAAGAAATGAATCTAAGACATAAGGAAGAAATTAATCAATTGAGGACAGAATTGACAAGATGACTAAACCAGCTACTTGATGCTAGGTAACACGGGATGCTGCCATCTCAACCCGTTCCCAACCCAAGAAACTTCAATAGGGTTAACCAACACAACACACAAGCACATATAGTTCAACCTGCTCCTCAGCACCCACCTAGTTTTGTTAACCCCAACCTAACCCAAGCTCAGCCTATCTTGCCAAACCCACCTCACCCTTCTAACCCTAATGCCTATGCTTGTGTTGTCACTTTGAGAAGTGGGAAACAAATACAAGATCCTTATTGAAGAACGACGAACCGCGGTGCTGCTTTGTGTTTATTATAGTACAGTCGTTATAGTATAAGACAAGACAGCTACAGTTGTCGTTACTACTAAAATTTACTCGGAAATAGTTTGGTTCCCCGAGGTCGAACTCAGGGAGCTACTGGAATTCTAGAAGTACAAAGTTTCTCTATTGAATTACAAAAATAAGAGAGAGAGAGAGGGGGGGAGAGAGAATTTTTTTGTCTTGGCTTCTTCTTCTTCTCTTCTTCTCTCACGGCTGTGCCTTCTTCTTTCTTCTTTTTGTGCTTTCTGTCTTCTTCCCTCTTCTTTCTTCTTCTTCTTCTTCTTCTTCTTCTTCTTCTTCTTCTTCTTCTTCTTCTTCCTGGCTATTCGTCTTCTTCTGCTCATCCTGTCTTCTTCTCTTCTTCTTTCTTCTCTTTTCTTCCTATTTCTTTCTTTCTTTTTCTTTTGATTTCTTTTTCTCTAGCGGCCAAGTCTTCTTCTTCTACTCGTCCTGTCTTCTTCTCTTCTCTTCAGCTGCAGAGTCTTCTTTTCTTCTTCCTTCTTCTCTGCTTTATCTCCTCTGGCCGCTGCTCAACCGTCGTCTGATGTAGTGGTCAGACGACTTAACTGCAGGTCTGCTACAGTGCTTTTCTTCTTCTCCTTCCTTTCTTCCTTCGTCGCTTCTTCTTCTTCTGCTCCTGCACACTCACACAACTGGTCAGAGCAAAACCTACCCCTACCCTTCCCCGTGTCTCTCTCTTTCTCGGATTTCTCTCATAGGATCGCTCTCCCAGAGCCGGGTATTCGGGTACGGGTATCGCGCCCGGGACCAGGCCCATCGACGTGCGGTGGTGGGCGAGGTGTACGCAGTGTCGGCTATTCGGATCCTGCCCAGACCCGCGGGGCGTGAGCGCGGGCGAGGGCGAGTGCGTGGCGCGCACGTGCGTGAGGGACCTGACCCCTGTGTTCGAAGGCGAATAGCCTCGAACACTTTTACAATTTATGTGCGGGTACTGAGCCACGCACTTCCGAGGTGGGACTAAAGTCTCACTTCCCGACTGGCGTCTGCAGGAGAGGAGGCTACAGGAAATTGCAGCAACTAGAGAGGGGTTTGCCTCAGCTGCAAACCTGGGAGTCTTCGCAGAGACACTCCACGCGACCTGGGACCAGCGCCTGGGCGAGATCGAAGCTGCAGCTGCAGGTGAAGCAGCTTCACCTGCCCAGCAATGGAGGCGAAGGGGGCATGACCTGAAAGCAGGAATACAACCTCTCGACCCAGTCAGAAGATGCAGGGAGCTTCACCGGAGTGCGGCGAAGCCAGTGTGGGTGGTGGAAAGGCGTGAGGCGGTGTATGGCGGCAGCCCTAGGTCGTACTGTAGTCGGAAAAATGGGTTTGTTCGGGGGCTCGTTGTGGAGGTGTGGAATGGCAGTGGAGGGGCGGAGGGCATTCAGTGTGATGAGGCGGAGCTTGTGGGACGGTCGGCGAGTTGTGTGGAGCTGCGGATCGACGGGGGCAACTCGCCGGAGGGTGGCTGGAGACGGGGAAGGTGATGGTGGTCAGGGTCAGTCGAGGCTCGATTTAAATGAAATAATGTGGGGAAAAGAAAGAGGGGAAGATTGGGAGTAATTGTAACCTACTTGCAGGGACGAAGGGAGCCGGAGAGGCAGGTAGCCATACTGACTGTCGTCGAAGAAGAAACACCCAGAGGGAGAGAGCAGCGGCGAGGAAGAGGGCAGGGAGGCGCGCGCTTGGTGCGGCGCGACGAGGGGAGATCAGGTGCAGGTGACTCTGCTGCTGGTATTGCAGCAGAGCAACGAGAAGGAGGAGGAGGAGCCGCGGGAGCTGGTGGGTTCCTGTCGGAGTGGAGAGAGAGGAAGGGTTGAGGGATTCTCCGTCAAGACCGAGCTGGGAGAAACGGCTGGCGACGCTGGTCTTTATAAAGGCGATGGTGGAGGGGCGGACGCACGTTGGCAACGTGCGTCCCTCATCGGAGTATGGTCAGAGACGAGACCCATACCTTCTGCGCATTCGCACGGAAGGTGTAGGCATCATCAGGTGGCATGGCCGAGTCCCTGCGATAGCAGACATCGCAAGGAACTCCGCGTTCTCTTGGCAGGACGCCCCCCTCACCTTGTGCAGCGCCATGCTCCGCGCAAAGTCGCTGGAGCATTGTGCTGCACAGAGACTTGCAGGAGGGACCAAAATGCAAAGAACGAAGATAAAATTAGGGAACAAAATGCAAGGGTTTCGAAAGTTGAGTGTTAAAAAGTAAATGATGAGGACCAAATTGCAAAGTCAGTCGAGGAGGTCTCTTCTTAGGCTCAAGTTTTTATACATGACTAAGTTGGACCTAAGGATTTTAATGGTGAATTTTTCTTCTAGGTCAGAACATGTTTGACTGGCCAATTTACTTAAAAACCCAAATTAAATCATTAATTGGGCATGGTTCTCAATGTAGGTCAAAATGGGTTTCTAAGGCCAAATTGAAGGTTCTAAACCCTAGAGATTATTTTTATATGAATTCTAGAGGGTTTAGTTGATTTTTACCCTACCTCGAACCACGTGAATTGAAGTGGGTTTGTTTTAGGATTACAGATTGTCCTTTAATTCCCTGGAGTTGCTGTAACCCTTGTTGGATTAGATCATCCCACTTTCCCTCTTATTAGGTTAGTTTGACCTGTGTTTGGATCCTGAGTTACCCCGTTTGCAGATTGTGTTGGTGAAATTGCATTTTTACCCCTTATGACTTATTTTTTTCTTAAACTCAGAATTCTCTGAGTTAAGCCTTTCTTTGAGTTATGTAGGAGCTTTTTCTTGCATACCTAGGTTAGATTGTGCTAGTTAGGGTTCATGATGAGGTTCTCATCATACCCCCATGCCTAGCTTTTGCTAGTCCCTTAGCAAAAACTTAAGGTTTCAACCTTTGTTCTAGACCATGAAGTTCTTAATGGTTTCAGATAAGTGCTTTTGTCATTTGAATCTAGATTAGGTCAGAATGCTGACCATAGGCCTAAAAGGTACTCTAGTACCAACCAAGATCCAGATCTGTCTAGCCTCAGCCTTAGTCCTTAGCAAAGGTTTTTAAGGCCCACAAGAACTAACCTAAGGTTTATTGGACTTTGTGGTTAAAGCACTCATGCTTGAAATGATTTTAGCCCTGGCTCAGTTCGTAGTGCATTTTGTAAGAGAGAGAGATAGAAGATTTTTCTATTTGGAGCGTTTTCTCTCTCTTTTTCTTTTTAATTCTAGCTTAGGATTGGCTTTTCAACACGGTCTGTATCAGATTCCTTGTTCCCATCATCAATCCTCAAGGGTTCCTAGCAATCGATGCTTCGAGATAGCACCGCCCATGGCAACCCCTGGAACCTTGGCTATTGAGATTTCGAGATAATCCCATCCATGGTGTTCCATGGCCGAATCCAGACCCTGGCAATTGACACTTCGTGATAATGCCATCCATGGAATCTAAACCAGCAGAGTGCTTACATGCCCCAGTAGGATATGTAAATATCCTAAGAGACAAGCACCGAGGAGATGATATTTTGTTACGCATCTTCAAGGGGAATTTCCCACCTCTCCGCGCTGGGAACTTGTCCAAATCAACTTGTGTTGATCGGCCGCTCCAACTCTAGGTGTTCTTTTCAGAATTTTGCGACGCTTCTGCGTGATTTGATTTTTACGCTTACTGAACCAGGTTGTGTGTGAGGTTAGGGTGCTTAGGTTATTGAGTCCCGTAAACCAAAAGTTAGTTAATGAGACCAAATACTCCCTAAGCCTTGGACCTAATACTTAAGCTTTTCATTTTCCTCAACCTCTTGAGGAGTGTCCAGATCTTAATGGGTACTAAGAGTCTATCCAAGAATGCGTAAGGTTTGCGTTCTTACTAATCTCACCATGCACTTTTCATTTCTTTTCTTGAATGAGGTCTAGAACTTAGGTCAATTCCTTAGTTTCTTACTAATGACTATTACTCTTTTCTCATATTTTTGTGCTCCTTTTTCATTTTGTTTCTTTTCCTTCTCTCACAAAATTTCCTCTCTCCTCTTATTCTCTTATTTTTTTTTGAAAAAATTTTTTAATTTTTATGGTGTTTTTGGCATATGTGAATTTTTTTGTTTAAAACCTTTTCTTACAAGTTTTGCACTTTCATACCCCCCATGCCTAAGGTTTGCAATGTCCTCATTGTGACTTAGGGGGGTTTTTATTCAGCTTAGTTCATTCCTTAGGATAGGTATTTTGGTGAGTGAATGAGTCGAGGTGATTGTTGCGAACGATTTCTAATCCCAGATGCAAGCATCTGAGGTGGAGTCGGCTGTCTTAAAGGGTGAACCTTAAGTGCACAAAGGTGTCAAAAAGGTTTTAGGTTTTCAAGGGAAATGACGGGATGCCTTCCGTTAAGCGCTGAGTTTTACACCATCGGTTAGGCACAATAAGCTCAAGGGAAATGGAGGATATAAGATGATTCAGCCAAATCAGTAGAAGTTACATCAATGAACGGCTTGAGTCTCTGACCATTCACGATGAAAGGTTCGGAATCGTGGCTGAGCGGACTGATTTCGATGGCTCCATTTCCAAAAACCTGTCGGACCAAGTATGGTCCGACCCACTTGGATCGCAACTTTCCAGGGAAAAGTTTGAGTCGGGCATCAAAGAGTAGGACCTTCTGACCAGGATGAAAAATCTTTCTCAAGATATGCCTGTCATGGAAGGCTTTAACCCGCTCCTTGTAGATTCGCGAGTTCTCATACGTGTCCAGGCGTAATTCATCGATCTCGCTGATTTGAAGCTTTCTGTGGGTTCTAGCCTTCGAAAGATCTAGATTACGGTTTCGTACTGCCCAATAGGCTTTATGCTCCAGTTTGACGGGAAGGTGACACGCCTTCCCATACACCAGTCTAAAGGGAGACATGCCTAATTGGGTTTTGTGGGCGATCCTATAAGCCCACAAGGCTTCTGAAAGTCGGGATGACCAGCCCTTCCTGTCAGGCCGAACAGTGACCTACAGGATTTTCTTGATCTCCCGATTTGATAGCTCAGCTAGACCATTAGTCTGGGGGTGATAAGGAGTAGAGATTCGGTGAGACACCCCGTACTTGGTCATCAGTGACCTAAACTGAGCATTTATAAAATGGGTCCCCCATCTGAGATTATAACACGAGGAATCCCGAACCTTGAGAAAATGTTTTGATGAATGAATTTGAGAACGATTTTGTGATCACAGGTTCGGGTCGGTATGGCTTCGATCCATTTGGACACGTAGTCCATGGCCAGTAGAATGTATTTGAAACCATCCGAAATAGGAAAGGGGCCCATAAAATCAATCCCCCAAACATCAAAAATTTCGCATACGAGAATCGCCTACAAAGGCATCATGTCGCGATGGCTCATGTTGCCCAAAGTTTAGCAACGACTGCACGCCTTGCAGTGATTGTATGCATCTATGAACAACCTGGGCCAATAAAAGCCATATTGGAGGACTTTTGATGTGGTTTTATGCCCAGAGAAATGGCCACCGCATGCCTGGTCATGGCAGAAAGAGGGGATATTGTTGACCTCTTCCGGAACACATCTCCGGATGATTTGATCAGCACCTATGTGAAAGAGGTACGGGTCTTCCCAAATGTAATACTTGGCATCAGAGTGCAATTTATCTTTCTTGGCCTTCGGCCAATCAGACGGGATCTGATGAGATGCCAAGTAGTTTACTATATCAGCAAATCATGGAAGGCTAGTACCAATAGTCAGTAGGTTCTCATCAGGAAAGTGTTCCGTGATGGGTCCGGAAGGGTTGATAATCTCAAAAGGAAGTCGGGACAAATGGTCGGCTACCACATTCTGTCTTCCCGCCTTGTCACGAATTTTGAGATTGAATTTTTGCAACAGCAAGATCCATCGGATTAGTCGGGGCTTCACGTCCTTCTTGGCAAGGAGATGCCTCACAGCTATGTGATCCGAGTAGATGATGACGTGGGAACCCAAGAGATATGATCGGAATTTTTCAAGGGCAAATACTACGGCTAGCAGCTCTTTCTCCGTAACGATGTAGTTACGCTGAGCCTCGTCAAGTGTCTTGCTAGCGTAGTAGATGACCACGGGTTTCCCGTCAGCTTTCTGCCCCAGGACCGCTCCTATAGCGAAATCAGACGCATCGCACATGATCTCAAAGGGTTGAGACCAGTCAGGAGATTGTAGGATAGGTGCCTGGGTGACTCGATCACGAAGGTTTTCAAAGGCTAGTGTGCATTCCTTGGAGATTTCAAAGGGTACATCCTTAGACAGAAGAGTAGTCAAGGGGCGTGCAATTTTCGAGAAATCAGGAATGAAACGTCGGTAAAAATCGACATTCCCCAGAAAAGAACGGATGTCCCTGATCGAGTTAGGCATAGGAAGATGAGAGATTAGATCAACCTTAGCTCGATCCACTTGGATGCCTTTCTCCGAGATTAAGTGTCCCAGGACAATTCCCTCAGGCACCATGAAATGGCTCTTTTCCCAGGAAAGAACCAAATTCACATCGATGCACTGCCTGAGTATTTGGACCAAGTGTTGGAGGCAATCGTCAAATGATGCTCCAAAAACTGAAAAGTTATCCATGAAGACTTCCAGATAGTCACCTACCATATCTGAGAATATGGCAAGCATGCACCGTTGAAAAGTCGCGGGTGCATTACAAAGATCGAAAGGCATCCTTTGGAATGCGTACATTCCGAAGGGGCAGGTGAACGTGGTCTTCTCTTGGTCCTCAGGATGGATTGCCACCTGGTTGTAACCGGAGTACCCGTCAAGAAAGCAGAAGAATCGATTTCCCGTTAATTTCTCGAGAATCTGATCAATGAAAGGTAGTACGAAATGATCTTTCTTCGTGGAGGAATTGAGTCGTCGGTAATCTACACAGACTCTCCATGAGTTGGCTAATCGGGTAGGAATGACTTCTCCGGTTTCAGTCGTTATGGTGGTGAGCCCTACCTTTTTAGGCACAACCTGAATTGGGCTCACCCAGCGACTATCGAAGATCGGGTAGATGATCCCTGCATCTAACCACTTGATGATCTCCTTTTTCACGACCTCCTGCAGATTTGGGTTCAAGCGTCTTTGCATTTCACGAGAAGGTCGTGCACCCTCTTCAAAATAAATATGATGAGTACAATAAGAGGGACTTATTCCAGTCAGATCATCGAGAGTCCATCCGATGGCTCTGCGATGTTGCTGGAGGACAGCAATCATACGGGATTCCTATTCGGGATTGAGCTTGGAATTGATAATCACAGGAAGGATCTGATTAGAACCCAGAAAGATGTATTTCAAGTGATCAGGAAGGGGCTTTAGTTCGAGGATGGGGTTATCAGCAGCAGCGGGTGGTTCAGAATAGAAGTGAGGTTCAAGGGTAGGAGTTATTGGTTTGTCTAAATCTAGATTCGACTCCTCTGTTTGTGGGTCAAGTTCTTTCTGCGGTTGATGAGGTATAATCAGGCAATTCTAAAAGGGTGTTTCATCAACCAAAGCCCTAATGTCACAAATTTGTTCGATGACACCGCAATTGATTCCTTATTGGGCCTTAAATATATCAATTTTCAGGGTTTGATTTCCAAATTTGAGCTCTATTTGGCCCTCCTCACAGCTGATGTTGGCTCTAGCAGTAGCCAAGAAAGGTCTCCCTAGAATGATTGGTGTATCCCTAGGGTTTTCAGGTGCATCCATGTCTAAGACTATAAAGTCTACAGGAAAGTAGAAATCCCGCACTCTTACAATAACATCCTCGAGAATCCATTTTGGTGACTTTATAGATCGATCTGCTAATTGTAATGTCACCTCAGTTGGTTTTAGCTCAGATTCTTCTAGATGGTTAAGTAAGGATGTGGGTATCAGATTTATGGAAGCACCCAAGTCTAGCAATGCTCTATCAAATTGGGTATCACCTATCTTGTAGGAAATCAGGGGAGTACCAGGATCTTTAGCCTTGGGTGGGAGTATGCTTAGGATTACAGAGCTAGCTTGCTCTGACAGTACAATTGGACTCCCACTTTTGGTTCGCGGCTTACGCTGGGGTGTACATACATTCTTTAAGAATCGTGCGTAAGCCGGTACATGGCGGATTGCATCCATCAAGGGGATGTTTATGTGGACCTGCTCAAAGAGCTTGACCAGGTCTTCCTCAGGTGCCACGGGCTTGGTAGTCTTCTTTCCCTTGGTCAAGGCCTCGAGAAATGGAACCTTTGTTGGTTCTTCTAGGATAGGTCCAGGTCTTTGATCTGGTATAGGGGTAGGAACGTCCTGGATTACTGTCCTAGGCTTGGGATCACTACCAGGCTTGGAGTGGTTTGGATAAGGTGGATCTTGGGTTTCCTTACCACTACGGGTTGTCACGGAATTAAGTCCTGCCTGGTTTTGGTTGGGATTGGGTAAGATGTGTTGCTGCTAATAGCCCGCAAAAGAAGTGGAAGCCTCCATCCCGTCGGGTGAAGGAACAGAGGGGGCCTGATAAATCATGTGGGCTTGGCCCGAGTTCGGGTTCATAACGCGTCGCTGTGTTGGCACATTATTCGAGTTAGGAAGAGGTTGGGAAGGAAGTGTGCCTGGCTGGCGAGAATTTGCCAACTGTGCCAGTTGATTTCGGACGTCTGTAAGTTCATCCTTGTGTTGTTTTTGGATAGCCGCATTCGTTCTTTGAATGTCAGCCAGAGTCTAAAGGATAAGGGACATTTGATCCTGGTTTGGCCCTGATGGATAAGTAGGGTTGGGCCGAGGCTGAGGCGGCTGGACGAGGGGGTTGTGGGCAGGACTAAAAGGGTGGTCGTTGGATTTGGGAATTTCCCACCCACTGGAAGTTGGGATGGTTTCGCCATCTAGGGTTGTAGGTGTTGGAAAATGGGTCGTTCTGGATGGCGTTAAGGTCCTCTCAAGTTTGAGGAACCTCCAGAGAATTAGAGAAAGGGGGAATGGAATTCCCCGGGCTGGTATAGAAGGGATTGGATGACCCTCCGATCCGAGAATCAGATGGGGATGGGTATGGATCCATCCCAGGAGAAGATCGGTGGAGAATGATTTGCACAGTTTCCCGTGTGGAAGGAGGCTGTGCAAAGGAGCTATGCGCAGAGGTGGCTCACTGCAAGTGCTGAGTCAGCTCATCCACCTTCTTTTCAATGATTGAGACCTTGTCCAATCGACTGGCCATTAATTCCAGGTCGACTGATGCGGACAAGCCCTGCGTCTCATGTGCTCCCCTGAGGTTCGTCGATGTGCGGGAATTTGTCCTGTCGAATAATCCCATGGAGTCATTGTTGATGGAGTTCTCGCACATGTTTTCGAGAATCTCCCACACTGTGTCCTCATGTTGACCCATGATATTTCCTTTGCAGGTTGCATTGACGAAAAGACGAATGTCTTCACGGAGTCCCTGGTAAAAAGACTGGACTTGTTCCCATTTAGGAACTCCGTGGTGGGGGCACTTTCTCATGAGATCCTGAAAGCGATCCCATGCCTCATGGAGAGGTTCTCCCGTTTGCTGAGTAAAGTGAGTAATCTGATGGCGCAAGGCATTAGTTCGACCAACAAGAAAGAACTTCTTCAAAAATTCGGACTGAAGTTCTTCCCAAGTGTTGATCGGCCGAGTCTGAGTTTGATACCAATGAGCGGCCTTGTCCATGAGAGAGAAGGAGAACATCTTCATGAGAAGAATGTCCCGATTTTGTGCATCTTACCCAAAAGTTTGGGCCAGATGCTTCAACTGTTTGATGTGCTGGAAGGGATCTTCGGAATTAAGCCCATGGAATTTAGGTATAGCATGAATCATATTGGGCTTTAATTCGGAATCAAGTCCTCCAGCCAGGATTCTGACTCAAGGCTCAATGGCCACCGCAGCAAGATTATAATGGTCCCACATCATAGGATGTTGCGGTGGGTGCACAAAGTTTTGGAAGAGGGCATTGAGTCGCTGGAGCTGGTGCTCCAGATTGTTTTCTTCTTCAACTGGCTGAGCCATGATGGGGGAAGAAGAGCTTGGTTCTGAATCAGATGAGAGAATAATGTGGTGGGGTTGCTGCACAAACACGGGCGTCGAGGCTTGGCCTTGACGAGAGTGAAATTCTAAAGGAGGTCTTAAGGGTGGTCATAAGGACCTCCTACCGTACATGCACTGTTGGAATAGATGAGTTTAGAAGGTGCTGGACCCAATCGAGACATCCAAAAATTATTGGGTGACTATAGAGGTGCGGGGCAGATGGACCCCTTGATCAAAAAGATCGTCCACCTAAGAATTACCTGGGCAGCCAGAGAGGGTGAGTCCCGCGAAGACCCCTACACGGTAGAGCATCCCCACGGGTTACAGGGTTTGCCCCACCCGACCTCTCTTGTCACTGCGGTTCCAGGGAGACCAGAATGGGGACCTTGACCTCTTAAGTCTACCTCTTTTACTTTAAGATCAAGGTGTTTAAGGTTCCACTTGAACTTTTAAGTATTTTGAGTGAAAAAGTGACCTAATTTTAAGGTTGGTTGACCCAAGGGGTCAACTTCACCTCTTGTTCCTTTTGAGAGCTTTTGGGTCCTTTCTTTTAAGGTTCAAATGGATTTAAGAGCCTGATTTGCTTAGGGTTCCTCTTGTATAGATCTCTTCAAACAAGGTTTAGGCACACCTCTTTTTTGGAGGATCTTTTCTTTGTTAATAGAAGGTGTGTCTCTAAAAACCCTAGCTTTTCAATCCTTGAGTTGGCTCTAGTTGGTCCATTTTAGTTGCCTCAAAATTTAGTAACTAGGGCTCAATCAAGAAGGTTTTAGCCCTAGTTACCTTAATTGGATGGACAGTTAAAATGTGTTCAAATGAAAAATTAGGCAACTTTGATGAGTTACTAAGTATAACACAGGTAGCCCTAGGTTGATTCTTCTTTTCGTTTCTTTTTAGTATTTCAAGGGAGTTTAGTAGAGGGCTCATGAAGATTACCTGTTTGTTGTGCGGCTGCTCTTCCAATTCTTTTCCTTTACCTGCACACAAGAGAGAAAAAGATTAGCAATTTTTAAATAAAGAGTTCAAAACTTCTAGAATAGCCATTGCTCCCTGACAACGGCGCCAAGTGAAGAACGGCGAACCGCGGTGCCGCTTTGTGTTTATTATAGTACAATCGTTATCGTATAAGACAAGACAGCTACGGTTGTCGTTACTATCAAAATTTACTCGAAAATAGTTTGGTTTCCAGAGGTCGAACTCAGGGAGCTACTGTAATTCTAGAAGTACAAAGTTTCTCTATTGAATTACAAAAATAAGAGAGAGAGAGAGAGAGGTGGAGAGAGAGAATTTTTTTGTCTTGGCTTCTTCTTCTTCTCTTCTTCTCTCATGGCTGTTCCTTCTTCTTTCTTCTTTTTGTGCTTTCTGTCTTCTTCCCTCTTCTTTCTTCTTCTTCTTCTTCTTCTTCTTCTTCCTGGCTGTTCATCTTCTTCTGCTCGTCCTGTCTTCTTCTCTTCTTCTTTCTTCTCTTTTCTTCCTATTTCTTTCTTTTTCTTTTGATTTCTTTTTCTCTAGTGGCCAAGTCTTCTTCTTCTGTTCGTCCTGTCTTCTTCCCTTCTCTTCAGCTGCAGAGTCTTCTTCTTTTCTTCTTCCTTCTTCTCTGCTTTATCTCCTCTGGCCACTACTCAACCGTCGTCTGATGTAGTGGTCAGACAACTTAACTACAAGTCTGCTACAGTGCTTTTCTTCTTCTCCTTCCTTTCTTCCTTCGCCGCTTCTTCTTCTTCTGCTCCTACACACACACACAACTAGTCAGAGCAAAACCTACCCTTACACCTCCCCGCATCTCTCTCTTTCTCAGATTTCTCTCATAGGATCGCTCTCCTAGAGCCGGGTATTCGGGTACGAGTATCGCGCCCGGGACCAGACCCACCGGCATGCGGTGGTGGGCGAGGTGTGCGCAGTGTCGGGTATTCGGATCCTGCCCAGACCCGTGGGCGTGAGCGCGGGCGAGGGCGAGCGCGTGGCACGCACGTGCGTCAGGGACCTAACCCCTATGTTCGAAGGCGAATAGCCTCGAACACTTTTACAATTTATGTGCGGGCATTGAGCCATGCACTTCCGAGGTGGGACTAAAGTCCTACTTCCCGACTGGCATCCGCAGGCGAGGAGGCTGTAGGCAATTGCAGCAACTCGCGAGGGGTTTGCCTCAGCTACAGACCTGGGAGTCTTCGCAAAGACACTCCGCACGACCTGGGACCAGCGCCTGGGCGAGATCGAAGCTGCAGCTACAGGTGAAGCAGCTTCACCTGCCTAGCAATGGCGGCGAAGGGGGCATGACATGAAAATAGGAATACGGCCTCTCGGCCTTGTCAGAAGATGCAGGGAGCTTCACCGGAGTGCGGCGAAGCCAGTGCGGGTGGTGGCAAGGCGTGAGGCGGTGTATGGCGGCAGCCCTAGGTCGAACTGTAGTTGGAAAAATGGGTTTGTTCGGGGGGTCGTTGTGGAGGTGTGGAATGGCAGTGGAGGGGCGGAGGATGTTCAGTGTGATGAGGCAGAGCTTGTGGGACGGTCGACGAGTTGTGTGGAGCTGCGGATCGACGGGGGCAACTCACCGGAGGGTGGCCAGAGACGGGGAAGGTGATGGTGGTCAGGGTCAGTCGAGGCTCGATTTAAATGAAATAATGTGGGGAAAAGAAAGAGGGGAAGATTGGGAGTAATTGTAACCTACTTGCAGGGACGAAGGGGGTCGGAGAGGCGGGCAGCCGTACCGACTGTCACCGGGGAAGAAACACCCAGAGGGAGAGAGCGGCGGCGAGGAAGAGGGCAGGGAGGCGCGCGCTTGGTGCGGCGCGACGCGGGGAGATCAGGTGCAGGTGACTCTGCTGCTAGTATTGCAGCAGAGTGACGAGAAGGAGGAGGAGGAGCCGCCGGAGCTGGTGGGTTCCTGTCGGAGTGGAGAGAGAGCAAGGGTTGAGGGATTCTCCGTCAAGATCGAGCTGGGAGAAACGGCTGGCGACGCTGGTCTTTATAAAGGCGGTGGCGGAGGGGCGGACGCATGCTGGCGACGTGCGTCCCTCGTCGGAGTATGGTAGGAGATGAGACCCATACCTTCCGCACGTTTTCCCGGAAGGTGTAGGCGTCGTCAGGTGGCATGGCCGAGTCCCTGCGATAGCAGACATCGCAGGGAACTCCGCGTTCTCTTGGCAAGACGCCCCCCTCACCCTGTGCGGCGCCATGCTCCGCGCAAAGTCGCCAGAGCATGGTGCTGCCCAGAGACTTGCAGGAGGGACCAAAATGTAAAGAATGAAGATAAAATTATGGGTCAAAATGCAAGGGTTTCGAAAGTTGAGGGTCAAAAAGTAAATGATGAGGACCAAATTGCAAAGTCGATTAAGGAGGTCTCTTCTTAGGCTTAAGTTTTTATACATGACTAAGTTGGACCTAAGGATTTTAATGGTGAATTTTTTTTCTAGATCAGACCATGTTTGATCGGCCAATTTATGTAAAAACCCAAATTAAATCATTAATTGGGCATGGTTCTCAATGTAGGTCAAAATGGGTTTCTAAGGCCAAATTGAAGGTTCTAAACCCTAGAGATTATTTTTCTATGAATTTTAGAGGATTTATTTGATTTTTACCCTACCTCAAACCACGTGAATTGAAGTGGGTTTGCTTTAGGATTACAGAATGTCGTTTAATTCCCTGGAGTTGCTGTAACCCTTGTTGGATTAGATCATCCCACTTTCCCTCTTATTAGGTTAGTTTGACCTGTGTTTGGACCCTGAGTTACCCTGTTTGCAGATTGTGTTGGTGAAATTGCATTTTTACCCCTTATGACTTATTTTTTTCTTAAACTCAGAATTCTCTTAGTTAAGCCTTTCTTTGAGTTATGTAGGAGCTTTTTCTTGCATACCTAGGTTAGATTATGCTAGTTAGGGTTCATGATGAGGTTCTCATCACTTATCCTTCTACATTGAAATCTTACCAAGATCTTGAGGAGCCTAATTATGACATGGGAGACCAAGATAATCTAGAAAACAAGACTCAGGATTTGAACACTCATGATTTCTCTCGAGCACCTTTTCCTGAAGCCTTGAACAAATCCAGGGAAAAGAAAACCAATCAATCTAAGGAGTGTCTTGAGATTTTAAAGCAAGTCCAGGTAAATATATCACTCCTTGAAGCCATTGAAAACATCCTGGCCTATGCAAAATTCCTGAAGGAATTGTGCACACTGAAACACCAGGCCAAATCATCAAAAAGGGTCATAGTTTCTGAACAAGCCAGTTCCATCATCTTAAATAAGCACCCTCCTAAAAAGAAAGATCCAGGGACCCCCTTAATATCATGTGAGATGTATGGTTTTATCTTGGATCGACCCTTACTGGACCTTGGTGCTTCCATCAATCTAATCCCCATAGAATTATATGAAGAGTTGGATTTAGGTTCCTTACAACACACTGATGTTACCCTTTAGCTTGCTGATAGGTCAACTAAGATTCCAAAGGGACTTTTACAAAATGTGATTATAAAAGTGAGGGATTTTGAGTACCCTGTGGACTTTCTAGTTTTAGATATGGAGGCATCAGAAAACTTGAACCATACCCCGATAATCTTAGGAAGACCTTTCTTGGCCACAACCAAGGCCCTAATCAACTGTGAGACGAGGATTATGCAAATCACTTCTGGGAGGAAAACTTGTCAACTCAATATCTTTAAAGCTTCCCAAAAGAATAAGGTGAATTGTGGTTCCATCAAGGTTGCAGGAATAATTGAAGAGGTGATATCCCCTCAATTCACACATTCCAGTCTACTTGGAACTTTAGTGACAAGGAAGGTCGGGTAAGAGAAACCCTGTAACCCACGGGGATGTTCTACCGTGTAGGTATCTTTACGGGTCTCTCCCTTCCTAGCTGGCCAAGTAATTCTCAGGTGTGTGGATTTTTTATTCAAAGGTATCATCTGCCTCGAAACAGTCTTAGTCATCCAAAAATCTTTAAGTGCCTTGATTGGGTCTAATTCATATCCAGTCCTTCATCTATTCTTTAGAGCAATACATAGGAAAGGTCCCAAGGTTGTTGACCTAGAGGCCTCACTAGAGTTGATCTTCTTGGAGATTTCTGATTTAATCTGATCGATTCAATCTAAACCTGAATTTGATTCTACATCTTGATCCACCACCTGATTTGAAAATGCAACCTAACAATTTAGGAAGAATATTTAGGAAACTTGAATCCTGAATGAGCATGAAAGAGAAAATGATCGAGGATGCTCTTAGACATCATGATGAGTATTACAAAACCTCGAATCTATTTAACAAAATTCAATACAAAAACCCACATTATGAACTGTGTTGCAATGATGTTGACATAAATGGTACATGGTTCAACCTAGGATGATCTCCTATTAGAATATATTGAATTGAGAAAATTACATAGCAATGAGTATCTACAATGTTGGTCGAATCCCCCACTTTTGGAAAAACACCGAGGTCTCATGGAGAAATGTAGAAAATTACTAAATATGGTGTATGAAGCCATAATAAAAAATATCCATATATCCACTCAAAAACTGATGAGACATCTTGGAGCAACAATGAGGATCAATATGATTTCCCAAAGCCCGAATTCGAAAATAAAGGTTGCTGTGGACCCCCAACCCAAATGGAATTAGATTCAAATTTTTTGCAGAATGGCATACCTAATCTTGATGTTCGTTGGGTGGATCCAGTTGCAGTTGTTCTTGATTCTAAACCAGCCTTAGAGAGCCATGAAGCTGGTCCATCATGCCTTGATTTCCCAAACACCCGTGATGAGCATGAATCAAAACCTCTCAAGGATATAATTCCCTAACCTTATCCTGTTAAGGTAATCCTCGAGAGTAATTCCAACATCCCAATAGAACCTAGTCCAAATTCTACTGACCCAATTCCTAACCCTGACCTAGAATCCATATTCGAGCCTATTTGGGATGATCATGAGGCCCAATGTGATGAGAATCGGATTTTGGATCTGAACTATGATTCTGGGCCCATATTTGATGGTTATACCTCTCTAGACTCCTCAGAGATACAAATTGATTTTTTGAGAGTCACACCAATTTACGATACAAAAATCAAGGAGTTCGAAGAGTTGGGATTTGATTAGGTCTACCTTAGGAGCCAATAACCTGAGCCTATGCCTAATAAGGACACCTCTTTGAGCTTGAAATTTGAAATTAGGTTAGATCGAAGTCAAGTTGTTGATTCTATGCATCATGATTCATTCTGTAGTGGAAATCCCGATATGGAATCATGTTTAGAAACTAATTCTCGCAAATTCTCTGATGATTTCGAATCCCACTCTGATTTCAGAGAACCATTGTTTCCTAACGATTACGAGCCAGTTTACGACCTCAACATCCATGACTCATTCTCTGATTCTAATGCTAAGGCTGATGATTTGGACCTCAATGTAGCCACACCACAGCCAGAGTCTTCCAAAATGCAATCCCAACCCCAACCTACCATTGGAATCAATTTCTACTCTGATTCACCCCTCTCTGATCCGATTGCATATGATTCACCTCCACCTTTTGATCAAGAATCAGACATTGATTAGGCTAAGAATCATGTCTTGTCCTTCTCTGATCTCACCTGTAGGGCTCTTACATCCTCCATAGATCCATTTTCTTTTGAGGGCCCCTACTCTGATCAGGCTAAATCGATTCAGCCAAACCCGCGATTCTCATTTCCATATCTTCTCGAGCCACATAGCATCTGGTGGGCTCTGTACCTATTGATTCACATCCATCAACCCACTAGACTGATTGACTTTGGTCTGCATCATTAGCCCACTGATCTGAACAAGCACCTGGTTGGACCAACCAGGCTACTTATCAAGGTGCTTGTTCTATAAAAGTCCTCTAATTTGACCACCCCTTCTCCTTGACCACCTTCTACTTGGCTGAAGGCATTGAATTTAGCACTTAACTGGAGGCAACCCATCATTCCAAAAACCCGAGGCCCTTCTGATTCATCTTTTGAGCTACACTCATGCTACACTTGAGAGTTCAACTTTAGA
Source organism: Thalassia testudinum (assembly GCA_037157565.1). NCBI lineage: Eukaryota > Viridiplantae > Streptophyta > Magnoliopsida > Alismatales > Hydrocharitaceae > Thalassia > Thalassia testudinum. The sequence goes on from JAZHRO010000040.1 coordinate 61,970,865, forward strand.
ACAACTGACTCTAGCTTTAGTACTTGTATCAAAGCTTGATATCGTCCGCAACAATCATCCAGACCTATTCACCCACCCTTTGACCCTGTTCTAAACCTTGAACCAAGCTGACTTCATACCCTCCTAGTTTACAATGAGGACATTGCAAAACATAGGTATGGGGGGGTGTTCAAGTGTAAAATAAAAGGAAATTCAATCTTTGAGGGGTTCTCACAAAAAATATATACATAAAAAAAAATAGAGAGAGAAAGGGAGGAAAATTTTGTGAACTAATTGCAAATCTTTCTTGAGGAGGAAATTCAAAATGTCAAAAGGAGCAAAAATCAGAAAAAATTGATAGTCATAGCAATTGATTATGGAATTTACTTAAGTTCTAGACTTAATCAAAACAAGATTAAGTCCTGAAGTGCTAGAGACAAGAAGTTAGTAAGAGTGTCAATCTTAGGCCTCTAGGGCTTGTTTTAGGGCTAAAAAACTCACATATTCATTAAGATCCAGATTAGTCCTCAAGAGGTTGAGGAAAGTGCGAAGCTGATGTAGTAGGTCTAAGACTTAGAGATTATTCAGTCCCGTTGCCTACCCTTTGGTTTGCAGGACTTGGTAACCTAAGTACCCAAAATCACACACTAATCTAGTTCAGTGCGCTTAATAAAGAAATCATGCCAAAAGTGTTCAATTATGAAAAGTCATCTTGAAGATCTAGCTTAGGAGTAGCTCGACAACACAAGTTGATTGGATGAGTTCCTGACGCGAAGAGGTGGAAAATTCCCCTCAAGGATGCGTAATAACATATCGTCTCCTCGGTGCTTGTCTCCTAGGATATTTAAATATCCTACCAGGGGCATGTAAGCACCTTATGCTTGTTCAGGTGCCATGGGCAGGATTATCTCGAAATGTCAATTACCAGGGCCTGAATTTAGCTACAGAACACCATGGGCGACACTATGCCGAAGTGTCGAAAGCCAAGAGTTATGGGGTTGCCATGGGTAGTGCTATCCCAAAGCATCGAAGGCTAGGGACACTTCAAGGATTGATGGTGGGGATAAAGAATCCGATACAGACCGTGTTTAGGGCCAATCTGAGGCTACATTTGAGGGAAATATAAAAGGAAAAGAGAGAACTCTCAAAATGAAAAATCCTTCTATTTCTCTCTTACTAAAAATGCACTGGTAAACTGAACCTGGACTCAATACGTCTCATGCACGAGTGCTTTAACTGCTGGGTTCAACGAACCTCTAGGCAACTTTTGCAAGCCTTAGAAACCTTCATGGCAAACTCAGGCTGAAGCTGCTCAGGTCTGGATCTTGGTTGGTACTTATGTACGTCTGGGCCTATTGTTGGCATTCTGATATAATTTCTAGAGAGGCACAAATCAGGCATCTAAACATTAAAGCATGGTCTAGAGATCTAGTTATTTCCATGAGAATTTGCTAGGGACTAGCAAAAGTTAGGCATGGGGTATGGTAACACCATCATTAGCAATAACTATCTTTAATTAGTAAAAATCAAGAGACAAATGCTCCTACATAATCACCTTAAAATCATAATTTCACTCAAATATGTTTTTAGAGGAAAACATTAAAATAGGGTTAATTCTACAGTTTTAACATCACATCATAAAAGCAAAGTAACCACAAGGTTTTCCAGGGGTTAATTGAAGGCCAATGGAGCATTAAAGTCTTAAGAGTGAGTCCACACAAATAGAAATAGGGTTTCACGCATTTCAAAACCCTAATTTCAAACCTGCATAAATTAAAGAGGTTTTGGTTAAGATAAAATTCATCGAAACCTCCTAAAATTCATAGAAAAATATTCTTAGAGTCTTGGTACCCTTAGTTTAACCATCTGAACCTATTTTGACCTTGAATAGAGTCTCAGACAGAATTTTACCCTGATTTGGGTTTCTATGCAAATTTCCTAATCAAACGTAGTCAAAATAAAAAAATTAACTTCACCATTAGATTCCTTGGGTTCAAATTAGGTTTTTACCCAAATTTGGGCTCAATCAGAGTCCATCTTGACCTAGTTTCCATTTTAGTCCATTAAAACTCTATTCCTCTCAATCAAGCCCCTAACTTTTGAAATATTTGTAGAAAAGCCCCTAACTTCTTTGTCTTCTTCACAGAAAGGTCCCTACCACCATTGTAGGTCAACCGACCTTCAGGCAACCTTTGACCAACTCAAAACCCGTTCAAATCAACACCAAATCCCAACAAATTTGGTGGGATTAATGTTCACAGAATGAAGATTCATTTGGACATGATTTGGGCTTTAGATCGTGTGCGAAAAGCTCGTGCGAATGCATGAAATTTTTGGGTTCATCTTGATTCCTAAAGGAGGCTCAATCAAGCCTCTTCACTTGTTTATAGCTCATTCTTGAGCTCTATATAAGCTTTAGATCCTTAGGCCATGCTCCTTAGCTCGGTTAAGGCCTTAATTCTTCACCTTCTTCTCTCTCCAGCTACCTCTAACCATAGCTCCAGCGAGCTTCTCCAACCTCCATCTTCGCCCTCTGCCACATACCATAGGCAAAGGGAAATGTCTTCTCTTCGTCATCCTCTTCTCGCAATACCAGCAGGGGCCTTCCTATTCCTTCTTCCTCGCTATTCTCACCCATCAAGGTTTTCACCATCTCCGACGCCAGCCAATCAAAGTTGGTGCCAACCTTCTTCCCCTTCGTCCATTTGCTAGGCAAACTCCTTCCTCTCCCTCTCCTGAATCTTTCTAACATCTTATCTCCCCAATTCAGCCACTTAATCATCTCCTCCCCCTTCGTCTTCTCCGCCTCTAGCCTCACCTCCAACATGGTCACCCTAGAGCCATACACCACCAAACTGGTTGCCACCACCTCCATGAGCTTCATTGCATCACCACCTCCAAAACCCCTCAAGAAATTTCACCAATCGCTCATCCCTTTGCTCCACCAAACACACATACATCCGTTCACCCTCTCCAACTCTGTCCAACCACCACATGCCATCATCCACCAAATCGACATTGCCATTACACTCCATGAGACTTGACGATCCTTCTAAACCATCTGACTGAGGCATGTAGCCCGTATTTCCATAGTTCAGGTCTCGCCGGTGCTCGCCTGTCGCCGCCATCATCTCCAGCTCCAACTGCCATGCTCTGACCTACTCTGATTGCTTTGCAACTTCTAGGTGCTACGGAAGACATCCATAAGTCCATACGCTGCTCAAATTGAAGAGAAGATCGCCAGCAACAGTTCCAATTTGAAGCAGCTCCAGCTGCTAGCATGCACGAAGGGCAACGAGTACATTAATCCCACATGTGAACAGTTGCGCTACTGATAGCGTATAAGTTGAAAGGCTCACTTAGCCTTGTCGCACAATAACACGGGGGGTCGGGTCCCCCTTCGTACTCGCCTCCTCGTGCTCTCACTCCTCGCCCATGCGCACATGCACACAGGCCTGGACCCAATACCTAGATCTGATTACCCACTATAGACTCGATTAATGCCCTATTCTGAGAGAAGAAGATAATTTGTGAGGAGGAGGGGGGAGGGTTTTGCTTCAGGTTTGACTCCTCAGGGTGCGTGCTTAAAAGGTTAACACTTAGCTTCTGAGGAAGAAAGTTGACCCTTGTGCATCTGTTGAGGCTCTGTGCCTTGGTGACATCTGAAGTGCCTTCCTGACATCTGGTGCTTGGCATTAGCTTGAAACTTTGATATTGTGGACTTATCTAACATGGATAAGTGGTCGATACCACTGTAGCGATATTTGAGTTAAATTGAGTTGTGGGATATATGCTTAATTAGAGGGTTTATGTGGTGATCTAAATCACCATTATTTTTGCACTCTTCTATCTTTTTATCCCTCTATTTCTTGAGATACATTGGTTTATAATTTAATATATTTTTGAGTAGATTATTTATTGCAAATCTTTATCTTGTGCTCATTATTTGTGAATACGACTAATGTGTGAATTCCATTTGGTCCCTGCGAATGATCTCGGGCTCACATTGTTTTCAAGCTTTATAAACTTAAGTGTTTGTGCGATTTTCATCCTATACTACGACGCATATATCTTAACATCGACGATTTCACCTTAAACAGAAAGTCTACTACAAGTTTCTACACCTATGTGGATGGGAACTTAGTAACGTGGAGAAGCAAGAAGTAGGCCATTGCCTCTAAAGGGATCAATCATATCAACTTATGGCATTGTGGAAGTGTAAAAACTCAAGATACATGCATTTTTAAAATTTTGAAAATGAGATCAAATCAATGCCAAAAACTCAATTAAGAATATTAAATCGAAACACCTAAATCTGGAACCACATGGGAGGAACTGGTTTCCTCTCATTTCGGGATTCCATGAGTATATGAATTTTACACCTTCGCGGGTGGCATGGTGCAGCACCCCAAGTATAGTGCCTCCTAAAACAAGTCTTGGTAGAAACCCAAAGTCCACTTTAACAGGAGGTGGAGGCCTTTCATGTCATGGAGGTCCAATCCCAAATGAGATTCGTGAATTCTTCGTGAATCCAGAGTGACTCCTTGCCTTAGAACCATGAACATACCTCGAAAAGCCCTTCAAAAGGACCTAGAAGACTCCACCCAGTAGCAACTAGTCAACCAACAAGTTGAATTGGTCGACTAGCCAATTAAGGGATCAAATTCCTAAATAACAACCTTCAATAGTGATATATTTATATTTAATTAAGTAATTCATGCTTAACTATTTTTGGTTTGAGGGTAATTTGGGTCTGATTGCATTAGAATAGGCTAGTTTAGTCCTATTGCATCATTCTTTAAATATTACATTTTCTAGGGTTTTTATGCAATATTTCCATTAGCTATATGTGGTACCTTGATGTGTGCATTAATATCTATACAGGTGAGAGGTTTGAACTTAATTGGAGCCTTCTTTCATGGACAAGTCCATCTGAGCTCACATATTCCATATAGGTCAACTTAGTCTCCTAAGCCTTGACCTAATTAACCCTTAGACCTGGCCTAATTAGGAGACTAATTTTCAACACCCAAGCACTAGCTAGCCTAGCCAATTAGACTGTTGTTGGCCGCCCAAGGCACTTTGATTTTTCACCATTTATGGCCGGCCAACACACACTAAACCCTAACCACAAAAATCACCCAACCAATCCTAACCCTAGCCGCCCACTACACCTTAACACACCCCTTGTGTCTATCCCTTAGACATTAAGAAAACTCTCTTGGATGGCCACATAGTGTCCTTAAATCCTATCCCTTGATCATACAACCTAGGACCCTTAATCACCACCTAAACCTAAGAACAAATCCCTACAACTAACCCAACTTAGTTGCCCCCTTATCCTTTCAATTCCACATCATGAGGTCGGTTGCAGTGGACCTAATCCTCACCATTAAAATCTAATCCTAATGCCATTAATTCACCTCCAAAATCTTATCCTTATCCCTTCCTAAAATACCTACTACTCAACCATCTTATTAGCTCAAATCCTAGCCATCAACACTTCATCCAATGTCCATCCTCTCACCAAGTGGCCAGTCATGCACCCAATTAAACTACTTAATTGGCTGGTCCCCTTTAGCCTAAATGCTAGCCATTGATCATCCATCCAATCACATCTTAGCCTGCCATTAAGTTCTAGTGAGTGCATTTTTCGCAAGTAAAATTAGGGTTTTCGAAAAACCTATCATAGTTGCAATATATCACTACCAAATAAAATTTTTACCGAAACACAAGATGATCCCTAGGTCAAACACAGGGAGGTGACTCTTTTTTTTTTAATTCGTGTTTCTCTTTGTTTCATTTTTGTATTTTTGGGGCTTTTTGTTTTTCAAGTATTTTATGATAAAAGGAACTAACAACTTGCAAAATGAATAAAAAGAGAGTAGAGAGATGAAACACAACTTGATAACTTGAGATAAAGTGATGCTTATTACAATTACACTAAGATAAACAAACTAAAAGAGACAAAGGTGAGAGGAAATCTCCTAAAGCGGATGTTTGGCGAGACGACAGTGCTTGATGGTGGCTTGGACGAAGGAAGGGAGATGCTGGACGTCAGGGATGAGGTGCAGGAAGAATTTGGGTAGAGGAAAGCTTCGCCAAGCTCGTAGAAATGGGGATAAGGCGGCAGAGATGATCAGCTTCCGAAATGGAGGTAGGTGGACAGCCCTTCGGTCACCTATGAAGGTGGTGAGAGGTAGGTTGAGTATTTGGTGGAGGTGAAGGATTTATACACTAATAGGTGGCCCAAGGCTTGAGAGGGAGCTCTTGGGAGCTTTGGTAGGCTTTTAGAGCTCTTGAGTAGGTGGGAATAGCATAGGAAGTGATGGGTACGTAAGGGGGTGTGTAGATCCATGTATAGTGGATGAGAGGGTGCTAAAACGGGCATTGGACAATTAATGACATCCAAGATGTCGCTGTAGATCTCGCTCATGCGTCGCTGTAACTAGCTCACGCTCGCTCACGTGCTCGCTAAAGTGAGTTGTGCTTCATTGGCATCTATCTCGCACGTTGATCATGCTTGTGCGATGCTGGCTGTCCATCATTTCTCTAGCTGCCATCGCATGCATCCATCAGCTAGCATCCACTAGCTGCAGTGGAGTGGATCACCACCCTTGGATGGTGAATGAAGGGCCCTGATTGTGTGGGAAAGGACACTCTGAATCGCGCCCTCGTTGCACGTGTGATGTGGTGTGTGTTCGCGCATTATCTCTCATGTGTAGATCGCGAGGCGCTTAAACCGCCACATCGCCACTTCCTTCGCCGCTCGATCTCCCATCAACAGCTCAGGTTTCACTTGCACACACTTAGCGGATTAAATCCACACGCGGGGTTTCAATCTCTTGTCCGTGTGTTGCGAGTGAAGGTGCTAACCGTTGCGCTGAGGGGGAGCTTGAGTCTCGTTTAGGAATTAAGGCTCACGCGCTCACGACAGTTGGATCTTGATCCAACGGTCAAGATTGTATGAAGCTTCTCTTTGCTTGGCTTGAGGAGGGCGACGTGGCCCCTCGGCGTCTGTTGGATTTGAATCCAACGACCGAGATCTCGCGAGGGTGGCTTGAAAGGGGTGGCTACAGTTGGGCTGGAGGGCTATGATGGCACCACGTGGCACCATTATGGCCGTCCAACTTCTTCTTGTAGAAGGTGCTATGGAGCTCTGATCGGAGTGGTTTTTGCATTGATAGACTACGATCGTCATTCCATATCCATCCGTACAATCGCATTTTTCATCTGAAGCCCGTAAAGATGTCGCATTGCCCCCTTGCGATATAAAATGTAGAGATTAATATACAAACTACGCAAATCATCCTAAATGCAATGTAATGAATGCTATGATTATTCACAATGTTGCATGCAGTGTTAAGCTTAGGAACTAACATAAGTAGTCATTTTATCATGAATAAATTCATATTTATCATACCCCCATGTCTATCTTTTGCTAGTCCCTAGCAAAATAAACCTAAATGCTATGTATAAAATAGAAGCAAGATCTAAATACTTAAGCATGGTTTGTTGATTAACATTAGAAAATTTTAACTGAGGACTTAATTAAAAAACTCAATAGTGCCTGGTTGTTTGCCAAAATACAAACCACCCAAGTTCTCGCCTTATTTTGAATGGAGGTGATAAAACAAACGGCAACGGCGCAAAAAACTGACGTGCCTTCGTGCGTGTGTGTTAAGAGGTGTCATTATAGTTGCACTTGATACGTCGGTTTTAAAAGAAGTAAACGGAGGTGAGTTCGAGTGTCGATCTCAGGGAGGTGTGGAAATCGGATTTTGTTTACCACTTGTTGTCACGAAAAAGGCGGAGTTTTGCTTGCGAAAGAGACGGTTTTGAAAAGCGAGAGATAGAGAGAGTTTAGGGTTAGAAAGCTCTTGGTTTTGATCATGCACTTTAAACAGAAATTAAAATGGCAACTAAATGGAAAATAATTTCATTAAACATGCATTCATAGTTCATGGTTTACAATATTAAATACATGCTTCAACAAAAGTAAATGAAAGCTTAAAAGAGAGAGAGAGAGGTAGAGAGAGAGTGGAGAGCGACGAGGCAGCCACGGCGGTGGAGGAGGCTCCGTCGGCGGCTCGTCGTCGCCGGCGATTACAAGAGTGCCTAAGACTAGCTAGGAGAGGAGTGGAGTAGTTGCAAGTGGGAGAGGATGCCTTGAATGGTGGTAGAAGGGGGTTTAAATAGAGTTAAGGGCCTCCTAGAAGAAGAATGTGCTTTAGCGACATCCGGAACGTCACTAAAACCGCTTCCAGATACGTCGGTGAAGGCCTTCTGTCGTCGGTCAGCCGCCCGGCCCCTCTCTCTCTCCAAGCGCGATTCGTGGATGATGAACGAGAGCCGTCCGATCGAAGATCGGACGGCATAGAGCCTCCCTCGCCCGTGCTGAGATCGCGCTTCGGGCGCGCGTGCGCGCGCGCGTTTCCGCCCGACGTGCGCGCGCGCGTGGGCGCTCGGGCGCTGTCGTCGCGCCGCGTGGCGCAATCCTTACCGCCCGCTGCTGATCGGGCGGCTCAATTTCGCCGTGCACTTTGCTCGAGCTTGATTTCCGCTCTGCGCGATTCGAACGCGCGTCGCTGCGACGCGGGCGTGCGCGCTAACCGTTGCGCCACGCCCGCGCTTTGTCGCGGCGACCGCGGGCGAGCGTGCGGATTTTGGCCGTTCGATCGAAGATCAACGGTCGAGATTCGTTCTTGGCTGGCTTGAGGGCGAGAGAGCGGCGGGGGCGGGGCGACGTGGCGCATTCTGGGCCGTTGATCTCCATATCAACGGTCATGATTTCTTGGGCCCATTGTGGGAGCTCCGGATGTCGGATTTGGCTGATCTTGAGTTCGTTGGACTCCGTTCGTCGTCCTGAATCCATCCGTGCGGTCCGATTGCTCATCTGAGGCCTGCTTTGACAAATACTTTACACAAATGGCCATTAATACGGTTTATAAGCAATCTTGGTACTTGATGCATGCAACGCTCCTATTCTACTTTATGTTGTGCCTTTTATTCTAAAGATGGGCCATATTCAACCTAATTACTACCCCCTTGCGTGGTGTTATCATACCCCCATGCTTACTCCTTGATAGTCCCTAGCAAGGTTTATTCTAGCCTTTATTTCTTTGGAGAATTCAAGAAGTAATTGCTTCGGCACTTCGTTACTCGTCAATAAGAGGAAATATACGAAGATCTTAATCTACAAAGACTAAGCAGCGCCCAGGTGTCTTCCAAAATACGAATCGCCTGAATCCTTGCTTTGTATATATAACTATACATATGTATACGTATATATCTATATATGTCTTTTTAGAATTTTCGGAATTCAGTGTGGGTTGGTAACTTTTTACGGCTACCCAACCCACCCAAAACTCGGTCAAAACCCTAAGTGCTAAGCATCTTGGTGTGAATGTTGTGATAGACTCACTTAACGGTAATTGAGACAGACTTCGAGTTTCTACGCCTCTAGGTGTCCGGAAAAGAAAATAAATTTTTGCCTGAAGGTGTATTTGTTCGACTGGTAGCTTTCTCCCTATGTTCATTTTACTTGGGGTCAACACAAGGATTTTCCAGTGTATATCTCCCCAGCTTGTACTACTTCCCCGCTTCGTCCTTAGGTGTTTTGGTCTTTTTTGTGCAATTATTGAGCTGGGCTCTAGACAACTGACCAATGGGCTGTTACCCACGATCACTTGCCAGCCATACTTGTGCGGTGAAGTGTGGTTTATTTTCTTTTCTTCTTTTTTCTTTTTTTTTTTTCTTTTTTCGTAGGTGGCTTCCCTAATCTCAAATGTACCTAGAGGCAGCGAAAAAGAAAATGGCCTGTGGCTGGGTTCTGGACAACCTGCCAATGGGCTGTTACCCACGACAACTTGCCAGGCATACCACCCTAGAGAGTTCATTAGCTACCCAATTTCTGTCAAAATCTCCAAGAAGTGAGTCTGTGCAAAAATGTGTGTAGATGCTTAGACTCAAAGTTTTCCTGAGTTAGAGGGTGAGTTGATAAGTCGTATACTTATTACCTTATTTATTAGGTGGATTAGAATAGCTTAAAGTTGCAAGGATTCGCCGCTAAATCCATATTTTAATGGACACTAGGGCTGATTAAGCCTGAAGGCCTGAAAAGTCTAAGCGTTTAAGTTCTTTTTGTATTATTTTCCACTATTGACAAGTTTCTAATGCCTAAGTTTTTCTTCCTAAATTCAATTTTTTTTTTTAATCAATTAATTTATTCATTCAGACTGATTAATTAAGCTCAGGATTATGCAATTTACCATCCCCCCCATGCTTAAGTTGGACAATGTCCTCATTGGCAGATGCATGGATGCAGAAGGGTTCAAAAAGATAGTACCTGAGTGACGTAAACTACCAGATCAGTCTGAATCCGCTGGGTTGCCTCCCAGGAAGCGCTAAGTTTAATGCCTCCAGCTGGGCGGTGCTTGGTGTCAGCCCTCAACAAGGGTGACACTTTCCTTGGGGGGTACTTGGGCCAGGAAATGCTTCAATCTTTGACTATTGACTGTAAAGGTGTGCCCGGTAGTAAGATCGGCGATTTCGACTGCCCCATTGGAATAGGGCTTGACCACCCGAAATGGTCCTGTCCATTTGGACCTAAGTTTCCCTGGGAAGAGTTTCAGGCGTGCATCAAATAGCCAGACTTGTTGGTTTGGCTCAAAGGTTCTCCTATGAATGAGTCGGTCGTGGACGGCTTTCATTTTCTCCTTATATAGCCGACTATTGTCAAAGGCGTCCCGACGAATTTCTTCAAGCTCAGATAATTGAAGAGTCCTTTGCGCACCAGCTAACTGGGGATCCATGTTACATTGCTTAACAGCCCAGTAAGCCCGGTGTTCCAATTCCACAGGGAGATGGCAAGCTTTGCCAAAGACCAAGCGGTAAGGTGACATGCCTATCGGGGTCTTAAAAGCGGTCCTGTATGCCCACAGGGCATCATCAAGTCGTGTGGACCAGTCTTTCCTGTCAGGTCTCACAGTCTTCTGTAAAATGTTCTTGATTTGTCTGTTTGAGACCTCAGTCTGCCCATTTGTTTGTGGATGATACGGGGTGGCAATGCGGTGGTTTACCCCGTATTTTCTAAGTAGGGCACGGAACTGGGAATGGATAAAATGGCTTCCACCATCACTGATCATGGCCTTGGGTATTCCAAACCGGGAAAAGATGTTCTTCTTTACAAAGTCCATGACCGTCTTGTGATCGCATCGTCGGGTGGCGACGGCTTCAATCCATTTGGAAACATAGTCTACCGAGACCAGGATATACTCGAAGCCGTTGGATGGTGGAAAGGGGCCCATAAAATCGATACCCCAAACGTCGAAAATTTCGACAATCAAAATGGGCTGAAGGGGCATCATATCTTTTTTGGTCATTGTCCCTAGTGTTTGGCATCGTGAGCAAGTCTTGGCAAAGATGTGTGCATCCTTGAATAGGGACGGCCAATAAAATCCAGACTGCAAAACTTTTGCAGCTGTTTTCTTGCCAGAGAAATGGCAGCCACACGCTTGGTCATGACAAAAGGAAAGCACACTCTGAACTTCGTCTTCGGGGAGGCACCTCCTGATGATCTGATCAGCACAGAGGCGAAATAGCATGGGATCATCCCAGAAATAGTGCTTGGCCTCAGCCAAGAACCTGTCCCGTTGCTGTCTGGACCAGCTGTGTGGGGTTTGTCCTATAACCAGGTAGTTGACATAGTCAGCATACCATGGCATTTTCTTGTCTTGCACGGCTAGGATGTGTTCATCAGGGAAGGTATCAGATAGAGGTAGGGAGGGTCCAATGTGGTCTGGATGAAGTCTTGACAGGTGGTCAGCCACCACATTTTTCGATCCGGCCTTGTCTCGGATTTCCAGGTCAAATTCCTGCAAAAGTAGGATCCATCTGATGAGCCTGGGTTTTGCGTCCTTTTTGGCCAACAGGTGCCGGATGGCTGAATGGTCGGTGTAGATAGTCACGTGGGATCCCAGCAAGTATGATCGGAATTTTTCCAATCCAAAGACTACAGCAAGCAACTCTTTTTCTGTGACCGTATAATTACGTTGGGCCTCGTCCAACGTTTTGCTCGCGTAGTAGATCACCACGGGCTTCTTGTCTTGCCTTTGTCCTAGGACAGCGCCTATGGCAAAATCTGATGCGTCACACATAATCTCAAAATCCTGGGACCAGTCTGGGGGTTGAAGTACAGGTGCGGTGGAGACTAAGTCCCGGAGGGTATGATAAGCCTGGGTGCAGTCAGGAGACATGTGGAAAGTGGCGTCGTTGGCTAGAAGGTCGGTCAAGGGTTTGGAAAGTTTGGAAAAGTCTTTGATGAACCTTCGGTAGAAACCAACATGTCCTAGGAAAGAGCGAATCTGTCGGACCGAACTAGGTGGAGGAAGTTTGGAAATTAAATCAACCTTAGCTCGATCTACCTCGATGCCCCTATGCGAAACGATGTGTCCGAGGACAATTCCTTCTTGAACCATAAAATGGCTCTTTTCCCAACTTAACACCAAGTTAACCTCAATACATCGTTTCAGGATTTTCTCCAAGTTGCTCAAACAATGGTCGAATGAATTCCCGAATACAGAGAAATCATCCATAAAGACCTCCAAGTATTCACCCACCATTTCTGAAAAAATGGCTAGCATGCAACACTAGAAGGTCGCGGGTGCGTTGCATAACCCGAACGGCATTCGACGGAATGCAAACGTGCCATACAGGCAAGTGAATGTGGTCTTTTCCTGATCTTCCGGAGCAATTGCGACTTGGTTATATCCTGAATATCCATCCAGGAAGCAAAAATACTTCTGCCCTGCCAATCTTTCAAGGATTTGGTCAATGAATGGCAAGGGGAAGTGGTCCTTCTTAGTGGCTTCATTAAGCTTCCTATAATCAATACACACCCGCCATGCGGTGGTGGTGCGGGTGGGGATGGATTCGCCATGATCATTAGTGACAACGGTGAGCCCAGCCTTCTTTGGAACCACTTGAGTGGGGCTCACCCAGGGGCTATCAGAGATAGGGTAGATGATGTCGGCGTCGAGCCACTTGATAATTTCTTTTTTAACGACCTCCCGCATGTTAGGGTTTAACCGTCTCTGCATCTGGCGGGAAGGTCGGGCCCCGTCTTCCAGGTAAATCTTGTGGGTGCAATAGGTGGGGCTAATTCCTCTTAGATCTGAGATGGTCCAACCAATGGCGGCCCGATGTTCTGAAAGAGTTGCAGTCAACCTTAGTTCCTGATCCTTGGTTAGATGGGAATTAATAATCACTGGGAAGGTCTGGCCAGGTCCCAAGAAGACGTACTTGAGATTCGGGCAATGGTTTAAGTTCAGGTGCGGGTGGGACCACAGTCGATGGGAATGGAAAGGGCGGTAGTTCATCAACATCGATTTCTTCAAATGGTGTCATGTGATGATACTCAGCCTTACAGAGGTCCACAGGTAATGATGGTGATGAGTCAGAACTACGGGTTTGGTGGTCTGAGACAGAACTGAGGGTAAGGCATTCCTCGATTAAAGTTTCCACGGGATCATGTTCCTCAATGTAATCACAATCAAAAGACTTTGTTGCCCGGAAGATATCCAATTGCATTTTCCTGTCTCCGAAGGCGATTTCCATACATCCCGTGTCGCAATCGATGTTTGCTTTAGCCGTAGCTAAGAAAGGTATGCCTAAGATTATGGGTGCATTCTGTAATTTTTCAGGGACTTCCATGTCGAGCACCAAAAAGTCGACTGGGAAATAGAAGTCCTTGACCCGTACAATCACATCCTCGACAACCCCCTTCGGGGTTTTCACTGATCTATCCGCCAGCTGGATGGTGACAGGGGTTGGTGCCAGCTCCCCAAAACCAAATTGGTGGTACAAGGTTGTGGGAATTAGGTTGATAGAAGCACCTAGGTCTAGGAGCGCTCTATCAAATGTCATGTCCCCGATGTTGCAGGAAATCAGGGGTGCTCCTGGGTCAGTTCGTTTGAGTGGAAGGTTGCTTGATATCACGAAACTGGCTTGCTCAGAGAGTACAACCTTCCTAGGTGCTTGAGGTCTCGGCTTACGCTTGGGTGTACAGGCATCCTTTAAGAACTTGGCGTAAGCGGGGATGTGTTTGACAGCTTCTAGAAGCGGAATATTAATTTGTACTTGTTTAAAAATTTCCATCAGCTCCTCAGTTTCCACAGTATTCTTTTTTCTCTTGATTGTTTCCAAGGCCTCAGGATAGGGTGTCTGAATTGGTTCCATGTTTGGGTCCTTGGTTGGTGTTTCTTCTAAGTCGGGTAAAGTCTCGGGGAGAGTTAGCCATTTGGGATCCTGGGTTTTGGTGCCGCTTCTCAAGGTCACTGCATTCGCAGAGGCATTGGGGCCATGGGGTGATCCTTGAGAAGACGAGGATGAAGAAGCGCCAAACCCAGGAGGTGTTTGTGGGGCCGGTTGGACCATATGAGCCTGCCCGGGGTTGCCTTGGAACCCTTGCGAATTGGGGCCTCTGTTAATTATGTTTCGCGGGTTTGGTTGAGGTTGGGAAGGTAGAGATCCTTGCTGTTTACAGTCCAAGAGTTGGCTTAACTGTCCCTTTACCAAGGCCATTTCTTCCTGATGTTTTTGGTTCATGTCAGCCATCATCTTTATTAGGGTGTCCATTTGGTTTTGTGGGGGAGGGGCCGCCCTATTTTGGTTATATTGGGGTCTAACTGGTGGTCCTTGCTGATAGGGGGGCAAGTGTGGCTGTTGGTTTGGCCTGGGATGGTTTTGGAATTGCGGTAGTTTCTGGTTTGTCCAACCAAAGTTGGGGTGATTACGCCAGCCGGTGTTGTAAGTGTTGGAGAAAGGGTCAGGTTTTGCATATCCTTGGACGGCTTGCACATCTTCTAGAATAGCCGATGTTGATGAAGAAGGGAGTAATCAAGGGTCGAGGGAGCAAAGGTCCCTCCTTGGAACATGGTTGGGGGTTGTTCCAGGTTCAGTTGGGTGAAGGGTTGGACCAGGTCAACATTATGTGCTCCCTTTGCTAGGGTGAAAGTCTGCAAGGGGTTCCTGGTCTGGTTTAGAAGCTCATCAATCTTCTTGTCCACCAATTCCACTCGATCCAACTTTTTGGCAATGATGTCCATGTCAACCATTCCAGAATTTGCTTGCACCTCATAAATCCCACCCCGGGGTTGACTGGACCTGTTAAACTGGTTCATGGAGGCATTGTTGAGCGAATTCTCGCTCATAGACTCAAAGAGCTCAAACGCACTCTCCTCGTCTTTGTTTAGGAAGTTTCCCCCGCATGAGGCATCGACGAAGTTCCGTAGGTTGCTATCCATACCGTGGTAGAAGATCTAGGCCAATTGCCACCTTGGAACTTCGTGGTGTGGGCATTTCCTCAAAAGTTCATTGAATCTTTCCCACGCCTCATGAAATTGTTCCCCACCCTGGAGTGTGAAGGTAGTGATAGCTCTTCTGAGGGCATTGGTCTTTCCTATGGGGAAGAATTTCTTTAAAAATGCATGCCTCAGTTCCTCCCAGGTGGTGATGGGTCTACCTAGGGTTCTAAGCCAATGAGAAGCCTTGCCTCTTAATGAGAAAGGGAACATCTTGATTAGAACAATGTCAAGGCTAATGTTCCTAGGTTTTACTATTCTTGCTATGCGGTCGAGATCTTCTAGGTGCTGAAAGGGGTCTTCATTTGAGCTTCCATGAAAGTGGCTCTGGATTAGACTTAATACATTAGGTTTTAGCTCAAAATCATCTCCCCCTTTGGGGATCCTAAGGTGTGGCTCGACTCTAATGGCAGAAGGGTTATAGAAATCACGGAGGGGTCTTGGCTGGTCCTGAAATGGTGGTAAATCAAGTGGTGGTTGTCCTGGTATGTCATTGAAAGGTGGTGGTTGTTCTTGCGGGTTCTGTAACCGTTGTATGGCTTGCATGATGGTGTGGATTTGTTGTTGCTGAAGCCGATGGTTAGCATTGATTTGAGCCTGGACGACAGCCATAGCATCTGGTGGGGGTTGATCTTCAGCCTCATCTACCCTAGGTTCAGCCATGTTTTCAACAGAATTACGTCGCCTAGATTCCTGCCCCAAAACACACAATTCGGGATGCAGTGAGCGCCTCCTGTGCATACACTAGAGAAGAACAGGAGGGGATGCGGAGGGCGACAGATGCGAGAAATGTGTTTCAATCAAGCACGGAAGCCTAATCCTTATGGTGTATTCCTTAGGAGACCTAGAAATCTCACAAAGGGTGATTAAGTCCGTAAGCACTGGACTCCCCTTCTCAAGGCTAATCTGGCCAGGTTGATTACGAGGGGATTGCAGGGAAGGTTCTTCCTTTGGCTTGCGCCTCCGGTTCCATAGACCCCACAACCACGGTCGTTTGACACTGCCCCGCAGCCTAGTCACCAGATTCTACCAAGGGAATGAAAGCCAAGTGCCTAGCAAACAAAACCTCACCTTTTAAGACTTAACTCAGTCCTGCCTAGGGCACGTCTACTCAGTTTTAAAGGGCTAGGATAGTGCTTGTGCTTAGGGTGATGTGATGAGGCGTTGATTGGGGTGGTGCCTCTTAATGTTCCACTTTCAGAGTGTGTGCTTCTAGCAAAACATGATTTTCAAGCAAGGATTTGTTAAGATATAGTGTCTTTTAGTGTTTCATCCTTACTTAAGTACTTTTTAGGGTTGACGTGTCTTAATATTTTCAAACAAGTTTCAGTGGGCACGTCAAGTTCTGCACACAACTTAGTGAAAGTAGATTTTCTTTTATTTTGTAGAGGCTCTAAAACCCTAGTGTACTCATCCTAATGATCATGCAGCTTCTATTAGATGAGTCAGTTTTAGGATTGAGTGGTGCGGCCCAGGTCAACTCACGGTGGCTTCGCAAACACCACTCAAGAGAAGAAGAAAAGAACACTCCAAGAATTTATCCAGCATATTAGAGTGTACATTTTTTTGTAGGGTGATGTGTTAAGAATGTGGGTCAAGCAATCATTCACCACGCTAATTTTTTTAGTTTTTATGATTTTTTTTTTTTTATCTTTTTCACGCAAGCAAACAATGAGAGATAGGTTACTCACTATCGGTCCTCGAGGCGCCTACTCCCTTGCTACCGTCGTGGAATGCGTCGCTTCGCCGTCCATGCGTCGAATTCCTGCAACCGTCAAGTAAAAAGGAAAATAGGGCATTAGACGATGTGAGAATGAGTGTGGAATGGAGGTGATAAAACAAATCCGTTGCCTCCCCGGCAACGGCGCCAAAAACTGACGTGCCTTCGTGCGTGTGTGTTAAGAGGTGTCGTTATAGTTGCACTTGATACGTCGGTTTTAAAAGAAGTAAACGGAGGTGAGTTCGAGTGTCGATCTCAGGGAGGCGTGGAAATCGGATTTTGTTTACCACTTGTTGTCACGAAAAAGGCGGAGTTTTGCTTGCGAAAGAGACGGTTTTGAAAAGCGAGAGATAGAGAGAGTTTAGGGTTAGAAAGCTCTTGGTTTTGATCATGCACTTTAAACAGAAATTAAAATGGCAACTAAATGGAAAATAATTTCATTAAATATGCATTCATAGTTCATGGTTTACAATATTAAATACATGCTTCAACAAAAGTAAATGAAAGCTTAAAAGAGAGAGAGAGAGAGGTAGAGAGAGAGTGGAGAGCGACGAGGCAGCCACGACGGTGGAGGAGGCTCCGTCGGCAGCTCGTCGTCGCCGGCGATTACAAGAGTGCCTAAGACTAGCTAGGAGAGGAGTGGAGTAGTTGCAAGTGGGAGAGGATGACTTGAATGGTGGTAGAAGGGGGTTTAAATAGAGTTAAGGGCCTCCTAGAAGAAGAATGTGCTTTAGCGACATCCGGAACGTCGCTAAAACCGCTTCCAGATACGTCGGTGAAGGCCTTCTGCCGCCGGTCAGCCGCCCGCCCCCTCTCTCTCTCCAAGCGCGATCCGTGGATGATGAACGAGAGCCGTCCGATCGAAGATCGGACGGCATAGAGCCTCCCGCGCCCGTGCTGAGATCGCACTTCGGGCGCGCGTGCGCGCGCGCGTTTCCGCCCGGTGTGCGCTCGCGCGTGGGCGCTCGGGCGCTATCGTCGCGCCGCGTGGCGCAATCCTGACCGCCCGCTGCTAATCGGGCGGCTCAATTTCGCCGCGCCCTTTGCTCGCGCTTAATTTCCGCTCCGCGCGATTCGAACGCGCGTCGCTGCGACGCGGGCGTGCGCGCTAACCGTTGCGCCACGCCCGCGCTTTGTCGCGGCGACCGCGGGCGAGCGCGCGGATTTCGGCCGTTCGATCGAAGATTTAGTCTTGGCTGGCTTGAGGGCGAGAGAGCAGCGGGGGTGGGGCGACGTGGCGCGTTCTGGGAGATCAACGGTCATGATTTCTTGGGCCCATTGTGGGATTTCCGGATGTCGGATTTGGCTGATCTTGAGTCTGTTGGACTCCGTTCGTCGTCCTGAATCCATCCGTGCGGTCCGATTGCTCATCTGAGGCCTGCTTTGACAAATACTTTACACAAATGGCCATTAATACGGTTTATAAGCAATCTTGGTACTTGATGCATGCAACGCTCCTATTCTACTTTATGTTGTGCCTTTTATTCTAAAGATGGGCCATATTCAACCTAATTACTACCCCCTTGACTTAGATAGTTGGAGTTTTCTGGTCTTCCCGGCTAACTCTAAGTGAAAATTGCATTTCTTGATGGCCCAAAATGCACTGTGTTCTATTTCTACGGGTAAGTGACATGACTAACCAAACACCAAACGGAATAGAGACATACCAATAAGTGTTTTGTACATCGTACGGTAGGCCCAAAGAGCATTGTCAAAATTTTGGGTCCAATCCTTCCTATCAGGCCTAACCGTTTTCTGCAGTATGTTCTTAATCTCCTTATTAGTGACCTTGACCTGTTCATTCGTCTGAGGGTGGTAAGGTGTGGAAATCCGATGATTCACCCAGTATTTTGCCAGTAGATTCTGAACTAGGTGTGAGTGAATGTGTCCCACCATCACTAATGATGGCCCGAGGAATCCTGAACTGACTAAAAATGTTTTTCTTAGCAAAGTCAATGACCACTTTATGGTCATTGGTTCAAATAGGAATCACCTCAATCCATTTGGACATGTAATCCACAGCAACCAAAATATACTAGTGTCCAAATAAAGGAGGAAAGGGTCCCATGAAATCGATGCCCCAAACGTCAAAGATTTTGACGGAAAGTAGCAATTATTCACTCGAGATCAGGTTTTAAATTGTTGCATTGCAGTATAGTTGAAATCTCACGAAAAATAGATAAAATTTATACTCGAAAAAGTTCGCAGTCGTTCACTGGGAGCAAGTAGGAATTCAACTCTCAAGATTGCAATTTAAACAATTGAGATAAGAAATTATAATCAGAAATTGATTCAAAATAATGTGGCAATAAAATCAAGTGTTATACTGCAAAAGGAATGGAGTAAAATGGTGATTTGAATAACCAATTACTCCTTACAATAATATCTAATGGAACACAATAGCTATGAATGAAATAAACTCAAGTCAACCGTCTGATTGAATGCTCAGACGTCTTAAACGTCTGATAAACAGTGCTCTCCTTCTTCTTTCTCTGATTTCTTCTTCCTCAGTTATGTGGCTCTTCTTCTATTCTTCTTCTTCTCTTCTTCTACTACTCTTATTTCTCTTCCTTTTCTTCTTTCTTTTTTTGCTTCTGCTCCTTCCTTCTCTTCTTTTTCTCTTCAAGCACAAAGGAAAGGGCTCGAATTTTGGCTAAGTGTTAGCCAATCCACAACAGAGCAAAACCCTCCCCTGCCCTGCTCAAACTCTCCTCTCTTTCTCTCCTTGGGTCACGCTCTCCTAGAGTCTTGCACAATACCAGGTAATCGGATTCGAATCTAAGTCCACCCAGGACCAAGGCTGTGGGCGTGGGTCGGAGCCGAGGAGTGTATAGGGCTTAGGCGGGTAATCGAGTCTACGCCAGGTCCGCGGGGAGCGTGTCGCAGACAAGGCACGTGTGAGGGTGTGGGGGACCTCACCCCCCAAGTGATTTGAGGCAATAAGCCTCTATAACTTTTTCAATTTATTCGGCCACAAGCTTTTGTGAACTTCTAAGATGGGACTACAGTCCCACCCTTCTTCGCACATCCGCAGCCGCAACTTTTGAAGGCTCGAATTGGCGCACTGCAGAGGCTAATGGTCCTAGTCGAGGACCTGGGAGAGGTCCTAAGTTTACTCCGCACGAACTAGGGTAGAGACCTGGAGCAGACGTGGTCGGAGGACTAAAGGCATGGTCAGTGCAACGGGGCAGTGGTGGAGCTCCGGTGGGTGACCTGCAAGCACGAAAACGGCCTCATGGCCACATCAAATATGCTCAGGAGGATCGCCTGAGGATGGCGAACGTGATGGTGGCCTTGGTAGTGCGCAAGAGTGAGTGAAGAGGTCGAACAACCTCAAGATGTCAGTGAGGTGAGGGTGGAGTTTGGTGGAGTCGTAGGGTGGTGAATAGGGTGAACTAGTAGAGGGCTTTTGTTGAGTGGAGCATGACAGAGCTAGTGAGGGTGATAGCGGCGTGTTTCGAGCAGTGTGGCGGTCAGTAGGCATCGCCAGAGTGTCGCCAGCGGCGGAGAAGATGAAGTGCATTAAGGGCGAAGCGGTGGTCGTGCATGTGTGTAGAGAGTAGGAAAGCAAAATAGAAAGAGAGAGAGTAAGAGAGAGACTTAGCGAGGTGGTAGGGAGGTGGAGGGCTCCGGTGTTGATCAACCAGAGCTAGAGGAGGAAGAAGCAACGAGGCGGTGACGATGACGCAAATGGAGGAACACCCTCCCTTTGGCTAGGGAGGGTTGCGATGAAGAGAGGAAGAGCTTAGGCCATCCAATTTGATGGTTGGATGATCAGAGGAGGGAGATCCAGAGAGGTTGTCAAATCAGGGATTTTTGGTGGCCAGAGGAGGGGGATTAGGGTGATTTGGATCCCAAAAACTTGCTGAAGAGCTTGGCCGTGCACCATGGGATCTTTTATAGGCCATAGGAAGCCCTTCCAAGCTTGGAAAGAAGCTTCCAAGCTCAAAAGGTTTTTGCAAAATAGGATACCCAAACCTTTGAAAGGTTCGCATGACCTTTTGGGAAAGAATTAGAGCCCAAGGAATGGCTCAAATGGAAGGCAACTTCCCAAGGAATCCCCGTATCAATTTTGCGAGAGGCTGATTGAGAATCGAGCCAGAAATCCTCACTCGAAACTGGACGATGAAGGTTTAACCTTCCAAAAATGACGTGGGGACTTGATTGTAAAGAAGACAAAGAAGTTGGGGGGCTATTTATAAGAAAATTCAAAAGCTAAGGATCTGAATGTGATAGAAAGATTCTAACTGGACCAAAATGCAAACTTGGTTAAGATGATATCATATTAGGCCTAAATTTTGGTACAAACCTAATTTTGACCCAAGGAATCTAATGGTGAAGTTAGACTTAGGTTTTGACCTCGTCTGATGGGATAATTTATTAAAAAACCAAAATTAGGGCAAATGTCAATCTGAGACTATTTTGAATCAGGACGAGTTCTGATGGTCAAATTGAATGTACCAAACCCTAGAGAATATTTTTCTATGAATTTTAGAGGATTTAGGTGAATTTTATCCTAACCAGAACCTCAGATAATTAAGCATGTCTATTTTTAGGATTTCAGAAGTTATTTAATTCTCAAAACACGCGGAAACCCTTTTCTGTCTGTTCTATCCCACTTGTTAGTCTTTTAGGACCACTTGACCCTTAATTAACCCCTGAGAAAACCTGTGGTTCTTCTACATTCAAGATATGATGGTAATTTTACAGTTTTAACCCTGGTTTCTTGTCTTTCTTTCAGAATGATTATGCAGTGAATTACAGTTCTCTGGCGATTATGTAGGAGCATTTACTGACTTAATCAGATCAAAATGCACTAGTTATGGCTCATGATGGTGTTCCCATCATACCCCCATGCCTAGCTTTTGCTAGTCCCTTAGCAAAATCTCAAGGAATTTACTTTAATTCTAGACCATATGCCTTTTTATGCTTAGAACTCTGATGTGTGCTTTCTTTTGTAGATTAAGTCAGAATGCCGATAGTAGGCCTAGAGGTACTCAAGTACCAACCAAGATCCGGACTTGACCAGCTCTAGCCTCAGTCCAACACGAAGGTTTCTAAGGCCCACAAGAACTAACTTAAGGTTCGTTGAACTCCGCAGTTAAAGCGCCCGTGCTTGTAACATTGTTTAGCCTAGGTTCAGTTTGTAGTGCGTCTTTGTAAGAGAGAGATTGAAGAATTTTTCTTTATTTTTGGAGAGTTTTCTCTCTCTTTTCCTTTTTATTTCTAGCTTCGGATTGGCTTTACAACACGGTCTGTATCAGACTTCTAGTTCCCACCATCAATTCTCGTAGGGTCCTTGGAAATCGATGCTTCGAGATAGCACCACCCATGGCAACCCCCAAAATCCTGGCTTTCAAGATTTCAAGATAATACCATCCATGGCGTTCTATAGCTAAATCCAGACTCTAGCAATCGACATTTCGTGATAATGCTGCCCATAGCATCTGAACTAGCATAAGGTGCTTACATGCCCCTGGTAGGATATTTAGATATCCTAGGAGACAAGCACTGAGGAGACGATACGTTATTGCGCATCTTCGAGGGGAATTTCCTGCCTCTCCATGCCAAGAACTCGACCAAATCAACTTGTGTTGATCAGCCGCTCCTAATCAAGGTAACTTTTTTAGAATAGATTTAATGCCATTGCGTGATTTTGATAATTAAGCGCACTGAACCAGACTGTGTGTGGATTGGGGTGCTTAGGTTAACCAGTCCCATAAACTAGAGGTCAGTTAACAACGCCGAATAATCCCTAAGCCTTAAACCTAATACTTAAGCTTCGCATTTTCCCCAACCTCTTGAGGACTATCCAGATCTTAGCGGATACTTGAATTTTTAAGCCTAAAATCATAGCCCAAGAGGCTTAAGATCAGCGTTCATACTAATCTCTTTTGTCCCTTAGCACTTTTTTTGTCTTTCATTTTCTTTCTTTTTGATTTGGTCTAGAACTAAGTAGATTTCTTAATCTTTTACTAATTACTATCTCTTTTTTTTCTTTTCAAATTATGTTCCTTTTTGACATTTATATCTCCTCTCCTTTTCCTCCTCAAAAATGATATGCAATTAATTCACTCAAAATTTCCTCCCTTATCCTATTTTTGTTCTCTTTTTTTTTTGGTTTTTGGAATATGTAATTTTTTTGATGAAACCCTTTCCTGTGAAGTGATTCTCATAGCATTTTGCACTTTAATACCCCCCCATGCCTACGGTTTGCAATGTCCTCATTGTAAATTAGGTGGATTCGAATTCAACTTAGATCGTACATTAGAACAGGTTTTGGGTGGGTGGATTAGTCAGGGTGACTGTTGCAGACGATTTCAAGCTCTGGTATGGGTTCCAGAGGTGGAGACTGCTATTCTAATGGACGAACCCTAAAGTGCAATATGAGTTCAGCATAAGATGTGTCAAGAAGGGTTTCGGGTTTTTCAACAAGATAACGGGTTGCCTCTTGTTAAGCTTTGAGTTTAACACCATCGGCCGGCCGCAATGAGCTCAGGGAGAATGGTGAGCAAAAGATACCTCAGCCAAGTTTGAGACAGTGAGTTCGACGAACGGTTTGAGCCTCTGACTAGTCACGATAAAAGGTGTAGAATCAGGCTGAGTTCGCTAATTTCAATGGCTCCATTTCCAAAGATTCGTCTCACCAAGAATGATCCAATCCATTTTGATCTAAGTTTTCCTGGGAATAGTTTGAGTTTGGCATCAAAGAGTAGAACTTTCTCACCAGGGTGGAAAGATTTTCGTACAATGCGCCTATCTTGGAAGGCTTTAACCTACTCTTTGTAGATACGCGAGTTCTCATATGCATCATTGCGTAGTTCCTCGATCTCTCTCAATTGCAACCGATAGTGTATTCCAGCCTTCACTAGATCCAGATTGCACTTCTGTACTGCCCAATAAGCCTTGTGCTCCATCTCGACAGGAAGGTGACATGCCTTACTGATAAACACACATGAATTCATGATAAAATGCTTATTTATGATAGTTCCTAGACTTAGCATTGCATATCATGTTATAAATACTGCATAACATCCATTGCATGGCATTTAGGATAATTGTATGTTTTGTATATTAATTCCTTCATTTTATATGGCCAAGAGGCAATGCGACATCCTTACGGACTTCAGATGAAAAATCCGACCGTACGGATGGATCCGGAGAGACAATCGCAGTCCGACAATGTAAAAATCACCTCGATCCGAGCACTGTGGCATCCTCTGCAAGCAATGAAGGGTGGACGATCCAGATGGTGACACGTGGCACCATCTGGAGCGCCCAAAGCCACCCACCACATCTCTAAAGGCCACCCATCAAGTGATCTCAGCCGTTGGATGAAAATCCAATGGCTAAGACCTCACGAGGATGACCGCAACTCCTCGTGACACACATGTGGACGTGGCACAACGATGGGAGCAGCGGTTCACAAGGGCAGGGCATGGGTTCGAATCCATGCACCCCCCCCCCATTCTCAATCCAGCCAGCGCATGCGCAGTGCTAGCACGCACCAGCAGCTCACACGTGCACGCACTCTAGCGCATGCCAGTGCACACATGTTCGGGGCATAGATTGCATAAAAGATAAGTACATCGTAGTATAGCGCAAAATATGTCTCAATAAATAAAATTAATGGAACTGGGAGTCCCGGTCGATCACAGGGAGGTAGAAAAACACTTTTGATTTCATGCACTTATTCTAAATCTAATTACTAAGTAGTAAAGACAATGAATTGCAATATATATATCATGCAAAAAGTTTGAACATTAATTTCATATCATGCATGTATTTGAATAAAACATACAGTAAATAACTACTACAGTAACAGAACAAGGGCACCACAGGTAGTCCGTGGTGGCCTTTTGTAGAGGTCGAGAGGAGCAGCGGCAATCTGACAAGGTGGCCCAACAGATTTTGCAGACGAAAATGCAGAAACGACGAGAAGAGGGAGAAGAGAGAGAGGTAGAAGAAGGAAGAAGAGAATGATAGAGTTGAGTGAGAGTTGTCTTCCAGGGGGCCTAGGTCCTTTTATAGCTTGTGCAAATCATTCTTCTACCCCGGTTCTTTCTGATGCTGCCACGTGGTGCGTTGTACGCCCTTAGATGAAGATCGCGTAGCTCCCGTGCACCCGCACCGCTTCTTCGCGTTTTCGTCTTCAAATCCCTCCTCATCATCTCAGCCATCCGATTTCAAATCCTACGCACGCTTCTTGCACCTTCTAGATCTCGCAACAACCCACGCGATCGCGCCACGTGGATGCCTCTAGGCCTTCCAATCGTGCATGCCTGCCTGCACGCACCCGCCCACAACTTGCACCAATTTTGCACAACGTAGGGCTCGAACCCGCGCCCCGTGCATACGCGGGTGCGCACGTGAGCCAATGTGCTGCGCAAAGCCTTTATCATTTATGCTTAATTATATTTATATTAATTTGTTCTGGGTGGCGATGTGGCACGTTCATGGCCGTTGGATGAAGATCCAATGGCCCATGCTGCGAGGCAAGGCACCTTTAGGGGGCACGGCGAGGGGTGGCTGCGATGGTGCCACATGACACCATTGTGGCCGTCCGTTCTTCTTCCCTTTATATCTGATGATGTAGGCCTCCGATTAAGTTGATTTCTGCACCATTCGACTGCAAACATCGATCTGGATTCATCCGTGTGGTTGGATTTGTCATCTTAGGTCCAGATCTTCTTCAATTCACCCCTTGGTTCTTGCTCTTCTGCTAACTCCCTGGGGTGCTACAGAAGTCTAATTGATGCGATCTTAGATGCATTGGACTCCCATCATTATTCTGAACAAATCCATAAGGTTGGATCGATCATCTACAGCCCTGGATTACTTGCCATCATTAATACCTCTCAAATAACATAGTTTAATACATAAAACACATCTATCAACTACGATGCAGAATATGATGCGTATACATGCAGAATGTTCTTGTTAAGCTAAGTTCTAGCTTAATTCAAGCGAGTTAGGGCCTATGATTGTTGTGCAATCATACCCTTATGCCTAAATCTTGCTAGTCCCCAGCAAGTTCAAGACTAAATACATTTTACCAAGAGTTAAACTAAAGATTTATTTCTTTTTGCTACATCAAAAATTCAGAATCCAGATAACTATGAATATATAATGTTGTAGCTTCTGCAATGGATCCAAGCGAAGACTCGATATACATTTAAAGCTTGTACTTGACCCCTGGTAAAATTCTGTCGGGATAGACAAACCTCTTCTCTCAAGGTTATAAAATATTTTCTGATTTTGGCCCTGGTGTTTGGTTTGGGTAGGAGATGTCCGAGTTAACTGGATTGTATTTGGTGGCTTACTCTCTTCTGGTGCTTCTTAGATACTAGTATTTCAGAATTTAGATTTCCAAATTATTGAATAAATCAACTTAGAGAGGGGCTGGAAAAACTATGCTCTCTTTAATCTTTTGTACTCTTCTCTCTTTTTTTCTTTTTCTTCCTGAGCTCACATCTCACCAGATTTGCAAATGTATTTGGTGGTCTCACACGGCATGACACTTTAATTAGGTTCTGATAACCCTGCGACTAAGTCAGACTCCTCAACCCGTATTCAGGCGGTCAGAAATATAGAAAAAGTAGGTTAAGGCTGTATTTGGTGGTTCATGAGGGTGGTAGGTGTTTTTGCCTCAAAACATTTCAAAACATTTAACTTGACTCACATTACGCAACTATTTTACATAACACCCATTTTTTTTTCTTCTTTTTTTTTTGCTTCTTCTTCTCTCTTTTTTTGTCGAGCAAACAACTCTTTTGTATGCAAATCTATTGGCACAATGCCACAACACGACATACTGTTGTATTTATCAACACAACATAACATGACATACGTACTTTTATACGTGAGGCATTCTTGGGAAATTTTGGGATGGCTAAGAGGATTTTGGGTGGCTTATTTGGTGGAAGTGCCTCTTCTCGGCACCGGGTAGGGGACAGATAGGACGACGTATTTCTGACCTTGACATCAGTACCCTCCTTCAGCTAAGGATTCCGTAGAGGACGGTCATGACCATCCACCTCAGTCATAGTTTTATCAGAACTCACTCTCTGTGCTTTTGCCATATTTGGTGGCTCTCGTATGGAATTTCTCACAAATTTAGTATGCAAGAACTGAGAGTGAAAACTATGCCCAACTCCAAGTGTCATTATTCAATTATTAAAGATTGTTTATACTGGCCTTAGCGCACCAGTACTCTCTACTCTCACCTCACATATGTTTTGGTGGATCTACTAGAAGATGGTTCACCTGACTCCCTGATTGCTGTCTAAGGGTTCAGGAGAAGAAGCGATGCTTCTTTCAACAAACTAGAAATGTCTATTGGTTTTCACAGAGGATCCATTGCAAAATCTACATGCAAGTATGAAATTATATAGGATTCTAAGTCTAGGAATTTAGTAAAGAATAAATCTTTAATAAAACCTCTTGATAAAACGATCTAATCCCCCCAATTGTTGGCAGAAAGTTTTCAGTTTTTTATGAACTACCCCCCCATGCCTAAGTGTTTGCATGTCCTCATGCATGAATAAAAGAAATAAGTCCAAGTGTATGTGGATAGCAATCACCTAAAACTGCTTCTGAGTTATCATTCAGCTCATGCCATTACTGCAATGCCATACACAATATGCAAAACAATATGCAAAACATTATGTGAAAATGTAATATGCTATGTATACATGGTATGCATATATGTATACATGCTGAGTTTAATGCCTGCAGCTGGGCAACTCATTAGTCATACGTCCTCAAGAAGATGTATCGTTTCATCAGCAGGAGGAGGTTCCTGGGCAAAGAATGGTTTGAGGCACTGGACATCAACTGTAAAAATGTGCCCAGATTTTAGGTCTCTAATTTGGACCACCCCATTAAGATATGGGTGGACCACCAGAAACGGCCCAGTCCACTTGGACTTTGAGCTTTCCTGCAAAGAATTTGAGTCGGGAGTCAAACAACCAAACCTACTGGTTAGGTGCGAACTCCTTCCTCCAGATGTGTTGATCATGGAAAGCTTTTGTCTTGTCCTTGTATATTTTTGCATTCTCATATGCTTCCCACCTAATCTCCTCTAACTCACTGAGCTGGAGCTTCCTTTCATAACCTCCGACCTCGAGGTTAAAATTACACTTCTGCACCGCCCAAAAGGCACGGTGCTCCAGCTCAACAGGAAGGTGACATGCCTTTCCATACACCATGCGGTATGGTGACATTCCGAGTTGGGCCTTGTACGTGGTCTGATATGCCCATTGTGCATCAATCAACCGATCAGACGAATCCTTCCTATTGGGTCTAACTGTCTTTTGAAGGATAAGCTTGATTTGACGGTTTGATACTTCGCCTACCCATTGATCTGTGGGTGATATGGGGTAGCAATGTAGTGCTGCACCCTGTATTTCTTCAATAATGATCTGAAATGGGCATGGATGAAGTGGCTTCCCCCATCACTTATTAGGGTGTGGGGAACTCCGAATCTCGCAAAAATAAATTCCCAGACAAAGGATATAATAGCCTTATGATCAGCTCATCTTGTCGGGATGGCTTCTACCCACTTTGAGACATAGTCTACTGCGAGGAGTATGTACTCAAAGCCATGCGAGTTTGGGAAGGGGCCCATAAAGTCGATGCCCCAGACATCAAACACTTCTATGACTAGAATGGATTAGAGAGGCATCATGTCTCTTTGGGTCATAGAACCGACTGCCTGGCATCTCTTACAGCACTTGGCAAACTCGTGTGTATCTCTAAAAATGGTCAGCTAGAAAAATCCCAACTGCAAAATCTTTGCAGCGGCTTTTCGGCCTGAGAAATGACCCCTACAAGCATTGCTATGGCAGAAGGATAGCACACTAGAGATTTCCGAATCAGGGATGCATCTACGGATGATCTGATCAGCCCCAATGTGAAAGAGAAATGGGTCGTCCCAAAAATAGAACTTAGCCTTGAGCTTTTGATCCATGGATAATCCCACAGGTAGCCTGCCTGCGACAAGATAGTTTGCTATATCAGCATAACAAGGATACTCCACAGAGTTGATAGATAGTAGAGACTCATCTGGAAATCGGTCTGATATCGGCAAGGAGTACGGAATGTAGTATGGGTCTAGTCAAGACAAGTGGTCCACCACAACATTATGTGCTCCAGCTTTGTCACGGATCTCGACATCAAACTCTTGCAAAAGAAGGATCCATCGGATATGGCAAGGTTTGGCATCCTTCTTTGCCAACAAATGTCGGAGGGTGGAAAGGTCAGTGTAGATGATAACTTTGGACCCAAGTAAGTATGACCTAAATTTCTCCAACCTGAATACTACAGCCAGCAAATCTTTCTCAGTGACTGTATAGTTATGCTGAGCCTCATTTAGTGTTTTGCTGGCTTAGTATATTACAAATGGATGGTGCTCCCGACACTGGCCAAGAACAGCTCCGACAGCGATGTCAGAGGCATCACACATCATCTCGAAGTCGAGCGACCAGTTGGGGGGTTGGAGAATAGGTGCACTAGAGACAGCATTTCGCAAGGTATGGAAAGTGTTGAGACACGAGGAGTCAAATTCAAAAGGTGTGATGGTTACCAGAAGATTCGTTAATGGACGAGCAATTTTCGAGAAATCTCGAATGAATCTTCGATAAAATCCGACATGCCCTAAGAATGATCTAATTTGCCTGACAGAGCTAGGTGGAGGTAATCATGAAATGATTTCGGACTTAGCTCGATCGACCTCGAGTCCATTAGAGGAGATCCTATGACCTAGTATGAAGCCATCCCTCACCATAAAATGGCTTTTTTCCCATGAAAGTACTAGGTTAACTTCTATACATCTCCTCAGAATCTTTGTGAGGTTATCGAGACAAGACAAGAAATCATCTCCAAACACAAAAAAGTCATCCATGAACACTTCTATGCAATCCCCGATCATGTCTGAAAGATGGCCATCATGCATCGCTGAAAAGTAGCTGGTGCATTGGAGAGGCCGAAAGGCATCCACTTAAAAGCGAATGTTCCAAAGGGACACGTAAAAGTCATCTTGTCTTGGTCTTCTGAATTGATTGCGACTTGATTGTACCTAGAGTATCCATCCAGAAAGCAGAAGAAACTATGCCTAGCTAGCCGTTCTAGAATCTGATCAATAAAGGGAAAAGGAAAATGATCCTTTTTGGTAACCGAGTTTAGCTTCCTGTAGTCAATGTAGACCCGCCAAGAAGTTGTGGTGTGGGTCGGGATGGATTCGCCCAATTCATTTCTGATTACGGTGAGTCCCACCATTTTGGGCACTATCTGAATGGGACTCACCCACTGGCTGTCAGAAATCGGATAGATAATGTCTGCATCCAACCATTTAATGATCTCCTTCTTGACAACCTCCAACATATTTGGATTTAGGCATCTCTGAGGTTGTCTTGATGGTCTCACCCCTTCATCAGTGTAGATATGGTGAGTGCAATATGAGGGGCTAATTCCGTGGAGATCAGCAATGCCCCACCCGATAGTAGCCTTATGTGCCCACAAAATGGAGATCAACCAGTGTTCCTGATATGGAGTCAAGTGAGAATTGATAATCACTGGATATGTCTCACTTTCTCCCAGAAACACGTATTTGAACGAATCAGGTAAGGGCTATAGCTCTAGTAGCGGATGGTGGGGAGGAGGGTTATGCAGGGGAGGAGAGGAAACAATAGCGGAAATTTGTTGATCCTAATTTATGAAGAATCCGCCTACAGTGGTCATGTAATCCTGTCTTAAGATATCAGTGTTGGATAGGACAGAATAGTCAGGATCAAGGGTGTTAGGAGCAGATGAACACCCATGACAACCATATCCATGGGATGAAATGTGTATATCAGTAGTCTCAGTCCCGTGTGGATCGTGATCAAAGACCCTTGATAGTGAGGATGAATGTGCCATTGGGTCGCTGCAGAGGAGCCCAATGTTCCCACAAAAAGCTGAATCTTCATCGTCACTATCCTCCTCAATCAAATCACAATCAAAGTTCTTTGATGCCCTGAAAATGTCCAGTCTGAGCTTTTTGTTTCCAAGGGCAATCTCCATGCACCCTGATGCACAATCGATGTTTGCATGGGCGGTTGCCAAAAATGGGCGACCTAGAATAATCGGTGCATCACGGAGATTAGGAGGAACCTCCATATCAAGAACAAAAAAGTCCATTGGAAAGCAGAATCCTTGGACTTTTATGATCACATTTTCAACCACCCCCCTCAGGGTTTTTACAGATCGATCAACCAACTATATGGTAACCTAGGTGGGCTTTAACTCCCCTAATCGAAATCGATCAAATACTGTAGTGGGAGTTAGGTTAAGGGATGACCCCAAGTCAAGAAGGGCCCTATCAAAACTGGAATCCTGCAACAAGCAAGAAATCAATGGTATGCTCGGGTCCTTCTTCTTGAGTGGTAAGTCAGCTAAAATACTGCACTGGCATCCTCAGATAATACCACTTATTGTCTGATCCGCTGCTGCTGCTTCGAAGTACAGTAGTCCTTAAAGAACCTAGCAACAGCTGAGATGTGATCTATCGCTTCGAGGAGAGGGACCTGAATGTGAACTTCCTTGAACATAGATTTTAGGTCCTTGAAATTTCGCATGTCCTCTTTTCGTGCTGAATCTCATGTTAGGGCCATGGGAAAAGGGACAGGAATTTCAGGGTCTAAAGGTTTCTCTCCTTTATCTAATGAAGATGGCTTGTGAGGGGAAGAGGGTTGTGAGCCATCTCGTGGTATGGAGCAGGAAAAGTCATTACCCACTTGCCTAGGTAGTGGGTCCTGTGTAGTCTTTCCGCTCCTTAAGGTAACAGCTTTTGCATCGGCATGCTATCCATGCAGGGGCAGAGGAGCAGGTTGGTTTGGATACACAGGGTTTGGCAACAGAGGTGGCTGACCGAGCCCATAACCAGGAGGTGCGGGAGGTGCTTGCATAACCACGTGTGACTACCCCTGTGGTGCTTGGAATCTAGGTGGGGCACCCTAATTCTGCACATATCTCTAGTTCGGGACAGGTTGGGAGGGTAAAGCTCCCTGTGATTTATGCTCCTGCATCAGCTGGTTCTGCGTGTTCTGTATGCTCTGTATTTGGTCAGCCATTGCCTTCATTATTTGGAGGTTGTCATGAGTAGATTTCCAAATAGATGCCTGCAGTTCCTCCTTCAACAACTCCAAAGGGTCAGCCCGCTTTGGAGGGTAGTTGGCAGCTTGGTGCAGTGGCTGATAGATAGAGTGTGTCTATTGCTGCTGAGATGGGAATGGCTGCTGCCTAGGATACGTGCTCTGCACATTCCCGTATTGTCTGGTCTGGTAGTATGGAACTTGACTCGGTCTCTGTGGATTACCAGACAAGGCAAAATTGGGATGCTAGAACCAACCAGGGTTATATGTTTCATAATATAGGTTGTTACACCCGTATCCTTGAATGGCATTGACATCTTCGTAAGCTGAAGATGTCTCAGATGCGAATTCATCAAAAGAATACACACTTGCATCATCATGTGGTGCGAAACCCTTATTGTACGGTGCTAGATCCATATTGTTCACGGGTTCCTGGTATGCAGGATCCCGCGAAGATGGAGAGAAAACATCCTGAGTAACTGGATATATACGAGCAGAGGGGGCTCGGGATGCTTGAGAGGAGTAAGATGGAGCAGTGCTGCCAGAAGATCCGAATCTCGCTCGCATCAATTCATCGAACTTCTTATCGAGCAGATCCACCTTGTCCAGCTTTTTGGTGATAATGTCCATGTCAACTCGGGCAGATTCGGCCTGAGCTTCGTGGACATTAACTCGTTGCTGTCCAGGTCGCTAGAACTGGTTCATTGAGGCGACGTTCATCGAGTTCCTTGCTAAGGACTAGAATAGTTCAAATGCGCTGTTCTCGTCCTTCGTGAGAAAATTCCCACCGCTAGATGCATCGACCAAGTATCGATGTGTGTCACCCAGCCCATGGTAAAATACTTGCGCAAGGTGCCATTTGGGTACACCGTGATGCAGGCACTTCCTGAGAAGATCGTCAAATCTGTCCCAGGCATCATTTAGCTTCTCTCCAGGGCCTTGAGCAAAAGTCATGATTATGTGCCTCATGGCATTTGTTCGATCGATCGGGAAGAACTTTTGGAGGAATTCGCGACGTAATCCCTCCCAGGTTCCAATTGGCCTCCCGATGGTCTAGAACCAATAAGCAGCTTTATCCTTGATAGAAAAAAGAAAAAGCTTCATGAGAATAATTCCAATATCAATATTCCTGGGTCAAACTGACTCTGCAATCTGACTCAGGTCTTTGAGGTGTTGGAAGGGATCCCCATTCGAGTTTCCATGGAAATGAGTCTGAATTAGACTTATGATATTCGATTTTAACTCGAATGCATCTCCGCCTGTGGGAATCCGGACCTGAGGTGCTATGATTGTTGCCGCTGGATCATAGAAGTCCCGCAGTTGTTCTCCACATGGTGGGCGCTGCATCCTATTGAGTGTCGTGAGAATTCGGTCGATGCTCTACTCATATTTCTATTCTGTTTCCTCAACCCTAGCTTCCAGATAAGCCATTGGGTCTTGATTTTCAAGGTCCTGACGAATTCGAGGACCGGGATTAGCCATCTCAGCTAATCGGGTGGAAGAAGGTTGAGACAAGAGGTTGGGCAAAAATCGCCTCTGCCGCCTTGGGTTTGGCTCCCAAGGTCCTACGGGGTTTGGTCTTAATGACCTTCTTCCTTGCATACACCAACTCAAAGGGTTGGTGTAGTCAAGTAGAACAAGGCTAAGGCCTTGTTAATCAGAGTGGTCCTTAAAATTAGTTGACCATATTTTTCGTTCAAGTTCAAGTTGAAGAAAATTCGGCGAGAGACCGACTGCAAGGAATTCCCGCCTCTCAGGCTAACCCGGCCAAGCTGGTTACGAGGG
This sequence comes from Thalassia testudinum, assembly GCA_037157565.1. Taxonomy (NCBI): domain Eukaryota; kingdom Viridiplantae; phylum Streptophyta; class Magnoliopsida; order Alismatales; family Hydrocharitaceae; genus Thalassia; species Thalassia testudinum. The sequence goes on from JAZHRO010000040.1 coordinate 62,004,842, forward strand.
GACTATGAGGAAGGTTCTTCCTTCGGCTTCCGCCTCCGGTTCCGTTACCCCGCAGCCACGGTCGTTTGACACTACCTCGCAGCCTTAGACACAAGGTTTTGCAAGAGAAGTTGAAACTCCTCAGTAGTTTCAAGCCAAATGCAGGTTATTTGATGTGTTTTCGTGAATTCTTAACCTGTCTCTTCAATGTAGTAGATGGTGGGTGGTCCATAAGGTGACTCCCTTCACTAACTAACTTTTGGGCTTGTCGGAGTTCAAGTTTGTCCAATGTGGTCCTATTGGCTCATGCGCTTATAAGTTGTTTTAAATTAAAGACCCCAAATAAAATATAAACTCTTAGGTAAAGATGGAATTTAAATGATTTGAAACTTGGCAAGAAGATTCCACTTGCAATAAGCTTCTCAGAGAGTATCTTTTCAGAATTTTTACTACTTCCAACAAATAGTTATGAATTTTTAACTAGCAAGGGGTCAAATTTGGGATTTAGACCTGTGTTGGTTTTTCTATTTGAAATGATATCAAATATGCTCCAAAAATTTTGTAAAAATATGATATTGAAATCTAATTTGATCATCTTTCACACCCAATAAATTTTGAGTCAATCTGATTTGTATGTCAGAATTGATTTTCAAAGTTCATAAAAGTTCTATTTTTAGGTAATCTGACACATATGTACTCCATGAATTTTTAAAAATTCCATGGATGAAATTTCATTTTGAGAATGGTGGCGTTGGAAAGACACTTGAAAATCTAGTTCCAGCTCAAATTTCAGGATTTTTGGAGCATAAGAAATACGGCTATTGAATTTTAAAAATGACACTTATTTTCTGGCCGAATTTCCAAATAGGATTGTGTGCACCTGATTTTCGCAACGCCCGCTTCTATTTGTTCATCGCTTCGTGTTGTTGTTCTTGCACACAACAATAATGTATTAGAGATAAAATCAAAAGTTGCTTTGCCTCCCCAGCAACAGCACCAATTTGTTCAAAGCGTAAATCGTGTAAAAGATAAGTACGTCATAGTATAGCGTGAAATACATCTTGACAAATAAAATTGATCACAGGGAGAAGAGGTTGAGAGGAGTCCCGATCGATCACAGGGAGGCAGAAAAATGCTTTTGATTTCATGCACTTATTCTAAATCTAATTACTAAGTAGTAGAGAATGAATTGCAATTATATATCATGTAGAAAGTTTGAACATTAATTGCATATCATACATGTATTTGAATAAAATATAAAGTAAATAACTACTATTGTAATAGAACAAGGGCACCATGGGTGATCCGTGGAGGCTTTTTGAAGAGGTTGAGAGAAGCAGCGGCAATCCAACAAGGTGGGCCAACGGATTTTGCGACGGAAATGCAAAAACGACAGGAAGAGGGAGAAGAGAGAGAGGTAGAAGAAGGAAGAAGAGAATGAGACAGTTGAGGGAGAGTTGTCTTCCAAGTGAAGACCCGCACCAATTTTTGCGTAGCGCAGGGCTCAAACCCGTGCCCCATGCATACGTGGGAGCGTGCGCGAGCCAATGTGCTGCGCAAAGCCTTTATCATATATGCTTACTTAATTATATTTATATTAATCTGTTCTGGGTGGCGATGTGGCACGTTCGTGGCTGTTGGATGAAGATCCAACGGCCTACGCTGCGAGGTGAGGTGCCTTTAGGGGTTGGGGGTGCGGTGAGGGGCGGCTGCGATGGTGCCACGTGGTGCCATCGTGGCCATCCATTCTTCTTCCTTTTATATCTGATGACGTAGGCCTCTGATTAAGTTGATTTCTGCATCGTTGGACTGTAAATGTCGATCTGGATCCATTCGTGCGGTTGGATTTGTCATCTGAGGTCCGAATATTCTTCAATTCGCCCCTTGGCTCTTGCTCTTCTGCTGACTCCTTGGGGTGCTACGGAAGTCTGATTGATGCGATCTTGGATGCATTGGACACCCGTCATTATTCCGAACAAATCCATAAGGTTGGATTGGTCATCTGCAGCCCTAGATTACCTGCCATCATTAATACCTCTCAAATAACATAGTTTAATACATAAAACACATCTATCAACTACGAGCTGAATACGATGCGTATGCATGCAGAATGTTCATGTTAAGCTAAGTTCTAGCTTAATTCAGGCAAGTTAGGGCCTATGATTGTTGTGCAATCAGCACACCAGTAGGGCCGCTGCACAATCCGAGCGCATGAGGCGAGACAGCGTAGCGTGCATGGGGCGGGCGCGTGCTTAGTTGGCGCCAGCCTTCAGTGACAGCTTGGCAGACATACAGTGACTCTTACAGTCGTCGCTAATTCTTCACACGCCTGCAAACCCAGTTGTGGGCGTGAGTGGACGTGAGCTACCTACAACAACACTTCCAGCGACGACTTGGAGGTCACTAATGGTCCCATGCCTATTCTAGCCTCTTTTCATCCACTATAAAAGGACCAACACCCCCTCCCTTCCAAGCCATCTCTACCTACTCTACTCCCACCTACTCCCAAGCTCTAGCAAGCCTACCAACGCTCTGTTAGAGCTTGCTCTCAAGCTCCCAAGGCACCTATTAGTGTAACGAAACTCTGCCCCATCAAATACTCCTCCATCTTCCAATCCTCATTCATAGGTTGCCTTGGAGCCGTCCAGACACCTCCATTTCGGTAACAGATCACCTCCGGCTTCTCACATCCATTTCGGAGCTGCGCTGAAGCTTTCCTCTATCCGATGTCCTCCCACTTCTCACCTCTGTCGTCCTGCTTCCCAACTCCATCTGAGCTTTCGCCAGGCACCGTCGTCTCACTGCACAACCACTTCAGGAGATTTCTTCTCACCACCCTCTTTTTATGTTTTCTATATTATTGTAATTGACATTCATGCAATATATCATATTCAATTCTATCTCTCTTGTAATTGGTTGTCTTTTTATTTCAAAAACAAAAAAAAATAACAAAACCCTAAAACACTAAAAAGAAATAAATCGAAGCGTGATTTTCATACAAAGTAAACGTGGCCTCCCTGTGTTCAACCCAGGACTCCCTTGGAGTTTCGGTATAAATTTTATCTAATAGACAAGTTTTGCAACTACAACAACGAGTTACTTGTAACCCTGATTTCAAACACGCAAAACCCGTGCGATCATTTTGGCACCGTTGCTGGGGAGGCAACGGAATTTACTTTATTATTTTCTGCGCTTCTTTGCATTTACATAGCACTAACCCTGCTTGTCTTTGATCTACTATCTTGCAGGTATCCTAGCATGGAGATCCAAGTGTGGTAGGCCAGAGTAAAGTGAGGGTAGAGTGTTTTGTAAGTGTCAACCACATTCCCCCCCCCCACTAGTTCATTTCGCCACAAGCATAACCAAGATCGAATCTACTTAGGTGTTTGCATAAACCCTAGGATAGACTTTGTTTGTATTGTTTTCCACCTTTACCCATCTCACCCCCACATTTATAAAGAAAAAATAAAAAGATGCTTTCTATGGGACGAATCAATTTACACACTTTATACACCCACATCAGAGTCACATAACCTGACTTGATTTTCATCTACTCAACTGGGATTCCAACCTGTGGACCCGATACACGAATTCAACACATAAAGGAGTAGAAATCATATTAGGTTAACCACCTTTTTTGTGTGCCTTAATTGGTGGTGCATTTTAGCTGATTGATTGAATTGTTTGGGCTGCACCACCTAATCTAAAAGAGGTTCATTTTGTAGCTACCCCATAGGATTCAATAACTAGGTCAAGCCATGCACTCCATATTTTTCTTGATTTCTAAAGGAAAATACTTGAACATGTGCTTTTAAAAAAAAACTTGGTTTGCCTCACAAAACTTGGTTGAAAACACCTAATATTTGAATCCTAAAAGCTATTAAGCAAGATTCGAACTCTAAAACTTGCCTCATCATTAATAATCTTTCTTGAAAACCTCTTGGTTGTGCACATTCACACATTCTCGAACAAATCATTAAGGGCACAACCCATTAAGGGCCCATCACATTCCAGAAGCACCATTGTCTTAAGCCTAACTAAAATTGAGTAGACGTTGGCCTTAAGGACTGGTTCACTCTATGGGATCCAGATTGAGATTATTCACGATTAACCTACTTATACTAGTCAATCTGATGTCTAGCTAGGGGAGTAGCGTCAAACAACTGCGACTGTGACGTACACTAGAAACCGAAGGCACAAGCCAAAGGAAGAACCTTCACCCCAGTCCCTCCTTCTAACTGGTTTGATTGCCTGGACATAAGTAGAGTAAATCGTCCATAATCTTAAAACAAATTCTGAGAGTCTGTAGACCTTTAGGCTACCCAACCTAAGGACAGGCTTGTATTCTTGTGCTACAGGGTTCCCTCTCTTCCCCGTCCTTCCGACTTCCTTCCAGTGTATGCTTGGAAGGAGGTCATTGAACCCTAGATTGGAAGGACCTTTAGACCATTCCCGAAGGTAGAGGTTGAGCTTTAACCAAGCAGATCCCATGGCTGATCAACAACCACCTCCCCCACCCCCGAACCAGCAAGAGCTAATTCAGAGGCAGTTGGAAGAAATGCCACAGATGTAGCAATGGTTCCAACATATGAATTGTCAGGGCGCTCGGACCTTGAAGAATTTTTATGATCCTTCAAACTATGGGGAACGCCCCAGCATCATGATTCTCGCCGAGGACATAGAAATCAAGCCCCAAGTCTTAAGCTTGATTAAGCATTTTCATGGGTTCGGCTCAGAGGACTAATGGGAACACCATCATGAGTCCTAACTAGCTTATTTTAACCTAATGAAGAGAATAAATGCTCCTACATAACCAACTAATGGTCATAATTCATTGCATACCCTTTCTAAGAGAAACACAAGAAACAAGGGGTAAAACCATAATTTTACCAATGTAGTACAACCATGGGTTTACTTAAGGTCTAAACAAAGGTCAAATAGTCTTAATAAGATAACAAGTGGGTTGGATTTGACAGAAAAGGGTTTGTGTGAGTTCTGAGAATTAAATGACTTTTGGAACTATAAAAACATATCCACTTGATTAACTAGGGTTCTGGTCAAGATAAAATTCACTTAAATCCTATAAAAATCATAGAAAAATATTCTCTAGGGTTTAGTACCTTCAATTTAGCCATTAGAACCCATCTTGACCAAGAATGGGGTGTCAGATAGATATCTGCCCTAATTTGTGTTTTTGCATAAATTTCCTAGTCAAACGTGGTAAAACCCAAAATCCAACTTCACCATTAGATTCCTTACTTTCAAATTAGGTTTGTACCAAAATTTAGACCCAAAATGAGTTTGCCTTGATCTAGTTTGCAAAAATGTCCTGTCTGATTACATTTCTACCCCTAACTTTCAAAAACCCTTGCCAACAACCCCCTAGCTTTCTCATCATCTTCACAAGTAGGTCCCTCCACCATTATCACAGAGGAAACCTACTTCGACGACCTTTAACTTAGAAGTTCTCCTTGATTGCTTGGAGGATCTCTTCCAAAATTGGAAGGAAGATCCTCTTAGAAATCCCCATCAGTATGAACCCATCTTTGAGATCTGATTCACTCCCAATCTCTCATGCGAATGGATGAGAGATGAGGGTATCTCAACAACTTCCATCTCCAGCGACCTTCTAAGCTTGGGAAGCTTGCTTCCCAAGCCCTAACCACCCTTCAAAGACCTATTTAAAGAAGCCCAGATCGCCCCGACTTCTTCACGCTCGATTTCGGCCACGAATACCTCAAATTCTTCTCTTCTCCTCATGGCCATAGGCTCCTTGACATCCGACGACCTTCCTTGCTCCTTGTCGTCCGACCGCCATACCTGCGGTGGATTCCTCCTCCTTGACTTCGTCCGCACCACGGCGTACCAGCAGGTGCCCGCTCCTCCTTCATCCTCACCGTTCCCACCGCACCGGAGTCACCTTCGTCTCCGACGTCGGCCATACCAAACCCGACACCCTCACTCACCCCCTTCATCACTTGACCTCCCAGATAAGTTCCCTCTCACCTCTACTTTATTTCCACATTTATTCCACTTCAAATCGGCCACTACCGCCCCTCGCACCTTCATCTCCGACCACCAACTCCGTCAAGGCCATCCCACCTCCACAGGCCACCAAAAGCCTCATCGACAAGCCCATGACCTCCTTCACACCTCACTGAGCACTTCCCTTCACTCCACTCACCGCGCCACTCACCCAAACCACCCCCCGAACACACCCACTCATACACATACAATGTGCCCTAGGCATGCACTCACAGGCACCTACAAGCCATGACAACACCCCCAGCACATCTGTCGTGCTCCGGCGAGCCTCTCTGAATGATTTGACGTGGCCGCGAGGCTGTTCTTGTGTTTTCAGGTTCAAGCCCCATCCACCATTGGCAAGCTCGCTTGAAGCCACTCCAGGTGCTACCAGGCCCAGGCTGCTGCCCCAATACGTGCGGAATACTCTTGCACACGATTCTAGGACTTCAATTGGAGTCAAGTGCCTCCGTAGCTGCTACAATTGGAAGCCTTGTCTCTGCTGCAGGTGCGCAAGAAGAAGGGTGGGCAAATAGTCTCACCTCGGATATGAAAGAGCGCCTGCACCTGAATAAATTGAAAAAGTGGTGTAGACTTATCACCTCAGTTACCACGGGGTGAGGTCGCACTCACTCGACCCAATCTCATCCACGACACGCCCCCACGAACCTGGCTGACCAGACCCAATCTGCACTCCTCGCCCACCATCGCACGCCGGTCTGCCTGGTCTCAGGTATGCAACCTACCCAATAACCCGAATACCTGTGTGGCTCTGGGAGAGCGGATCCCAAGAGAGAAAGAGAGGAGTGTCGTGCAAGTAGGGGTAGGGTTTTGCTACAGGGATCTCTAGCCGACACGTAGCAGAAGCTGAAGAAGAAGAAGAAGAGGCCAAAGCTGAAGGAAGAAGCTGAAGAAGGAGAAGAAGCAAAGGCAGAAGACAAAGAAAGCTAATCGCAGAAGAAGTTGAAGAGAAAGAGAAGGATTGCAAAAGAAGCTAAGGGAAAAAGAAGAAAGAAAGAGAAGAAGCAAAGGCAGAAAGAAGAAGAAGCCAGAAGCTGAAGAAGAGAAGGACCTCAGAGAAGGCAAAAGCAGAGATAAGAGAAGAAAAGAAGAAGCAAAGAAGATGACAGATCATCACTTTCATTTCATTGCAAATACATTGAGTCATTTGGTGATATTGTAGGAGTATTTGGTGATCTAAATCACCATTTTACTCCCATATTTTTGCAATTTGATACTAATATTATTGCTTATTCTTTTAATTCTGAATTATGATCTTGATTTCTAAATACCAATTTGCTCCCTGTGTTCGACTTCATAAATCTTTTCGAGTAATAAAATTGTATTTGTTTTCAAAGTGATTTCTACTCTACTACAACGCAATTATTTAAAACATCGATCTCGCTTCGGTTAACAAGGACCCATTCCAGCACTTGGACGATCTGACCACTTTGGTTCAGACCACCAATGCAAGGAATGTGAACGAAGAGCAAATGATCATGAGGCTCTTCCCCCACTCTCTCAGGGATAAAGCCGCACATTGGTACCGAACCATAGGAAGGCCGATAGAAACTTGGGCTGCTCTTAAGTCAACTTTCTTGAAGAAATTCTTCCCTATCAAAAGGACCAATGCCTTGTGACGGACGATTACCACTTTCGCCCAGCGGTCGGGGGGAACCGTTTCATGATGCTTGAGAGTGATTCTGGGAAATTTTGAGGAAGTGTCCACACCACGAGGTGCCGAAATGGCAACTCGTGCAAATTTCTATCACGGGTTGGTTGAGCAACTCCGTCATCACGCGGATGCTTCCTATGGAGCCAATTTCTTCAACAAGGATGCAGATAGCGCATACGACCTGTTTGAGGAAATGAGTGAGAACTCAATTAATCACGCCTCCATGGATGCATTCAACCGGTCCCAACAACCCAGGTCAAGTGCTAATGAGATCGAAGTTTCATTTGACATGGAATTGATTTGTAATAAACTGGATAAAATGGACTTGGTTGCTAAGAGAATGAAAGAATGGATGTCTAGGAATTCAGGAAACACTTCTATACCTACTCAATCCTAGAATTCAGGATTCCATTCCTCACAAACTCCCACGGGGTGAGAGTTCGTGAACCAACTTGAATCGGCTCAACCTGTGAGCCAGAATTTCTCAGAACCTTATGGGTTCCAAACTGGGGCCTTTGATTCCAGTTTTTCTGATCCTTCCTTCTCCCCATCCTTGGCCTATGAGGATGCGTATGCAATGCAGGAGAATGTTAGGTCCAACCCGTATTCCAACACTTATAACTCAAGTTGGAGGACACACCCTAACTTCTCCTAGAAAAGTTAAGGGCAATAGACCCAAACTCGACCCAGCAACTATGCATCTCAAAGACCTATGGGTCAGGGTCAAGTATACACCCAGTTGCCCCCGAGACCAGTTACTCAACCATCTTGGAATGCCCAACAATCTGCAGGGTAGGCTGAGTTAAACCGGTAGATGGTAGAAATGCAAGGGTCCATGCTTCAGCTTATGCAGCAAATGAAGACATCATTGGATAACTTGCAATCCGAGTTAATTACTAACACTCGACAACCCGAATCTCTACCATCTCAACTTGTACCCAACCCGCGCAATGTGCAAAATCAGGGCAATAGAGCCCAAGGGTACAGGAATCAAAGGGACCCACACGCACATGCTCAAGTGGTTGAGCAGGGTCCCTCATCTTCTTCTTCTTCTAGTTACATAACCAACCAAGGCCCTCCAATCTTCACTAACCCACCTCAAGACCCAAACCCTTATGCCTCTGCAAACTCTGTCACCTTGAGAAGTGGGAAGCAGACCCATAACCCTAAATTACCTTCTAGAAGTCAAAACCCTGGGGAGCTTAAGAGAGAGGAGGAGGAGGTTGAAGAAGACAATAAGGTTCAGGGATCAAAAATTAGAAATACCATCCATATCCCTTTCCCTGAGGCCTTATTGAAAACTAGGAAGAAGAAAACCTTAGACAGCAACAAGGAGCTCCTGAATTTATTCAAGAGCGTAGAGATAAATATTCCACTCCTCGACGCTATTAAGCATATCCCAACTTACGTTAAATTCTTGAAAGAACTGTGTACCCAAAAGCGTAAGCCGAGAGAACCCACTCTGAGGAAGGTGATTTTCTCTAAGCATGCAAGTTCTGTTATCCTACAACACCTTCCTCAAAAGAAGAAAGAACCAGGTGCCCCCTTGATCTCATGCGTTATTGAGGAATACACTTTTGATAGGGCACTATTGGACCTAGGCGCATCCATCAACCTAATCCCGACTTCTCTTTATCAGAGGTTTAGGTAAGGTGAACTCAGGCCAACCTTAGTAACGCTACAATTAGCAGACCGTTCGGTCACTACATCGAGAGGCGTTATTGAGGATGTAATTGTCAAGGTCAAGGATTTCTATTTTCCCATAGATTTCCTCGTCCTTGACATGGATGTACCTAATGATTTGAGGAACACGCCCATCATTCTAGGGTGTCAGTTCCTAGCTACCGCCAAGGCCAACCTAAACTGCGAAAGTAGTAGTATGGATATCGCCTTTGGGGATAAGAAGTTAACTCTGGATATTTTTAAGGAAATAAGAGGATATGAGGATTGTGGATTCATTGAGGAGCTCGAGGATCAGGATTTTGAGACTTGTATGACAATCAGTGCACTCGAGGACTCCACCAGCTTTAGCGAACCCAACCCACAACCCTCCATGGTAGACCTACCACATCCCGAAGAGGCTATTGATTTTGTTCATTCCCAGCCTCTTCCACTGGATCATCCTGATGAATCTTCGTCAGCATCCTCCCTACCTTCTATTCTAAACCCACCTCAGCTGGAATTAAAACCATTGCCCAAAAATTTGAAATATGAGTTCTTAGGACCTAAAAACACGCTCCTTGTGATTATTAGTGTTCATTTGACTAAGGATCAAGAATCGAGATTAATTAAGGTCCTTAAGAACAATAAGGAGGAAATTGGTTGGACCATCCACGACCTTAAAGGGATCAAGCCATATTATTGTAATCATCGTAGTTTCATGGAAGATGGATCCCACCCTTCTCACGAAATGCAAAGGAGACTAAACCCGGATATGTGAGAAGTGGTCAAGAAGGAGATAATCAAGTGGCTTGATGCTAGGATTATTTACCCAATCTCGGATAGTCCGTGGGTTAGCCCCATTCAGATTATACCCAAGAAGGTGGGAATAACCATTACGACTAATGAGAAAGGGGATACCTTCACCACTCATTCAGCTTCTACGTGGAGAGTCTGTATTGACCATAGGAAGCTGAACACAGCCACTAAAAAGGATCACTTTCCCTTGCCATCCATCTATCAAATCCTTGAAAGGTTAGCTAGGCAAAATACTATTGCTTCCTGGACAGTTATTTGGGATATAACCAAGTCCCTATCCATCCCGAAGACTAGGAAAAGACAACCTTCACATGTCCCTACAGAACCTTTGCATTCCGTAGAATGCCTTTCGGGCTTTGCAATGCACCTGCGACTTTTCAAAGATGCATGCTGGCTATCTTTTCTAACATGGTGAGAGATTGTCTTGAGGTGGTCATGGATGATTTCTCCATTTTTGAATATTCTTTTGAGTCTTGCCTAGCTAACTTGGAATTGATCGTCCAGAGATGCATCTAAACACGGCTAGTCCTTAGTTCGGAAAAGAGCCACTTTATGACTCAGGAAGGCACTGTCCTAGGTCATGTGGTCTCTAGTCGGGGTATTGAGGTTGATAAAGCTAAGGTGGATGCTATCTCTAGACTTCCTCCACCCACATCCGTAAAACAGATCCACTCTTTCCTTAGGCATGAGAGTTTTTACAGAAGATTCATTAAGGACTTCTCAAAGGTTGCACGCCCTTGAGTAACCTTTTGGCCAAAGACACGCTGTTCGAGTTTGATGAATCATGCCGTAAGGCATTTGATTTATTAAAAATGGCAATCACCTGTGCCCCGGTGTTGCAACCACTGGTCTGGACAGCCCCATTTGAGATTATGGCTGACACATCTGATTATGAAGTTGGGGCTATCTTGGGTCAGAAGATTGAGAAAAATCCCTCTGTGATTTGCTACGCTAGCAAGACTCTGGACAAAGCCCAGAGAAATACACCGTTACTAAAAGAGAATTGCTAGCTGTAGTTTTCGCTTTAGAAAAATTCAGGGCTTATCTTTTAGGTTCTCGTGTCATCATCTATACCGACCACTCGGCCTTGAAACATCTTTTGGCCAAAAAGGATGCCAAACCCCAGATTATTCACTGGATTCTGCTGCTTCAAGAATTCGATCTTGAAATCAAGGATAAAGGCAAGGGCACAAAATGTAGTGGCAGATCACCTCTCGAGAATCCTAATTGATTCTCCTCATTCGGATGTCCCAATCTCTGATACATTTCCGGATGAAACTATCCTTACAGTCTTGGGTATCCAAACCCCCTAGTTTGTGGATATTGTCAATTATTTGGTCGTTGGTCAAATCCCCCATTATTGGACCAAACAACAACAAGATAGACCTATGCCTGAGGCCAAATATTATTTTTGGGATGATGCGAGCTGTACCACACAAGCACAGACCAGATTATTTGTCGATGCATCCCGGAAATCGAGTTCCATAGCATACTTGAGTTCTGCCACACATCTACATGTGGTGGACACTTTTCCGAGAACAAGACGGCGGCAAAAATCTTTCAATCTAGATTCTATTGGCTGTCAGTATTTAAGGATGCCCAAGAATTCTCAAAGTCATGCATTCGATGCCAGACACTCGAAAACATGGCTAAGAGAGATATGATGCCCCTAAACCCAATTCTTTCCATCGAAATTTTTGACATTTGGGGTATCGAATTTATGGGACCCTTCCCTCCTTCATTTGGACACCAGTATATTCTGGTCGCTGTTGATTACATGTCCAAATGGATTGAGGCAATTCCCACCCGGACCAATGACCACAAGGTGGCCATCGATTTTGTGAAGAAAAATATCTTTAGTCGATTATAGGTTCCTCAGGCAATTATCAATGATGGTGGCACACATTTCACTCATGCCTAGTTTCGGAATTTACTAGGGAAATACGGGGTGAATTATCAGATTTCCACACCTTACCACCCTCAGACGAACGGACAGGCCGAGGTCTCCAATCGGGAGATCAAAAACATTTTGCAGAAAATCGTTAGGCCTGATAGGAAGGATTGGACCCAAAAGCTAGATGATGCTCTTAAGGCTTACCGTATGGCATACAAAATGCCTATCGTATGTCTCTGTTCCGTCTGGTGTTTAGTAAGGCGTGTCACTTACCCGTAGAACTTGAACACCAGGCATTTTGGGTCATTAGGAAGTGTAATTTTGACCTAAAGTTGGCTGGGAAAACCAGGAAACTCCAACTATCTGAGTTGGAGGAGCTTCGAAATGATGCTTATGAAAATGCCAAAATCTATAAGGCAAGGACCAAAGCTCTCCATGACCAGATGATTTCACTTAAGAGCTTTGAGCCGAACCAGAAAGTCTAGCTTTTCGGTTCTCGATTGAAGCTTTTCCCCAGAAAACTCTGGTCTAAGTCGAACGGCCTGTTCATTATTGAATGGATTTTCCCTAACGGGGCCATCGAAATCTCTAACCCAAAGATGGGTAATATCTTCAAGGTCAACGGACAGTGTCTCAAACCCTTTGTTAACCATGTGCTCCCTGAACCTGTTTTGGACAAGGTTGCTCTTACCTTGCCATAACCACTATGGGCCAATCATCGCCTAGCTGAAGGCACTAAACTCAGCACGTGTAAAGGCTACTCCAAGTTGACTAGAGTCTTACCGAAACCAGGTGCTATTCTTCCACTTCTACTCTCCTGCATACTTTCATTTTTAATAATGAGGACATTGCAATAGATAAGCATTGGGGATGGATATATCTTACAATCTTTTTGTCAGCTGTAACAATAATTTCCTGTTATTTGATTCTATTAAAAAAAAAATTAGAATTAGGAGACGAGAACTTAGGCATTAGGAGTTGCAAACTTTAGGAATTGGTACATTAAGACCTGAATACTTAGACTCTTTAGATCTTCGAGCTTAATTAGCCCAAGTGTCCACTCAAATGTGGATTTATTCTTGAATCCTCACCAATTAAAATTCATTTTAATTTGAAAAATAAATTGGGATGATAAGTATGCGACTTATCAACTTGCCCTCTGATTTGGGGGGACTTTAAGCCTAAGCATCTACACACTTTTTTTGCACTGACTCACTTTTCGGCAGTTTCTTCAAAAATTTGGTAGTTAATGAACTATCTAGGGTGGTATGGTTCGCAAGTTGTCGGTGGTAACAGCTCATCGATCGATTTTCCAGAGCCCAGTCACAAGACAATTTTCATTGTACTGCCTTTAGGTAAATCTTAGATCAGGAAAGCCACTTACTTAAAAAAAGAGAAAAAAATAGAAAAATAAAATAAAATAAAATAAAACCACACTTCACCGCACGAGTATGGCTGGCAAGTTGTGGGTAACAGCCCATTGGCCAGTTGTCCAGAACCCAACTCACAAAAAAAATGCACAATAATTCCCAAAACACTTAGAGAAGAAGTAGGGAAGGAGAATAAATCGGGGAGATATACACTGGGTTCGCCCTTGTGTTGACCCCATAAATAAAAGTAGGGAGAAAGCTACCATTTGAAAAGATAAACCTCTAGGCAAGGTCACCTAGGGTTGTAGAAACCTGAAGTCTGTTTTAACAATCGCCTAGTGAGTCTTTCACTATTTTCACAAGATGCTTAGAACTTAGAGTCCTTTTCGAATCTTAGGAAGGTCGAGTAGCCGTAAAAAGTTATCCCAGAACTCTCAAACTCCAAAAGTACAAAAAAATTAGAAAAGAAGAAAAATAAGAGAAAATTTTTGTATCTTCTCTTCTTAAATAAGGCAAGGGCATAGACGGTCTGCATTCTAGCAGACACCTAGGCACTGTCGAGTCTTCATAACCAAGTCTTGGGTTGAATGTTCCTAAAACAACCAACAAATTATGCCTAAGAGATCGAATCCTAATTCTACTTTTATAAATAGCATTTAGGCCAATTTTGCTAGAGACTAACAAAAAGTAAGCATGGGGGTTATGATAAACACACATGAATTCATGATAAAATGCTTATTTATGATAGTTTCTAGGCTTAGCATTGCATATTATGTTATAAATACTGCATAACATCCATTGCATGGCATTTAGGATAGTTGTATGCTTTGTATATTAATTCCTTCATGTTATATGGCCAAGAGGCAATGCGACATCTTTACGGACTTCAGATGAAAAATCCGATCGTATGGATGGATCCAGAGCAACGATCGCAGTCCAACAACTTAGAAATCATCTCGATCCGCGTATCGTGGCATCCTCTGCAAGCAATGAAGGGTGGACGATCCAGATGGTGCCACGTGGCACCATCTGGAGTGCCCAAAGCCACCCGCCACATCTCGAAAGGCCGCCCATCAAGTAATCTCAGCTGTTGGATGAAAATCCAATGGCTGAGAGCTCGCCCTCACCACGTGGCCGCAACTCCTCGTGACACACATGCGGACATGGCATAATGGTGGGAGAGGCAGTTCACAAGGGAGAGGCACGGGTTCAATTCCTCACAACCCCCCCATTCTCAATCCAGCCTACGCATGCACAGCACCAGCTCGCACCAACAGCGTGCGCGCCACGCCAGTGCATGCCAGCGCACACAAGCAGGGTCGCCATGCAATCCGCGTGCATGAGGTGAGACAGCGTAGCGCGTATGGGGCAGGTGCGTGCTCGGTTGGCGCCAACCTTCAGTGACAACTTGGCAGACATACAGCGACGCTTACAATAGTCGCTAATTCTTTGCACGTTAGCAAAGCCAGCTGTGAGCGTGAGCGGATGTGAGCTGCCTACAGCGACACTTCTAGACAGTAAAATGAAACCCACCATCGCTAATGATGGCCTTAGGAACCTCAAATCTGGTAAAGATGTTCTCCTAGATAAATCGGAGGACAACTTTATGATCACTAGTTCTCGTGGGGACGGCTTTGATGTGCATACATCTAAATAGCCAAAAATGTCTATTAATGCATGTTCTTGGTGTCATATTAGCATCATGCATTGTAAATATTGCATAACATGCATAATCATGCATTTAAGTCAAATTGTATAAATTGTATAGTAATTAACTCCTTTTATGGCCAGGGATAGGGTGACTTTTAATCGGGGCCTCGGATCAAAGATCCAACCGTACGAATCTAATCAAGGCGACGATTGGAGTTCAATGACTCCAAGATCGCCCTGATCGGACAATCGTAGCATCAGATATAGTCCGAGGAAGCCCAGAGATCAAGGGCCAAGATGGTGTCAATTCACACTTCAGATGACAAATCTGATCACTCGGATGGGTTTGGATCGACGATCGCAACATAACAACGCAAAAATTGATCCAATCCGACATCCGTGGCACTTCCTGGAAGTTATAGAAGATGGATGGCCAAGATGGTGTCACGTGGTGCCATCCCAGCCACCCAATCAGCCCAAGGAACCACCGCTACCTTTCTCTCCTCAACAAATTATTCAATCTGCACCATTGGATCTTGATCCAACGGTTGAGATCAACGCCCACTGCTCAACCATCACGTGCCCTCTCTTTCTCTCCATCGCGTGCACAATCGGATCTAGGCCGTTGGATCCTGAGCCAACGACCACGAGCGCGCATGCTTAAAATGTAAGCACGACAAAGAGCTGGCTACAGCGCAGCGGTCAAGTGCTCTTTCACGAGCATGAGGCGCGCGTTTGAAATGCAGCGTGCCTTAAATCAAGCGTAGGTGCGAGAGCGAGTACAATTTAGCCATCAGATGGCAATCGGGCAGGCCAGGAGCGAAGACGTGGCACGTGGAGGAGCTTTGGATCGCGTACGAGCATGATGATGCACTTTTGCATGACCCATCGCACACACAGCTACGCGATTCGGCGAAGTTGAAGCAGGTGAGGAGCGATCTGAGCCGTCCGATCTCACGATCGGATAGCTGAGATTTCTTGGACGTGGGCAGGCATTGAGTGTGCAGCTGGCGAGGAGGTAGGCATGTGTGTGAAGCTGCTGCGATGTGGGGTCTTTAGTGATGCTTAAATCCGTCACTAAAGACCCCCTCATTTAATGTTTTAACTATGTAATGACCAAATTGCCCCTATCCTAGCAACTATAAAAGGAGACCCCTACCCTACAAAATTCTCATCCCTTCCTCTCTTCTCTCACCCCCTCTAAAGCTCGAGGAGCTTGTCCTAAACCCGGGATGCTCCTCTAGAGTAAAAATTAGAATTTTTCCACCTTCTCCCCCCTTCGTGGAGCATCCTGCGGTTCTCCTCTCACTCCATTCGAGAAGTGGATCCCGCGACGACGACGATGTCCTACCTTGCCCCTGGTTCCTCCCGCTTCGTCCTCCTTCTTCCCATTCCATCCTCCGCCTTCCAAGAGTTGGCCCATCCGACTCGTCCTCTAAGCAGTCATCGAGGAGGATAACTTCTCTCTACCTTCTCTTTTACTGCTTTCTAGTGTAGACTTCCCGCTTTCTAGTGTAGATTTTCTACTTTCTAGTATGGTAGGTAGTTGTAATTGTAATGAACATCATCTTGCGATAATGATATACATGTTTATTCTAACTCTCTTTTGCCTTTATTTGTAATATTCTCTCTCTGTCTTCTATTCTTTATTCTTTAAGTAGATAGTTAGTTTAGATTCAATTCGACTAGTTAATCTTCTTCGTGACAATTAAACAAACGTAATTTTGAATCAAACGTCTGCCTCCTTGTGTTTGACCTGGAATTTCATTAAGAATTTCGATATAAATTTATCTATTGACAGATTTCTTCGCAAATCGAACTACAACAATGGGTTTCTCAAATCCAACTTCAATCGCGTAGTTTTCCTCCTTTAATAGGCTTCGATCAATTTAAAGACATAATCAACAATGAGTAGAATGTATTCGAAGCCGTTAGATCCGGGAAAGGGTCCCATGAAATCAATTCCCAATATGTCAAAGATTTCGCACATAATAATCGGGTTCAAGGGCATCATATCCCGTAGGCCCATGTTGCCGAGGGTCTAACAATGAGTGCATGCCCTACAATATGTCTGTGCGTCCTTGAACAAAGTGGGCCAAAAGAACCCACACTAGAGAATTTTTGCTGCAGTTTTATGCCTAGAGAAATGGGTACCGCAGGCTTGGTCGTGACAGAATGATATTACGTCATTGACCTCGTCATCAGGAATGCATCTCCGGATCACCTGATCATTGCTAATGTGGAAAAGGTATGGTTCCTCCCAAATATAGTACTTGACGTCGACAATCAATTTGTCCCACCTGGAAGTTGCCCAATCTAGCGGAACTTTCCCCATAACCAAATAGTTTACAATATCAGCAAACCATGGGAGACTGTGAATGACTAGCAGGTGCCCGTCCGAAAAATGCTC
Source organism: Thalassia testudinum (assembly GCA_037157565.1). NCBI lineage: Eukaryota > Viridiplantae > Streptophyta > Magnoliopsida > Alismatales > Hydrocharitaceae > Thalassia > Thalassia testudinum. The sequence continues at coordinate 62,022,322 of JAZHRO010000040.1, forward strand.
GGTGATTGGACCAGACGGGTCGATGACAGAAGAAGGAAGATGAGACAAATGGTCAGCTACCACATTCTGTTTTCCCGCTTTATCGTGAATCTCGAGATCAAATTCTTGCAACAACAAGATCCAGTGGATTAGTCAAGGTTTCGCATCTTTCCTCGCAAGGAGATGACTAACTATAGTGTGATCTGAGTATATGATAACACGGGAACCAAAAAGATATGATCTAAATTTTTCCAGGGCAAATACTACGGCTGGCAGCTCTTTCTCAGTAACTGTGTAGTTACGCTGAGCCTCGTCAAGTGTCTTGCTAGCATAGTAGATGACCACAAGTTTCCCATCTATTTTCTGCCCAAGTACCACCCCTACAGCACAATCAAATACATCGCACATGATCTCAAAGGGTTGAGACCAATCAGGGGACTGCAGGATAGGTGCTTGGGTAACTCGATCATGCAGGATCTCAAATGCCTAAGTGCATTCCTTGGAGATTTCAAAGGGAACAACCTCAGATAGAAGATTAGTCAAGAGGCGCACGATTTTTGAAAAGTCGAGAATGAATCGATGGCAAAAATCGACGTGCCCTAGAAAGGATCGAATGTTTTTGACAGAGCTAGGCATAAGGAGTTTGGAAATCAGATTCACCTTGGCTCGATCAACCTAGATGCATTTTTCAGAGTTGAGATGTCCTAAGACAATTCCCTCAGGTACCATGAAGTGGCTCTTTTCCCAAGAAATAACCAAGTTCACGTCGATGCACCGCTTGAGGATTTAGACCAAGTGTAAGAGGCAATCATCAAATGATTCACCAAACACCAAGAAGTCATCCATGAAGAATTCAAGGTATTCACCTACCATATCTGAGAATATGGCAAGCATTCACCGCTGAAAAGTAGTGGGTGCATTGCAGAGGCCGAATGACATCCTTCGGAATGCGTATGTTCCGAAGGGGCAGGTAAAGGTGGTCTTCTCTTGGTCCTCAGGATGGATTACGACCTGATTATAACTGGAGTACCCGTCCAAAAAGTAGAAGAATCGATTTCCTGCTAGTTTCTCGAGAATCTGATCAATGAACAGTAGTGGGAAATGATCCTTCTTCGTGGAGAAATTGAGTCTTCTGTAATCAATGCAGACTCTCCACGAGTTCGCTATACGAGTTGGTATGGTTTCTCCAATTTTAGTTGTGATGACAGTGAGCCCTGCCTTCTTAGGCACAACTTGGATTAGACTCACCCACCGACTGTCGGAGATCGAGTAAATGATCCCTACATCTAACCACTTGATGAACTCCTTTTTCATGACATCCTGTAGATTTGGATTTAGGTGTCTCTGCGTTTCATGGGATGGTCATGAGCCCTCTTCAGTGTAGATGTGTTGTGTACAGTATGAAGGGCTGATACCAGTCAGATCATCGAGAGTCCATCCAATGGCTCTCCAATGCTACTGGAGAACAGAAATCAGGTGTGTTTTCTGATCAGGTGTGAGTCAGGAGTTGATAATCACAGGAAACATCTGATTGGAACCCAAAAAGATGTATTTGAGATGATTGGGAAGAGGCTTTAATTTCATAACTGGGTTGTCAGCAGCAGCAGGTGGTTCAGGGTGTATGTCGGGAGCAAAGGAAGGAGCTATGGGTGTGTCTAGGTTGGGTTCAGACTCCTCTAATTATGGGTTTTGATCCTCTTGTGGTTGATCAGAAATAATCACGTTTTCCTCAATACATAGGTCGTCAACCACATCCTCGATATCGCAAATTTGTTCTATAACTCCACAATTAATTCCTTGTTGGGACTTAAAGACGTCAATCTTCAGCATCTTTCTCCCAAATTTTAGTTCAATTTGGCCCTCCTCACAATTTATATTGGCCCTTGCAGTGGCCGAAAAGGGTATCCTTAGTATGATTGGTGTATTCTTCACATTCTCAGGAGCATCCACGTCTAAGACAATAAAATCCGCTGGAAAATAGAAATCATGTACCCTAACCATGACATCCTCGAGAATTCCTTTTGGTGACTTAATTGATCGATCAACTAATTGCAAGGTCATTTCTGCTGATTTAAGTTCAGATTCCTCGAAGTAGTCAAGTAGGGATGTGGGTATTAAATTTATGGAAGCTCCTAGGTCTAGTAAGGCTCAGTCAAATTGTATATCACCGATTGCACAGGAGATTAGAGGAGTGCCTGGGTCTTTTGCCTTGGGTGGGAGTTTTCTCAAAATGACAGAGCTGGCGTGTTCCGACAGTACGATTGGGTTCCCATCTTTGGTTCGCGACTTACGCTTAGGTCTACACACGTCTTTCAGAAATCGTGCATAAGCCAAACGTGGTGTATCGCATCCATCAAGGGGATTTTTATATGGACCTGCTCAAAGAGCTTAACCAGGTCCTCCTCAGGTGTCACGGGTTTGGCTATCCTTTTTCTTTTGGTCAAGGCCTCGGGAAATTGAACCTTAGATGGTTCTTCTAGAATGGGTCCAGGTTCTTGATCTGGGATAGGGGTATCCTGGATGACTATCCTAGGGTTTGAGTTTGCATTACCAGGATGGGAGTGGCTTGGATTAGGTGGGTCCTGTGTTGCTTTGCTACAATGGGTAGTAACAGAATTTAGTCCTGCTTAGTTTTGGTTTGGTGTGGGCAAAAGAGGTGATTGCTGCTGATAACCCGCATATGATGTTGAGGCCTCCATCTCGTCAAGTGATGGAGTAGAAGGGGCCTGATAAACAAAATGAGCTTGTCCCTCAGTTAGGTTCATAATGCACCTCTGGTTAGGCATGTTATTCGAATTAGGCAAAGGTTGTGAAGGAAGTGCACCAGGTTGGCAGGGATTTTCCATCTGGGCGAGTTGATTGCGAACCTCTGTGATCTCGTCTTTGTGTTGTTTTTGCATAGCCGCATTCTTCTTCTGAATGTCAGCCAGAGTCAAAAGGATAAGAGTCATTTAATCTGCATGAGTTGGTCTGAAATAATAAGTTGGGTTAGGTCGAGGCTGAGGCGGCTGATATGGATGAGGAGCTTGTGGTCAGGGCTGATATTGAGGTCTCTGATTTTGATTGTTCCCTAATCACATGAAATTAGGATGATTACATCATCTAGGGTTGTAGGTGTTTGAGAATGGATCATTCTGAATGGCGTTGAGGTCCTCACAGGTCTGGGAAGCCTCAGAAAAGTCAGAAAATGAGGGTTCAGAGTTCCCCCAACTAGAATAGGTGGGTCTAGAGCTCCCTCCGAAACTAGAATCAGACGGGAGTGGATACGAGTCCATCCCGTGAGAAGATCGATGATAGATGTTATGCATAGCCTCCCTACCAGAGGGCGGTTGCGCGAACGGGTTTTGCACGGAGGTGGCTCACTACAAGTGTTGAGTTAGCTCATCCACATTCTTCTCAATAATAGAGACCTTGTCCAGATGACTGGCAATCAGTTCCAAGTAGATGGAGGAGGACAGACCCTGCATCTCATGTGCTCCCTTTGGATTCGTCAATGCACGAGCATTCGTCCGGTCAAACATGCCCATGGATTCATTATTGATGGAGTTCTCACACATATTCTCGAGAATCTCCCCCACGGTGTCTTCATGTTGACCCATGATGTTTCCTCCGTAGGTCTCATTGACTAACAATCGAATATCCTCACGGAGTCCCTGGTAAAAAGATTAAACTTGTTCCCATTTAGGAACTCTGTGGTGGGGCACTTTTGCATGAGATCCAAAAAATGATCCCATGTCTCATGAAGCGGTTCTCCTACTTGCTGTGTGAAATACATGATCTGGTGCCGTAAAGCATTTGTCCAACCAACAAAGAAGAACTTTATCAGAAACTCAAATTGAAGTTCTGCCCAAGTGTTGATTGGACGTGTTTGGGTTTGGTACCAGTAAACAGCCTTATCCATGAGAGAGGAGAACATTTTCATGAGTAAGACATCCCATTTTTGAGTTTCTGACCCGAAGGTCTGGGCTAAATGCTTAAGTTGCTTGATATGCTATAAAGGATCCTCGGAATTACACCCATAGAATTTGGGAATGGAATGAATCATGTTGGGCTTGAGTTTAGTATCAGGAACTCCAGTAGAGATTTGTATTCGAGGTTCGATTGCCACCGCAGCGGGTTGTAGTGATCTCGCATCATAGGATGCTGCGGTGGGTTCACAAAGGCTTGGAATAGATCATTGAGGCGCTAAAGCTGATTTTCAAGATTGTTTTCTTCTTCTGGTTGTTCCATGATGGTGGATAAAGGAGAATTAGGTTCAGATGAATCAGAAGAGATATCGATCAAATTGGGTTGTTGCACAAATAAGGAGGTCGAGGCTTGGCCTCGACGAGAATGAGTAGCCAATGGAGGCCTCAAGGATGGTCTTAGAGACCTCCTCCCAAACATGCACCGATGGAATAGATGAGAGGTAGAATGTGATGGACCCAATCAAGACACCCAAAAAACTTTTGGATGACTATAGAGGTTCGGGGCGGATGATACCTCTTAGTCAAAAAGCCATCCACCTGAGAATTACCTGATCAGCCAAAGAGGGAGAGTCCCACAAAGACCCCTACTTGGTAGAGCACCCCCATGAGTTACAGGGCTTCCCCCACCCGACCTCTCTTGTCACTGATGATCCAGGTAGACTAGAATGGGGACTTTACCTCTTAAGTCTACCAGTTTTAATTAAGAGCACGGGTGCTTATGATTTCACTTGAACTTTTAAGATGTTTTTGTGCAAAGTGACCTAATTTGAAGATTGGTTAACCCAACAAGGTGGGTCAACTTCACCTGTATTGTCCTTTAAGAAATTTAGGTCCCTCTTTTAGTGTTCAAATGAATTCAAGAGTTTGATTTAAGGTTTTTCTTGAATAGATCAATTCAATCAAGGCTTAGGCACACATTGTTTGGAAAGATCAATTCTTGATTAAGCAAGTGTGTCTCTAAAACCCTAAACTGGGATCCTTAATTGGCTCTGATTTGGTCCAATTTAATTTGTCTAAATGTGGTACCTAGGGCTCAAACAAGAATGTGACAGCCCCAAATACCTTAAGCCTCAAGTAGGTGCATAAATTAGGTTTTGAATGTTGTCTAAATAGAATGTATCAAATCAGGAAACTTGATGATTAATCTAAGAATATAACGCAAGTAGCCTTAATTGATTATTTTCTTTTTTTAGCTTTTAAGAATCAGAGGTTTAGAAGAAATTTGGATTTGTGTTTTACCTGCCCATGGAGTGGCTGATGTGTGGCTGATTTTCCTTTAACGAGTCCTTGAAACAGATCACAATCAAAAGAGATGTAGCAAGTTAGTACCAAATCTGATATTACAATCAAGAGATCTGAATTGCGCTTTGCTCCCTAGGAACAGCGCCAAAATGTTATTCGCTCAAGATTAGGTTTTAAATTGTTGCATTGCAGTATAGTTGAAATCTCCTGAAAAACAAATAAAATTTATATTGGAAAAAGTCCGAGGTCGTTTGCTAGGAGCAAGTAGAAATTCAATTCTCAAGATTGCAATTTAAACAATAAAGATAAGAAATTATAATCATAAATTGATTAAGAATAATGTGGCAATAAAATCAAGTGTCAGACTACAAAAAGAATGGAGTAAAATGGTGATTTGAATCACCAATTACTCCCTACAATAATATCTAATGGAACTCAACAGCTATGAATGAAATAAACTCAAGTCAGCCATCTGATTGAATGATCAAACGTCTTAAATGTCTGAAGAATAGTGCTCTCCTTCTTCTTTCTCTGATTTCTTCTTTAGTTCTACGGCTCTTCTTCTATTCTTCTTCCTCTCCTCTTCTGCTGCTCTTTTCTTTCTCTTCCTTTTCTTCTTTCTTTTTTTGCTTCTACTCCTTCCTTCTCTTCTTTTTCTCTTCAAGCACAGGGGAAAGGGCTCGAATTTTGGCTAAGTGTTAGCCAATCCACAACAGAGCAAAACCTCCCCTACCCCACGCAAACTCTCCTCTCTTTCTCTCCTTGGGTCACTCTCTCCCAAAGCCTTGCACAGTACCGAGTAATCAGATTTGGATCTAAGCACACCCAGGACCAGGGCTGTGGGCGTAGGTCGCAGCCAAGGAGTGTACAGGGATTAGGCGTGTAATCGGGCCTACGCCAGGTCCGCGAGGAGTGAGTCGCAGACGAGGCACGTGTGAGGGTGCGGGGGACCTCACCCCCCAAGTGATTTGAGGCGATAAGCCTCTATCACTTTTTCAATTTATGTGACCGCAAGCTTTTGTGAACTTCCAAGGTGGGACTAAAGTCCCACCCTTCTTCACACGTCTGCAGCTGCAACTGTTGAAGGCTCGAATTGGCGCACTGTGGAGGCTGATGGTCCCAGTCGAGGACCTAGGAGAGGTCCTGAGTTCACTCCACGTGAACTGGGGTAGAGACCTGGAGCAGACGTGGTCGGAGGACTAAAGGAATAGTCGATGCAGTCGAAGCGGTGGCGGAGCTCTGGTGCGTGAGCTGCAAGCACGAAAATGGCCTCACAGCCACATCAAATATGCTCAGGAGGATCGCCTGAGGACGGTGAACGTGACGGTGGTCTTGGTGGTGCACGGGAGTGAGTGAAGAGGTCAGACGACCTCAAGATGTTAGTGCGGTGAGGGTGCAGTTCAGTGGAGTCGTAGGGTGGTGAATAGGGTGAATTGGTAGAGGGCATTTATTGAGTGGAGCACGGCGGAGCTAGTGAGGGCGGTAGCAGCATGTTTCGAGCAGTGTGGCCGTGAGTAGGTGTTGCTGGAGGTGGAGAAGATGAAGTGCATTGAGGGAGAAGCGGTGATCGTGTGTGTGTGTGTAGAGAGTGGGAAAGTGAAATAGAAAGAGAGCGAGAGCAAGAGAGGGACTTAGCAAGGTGGTAGGGAGGCGGAGGGCTCCGGTGTTGATCGACCAGAGCTAGAGAAGGAGGAAGAAGCGACGAGGTGACGACGATGATGCAGACGGAGGAACGCCCTCCCTTTAGCTGGGGAGGGTCGCGACAATGAGAGGAATAGCTTAGGCCGTCCAATTTGATGGCTGGACGGCCGGAGGAGGGAGGTCCAGAGAGGTCACTGGAGCAGGGATTTTTGGTGGCCAGAGGAGCCAGATTAGGGTGATTTTGCTCCCAAAAACTTGTTGAAGAGCTTGGTTGTGCACCATAGGATCTTTTATAAGCCATAGGAAACCCTTTCAAGCTTAGAAAGAAGCTTCCAAGCTTGGAAGGTTTTCACGAAATAGGATACCTGAACCTCTGAAAGGTTTGCATGACCTTTTGGGAAAGAATTGGAGCCCAAGAAATGGCCCAAATGGAAGGCAACTTCCCAAGGAATCCCCGTATCAATTTTGGGAGAGGTTGATTGAGAATCGAGCGAGAAATCCTCGCTCGAAACTCGACGGTGAAGGTTTAACCTTCCAAAAATGGCATGGGGACCTGCTTGTGAAGAAGACAAAGAAGTTGGGGGGCTATTTGTAAGAGAATTCAAAAGTTAAGGGTCTGAATGAGATAGAAAGAGTCTGACTGAACCAAAAAGCAAACTTGGTCAAGATGATCTTAGATTGGGCCCAAATTCTGGTACAAACCTAATTTTGACCCAAGGAATCCAATAGTGAAGTTAGATTTAGGTTTTGATTTTATTTCATTACGTAATTTATGTAAAAACCCAAATTAGGGCAAATGTCAGTCTAAGACTCTATTTTGGGTCAAGATAAGCTCTGATGGTCAAATTGAAGGTACCTGTTACAAACGCGTGGCTTCAGACGTTTTTAAGACGTTTGGGAGGTGTCTCAGACGTCTGACCAGACATCTGGAACCCCTTCCAGACGTCTGGATTCGGTTATTCTCGGCACGCGTGTTTCGTCTGCGCGCCTGAGCGCACAGACCTGCGAGCGTCTCTCTCTCTCTTTTTCCCTCTCCCTCCTGCGCCCTCTGTCCCACTCTCTCTCTCCTCCTCACGCAGCCTTAAAAGGCCATGCCCTCCCCCTCACTCCCGTCACCTCCGCCCCCTTTCCTCTTCTCCTTCCAGCCGGTGCGCGAGAGCGAGCGCGAGTGAGCAGCGGTAGCGACCGCTGCGGTGAGCATGGGAGGAGGTGCTGCGCGTGGGAAGAGGCGCTCGGCCGTGAGGGCGAGCTCGCCGGGCCTGCTAGGGCCGGCCGGCGGGGGAAGCAGCAGACGTGGGGTGACACGGGAGGCCTGCTGCAGCTCGAGCAGTAGGCGGATGAGGCGCGGCGCGGCAGTGCATCGCGGGCGGAGGGCGAGACGCGCTCTGATTCTGGAAATTTTTCCAGAATCAGACGTCTGGGCTTCCAGCCAGACGACGGGGACGACGTCTGGAGGACTGTACAGACGTCTGAAAGGTGAGTTATTTCCGTCTTCCTTCCTTTTCTTTGACTGACCGTACTGAGAGAGAGAGGAAATGGGTACACAGGTTCTGATTCGCCACCCAACACGAATCAAACGTCTGTCTGCAGTGCACGACGACTGGAGCGACTTCCAAACGTCTGGGGTGACCATCGGACGTCTGGGAACTAGGCCAGACGCCCCCACAGGCTTCTGGATGTCTGAGAGACCACGCAGAGCAAGGTAACCCCTAATCCACTTTTTAAGATGTCTGGAATAAGTTCCAGACGTCTGATTTTGCACTGTTTCGTCGTTTTCGACCCGTTTAGGGCACGTTCGGAGTCCGTTTTCCGCACTTCGAGTTGCGTGCTTCTCGGAATTTAATCCTCTACCCATCTACAGTAGTTATATACAATTTTGAGAAACTCCTTATGTTTGATCCTTGTGATAGGACCCCGTTCTGTTGCAGTCTCGAGGTTTGCGGAGGCACGCGGGATTCCCGACCACGCCCCCAGTACTCCTGTTGTAACCGGTAGAGTGGCTTTTAAGTTTACTAGTATAATCTGTTAAATTATGGAACCATAAATAGATCCTATGGTGTTGCATGAATCCTAGGGCTGGAAAACTAGATTGTATGATAGATCCTAGGATATGGCATGAATCCTAGGATGGAAAAACTAGTGGAATGTATGAATACTGCAGTCTTGGAAAATGTGGAAAGGAAATAATAGCTGCCTGTGAATTGAATTAACAGCTGCCTGCTATGAATAAATAAACGTGATTGAGAACATGGATTGTATGAACGTGAAACTGGAAAGGTGAAACCTGAATGTGCTGAGTTAAAAGAGCTGGAACCCTACGGGGAATTAGGAGTAGAACTCCTGGAAGGTGAATGGAATAGAATTGGGGAAGTGAGCTAGCCATTGAGTAGGGAGTACCAAGGAGAGAGACTGTCCCCCTGTTTAGTGCAGAGCAGAGCCAGCCGCCCCAGGGACCCGGGGATAGGACTGGCCACTTTGTACCGACTTGCCGGCCCTCGTGTACGTAGTACCGAGGAGAGCTACTAGTGTAGGGAGGTACTAGCTACCCCACGGACCCCGGGGTTCTGCTAGCCTCCTACACCGACTTGTTAGGCCCACTGGGCAAACCAGGGTAGTCAGGCGAGGGTGCACGGACTGTGGAGGGGCAAGGCCCCTATTTGGTTACTGTGGAGGGGTTGGACCCCTGTTACTGAGAGGGCTCTGCCCTGTACTAGTTCCGTGCTGTGCTTTGGGCGCACCCGTTAACGGAAACGACTGACCGCGTGCCAGTGCGGGTTAGCTACCTGTGCGTTTATCGCGCGTGCCGTAGTCACCGTTACGCCTGTCCGTGACCTTGGGGTGGTTGACTGAGAGTAGGATCACCACGGGGGACTCTCCCGACTAGGAGAGCACCACGTGCTACTTCTACTGTTCGGAAAAGACTGCAATCAAGATCGTTCCCACGAGGAACATTCGAGATCAAGTGAAGGATCTGAGAATTAGATAAATTTGGAAACAATAGAAAGATGTAAATAAAGGAAGAAAGAAAATTAAAACAGCTACTGTACACTTTACTGTTTCTTTAGTTTAGCTGCCACTCTACTCAGCATTTTGCTGACGTGTTACACTCGTTACTTTTCAGGACCAGGTGTTGAGCAGCCAAGGTCAGCAGCTGCAGAGGACGATGGGTCGAGTAGGGTCCAGTAGAGTTACCACTGTTCTCTTGTACCAGTTTTTTTTTTTTTGGTTCCACTGTAGTGAGTAGTTCTTGTTTCCGCAGTACTTTTCTTTACCCGCAGTTCATATTATGTTATGAATGTTGTTCTACTGTTGTGGTGGTATATACTGTAGTGGCTTCTTTCTTTACTGCCATATTTCCTTACTGTTAGTTATATTCATGCTGAATGTGGTTTATTTTGCTGCTCTTTTGGTTACTTCCTCGTTGGACAACTAGGTCTTGGGATTAGTCGAGTCGGTCCAGTTCTCGTGTCTCGTAGGGACTCGGGAATCGGGTCGTTACAGTACCAAACCCTAAAGAATATTTTCCTATGAATTTTAGAGGGTTTAGATGAATTTTATCCTGACCAGAACCTCAGTTAATTAAGTGGGTCTGTTTTTAAGGTTTCAGAATTCATTTAATTCTCAAAACATGCGAAAACCCTTTTCTGTCTGTTCTATCCCACTTGTTAGTCTTTTAGGACCATTTGACCCTTAATTAACCCCTGAGAAAACCCGTGGTTCTTATGAATTCAAGATATGATGGTAATTTTGCAATTTTAACCCTGCTTTCTTATCTTTCTTTTAGAATGATTATGCAATGAATTACAGTCCTCTGGCGGTTATGTACGAGCATTTACTGACTTAATCAAATCAAAATGAGCTAGTTATGGCTCATGATGGTATTCCCATCAAGCAACCAGAATATACTGGTGTCCAAATGAAGGAGGAAAGGGTCCCATGAAATCGATACTCCAAACGTCAAAGATTTCGACGAAAAGTATCAGGTTCAGGGGCATCATCTCTTTCTTGGACATGTTCACCATTGCCTAGCATCGGAAACACAACCTTGAGAATTCTTAGGCAGCCTTAAATAAAGACTTGCAATAGATTTTCACTGTCATCATAAAGTGGCCATGTTCCTGGATTGCAGAATTTTCGCTGCCGTCTTTTTCTCGAAAAAATGTTCAATACACGTAGATGCATGGCAGAACTCAAGTATACTATGGAACCCATTTTACGTGATGCATCGGCAAATAATCTGGTTAGCGCCGATGTGGTACAGCTTGGGATCATCACAAAAATAATATTTGGCCTCAGATATAAGTCTATCCCATTGTTGCTTGGTCCAATCCTAGGGTATTTGACCAACAGCCAAATAATTGACGATATCCTCAAACCAAGGGGTTCGGATACCCGAGACTATAAGGATAGTCTCATCTGGAAAAGTGTCAAAAATTGAGATATCCTGATGAGATGAATCAATTAGGATTCTTGAAAGGTGATCCGCCGCTATAGTTTGTGCCCTAGATTTATCTTTGATTTCATGATCAAATTCTTGAAGTAAAAGAATCCAAGGAATGAGTTGGGGCTTTTCATCCTTTTTGGCCAAGAGATGTTTCAAGGCCAAGTGGTCGGTATAAATAATGACACGAGAACCTAAGAGATAAGCCCTAAATTTTTCCAAAGCGAAAACTACAACTGGCAATTCTTTTTCAGTAACGATGTAGTTCCTCTGGACCTCGTCCAGAGTCTTGCTAGTGTAGTAGATAACAAAGGGCTTTTTATCTATCTTCTGACCCAAGATAGCCTCGACCACATAATTAGAAGTGTCAGCCATAATCTCAAATGGAGTTGTCCAGACCGATGGTTGCAACACCGAGGAGTAGGTGACTGCCATTTTCAATAAATCAAATGTGTTGCAGCACGATTCATCAAACTTGAACGGTGTGTCTTTGGCCAAAAGGTTACTCGAGGGTTGAGGAGTCCTTAATGAATCTCCGATAGAAACCCACATGACCAAGGAATGATTGGATTTGCTTTACAAATGTAGGTGGAGGAAGTTTAGAGATAGCATTTACCTTAGCCTTGTCAACTTCAATACCCCTGTTAGAGACCACATGACCCAAGACAATGCCTTCTTGAGTCATAAAGTGGCTCTTTTTCGAGCTAAAGACCAGTCATGTTTTGATACATCTCCTAAGGATCAATTCCAAATTAGCTAGGAAAGACCCAAAAGAATCTTTGAAAATGAAGAAATTATCCATGAATACCTCAAGACAATCTCCCACCATGTCAGAAAAGATGGCAAGCATGTACCTTTGAAAAGTCACGGGTGCATTGCAAAGCCCAAACGGCATCCTACAGAATGCAAAGGTTCCGTAGGAAATGTGAAAGTTGTCTTCTCCTGGTCCTTGGGATGGATAGGGACTTGGTTATATCCCGAATAACTATCCAGGAAGCAAAAATACTTTTTCCCAACTAACCTTCCTAGGATTTGATCAATGAAAGGGAAATGGTCCTTTCTGGTGGCTGTGTTCAACTTCCTATAATCAATACAAACTCTCCAAGCAGAAGCTGAACGGGTGGTGAAGGATTCCTGATAAACACACAAGAATTCATGATAAAATGCTTATTTATGATAGTTCCTAGGTCTAGCATTGCATATCATAGTATAAATATTGCATAAACTTCATTGCATTGCATTTAGGATAGTTTGTATATTTTGTATATTAATTCCAACATTTTATATGGCCAGGAGGCAGTGCGACATCTTTACAGGCTTCAGATGAAGAATCTGACCATATGAATGGATCCGAAGCGACAATCGCAGTCCGTCAATGCAAAAATCACCCTGATCAGAGCTCTATAGCATCCTTTATAAGAAGAAGATGGACGGCCCAGATAGCACCACTTGGCACCATCCAGACCGCCCTACATGAGCCACAACCTCCCCAGCTTCACTCAAGGAGAAATCCCAGCCATTGGATCTCAATCCAACAGCTGAGAAATGCCCTACATCGGCCGATCTCTCCAAAGCACAGCAAGGCTTCATGTGGACCATTGGGTCTTCATCCAACAGTCAAGGCACGCATTCGCACCTCACCTCCACACGACAAAGCGACCATTTGGCCAAACGGTGAAGCGCCCACTCCGCAAATGAGAGGTGCGGGTTCGAGCCTCGATCCTCCACGCCCGCTCCCACATCGACTAAATTGGACCACTCGATCTTGATCAAGCGGTCGAGATGACGCACACGCGCTAGATGACAACATGCTACCGCATGCCAAGGAAGACACACGCCATCTGGAGCGCTCATTTAAGTCAACCAGGCGCATTATCCATCATTCGATCTTCACAATCGTGCGATGAGCGTGATTCAAATCTCGTGAAAGGCACGATCCGTGCATGCTCCTCAGCCACACAATCAATATTGAACGGTGGAGATGCTTCCTCGACCAGCGGGTGCAGGATTTGAAAGACCGCGAGGGCGTGATCTGCGGGCACCCCTAGCTGTGAGATGGTTCATCCAATGACTACCAGCAAGCACGCGATTTGAATGCAAGCAAGCGCGCACTTCCTCCTCACGATCTGAGCCATCCACACCCGATCTAACAACTGGAGATCTCTATGCACTGTGCCCGTTGCAGCTACTCCTCCTCATGCCAGCAGAGGCTCTTGAATGTATAGCAACACCCTCGGTGCTTCTTTAGCGACGTTTTAAATGTCGCTAAAGACCCATGCTCATAAAACACCTCCATTCCACCACTATATAAACACCATGACCCCTTCCCTTCAAAACCATCTCTACCTACTCTACTCCCACCTACTCCTAAGCTCTAGTAGCCTACCAAAGCTCCCTCAGAGCTTATTCCCAAGCTCCAAAGGCCTCCTATTAATGTAATGCTCCTATACCCCACCAAATATTCGTCCTCCATCTCACCACCTTCATAGGAAGCCTTGGAGCCGTCCTCCCACCTCCATTCTGGTAGAAGATCACCTCCACCTCCTCATCCTCATTCCAAAGACTTGGTGAAGCATTCCTCTACCCGATGTCCTCCTGCATCTCACCTCCATCATCCAGCACCTCACCCTCTTCATCCAAGCTACCACCAAGCACCATCGTCTCGCCAAACAACCGATTTGGGAGATTTCTTCTAACCCTTATCTCTTTTGTATTTCTTAGCATATTGTAATAACATTTGCATGATATATCAGATTTGTTTCATCTCCTTTGTGAGTTATCTTGCTTGCATTTTCTTTACAAAAACACCAAAAAAATCACAAAACCCTAAAACACCAAAACGAAACAACACAAAGCGTAGATTTCAACGAAAGTAAACGTTGCCTCCTTATGTTCAGCCCGGGACTCTCTTGGAGTTTTGGTTAAAAATTGTATTTGATAACGTGCGTTGCGAACTATGACGATGGGTTTCTCCTAACCCTTCTTTTACTTCGCCAAAACCCATACATCATTTTGGCGCCATTGCCGACCCATTAAGGATCCATCACATTCCAGAAGCACTAATATCCCAAGCCTAACTAAAATTGATTAGATGTTGACCTTAAGAATTGATTCACTCTTCGAGGCCCAAATTGAGATTGTTCTCGATTAACCTACTTCTACTGGTCCATCTGATGTCTAGCTAGGGGAGTAGCATCAAACGACCATGGTTGGGGGGTATCAAAAGAATCAGAGGCGCAAGCCAAAGGAAGAACCTTCTCCCCAGCCCCTCCTTCTAACTGGTTGGATTGACCGGATAAAAGTAGAGTAAATCGATTATAATCTTAAGATGGATTCTGAGAGTTTGTAGATCTTTAGGCTAACCAACATAAGGATAGACTTGCATTTTTGTGCTATAGGCCTCCTTTTTCTCGTCCTTCCGACTTCCTTCCAGTGTATGCTTGGAAGGAGGTCATTCAACCCTCAATTGGAAGGACCTATAGACCATTCCTGGAGGCGAAGCTTGAGTTATAGCCAGGTAGATCCCATGGCTGACCAACAACCACCTTCCCCACCCTCGAACCAGCAGGAGCTGATTTAGAGGCAGTTGGAAGAATTGCAGCAAATGTAGCAATGGTTCCAACGAATGAATGGTCAGGACACTCGGCCCTTGAAGGATTTTTATGATCCTTTGAATTATGAGGATCGTCCCAGCATTGTGATCCCTGCCAGTGATGTTGAGATCAAGCCACAGGTTTTGAGTCTAATTAAATACTTTCACAGGCTTGGCTCAAAGGACCCATTCCAACATTTGGAGGACATGATCACTCTGGTTTAGACCACCAAATCATAGAATGTGGATAAAGAACAGATGCTCATGAGGCTTTTCCCCAATTCACTCAGGGATAAGGCCACATATTGGTTTCGTACCATTGGAAGATCGATTGCTACCTGGACAGCTTTGAAATCAGCCTTCCTGAAGAAATTCTTCCCAATTAGGCAAACCAATGTGTTGCGATGGGTAATTACCACTTTTGCCCAGCAGCAGGGGGAGCCATTTCATGGGGCCTGGGAGCGATTCCAGGATCTGTTGCGGAAGTGTCCACACCATGAGGTACCTAAATGGCAACTTGTGCATATTTTTTATCATGGCTTGAATGATCAACTCCGTAATCATGCGGATGCTTCTTGCAGAGGTAATTTCCTCAATAAAGATGCAGATAACACGTATGATTTGTTTTAGGAAATGAGAAAAAACTCTTTAAACCACGCCTCCATGGAAACCTTCAACTGATCCCAACAAACTAGATCAAATGCCAATGAGGTCCAAGATTCTCATACATTTATTATGGAATTGATCTGTAATAAATTAGATAAGGTGGATTTGGTTGCTAAATGAATGGAAGAGTGGATGTCTAGAAACTCCAATTTTTCTAGATCCACTCAATCCCAAGGCTCGGGATTCGATTCTTCGTAAGCTCCTACAGGACGGGAGTTTGTGAACCAGCTGAAGTCAACTCGACCTTCGGGCCAGCTCTTCTCGGAACCTTATGGGTTCCAAACTGGGGCCTTTGATCCCAATTTTTTTGATCCTTCCACATCCTCATCTTATAAGGATGTTCATGCTGTACAAAAGAAAGTTAGTTCCAACCCTTACTCAAATTCCTACAATCCTGGTTAGAAAAATCACCCTAACTTCTCTTAGAAAGATCAGGGGCAGCAAACCCAATATCGACCCAACAATTATGTACCGCACAAACCAATGGGTCAAGGTCATGTATATACTCAATTGCCCCCGAATCAGGTTAATCAGTCCATGTGGAATGCTCAACAACCCACCAAGCAGGTTAATTTAAACCTGAAGATGGTAGAAATGAAAGGGTCAATGCTCCAGTTCATGCAACAAATGAAAACTTTGCTGGACACCTTGCAATTCGGACTTAGTGAAAACAACCGACAGCCCGGATCTCTACCATCACAACCTGTACCAAACCCAAGGAATGTACAGAACTGAGGTGCTGAGCCTAAAGGGTTTGGTAATGGTGGGGAGCCACATGCTCAAGCTCATGCTATCTATCAAGCTTCCCCAGCCCCTCCTGGAGCAAACTAAGTTCCCACCATAATCAATCGAGAGCCTCCTATTTTTCCCAACCATCCCCAAGGCACTAACCAACAGCATTTTGCCACTGTAAATACCATCACCTTAAGGAGTGGTAGTAGACACAAGGGACCCACCCAACCCCATGACAACACCATTAGGCCCTGTAGTAAGAATTCTAGACTCCCAACTAAGAATGTGATCAACAAAACATCAGAGTCTGATTTGGGAGTATGTCGTTGTATGGGCAAACAAAAAAAGTTGGAGGAGAAATTGAAGGAAAGGATGTCCTTCTTTGCATCTCATGAGAAGGGTGGGATCCATCTTCCATGTAAATCCGGTGATTGCAATAAGATGGCTCGATCCCCCTTAAGGTCATAGATGGTCCAACCAATTTCCTCTTTATTCATCTTTAGGACCCTAATCAGTTTCATCTCTTGCTCCTTAGTCAGTTTAGCACTAATAATCACAGGGAGCATCTTCTTAGGTCCTAAAAATTCATACTTTAAATTCTCAGGCAAAGGTTTCAGCTCAAGCTAGGGCAGGTTTAGGATGGAGGGTAAGGAGGGTGCTAATGAAGATTCATCAGGACGATCTAGTGGAAGAGGTTAGGAGTGAAAAAAATCAGCAAAGTCTTCAGGGTGTGGCGGGTCTTCCATAGAGGGTTGTGGGTTAGGCTCGTCAATGCTAATAGAATCCTCGAGTACATTGATTTCCATACACGTCTCAACATTGAAATCATGATCCTCGAGTTCCTCGATAAATCCACAATCCTCAAATTTATTTATCACCTTGAAAATATCAAGTGTCAGTTTTCTATCTCCGAAGGCGATCTCCATGCTACTGCTCGCACAATTTATGCTAGCCTTAGCGGTAGCTAGGAACGGGAGCCCCAGAATGATGGGTATGTTCCTCAAACCTTCAGGTACATCCATGTCAAGGACTAGGAAATCTACTGAAAAATAGAAATCCTTGACCTTGAAGATAACGTCCTCAATAACACCTTTTGGTGTGGTGACTGAACAGTCCGCTAACTGTAGCATTACTGAGGTTGGCCTAAGTTCACCTAACCCGAACTTTTCATAGAGAGAAGTTAGGATTAGGTTGATGGATGCACCTTGATCCAATAGTGGCCATTCAAAAGTGTAATCCCCAATGACACATAAAATCATGGGGGCACCTAGATCTCTCTTCTTCTGAGGAAGGTGGTGCAGGATAATAGAACCAGCCTGCTCAAAGAGTATCACCTTCCTTGGGGTGGGTTCTTTTGGCTTAGGCTTTAAGTACATAAATCTTTCAGGAACTTAGCGTAAGCCAGGATGTGCTTAATAGCATCAATGAACGAGATATTAATCTCTACACTCTTGAAAATATTCAAGAGCTCCTCGTTGTTGTGTAGGGTTTTCTTCTTCCTGGTTTTTAATAAGGCCTCAAGGAACGGGATGTGGGTGGTGTCCTCAATTTCAGGTTCCTGAGCCTTATTCTCTTCTTCAACTTTCTCCTATCCTTCCTCAGGCTCACCAGGGTTTTGGTTACTAGGAGAAGGTGGTTCAAGGTCTTGGGTTTGCTTCCCGCTCCTCAAGGTGACAGAATTTGCAAATGCATACGGGTTTAGATCTTTGGGAGGGTTAAGGAGGATAGGAGGGGCTTGATTAACTAGATAACTAGGGTTAGAAGAGGAAGAAGAAGAAGGACCCTACTCAACCACCTGAGCATGTGCGTGCAGGTCCCTCTGATTCCTATACCCTTGGGCTCTATTGCCTTGATTTTGTACATTGCGAAGGTTGGGTATGGGTTGAGATGGTAGAGATCCAGGCTGTCGAGTGTTAGCAATAAGCCCGGATTGCAAGTTGTCCAGCGATGTCTTCATTTGTTGCATAAGCTGGAGAATAGATCCTTGCATTTCTACCATCTATCAATTTAAATCAGCCTGCCCTATGGGTTGTTGGGCATTCCAAGATGGCTGATTAACCTGTCTCAGGGAAATTGGGTGTATATTTGACCCCAACCCATAGGTCTTTGAGGTGCATAGCTGCTAGGTCATATCTGGGTCTGTTGCTCCTGATTTTTCCAAGAGAAGTTAGGGTGGTTCCTTCAACTCAGGTTATAAGTGTTAGATACGGTTTGGACCTAGCATTCTCCTATATAGCATGCACATCCTCATAGAGCAAGGATGGAGAAAAGGAATGATCATAAAAACTGGGATCAAAGGTCCCAATTTGGAACCCATAAGGCTCTAAGAGATTCTGGCTCATAGGTTGAGCCAAAGCAAGTTGGTTCATGAACTCCTGCCCCGTGGAAGCTCGTGAAGAATGGAATCCCAAACTTTGGGATTGAGTGGGTGTAGAAGTGTTTCCTGAATTTTCAGACATCCACTCTTCCATCCTTTTTGCAACCAGGTCCACCTTATTTAATTTATTGTAAATCAATTCCATGCCAAGTGAATGAGAGTTCTGAATCTCATTAGCATTTGACCTGGGTTGTTGGGACCGATTGAAAGTCTCCATGGAGGTGTGATTTATCGAATTCTTGCTCATTTCCTCAAACAAATCATATGTGCTATCTGCATCCTTGTTGAGGAAATTGCCTCCACAGGAAGCATCCACATGATTACTAAGTTGATCTATCAACCCGTGGTAAAATATCTTCACGAGTTTCCATTTCATCACCTTGTGGTGTGAACACCTCCACAATAGATCCTGGAATCACTCCCAAGAACCATGAAATGGTTCCCCTGACCGCTGGGCGAAAGTGGTAATCACCCGACGCAAAGCAGTAGTTAGTCTAATTGGGAAGAACTTCTTCAGGAAAGCTGATTTAAGAGCAGTCCATGTCTCTATTGGCCTTCCAATGGTCCGGTACCAATGCGTGGCCTTATCCCTGAGAAAGTGGGGAAAACCTCATGATCATTTGCTCTTCGTTCATATTCCTATATTTGGCAGTCTGAACCAAAGTGATCAGATCTTCCAAGTGTTGGAATGGGTCCTCAAAGCCAAGCCCATGGAAATGTTTAATCAGGCTTAAAACCTAGGGCTTGATTTCTACATCTCTGACGGGAATCATGATGCCAAGACATTCCCCATAGTTTGAAGGATCATAGAAATCCTTCAAGGGCCAAGCACCCTGACCATTCATCCGTTGGAACCAATGCTGCATCTGTTGCAGCTCTTCTAACTACCTCTGAATCAGCTTCCGCCGGTTCGAGGGTAGGGGAGGTGGTTGTTGATCAACCATGAGATCTGTTTGACTATGACTCAACCTCTGCCTTCGGGAATGGTCTAAAGGTCCTTCCAAGCGAGGATTCAATGTCCTCCTTCCAAGCATGCACTGGAAGGAAGTTGGAAGGACGAGGAAAAATGGAGCCCTGCGGCACAAACATACAAGTCTATCCTTAAGTTGGGTAGCCTAAGGACCTATGCTTTAGAAATAGACTCCGACCACATGATAAATTTGATGTTGTCCTTACTCCCGAAGGTGGTGAAGTTGGGCTGGTGAAGTAGGGGGAGCATGTCCCAAGGGCCGCTAATTATGCCAAACCCCTACTTACTTAAGTCATTTGATAATCAAGCCTCCCAATTTAACACATTTTAAAGCAAGCAGATGTCACTAATTCGAAATGCGTTCAGGAGAATACCTTGAAATGGACTCAATAAAACCTAGGGCCAACATCTACTCAATTCTACTTAAGTCCTAAGATAATAGTGCTTTTGAAATGTGATGGGCCCTTAATTGGGTTGTGCCCTTAATGATCAATTAACAAGTGTGTATGTGCACAACCAATGGTTGTTCAAGCAAGATTAATTTTTGGTGAGGTGAATTTTAAGGTTTGAATCTTCTTAGTAACTTTTAGGATTCAAATATTAGGTGTATTCAACCAAGTTTGTGAGGCAAACCAAGTTTGAAAGAACGAGTTAAAGTATTTTCCTTTAAAAATCCAAAGAATATGGAGTGCCTGGTTTTGACCTAGATATTTGAATCCTATGGGGCAGTTACAAAATGAATTAGTTTTAGATTAGGTAGTGCAGCCCAAGCAACTCAAGCAATTGACCTTGATGCACCACCAATTAAGGCACACAAAAAGTGGTTAACCTAATCTAATTTCTACTCTTTTATGTGTTGGTTTATGCGTGTACCAATTCCATAGGTCGGAATCTCGGTTGAGTAGATAAAATCAAAGAGGTTATGTGCCTCAAGTGTGGGTGTATGTAGTGTATATGTTTTAAAACAATCCCACAATCAGATCAAAAGAATTTTTTTTCTTTTTTCTTTTATGCGAGGGTGAAGTGGGTGAAGGTGATAAACAAGACAAACAACTTCTATCCTAGGGTTTATGCAAACACTAACTAGATTAAGTCTTGGTTATTTATGTGGTGAAACATGAAACTAGTGGGGAGGGGAAATGTGGGGGCACTTGCAAATCACTTTACCTGCACTTTACTCTGGTCTATTGCACATGGATTTCTCTGCTAGGATACCTGCAAGACAGAAAATCAGAGACAAGAGGGGTTAGACAATAAGTAAATGCAGAGAAACATGGAAGAAGAAATCAAATTCCATTGCCTCCTCGGCAACGACGCCAAAATGGTGAGCATATTTTTCACGAGTAAAATTAGGGTTTTCAAAAAACTTGTCATCATAGTTGCAATATATCACTACCAAATAAAATTTATACTGAAACTCAAGATGAGCCCTGGGTCGAACATAGGGAGGCG
The DNA here is from genome assembly GCA_037157565.1 of Thalassia testudinum. Classification (NCBI taxonomy): domain Eukaryota; kingdom Viridiplantae; phylum Streptophyta; class Magnoliopsida; order Alismatales; family Hydrocharitaceae; genus Thalassia; species Thalassia testudinum. The sequence continues at coordinate 62,043,382 of JAZHRO010000040.1, forward strand.
ACATTTGTTTCTTTGAAATCCACATTTCTCTTTGTTTCTTTACGGTATTTTTGGGGCCTTGTTTTTTTGGTATTCTATGATAAAAGGAACTAACTACTTGCAAAATGAATAAAAAAAGAGTGGAGAGATGAAACACAACTTGATAACTTGAGATAAAGTGATGTTTATTACAATTACACTAAGCTAAGCAAACTAAAAGAGACAAAGGTGAGAGGAAATCTCCCAAAGCTGATGTTTGGTGAGATGAAGGTGCTTGACGGCAGCTTGGACTAACGAGGGGAGATGCTGGACGTTGGGAATGAGGTGCAAGAAAAATCCAGGTGAGGAAAGCTTCACCAAGCTCATATTCCAATTTAGGGTTTTAAAGACACATCATTCTAAACAAGAATCAACTATCCAAAAAGAGGTGTGCCTAAGCCTTACTTGAAAAGACTTATTCAAGAGAAACCCTAAAATTCAAGCTCTTAATTTCACTTGAATCCTAAAAGAAAGGACCTAAAGCTCTCAAAGGACAAATAGGTGAAGTTGACCCCTTGTTGGGTCCTCCAACCTTGAAATTAGGTCACTTTTGCACTCAATACATCTAAAGTTCAAGTGGAATCCTAAGCACCTTTTCTCTTAAATAAAAGTGGTAGACTTAAGAGGTCAAAGTCTCCATTCGGGTCTACCTAGAAAATCAATGACAAGAGAGGTCGGGTGGGGGAAACCTTGTAACCCGTGGGAGGGCTCTACCATGTAGGGGTCTTTGCGGGACTCTCCCTCTCTGGCACCCAAGTAATTCTCAGGTGGACAACTTTCTGATCCAGGGATATCATCTGCCCCAAACTCCATAGTCATCCAAACATCTTTGGGTGCCTTGATTGGGTCAACATCACATCCAGTCCCTCATCCCTTCACTTTAGAGCACACACACATAGATTTTTAGTGGGATTCTCTTTCAGATCAAATCACTTCATTCTAAAATCTGAATTATGATTCTACATCTTGATTCCACCATCTGATTCAAATATGCAGCCTGGTTACTTAGGAGTACCATTCAAGAAACTTGAGCCACAAAGATCCATGAGAGATAGAATGATTGAGGATGCCCTTGAATTTTATGAAATTGAATACAAAACCTCAAAACCAGTAGAAGACATTTAGGTTAGTGTACCAACAATAACAACCTTCAGCATCAACTGTGCCCAAGTGTTGTTAACAGAAGCTACAAAAGGATCAACCCGAGACATTCTCATAACAGGATACATTGAGATAGAAAAATTGCATAACTTTGAATACCTCCAATGCATGACAAATCCTGTACTTTGGGAACAACACCAAGATGATCTTGAAAAATGGGAAGAAATGATGAGATTATTGAAACAAGTTATTGATCAGAAATACCCGAACATGCCCTAAACAGATAATGAACCATCTTGGAAAGTATTGAGGACCAATCTGATTTCCTAAATCCCAGGTTCGAGGCACAAGGTTGTTGTGGATTCCCAACCCAGATGGAATATAACATGCCTAACATTGAATTAGGTTGGGAAGTCCCAATTGTAAGAGAACACAATTTTGAGCCAGCCCTAGATCCTGGGTCACCAAGCATGGAATTCCGAGACTCCTGTAATGATGAGATTAGAACAGAACCTCTCGAGGGTGTAATTCCTGCCCCTTATTCTGATAAGGTGACCCTCGAAGGCAATTCTAACCTAGATTCTAGTAATTCAACCCACATCCTCAGCCTAGAATCTAGATCTGAAACCTATTGGAAAGATTACAAGGTCCCGTATGACGAAGATCAAAGTTCAAATGAAGAATATGATTTTAGGCCTTTATTTGATGAATATCCCTCTCCAACATCCTCAAAGATACAGATTGATTTCTCAGACGTCACGCCAATCTATGATATAGAAATTGAGGAGTTGGAAGAGTGGGGTTTTGATTGGGTCTCCCCTACAAGCCAAAAACCTGAGCCCAGACCCTATAAGGACACCTTTTTAAGCATAGAATCTACATATAGGCTAGACCCGAGTCAAGTTGCCGAATCTACATCGTATGATTTATTCTATGGTAGAACCCCTGATCTTGAATCAAACTTAGAACTTGATTTTCGCAAGTTCTCCAACGATTTCAAACCCTGCCATGATTTCGAAGAACCTTTGTTCCCTGACTACGACGAGCCAATCTACGACCTCATCTCACATGATTCATTCTCCGACTCTAACTCTGAGGTCCCTGATCCCAAGATCACTGATTTAAATTTAGATTCCAATGAGATGGAATCATTTCTTTTCGATCCTCAGGAATCAAAACTAGAAAATGCCGAGAGTGACTGCAACCCAGAGTTCTAATCTTTTCTTGACTCAGATTTCCCTCATCCTATAAACACTCTTCAGGTATTCACTTTTGAATTTGATGACTACTATGAGGACTCTCTGAATGAACCCACCTGTAATTCCTTTGTAGAGGAACTCCCATACACAATTCTTATTGAAGCCACCTCCTCCACATATACATAACCTATCCAAACCCATTTTCAACCCCAACCCGCAATTGGATTCAATTTCTATTATGATTCCTCTCTTACTAAGCTGATTGCAGATGATTCGCCTCCACATCTTTATCGGGTTTCGGACATTGATCATATCACAAATCATGCTCCATCATTCTCTGATCACTCCTGTAGGGTTTCCGCATTATCCACTGATTATTTTGAGGATCCCTACTTTGACCAGGCTGATTCAACTCAGACAAACCCTGAATTCACACTTCCACATCATTCCAAGCTCCATAGTATATGGTGGTTTCCACATCTCGTGATCTACACTTATCAAATCACCAGATTGATTGGGTTTGGGCAACATCATCAGCCTGTTGATCTAAACAAGCACCTGGTTGGACCAACTAGGCTCTTGATCAAGGTGCTTGTTCTACAAAACTTAGCTAATTTGACCACTTCCTCTCCATAACATTTCCCGCTCGGCTGAAGGCGTTGAATTTAGTGCTTAATGGGAGGCAACCCGTCATTCCAAAAACCCGAGATCCTTCTGATTATCCATCTATACTTCACGTCTATTGCACCCTGAGTTCAAGTTTTCTTACAACAGTCGATCCCACCTCTAGTACACGTGCCAAAGCCTGAAATCGTATGCAACAGTCATTTCTGACCCATTCACCGACCCGATAAATCCTGTTCTAAGTCCTTGAACCCAACACTGTGTCACACCCTCCGTTTACAATGAGGACATTACAAAACTTAGGCATGGGGGGGTGGTAAAGTGCAAACATATAGGAATCAAAGTTCAAAAGGGTTCTCACAAAAAAATCTCATATTCCAAAAACACCAAAAAAATAGAAAATTGTGAAAAAGAACAAAAAAAATGGAGAAAATAAAATTTTGAGGCCATACAAATCATGAGGAGAAAAAGGGGAAAAGAGAAAAATGTCAAAAAGGAGCACAAAATGAAAAGAAAAAAAGAAGAGATAGTCATTAAGGGATTAACTAAGTTCTAGACCATATCAAGAAAAAGAAAACGAAAGAAAAAAGTGGTAATGAGACACAAAAGAGAATAATAGAAACGTTGATCTTAGGCCTCTTGGGTTAGACCCCTTGGCTTAAAAATTCAAGTATCGGCTAAGATCTGGATAGTCCTCAAGAGGTTGGGGAAAATGCAAAGCTTAAGTATTAGGTCTAAGGCTTAGGGAGTATTTGGCCTCGTTAACTGACCTTTGATTTGCGGGACTCGGTAACCTAAGCACCCCAATCCACACACAGTCTAGTTCAGTGCGCATAATTATCAAAATCACGCAAAAGCATTTAATTGTTCTGAAAAAAATCACTTAGATTAGGAGTGGCCGATCAACACAAGTTGATTTGGACGAGTTCCTGACGCGGAGAGGCGGGAAATTCCCCTTGAAGATGCGCAATAAGATATCATCTCCTTGGTGCTTGTCTCCTAGGATATCTACATATCCTACCGGGGGCACATAAGCACCTTATGCTAGTTCAAATGCCATGGGCGGTATTATCACAAAATGTCGATTGCCAGGGTCTAGATTTAGCTACAGAATGCCATGGGCGGGATTATCATGAAATGTCGTGCATGGGGCTTGGATCTCTCATCCGCGCATTGCAAGTGGAGGCGCTAACCACTGCGATGAGGGCGAGTTCGAGTCTCATTTAGGAATTAAGGCTCACATGCCCACAACCGTTGGATCTTGATCCAACGGTTGAGATTGCATGAAGCTTCTCTTTGCTTGGCCTAAGGAGGTTGACATGGCCTCTCAGGGTCTATTGATTTGAATCAAACGACCAAGATCTCGCGAGCGTGGCTTGAGAGGGGCAGCTGTAGTTGGGTAGGAGGGCTTCGATGGCACCATCGTGGCCGTCCAACTTCTTCTTATAAAGGATGCTACGAAGCTCTGATCAGAGTGGTTTTTGCACTAATAGACTGCGATCGTCGTTTTAGATCCATCCATACGATCGGATTTTTCATCCGACGCTCATAAAGATGTCTCATTGCCTCCTAGCCATATAAAATGTAGAGATTAATATACAAACTACACAAATCATCCTAAATGCAATGTAATGAATGTTATGCATTATTCATAATGCTACTTGCAGTGTTAACCTTAGGAACTAACACAAGTAGGCATCTTATCATGAATAAATGTGTATTTATCAAGTTCTAACTAAAAGAACTTATCTTTGTACCTTAATCTTAGATGGTAACCCGTGATTTCCTATGGCCTAATCCTAGCCCTACATGCCCTTAATCCAAACCTCCAAAAATCCACTAATAGGAAGCCTTCTAGTCTTATATAAACAGACATGTTGTACGACCAAGAAGAGGCATTCCACCCTCTCTCCAATTCAAAAAGTTGAAGCCCTCCCCCTCAAGCCTCTCTCTACTCAGGTACAAGTCTCCTGCACCTGAGATCCTGCATCAGCCTCTAGCAGAGTTTTGCTCGTGGGAGCTTTCATCTCCATCTCCTTGTCCTCCATCTCTGAGCTTCATCCTCCACACCTCTCTCGGCAACAGGTTTCTGCTTTCCAAATTTTTCTCTTTCTTGTTCTTTCTTGTTCTAGAGTTGTAAACATTCCTCTTTTTATCAATAATATAGTCTTTACTTTTACTTGCTATTTGATATTGTGATTACATAGATTATTTAATATCTAAGTAGTTAGATTTATTCACCTCCCCATGTTCAACTTGAGCTCACTGGTGTTTATTTTAATCTTTCACAAGTTCGATTTATTTTGATATCATCTTTTTGTTCGATGCTGGCGCATTTAAACCCTGACAACGGCACCAACTTGTTCGGTGCGTAAATCACGTTTAAAAAGATTATTCAGCGAGAAAACAAGTCGACAAATAATATTTATAAATTCCGGTGAGTACCAGGTCATTGGCCGGGAGGCAATCTCGATTTTAACAGAAATTTTTTAATAAAACTAGTTCTAACAGGTACTTATATATGTATATATGTATATATGTATAAAAAGGCATTAGATATTCATGAGATCAAATTTCATTGCATTGATAAAGAGTTTTTCACAATAGAAATTGCTATGCTAAATAAAAACAGATAGATAGGAAGAGAAAGATAGAGATAAAGATATAGAAGGAGGCAAAGAGACGACACTGCTTGTAGGATGCTTGTGCAAGATGCGACAGCACCTCAGATCCAGAGCGCTGGGATGAAGGTTGGAGTAGAGTTGCAGAGGGAGAGCTTTGATCTGGAGGAAGGTGGAAGAGTTGTATGGAGTTGATGATTTCAACTGGGGGGCCCTAGGCCTTCTTTTATAGTTGTGTTAAGGGGCAAATAGGGCATTTGAACCCTTAGTCTCATGTAACAACTCCTAGGCAATCAGAACCGTCGATCGGGAGATCAACAGATCTGATTTGGCCTCAAAATAGCCTCCAACGTGCCTTCATTGCACAGAACGGTCCTCTGCTCAACAAGTTGTGGCCACTGAGCCCTTGGATTGGGCTTGCTCACTTTTTTCTCTCCATGCACATGCTCGTGAATTCAACTCTGCACACTCAAGCCTCATCGGATGGCTTAAACCACACGCCTGCACCGCCTTCGCGACTAAGAAAACACATGGGATCATGCGTGGGATCCCGCGTTAGCATTGGGCACTCCTTGTCGTGCCACGTGGTCGCGCCTGCGTGCGTTGATGAAAATTCAACGTGCAATAGCTCCCGCGCGCTACTCTTTCCTAATTTGAGTGTCATGCGGCTCGAACCAGTGCGCTTCACTTCCAGCGCAAGCGCATGAGCCAATGCACTACGCACGAGTTTTGTTATAGTTTCCTCTTTGTGTCTATTTATTCTTAACCATTGGATGGTCGGCGTGGATGCATCGTGGACCATTGGATGGACATCCAACAGTTGAGAGCAGGCAAGGGATGATCTTCAGAGATGGGTCGGCAGTGAGGGGCAGCTGTATGGCACCACGTGGCACCATCATGACCGTCCATCTTCTTTTCCTTGTATTAGGTGATGTAGACCTCCGATCGAGTTGATTTTTGCACCGTTGGACTGCAATCTTTGATTTAGATCCATCTGCACAATTGGATTTTTCATCTAGGGCTTGGATCTTTCATCTAGGGCTTGAACCTTTGTCCTCTACCTCTATGGCCACTATTCTTCTTTGGACTGCACAGGATGCTTTGGTTGTCCGATCAAGATGATTTCGGAAGCGTTGGACTATCGTTGTCATTCTAATCAGATCTGTACGGTCTAATTTGTCATCTGCAGCTTCAAAACATCTACGATTAAAATCATCTCTCATTAGTACATAAAATGACAATATTATCTATATGACTAATAAACTAGCTATTGTGCAAATTACAATGCCTATGAATGCATTATTCCTAAGTTATGCTAGAATCTAGCTTAATTCAGGTGATTTATGTTGCATGATTGTTGTGCAATCAACTACAACAAACACTTTGATTATAATTGAGAAAAATGATCATCAATTTTGGCATTGTTGCTAGGGAGGCAATGGATCTAGTTACCTTAGTTACATTTAGATTAGATTTGCATTTAGGTTGCTAACTTTCTTTTGTGTTTTTATTTGTGTTCTTGCAGGAATCATGAGGAATTCGTGGTTGTGAAGATTTGTAGCGAAGAATCAAGATTGCAGGTGAAGACCAAAGGTAAGTATCTCATCCTTAGTCTAGTTAGGTTTATTTCTTGCTATCTTGCATTGAAAAAAAAAAAGAAATCTATCATGTGATAAGGCCTTGAAAGATCATATCTTCTTGAAACAAAATTCAAATTGGATCTTAGTACGAATTTCAAAATGTGATTCCAAATATTTGGTGCATCTAAAAATTCTAAGAATTTTACTGGTTGTTTCCCACGAAGTCAACAAATTGAACAATTCTCACACAAAAATTTGCTATACATTTTTCTACAAAATTTTGTTACTATTGGTGGGTATTTTTGAAAATACACTGAAAAAAATATGGCTTTTCGAATTTTTCTTGATTTTCCTAGAACTCCAACTTGGATGAATTTGTTGCGTTGGTTTGCTAATCAAATCTAATTTCACAAATAAAATTGGCAAAAGTTTCTAAGATTAGTACCATATCTATTTTTGAAAAATACTTGATAGGGGTCTAAATTGTCTGATTTACCACCCTAATTTGATAATTCTTTTAAAAATACTTCAAAGCCCCTAAAAATCTTGAAAAAATATTTATTGCATGCCTAATGAAGTGGTATTTGAGAAGCCAAAGTTGGTTTGTTGGGCCGTGCAACTTGAGCAATTAAAATTGATTCATTTGTTAGATGTTACTTGCCTAGGGTTAAATTTTAGGATTTCAATTAGGCACACATATTTTTGTTGATCTTTAAAGGAAAAAAAAATCCATCACACGTGCTTGTCAAAACTTTTGTGTGCCTTCACAAGAACTTTTCTTAAGTTTATTAACTCATTGAAACCCAAAAATCTATCTCTGAACAAGATTAATCCTAAAATTCACCACATCAAAATAATCTTATTTTTGGACCCTTGTTTGGCACACACACTATTTAATTGATTAATTAAGGCATATACCCCCTAAGTCCCATCATCTAATCTCGTACACAATAGAACCCAAGCCTTAACTAATTTGATAGACATGCCAACTAGGTTGGATATTTTTTCTAAGTCAAGCTAGACTTTTGTGGTTTGTCTTGAGACCATGTTTATTTGGACCAACTGGTGATAAGAAAGGTTGGTGTAGTAACCGCAATAACCCTTAGAGTGCCCTGCTATGCGGGGTGTCCTAGGGGATCTAGCACCCTTCTAGTCAGCCAAGTAATTCAAGGGTCAGGATAATTCAATTAGGGCTAGTAAGTTTTAGATTAGGTTCAATAGGTGCAACCATTTGGACTAGATTTGATTGCTTGAATTGTGCACACACATTTCTCTCTCATATTCTCTTCGCAACCGTAAAGTCCTTCCAAGTGTGTGCACAGTAGACGATCACAAAATCTACACTTGGTCGCACCTTTAGAAAGGGAACCTAAGAGGAAATTGATGATTGGTGAATCCAACTCTACATGTGAATCTAATTTTGAACCTGATATGTTGGCTGGCCAAGCCAACCCGAATCAACACCCTCTAAATCATAATTACCAAGGAAATCAAATGGACCAACAAGCTCAAATCCAACACCTCCAACAACAACTGAATCAATTCCAAGAAAATCATCAGACTTAAATGCAAGAGCTATGTGAGCTACTCCAAATCCAAAATCCACAACTGGAGCCTCCTTGACCCTTGAGGGATTTCTACAACCCTTCTAGTTATACACCTGTACCTTATGTTCAGGTTTCGCCTATTAAGGCACACTTTAAGATTAAGTACTCCACCATACAACTCCTACCTCGTTTTCATGGCAATAATTCTAAAGATCCTTTAAAATTCATAGAAGAGTTTATAGTCATTAGTGAAACCATTAGAATCCCAAATCTAAATGATAATGTGTTGAAGATGAAGCTCTACCCTTTTGCCTTGAAAAAGAAAGTTATCCATTAGTACTGAACCATAGGGAGGTCTATCATGACATGGGAGGAGCTAAGAAGCACTTTCCCAAAAAAGTTTTTCTCAAACGGAAAAACCAATGCACTTAGAAGAGCAATTACCACCTTCTCCCAGCAAGTAAGATAACTATTATATGAACCTTAGGAGAGATTCATGGATCTAATTGGGAAATGCTCACATCATGAGGTTCCTAGATGGAAACTAGTGTAGATATTCTATCATGGGTTAAATGATCAAATGAGAAGCCTAGTGGATGCATCACGTGGAGGCAACTTTATAAGTAAAGATAAGGATAGCACAATTGAATTATTCGAGAATATGAGTACAAATTCCCTAAATAATGCCTCAATGGAAACTTGATGTAAACACATTTACACTACTTAAAATGTCTATTTATGCATGTTCTTAAACATAGGATTGCATTTCATGATATAAATATTGCATAACATGCAACATCTTGCATTTAGAGTAGTTTGAATAAAATGGAGGTTAATTGTCTCCTTTTATGTGCTTGGACAGGGCAAACATTTTGTCGGGACCTCGGATCAAACATCCAACCGTATGGATGTGATCAGGGCAACGATTGGAGTTCAACGACTCCAAGATCGCCCTAATCAGACATCCGTAGCATCAGATAGTGACTCGGGAACCCTAGAAGATCAAGGGCCAGGATGGTGTAAATCCGCACTTCAGATGACAAATCTAACCGCACGGATGAATTTGGATCGACGATCGCAGCCCAACGACACAAAAATCGAGTCAATCCGACATCCGTGGCACCATCTACAACTTCCAGAAGATGGACAGCCAAGATAGCGCCACGTGGCCCCATCTCAGCCACCCAAATGGCCGCTTGCATCTTGTTAAGGCCCCGTGTCCGATCGCTCTCCGCTGTTGGATCTTAATCCAACAGCTGTGGTCGCTCGCGCTTAAAAGCGTCCGCGCGACCATCCGCGCCCCATAGCACAGTGGTCGAGCGTGCTTTCGCGAGCTGCAGGCGCGGGATCGAGCCGTGGCGATGAGCGGCAGGCGCGGGCGATTGGGCGCAGGTGGACCGTCATATGGAGATCGGACGGCCGCGTGCGCCCGATAGCGTCCACGCGCAATTGAACGTGCGGTGTGGACGCGCGATCACACGCGGGCGGGCGCGCAACGCAGCAGGCGGAGACGCATCTTAAGCCATCCGATCTCGCGATCGGACAGCTGAAAAGCGACGAACGTACGCAAGCCGTTGAGCGCGCGAGCAAGCGAGGAGGCGCGCGAGCCGCCCACGACGCCCACGTTGAGGGCTTTAGTGACGGATTTATCCGTCACTAAAGACCCCTCTTTTATTATTTTGAAGTTTTAATGTCCATTTTGCCCCCACTCCTTGCAACTATAAAAGGAGACCCCCTCCATACGAAATTCTCATCCCTTCTTTCTCCTCTCTACCCCTCCAAAGCTAAAAAGAAGCTTGTCCCACACCCGGGATGCTTCTCGCGAGATAAAGTCCAATTTTCATTCCCCTTCGGAAGTGGATCCCGCGACGACGACGGCGTGCTGCCCCGTTCCCGTTCTTCTACTTCGTCCTCCTTCGTCCTGCTTCGTTCTCCTTCGTCCAGGCGTCGTCCCATCCGACTCATCCTCCAAGCAATCGTCGAGGCGGATAACTTCTCTCTCCCATTCTTATTTACAACTTTTCTAGTGTAGAATTTTCCTATTTTATAGTGTAATTGATTTTTCGCTTTCTAGTGTAACTTTTATTTAGTTTGATTATATAAACAATTGAAATATTGAATGCATGTTCTCTTTTTCTCTCTCTCTCTCTTTCTTTCTCTCTCTCTCTCTCTTTCTTTTAGTCTGATAGCTCCATTGTAATTATATCGCCTTGCTTATCAAAAATCCTAAAAAAAATATAATTGCGAATATAGATCAACGTAGCCTCCCTGTGTTTGACCTGGAATTCTTTTCGGTATAAATTTTATTTGTTGAACATGAATTCTTCGCTTTCGAACTACAACGACAGGTTTTCCAAAACCAAACACATAAGTGTAACGATTCGCAAAATGTTTCAACATTTTGGCGCCATTGCCAAGGAGGCAACGATTTCCGATCTTTCCTTCGCATTTCTTGCAGTTTATTTGTTTTCTAACTAGCTTTCTCTTGTGTCTATTATTTTACAGAGACCTCCATCAAGGAATCAACAAGCGGTAGACTGGAGTAAAGTGCAGTTGAAGACAACTGTAAGTGCTCCCCCATTCTTTCCCCCTCCAAAGATTTCAATCGCCACATTAAATCCAAATCCCAATTAACCTAGGTGTTTGCATAAATCCTAGGAATAGTTTAGTTGTTTGGATTTTCACTCACATTCATTCCACCCTCATTCATAAAAAATAACAAAAAGATAATCTTGTGGGGTAATTTCCAACAAACTCACAACAAACACCCACATTCAAGGCACTTGATCAACTCGATTTGTTTTCTACTCAATCGGGTTCTGATCTGTGGAACCGGAACACACAAAGCAACACATAACAGAGTAGAAATTATTCTAGGTTAACCATTTTTTGAGTGCCTAACTTAGTGGTGCACTTGTGGCCAATTATTTGAGTTGTTTGGGCCGCACCACTTTATTTTAAAACCAACTCAAGTAGCTCCTCCTTAGGGTTTTCAATCTAGGTATATTCCAGGCACTCCACTTTCTTTCTAATTTTAAAGGAAAACAATCTTCACCCGTGTTTTACAACTTGGTTTGCCTAAAAACTTGATTGCAATTCACCTAATTTGAAACCCTAAAAGCTACTTAAGCAAGATTTGAACATTAAAATTCACTCATTATCAATAATCTTGCTTGAAAACCCTGGTTGTGCACGCACTTACACAAATCTCAATCAATCATTAAGGGCACAACCCATTGTAAGGGCCCATCACATTCCATAAGCACCACAATCCCAGGCCTTAATAAAATTGAGTAGACGTTGGCCTTAAGGTTTGATTCGCTCTTCAGGGCCTAGTCTGAGATTATTTTTTATTAACCTACTTATACTGATTAATCTGATGTCTAGCTAGGGGAGTAGCGTCAAACAACCGCGGCTGGGGGGTACACTAGGAACCGGAGGCGAAAGCCAAAGGAAGAACCTTCTCCCCAGTCCCTCCTTCTAACTGGTTGGATTAAACAGACGTAAGTAGAGTAAATCACTTACAGTCTTAAGGATGGTTTTGGGAGTTAGTAGATCCTTAGGCTACCCCACTTAAGGACAGCCTTGTTTTGTTATGTTGCAGGGTCCCTATCCCCAGTCCTTCCGACCTTCTCCTAGTTTATGCTGGGAAGATGGTCATTGAATCCTCGATTGGAAGGACCGTTAGAACATTCTAGGAGGCGCAAGTTAGATTTTGGTCAATTTGATCCCATGGCCGAACAACAGCCTCCTCTGCTTGAAAATCCACAGGAAGAATTTCGAAGGCAGCTGGAACAAATGCAGAGAATGCAGGAATGGTTCCAGAGAATGCAAGGCACTCAGCCCTTGAAGGATTTTTATGATCCTTCAAATTACGGGGAACGTCCCAGCGTCCAGATTCCAGCCGGTGAAGTAGAAATCAAGCCCCAGGTGTTAAGCCTGATTAAACATTATCATGGGCTTGGCTCCGAAGATCCGTTTCAACACTTGGAAGATTTGACCACTTTGGTCCAGACCACCAAGGCTCGAAACGTTAACGAGGAGAAAATGATCATGAGGCTCTTCCCCCACTCTCTTAGGGATAAAGCCGCGCATTGGTATAGGACAATAGGAAGAGCAATTACAACTTGGAATGAGTTGAAATCGACCTTTCTGAAGAAATTCTTCCCAGTCAGTCGTACCAACGCTTTGAGACGGGCAATCACTACATTTACCCAGCGACCGGGGGAGTAGTTTCATGTGGCTTGGGAGCGATTCCAAGACTTACTGCGGAGGTGTCCACACCACGAGGTGTCGAAATGGCAACTCGTGTAGATCTTCTATCATGGGTTGAATGAGCAACTCAGAAACCATGTGGATGCTTCTTACGGAGGCAATTTCCTCAATAAAGATGTAGATAGTGCACATGATTTATTTGAAGAAATGAGTGAGAATTCAATTAATCATGCCTCCATGGATACTTTTAACTGGTCCCAGCAACCCAGATCGAATGTCAATGAAGTCCATGACTCTCATTCATTTGATATGGAATTGATTTGTAATAAACTTGATACGGTGGACTTGGTTGCTAAAAGAATGGAAGAGTGGATGGCTGGCAATTCTATGAACAACTCTCAATCCACTCAATCCAAAAATTCGGGATTCCATTCCTCACGAGCTCCTTCTAGACGGGAGTTCGTGAATCAACTTGATGCGACTCAACCCATGAGTCAACATTTTTCGGAACCCCATGGGTTCCCAACTGGGGCCTTTGATCCCAGTTTTTCTGATCCTTCCCTTTCTTTCTCTCCATCCTCACCCTATGAGGATGTCTGTGCTGTACAAGAGAATGTTAGATCCAACCCCTACTCGAATGCCTATAATCCAGGTTGGAGAAACCACCCTAACTTCTCTTGGAAAAATCCGGGGCAACAGACCCAATTCCGACCCAGCAACTATGCTCCACAACGACCAATGGGTCAGGGTCAAGTATATACTCAGTTGCCTCCGAATCAGGTCAATCAGCCAGCTTGGAATGCCCGTCAACCCGCAAGGCAGGCTGATTTGAACCGTCAAATGGTAGAGATGCAAGGATCTATGCTCCAGCTCATGCAGCAAATGAAAAACTCGCTGGACAACTTGCAATCCGGGCTCATTGCTAACTCTCGTCAACCCGGATCTCTACCATCCCAACCCGTACCCAACCCGCAAAACATTATAAATCGGGCAATCAAGCCCAAGGGTACGGAAATCAGAGGGACCCGCACGCACATGCTCAGGTGGTTGAGCAGAGTTCCTCATCTTCTTCTTCTGCAAATCAACAATTCATGGTCAATCAAGCCCCTCCAATCTTTCCTAACCCTCCCCAAGACCCAAATTATTACGCTTCTGCAAATTCTGTCACTTTGAGGAGTGGTAAGAAGACTCAGGATCCACAACCACACTATTCTGATCTTTTGAATCCTAAAGAATCTGAGGAAAGAGAGGAGAATTCTAGAGGAGAAATCAAGGCTCAGGAACTTGATTCCAAAGATCTGACTCATGTTCCTTTTCCTGAAGCCTTAGCCAAAGCAAAGAAGAAGTCTGTTGATAGCAATGAGGAGCTTCTGAATTTATTTAAGAATGTTGAGATCAATATTCCTCTCCTTGATGCTATCAAGCACATACCGACTTATGCAAAATTTTTAAAGGAATTATGTACACAAAAGCGTAAGTCGAGAGAATCTATTCCGAGGAAGGTGGTACTCTCCAAGCAGGCTAGCTTTATTATCCTGCACTACCTCCCTCAGAAAAAGAGAGATCCTAGTGCTCCTTTGATTTCTTGCGTTATCGGAGATTACACATTTGATAGAGCACTTTTGGATCTCGGTGCATCCATCAACCTAATTCCGACTTCTCTTTATGAGAAGTTTGGGTTAGGTGAACTTCGGCCAACTTTAGTAACGCTACAGTTAGCAGACCGTTCGGTCACAAACCCGTGAGGCGTTATTGAAGATGTTATAGTTAAGGTCAGGGATTTCTATTTTCCTGTAGATTTCCTTGTCCTTGACATGGATGTACCAGATAATCTGAGGAACACGCCCATCATTCTGGGGCGTCCGTTCCTGGCTACCGCAAAGGCCAACATTAATTGTGAAAGAGGTAGCATGGAAATCGCCTTTGGGGATCAACAAATGAAATTGGATATTTTTAATGTGATCAACAAATTTGAGGATTGTGGATTTATTGAGAAACTTGATGAGGATAATGTTAATATTGAAACTTGTTTGATAGTTTCTTCAATTGAAAGTTCCTCTTTGGTTGATGAATTTGACCCGCAACCCTCTGACCTGACATCTTCGGAAGAGGTTACTGATTTTGTTCACTCAAAACCTCTTCCTCTTATTGAATCTTCAGCATCTACCTTACCATCAATCATTACCCCACCCCAGCTTGAATTGAAACCATTGCCCGAGAATTTAAAATATCAATTTTTAGGACCGTAGAATACGCTCCCTGTGATTATTAGTGCTAAATTGACAAAGGAGCAAGAGATTAAATTGATTAAGGTCCTAAAGGAACATAAGGAGGCAATTGGTTGGACCATTCATGACCTCAGGGGGATCGAGCCATCTTACTGTAATCATAGAATATTTTTGGAAGATGGATCCCGCCCTTCTCGCCAGATGCAGAGGAGATTGAATCCAAATATGCGAGAAGTGGTCAAAAAGGAAATCATCAAGTGGCTCAATGCAGGAATTATTTATCCAATCTTTGACAGTCCCTGGGTAAGTCCCGTTCAGATTGTTCCAAAGAAAGTCGGGATTACTGTTGTGACTAATGAGAGAGGTAAATCTATCACAACTCGTTCAGCTTCCTCTTGGAGAGTTTGTATTGATTACAGGAAGCTGAACACAGCCACTAAAAAGGATCATTTTCCCTTGCCCTTCATTGATCAAATCTTGGAAAAATTAACTGGGCAGAAGTACTTCAGTTTTCTTGATGGCTACTCGGGATACAACCAAGTTCCTATCCATCCCGAGGATCAGGAAAAAACTACTTTCACCTGTCCCTACGGAACCTTTGCTTTTCGTAGGATGACTTTTAGGTTATGCAATGCACCTACGACTTTTCAAAGGTGTATGCTAGCCATATTTTCCGACATGGTGGGAGAGTTTATGGAAGTCTTCATCGATGATTTCATTTGACTCTTGTTTAGCTAATTTAGAAATGATTCTTAAGCGATGTATCAAGACACGACTGGTCCTTAGCTGGGAAAAGAGTCATTTCATGACCCAAGAAGAAATCGTTTTGGGTCATGTAATCTCTCAACGGGGAATTGAAGTAGACAAAGCTAAGGTTGATGCTATCGCTAAACTTCCTCCTCCCACATCTGTTAAACAAATTAGATCATTTCTTGGCCATGTGGGATTTTATCGAAGATTCATCAAGGATTTCTCGAAGGTTACTCGTCCTTTGAGCAATCTTCTTGCCAAAGAAACGTCGTTTGTTTTTTACGAATCATGCCGAAAGGCATTTGATTTTCTGAAAATGGCAGTCACCTGTGCTCCAATTTTGCAACCACCAATTTGGACAGCCCCTTTTGAGATCATGACCGACACTTCTGATTACGCGGTCGGGGCTGTACTGGGTCAGAAAATTGATCGAAATCCCTCTGTCATTTACTACACTAGTAAAACTCTGGATGAAGCCCAGAGGATTTACACTGTTACTGAAAAGGAATTACTAGCTGTAGTATTTGCGTTGGAAAAATTCAAGGCTTATCTCTTGGGGTCTCATGTTATTGTTTATACCGACCACTCGGCCGTGAGACATCTCTTGGCTAAAAAGGATGCTAAACCCCAGCTTATTCGTTGGATTCTTCTTCAAGAATTTGATCTTGAAATCAAGGATAAAGCCGGGGTGCAAAATGTGGTAGCGGATCATTTGCCGAGACTCCTAGGTGATTCTTCTTGTCCGGACATTCAGATTGCTGACACTTTTCCGGACGAAACCATTCTTGCAGTTTTAGGTGTCCACTCCTCATGGTTTGCTGACATTGTTAACTATTTGGCCGTTGGTCAAATCCCCCAGGATTGGACCAAGCAACAACGAGATAGACTCAAATCTGAGGCCAAATACTACTTTTGGGAGGACCCTGAACTGTATCGCATCGGCTCTGATCAGATTATTCGTCGATGCATACCGGAAAATGAATTCAACAGTATACTCGAGTTCTACCATGCATCTGGGTGTGGTGGACATTTCTCCGGGAGAAAGACGGCTGCAAAAATCTTGCAATCTAGCTTCTATTGGCCGTCTTTATTCAAGGATGCCCAGGACTTCTCAAGGTCATGTTCTTGATGTCAGTCACTCGGGAACATAACTAAGAGAGACATGATGCCCCTAAACCCTATTCTTCCTGTAGAAATTTTTGATGTTTGGGGCATCGATTTCATGGGACCCTTTATCCCTTCATTTGGACATCAGTACATTCTTGTTGCTGTTGATTATGTGTCCAAATGGATTGAGGCAATTCCCACCCGAACCAATGACCACAAGGTGGTCATCAATTTTGTCAAGAAAAATATCTTCAGTAGGTTCGGGATTCCGAGGGCTATCATCAGTGATGGTGGCACTCATTTTACTAATGCCCAATTCCGAAATTTATTGGCCAAATACGGGGTTAACCATCGAATTTCCACACCTTACCATCCCCAAACGAATGGACAAGCCAAGATCTCCAATCGAGAGATCAAGAACATTCTGCAAAAAATGGTTAGGCCTGATCGCAAGGATTAGACTCAAAAGCTTAAGGATGCTCTTTGGGCCTACCGTACGGCGTATAAAATGCCCATCGTCATGTCTCCATTCCATTTGGTGTATGGAAAGGCGTGCCATCTACCCGTAGAGATTGAACACAGGGCATTCTGGGCAATCAAACAATGCAATTTAGATCTGAATCTAGCTGGAAAGACCAGGAAACTCCAACTATCTAAGTTGGAGGAGCTTAGAAATGATGCTTGTGAGAATGCCAAGATCTACAAGGGTCGGACCAAAGCTCTACAAGATCAAATGATTTCCCGCAAGAGCTTTGAGCCAAACCAGAAGGTCTGGTTATTTGATTCTAAACTTAAGCTCTTTCCTGGTAAACTTAGATCTAAATGGAATGGCCCATTCATAATTGATCAGATTTTTCCTAATGGTGCCGTTCAGATTTCTGACCCAAAGATGGGTAACACCTTTAAAGTCAACGATCAACGTTTGAAGCCTGTTGTTGACCGTAATCTTCCAGAACTCGTCTCAGACTCTGTTGCTCTAGCCATTCTGTGACTTCTTTGGCTGGACTTCACCTAGCTGACGGCATTAAACTCAGCAGTTGTACATACGACACAAGGCTGATACGAGCTTCATATCCAGGTGATGAGAGCCTCATCATGAGCCATAACTAGCTCATTTTGACCCAATAAAGAAGATAAAAGCTCCTACATAACCTAGAAGAAGGCTTAACTGAAGGAATAAGTCCTCTGAGAAGAAAACATGAATTAAAGGTTAAAACTGCAATTTTACCATTGCAGTACATAAACGAGACTTCTCAAAGGCAAAACACAGGTCAAAAGGTCTAAATGAGATAAAAAGTGGGTTGAGTCAATCAGAAATGGGTTCATGTGCAATCTAGGAAGTAAATGATATGTGGTAACCCTAAAACAGACCCGCTTAATTCAACAAGCTTTCGGTCAGGATAAAATCAATTAAACCCTCTAAAAATCATGGAAAAATATCCCCTAGGGTTTAGAACACTTAATTTGGCCTTTGGAACCCAGTTTGACCTAGATTAGGGTCCTAGTTCATCAATTAACCTAATTTGGGTTTTTACGCAAAATGTCAAGAAGGACGAGGTCAAACCTAAAATCCAACTTCACCATTTGATTCCTTAGGTCAAACTTAGGTTTGTACCAAAATTTGGACCTAAGGGGAGGTCATCTTGACCTACTTTGCAATTTAGTACACACAAATCACAATTTGGTCCCTATCTTTTGAAAAGCATAACAGAAAGCCCCCTAACTTTCTCGCCACCTTTGCAATCAGGTCCTACCGCCATTATTAGGGCAGAATCCTGCTCCGGCGAGGATTTGAGAGGGAATCCTCTCTGATTCCTCAGAGATCCCCGCCCAGAAATGGAAGGGAGATTCTCTGAGGAATCTCCTTCCATCTGAGGCCAATCTTGATCCCTGGTGTGAACCCAATCTCTCGTGCGAACGCACGAGGGATTTGGGTATCTAAACTCTTTCCATCTCCGGCGACCGACCTCAGACGATTGCGTGCCTTCCACACCTTGAACGACTGGCCCAGTGCCTATATAAGAACCCACACCTCCGGCCGCTCATCTTCAGCTTGATTTGGTCGAGTTTCCACCTCCAATTCATCTCCTCCTGCCCAGCCAAAATTCCCAGCAAGCTCCGGTGAGCCCCCCTCCCCTCCCTCTTCGCTCTGCCACAAAACCAGTGGCAGAGTTATCTTCCTAACTCTCCTCCGCGTCACGCAGCACCCGCGCACGTCGCCTCAGCCCCGTCGTCGCCGCCGTTCTCCCCCACTGGGCAGCATCTTCTCCGGCGACAGCAGGTACTGCTGTTCGCCTCTCTGTCCCCCTTCATCCCTGTAGTTAGGCCAAATACCTTCTCCACATTCCCCTCTCTCTTTTTCCCTTGCTATTTTATCTAATTACCCCCCGACTGTGTCTGAACACTTCCATCTTCCTCGCCTCCGACCGACCTCCGGCGAGTCGCCCACACCACTCCGCCCCTCCACACGGCTCGCCAACCCCCTCGTAAGCTCCGCCTCACCACCAGGAACTCATTCCACCCCTCCACTGCCACTCCAGACCTCCACAATAACCCCCCGACCAACCCCACAACTCCGGCCACAGGTTAACCTAGGCACGCATGCCTAGACCGACCTGCAGCCTGCAACACCGTCCACCGCCTTCACCGTGCTACGGCAAAGGTCTCTAGCTGGTCTGATTGGGCCGAGAGGCTCATTTTGTGTATGACAGTGTTGATGCTCCTGCCGCCATGGATGACATTTGAAGAAGTTCCATAGCAGCTCCAGGCGCCAGGGCTCCCAGGCTGCAGGTGCTGTGTAATCGTGCGAGTGTCGCGAAGTGCCCTGGTCCATCAAGGAGCGCAAGCAAAGCCAGCAGCTGTGGGGATGGCACGCGAGTCTGCGGGCGCGTGCGAAATCAGGGTAGAAACTTTAGTCCCACATCGTGGAGAGACGAGGCGCTGCTGCGACATAGATTGAATTTGTGATATTACCTTAACGCCTCCGTAAGCACAAGGGTGAGGTCCCTCACCTGCCCCCCAACGCACGCCTCGTCCGCGGCTTGACCACGCGGATCTGGCGGGATCCGACCGACCCAATCCTTGAGCACTCCTCGCGCATCACACCACCTGCAGGTGCACCTGGTCCCGGGTACGATCCGACCCAAATATCCGTGTGGCTCTGGGAGAGCGTCCCTGAGTGAATTGTTGAGAGAGAGAGACGCGTGGGTAGAGGGATATGGGTAGGTTTTGCTCCTGTGTAGGCATACTGAGCGTGGAGAGACTTAGCCGCAAGGAGAAGAGAAGAAGCAGAAGAAGAAACTGAGCGAAGGAGAGACCAAGGTAGAGAAGAAGAAGAGGAAAGAAGCCTTCGCAGGAGAAGACGGAAGGGCAAGGCAGAAGCAAGCCAGAGAATGAAAGAAAGGTCAAGTGAAGACAGCAAAATCAGGAGAAGAAAGAAGGAAGGCAAGGTAGGAGAAGAAACAAGAGAAAAGATACAAAGGCAGGAAGAAGAAGCCTTCTCTAGCAAAGAAGATCAGAAGAAGAAAAAGGGGAAAATACTTTTAAGGCGTTTGATCACCAGATCAGACGTCCAATTTCATTTTTTTTGTCATAATTACTTTTAATGGCATACATTCATATTTGAATTAACATTTTGAGTAAATTAGAGTGTTCAATTACATTTTGATTAGTAGTAAATTCCATTTGCTCCCTGTGTTCGACCTCGGATACCCCGATTTTCGAGTAATAAAATTCTCTATTTGTTTGAACGCTTTGTCGGCTATACTACAACGTGATATACTTTAAACCCGCACAAAAAGCGCGACAACACCAGGTGACATCTTTCATATTTTACCCTTTCTTTCATGTCTCTTTTTCAATGACATTGCATCAGCTAGGCATGGGGGGGTGGATTCATTCTTGAATTATTTGGTCAGCTTTGTGAAATCCATATAAATTGTCTCTCTTCTTATTTAAAAAAAATAAATAAATAAATAAATTAGGAAGGATTAGTTGGACATTAGGATTTTTCAATCCTAAGAAATTTTACATTAGGATCTAAACACAAAGACCCCTCAGGTCTTTAGACTTAATTAGCCTGTGTATCCACTAAAATGTGGATTTGTTTTTGAGTCCTCGCCATCTTAATTCTATTATAATTGGAATAAATAAGTTTGGGTGATAAGTACACGACTTATCAACCCGCCCTCTGATTTGAGGGAATTTTGAGTTTTAAGCATCTACATACTTTCTTTGCACTGACTCGTTGTTCGACGATTCTAACGGAAATTGGGTAGCTAATGAACCTTCTACGGTGATATGGCTGGCAAGTTATCGTGGGTAACAGCCCATAGGTAGGTTGTCCAGAGCCCAATCACTGGACCTTTCTTAGTTTGCTTCCTTTAGGTAAATATTAGACTAGGGAAGCCACCTACTTAAAAAAAAAAAGGATAAAAGAACAAAAAAAAATAAGACACACTTCGCCGCACGAGTATGGCTGGCAAGTTGTCGGTGGTAACAACTCATCGACCGGTTGTCCAAAACCCAACTCAGAAAATGCACTAAAAATTCCCAAAACACTTAGGAAGAAGCGGAGAAGTAGAATAAACTGAGGAGACATACACTAGATTCACCCTTGTGTTGACCCCGTAAAAATAAAATAAAATAAAAGTAGGGAGAAAGCTACTGGTTGTAAAGATACACCTTTAGGTAGAATTCTTGTTAGGTCACCTAGAGGCGTAGAAATCCGAAGTCCGTTTTAATTGCAGGTCAACGAGTCTATCATAATCACAATAAGATGCTTAAAGCTTAGGATTCTCATCAAATTTTGGGTGAGTTGAATGGCCATAGAAAGCCACTCTTAAACCCAAAAATTTGAAAATCCAAAAAAACTAGAAAAGAGAAAAAGAGAAAAAGAAATTTTTCTTTTAATAAGGCGAGGGCTTGAGGTGGTCTGCATTTTGGCTGACACCCGGGCACTATTGTGTCTTTGAAAGTTCAGTTCCTAAGTAGTCAATTTCTTAATGATTGAAAATAACTCAAGTCCAAATAATCCAACCTAATTCTTTTATAAATAGCATATAGTTTTGCTAGGGACTAGCAAAAGATAGGCATGGGGTTATGATGTAAACACATTTACACAACTTAAAATGTCTATTTATGCATGTTCTTAAGCATAGGATTGCATTTCATGATATAAATATTGCATAACATGCATCATCTTGCATTTAGAGTAGTTTGAATAAAATTGAGGTTAATTGTCTCCTTTTATGTGCTTGGACAGGGCAAACATTTTGTCGGGACCTCGGATCAAAGATCCAACCGTATGGATGTGATCAGGGCAACGATTGGAGTTCAACGACTCCAAGATTGCCCTAATCAGACATCCGTAGCATCAGATAGTGACCCGGGAACCCTAGAAGATCAAGGGACAGGATGGTGTAAATCCGCACTTCAGATGACAAATCCGATCGCACAGATGAATTTGGATCGACAATCGTAGCCCAACGACAAAAAAATTGAGTCAATCCGACATCCGTGGCACCATCTACAACTTCCAGAAGATGGACGGCCAAGATAGCGCCACGTGGCCCCATCTCAGCTGCCTAAACGGTCGCTTCAATCTTGTGAAGGCCCCACGCCCGATCGCTCTCCGTCGTTGGATCTTAATCCAACGGTTGTGGTCGCTCGCGCTTAAAAGCATCCGCTCAACCATCCGCACCCCATAGCACAGTGGTCGAGCACGCTTTCGCGAGCGGCAGGCGCGGGATTGAGCCGTGGCGAGGAGAGGCAGGCGCGGGCGATTGGGCGCGGGTGGAGCTTCAGATGGAGATCGGACGGCCGCGCGCGCCCGATAGCGTCCACGCGCAATTGAACACGCGGCGCGGACGCGCGATTGCACGAGGGCGGGCGCGCAACGTAGAGGGCGGAGACGCATCTTAAGCCGTCCGATCTCGCGATTGGACGGATGAAAAGCGATGAACGTGCGCAAGCCGTTGAGCGCGCGAGTAGGTGAGGAGGCGTGCGCGAGCCACCCACGACGCCCATGTTGAGGGCTTTAGTGACGGATTTATCCGTCACTAAAGACCCCTCTTTTATTATTTTGAAGTTGTAATGTCTATTTTGCCCCCACTACTTGCAACTATAAAAGGAGACCCCCTCCATACGAAATTCTCATCCCTTCTTTCTCCTCTCTACCCCTCCAAATCTCAAAAGAAGCTTGTCCCACACCCGGGATGCTTCTCACGAGATAAAGTCCAATTTTCGTTCCCCTTCGGAAGTGCATCCCGCGACGACGACGGCGTGCTGCTCCGTTCCCGTTCTTCTTCTTCGTCCTCCTTCGTCCTGCTTCGTTCTCCTTCGTCCAGGCGTTGTCCCGTCCAGCTCGTCCTCCAAGCAATCGTCGAGGAGGATAACTTCTCTCTCCCATTCTTATTTACAGCTTTTCTAGTGTAGAATTTTCTTATTTTATAGTGTAATTGATTTTTTGCTTTCTAGTGTAACTTTTATTTAGTTTGATTATATAAACAATTGAAATATTGAATGCATGTTCTCTCTCTCTCTCTTTTAGTCTGATAGCTCCATTGTAATTATATCGCCTTGCTTATCAAAAATCCTAAAAAAAATATAATTGCGAATATAGATCAACGTAGTCTCCCTGTGTTCGACCCAGAATTCTTTTCGGTATAAATTTTATTTGTTGAACACGAATTCTTCGCTTTCGAACTACAACGACAGGTTTTCCAAAACCAAACACGTAAGCGTAGCGATTCGCAAAACGTTTCAACAAAACTTATCGAAGATATATGCAATCCAAGAGTGGAGCTTATGAGGTGCAAGATAATACAAATAATGTGGATATGAATTTAATATGCAAGAAGTTGGATAAGGTTGATTTGGTATCAAGAAGCTAGTTGAACCGATGAGCCAAAATATGAAGGTAGTAACCCTCCCTTCACCTGCTATCTGAGATCCCTCAGGGGTGAGTTTGTGAATAACCTGCACATGGCTCAGAATATGAGCCATTTGACCAAGGACCCTCTTAATGGGGTACAAATAGGGACCTTTGATCCCTGTAATCCTAATTCTATACTGTTATCCTCATCATCATCTAGATATGAGGATTTTTGGCTATTCAAGAAAATAGTAGAAATAATGCTTTCTCCAACACTTACAATCCTGGTTGGAGAAATCACCCAAATTTCTCTTGGAAAAGCCAATGGCAATGGAACTAGCAAATGCCCCAATCTAGACCCTATCAAGTTAACCCTAATTTCCAAAGCACTTTCAACCAAGGTCAGACCTATCGACCCTTGCTACCTAGTTAGGTGATCAAAACAAATGAAAAATAATAATTGATGGACACACACACTTCGATGTTGCAATCTATGCAACAAATAACTCACTCCATCAATTATCTGAAAAATCACTTTAGGACCTAAACCTAATGCTAGACCAACTAGTGCCCACCCTTCCCAAGTTGTTCTAAACCCTAGAAATGGACCTAATAGAGGAACCTTGCCTCTAGGGTTTAATCAAAATCGAGAGCTACAAAACCAAGCTCATGTGATTCAACAGGCTCCCTTGATTCGTCTCGGCTTTAACACACCTCTAAATCAAACTAATCTTGGAATCGACTACATCAGACTTCTCAATAGGTTGGACTTGACCTGTGAGTTCATCTATAGGCTCAAATCAGTATCCATCCACTACTGCTAATTCAATCACCCTAAGAAGTGGGAAGACCACCCAAGACCTTACTTGGACCTCTAACTCAATCCCTAAAGGTCTTGGTGCACCCGAATTGACTAAGGAGCTTGAATTTGAAGAAAAAGGGACCCAAGCTCATGACTGAATGGACCAAGTGATCCACATTCCTTTCCCTAAGGCCCTGAATAGGTCCAAAAAGAAGAAGCCCTAACTTGATAATGAAATGTGGCATGATTTGTTTAAGCAAGTCCAGATCAATGTGCCATTCCTTGAAGCTCTCAAATACATCCCGTCTTGCGCTAAGTACTTAAAGGAATTAACCATGACAAGGTGCAAGCCTAAATCAAGCACTACTAGGATGGAAATTCTGTCTAAACAAGTAACTTCATTGATTTTGAACCAACTACCACCTTAGAAGAAAGACTCGGGAGCCCCTCTGATTTCTTGCAGCAATGGTAACTTGAATTTTAACAAGGCACTCTTAGACTTAGGTGCTTTCATCAATCCCATTCCAACTATGCTTTATGAGAAACTCAGACTTGATGACTTAAAATCAAATTTTGTTACTCTACAGCAGTCAACTGATCAGTAACAACTCCAAGGGGACTGTTGAAAAATGTGATTGTTAGAGTCAATGACTTTTCCTACCTTGTTGACTTTTTAGTCCTTAACATGGAAGTATCCGAGGAATTAAGCAACATCCCCATCACCTTAGGATGACCATTCTTGGCCATTGCCAAGGCCCATATAGATTGTGATTCTGGAAACATGGAAATTGCCTTTAGGGACCAAAAGATGCAATTGGATATTTTCAAGGAATACAAGAATATTAATGGGAGTTGTAGCTTGATTGAGGAACTGGGAAGAATCAAGGAAGTCACGGCCATACAAATAATAAAAAAAAAACCGCTCCCAAGGATGTAACACAAGACTATTCTAGCTAGCTACAAAGATGCGAAGAAGATATTCGAGAGCTAGAGAAATTGTTGGGAGTGAAAGAGGAAGAATTTCCTGCCACTGCACATGATGTGGAGTTGAACTTTAAATCACTTGGCCTAATCATGGATGCTGATAGAGTCCAATAGATGAACACATGACTATATTTGAAGATTTTATGTTTGACTCAATTTCCATGGATAGGTAGTTGGAATCTAAGGCATTGCTCTTTGAGGACAGCATTTTTGCTCCAAAAGAAAATCTACTTCCTAAAGTAGGTGAAGTACAAGAATTAGATGAACCTCTAATGATTAGATTCACCTTTACATCATATCCAAATAAACCTATTTGAATCATGTATCCTGAACTTTGATTTCACATCTAATGTAACCAAGTCAGATTTTAACATTGGTGATTCAAAAGACTTGGACTTCAAGGAAGAAAGCAAGGAGGTGGTAGAACTAAGAGAAACTTCTTTTGGGAGATGATGTCAAGGATCTAAGGGTGCCTCTACTCTTAAAACACCCAACTCCTTACAAGGACCCTTGTAATTTACCTAAACTTGAGTCTTGTGAACCTAAGCTAGTCCAATACCTACACCCTCACTTCAAATCTTACTATCATTGGGCATAGAACTTTATCAAGCACAAACCTTTAGCACTTGGATTGCATAACTCCAATCCCAACATTGCACCTAATTTCCTTAGCACCAAAAGCCAATAGGGTGCAGCTTTTGTTGATTTATCTATCTTATACTCAACCCTCTAGAATGGATTTGCATAACCAATTGATTCACTTATCGGGACACTTCCTACTTGAGCTACAAGGTTATATGACACCTCTTACTTGAGCTACAAGGTTATATCATTTTCCCAACTTATTATTAGGTTGAATCACACGAAATAGAAAGACTATGTCGTAGTATAGTCGGGTAATAACCTAAACAACAATTTTTATAACGAAACTCTAGTGAGTCTTGGTCAATCTCAAGGACGTGATTAATAGAGAAATTAATTTTGATCCTACTTGCTTTAAAAATGTAGTCTGGTCTCTAAGTTAAGAATATATGATCCATCGGTCACATTATTAACACGAAGAACATGTGTGTGTGTTAGAGAAATTATGAATGTCAACGAGTGGGTTTCAATATGCACAATTTCAACTATGCAAAGGCTACCAACAGAATTCACATCTAACGCTAAATCATTTATACGTGCTAAAACTATCATTATTTATTTTTAATAAAGGAAATCAAATTCAAAATAATATATCATATTTAAATGGTCGTCTCTAGATACATGCTTCAACTAACACTATGAATGCAGTAAAAGAACAATAATAAAGAGAGAAAAGTAGAGAGATGAGAGCAGAGATGATGGCACTAATTGTGCTCTGGCACGGAGTGCTTCGGCAACCTAGGATTGCTTCAGAAAGAGTAGCAAAATTGGCCCCTTTGGTGGTGAGGGGACAGTGAGGAGCTTGGAGGAGGAGAGCTCTTGAAGTGGAATTGGAGGTGGACATGCTCAGTGGAGGTGAATCATGATATGGGGGGGTCCTTGACCCTTTATATAGGCAAATTGGGGGGTAAAATAGGTATCTTAGGGCCCCCAACCGTGCCATCAAGCTAGAGTGAACGAGGACCGTCGATCTGCTGATCAAGGGCTTTGATTGCGTCAAGATCGACCTCAGATCGTGCTCCATCACATCCTTCAACGTGCGTTCGCTATGTGGCTTCATCGTGGTCGTTTGATCTCCATTGTACGGTTGCGATCTCGTCAAGGCCACTACTGCCTACTCCTCATCGTGTGCTTAATGCCCGCACTCAATCAAGGTCGTTCATTTGTTGATAGAATGGTCAAGATCTCATCAACCACGCATTCCATCGCGTGTAGCTCACATGAGGCTCACGTACAGACACACGTCATCATGCGCATCCCAATCTTTGCTCATCGTCTGTGCCGCGTGGCCCGCTACCTGCCGCTCGTTCCAAATCCAATGCTTGAATTTTGCGTGCCCAGCATCGAGCACAATTTCACCCCTCCATTACGTCTCAAACGGGCGCTCGGCACTCGCCTTGAGGATCTCAACCAACGTGCTACACCCATGTTTATATCGAGGTCTTGACTTTGCGTGTGTGCACCGTCAGCCATTGGATCATCTCAGCCGTTAGATGACAATCCAACTACTGAGTTGAAGCTCCTCTTAATGAAGTGCGATGATCCGACTACGTGGAGCATCTGTGGCCATTGGATGACGATCCAACAGCCCACAAATCTCATGGGGGCACCTTCAAAGAAGAGGGCACGGTGGGGAGCCGTTGGGATGGCACCATGTGGCACCATCCTGACCGTCCATCTTCTTTCCTTTGTAGATGGTGCTACAAGGCCCTAATCGAAGTGATTTTTGCATCATCGAACTGCAATCGTCGCTCTAAGTCCATCCATATTGTAGAATTGATCATCCACAACCTCGAAACATCTACAATCATTATTAACTATCAATTAGAACATAAAAATAGCATTGTTCTTTACATAGCTAAATAAGTCAATTATGATGCAACTATGCAGCTCATGCATGCATTATTCCTAAGTTAAGCTATAATCTAACTCGATTCAGGTCAATTAAGTCCAATGATTGTTGCGCAATGACTTATATTTATGAGGGCCAGATGATTAATATTTCTTTACTGAAATACTGGTCCTTGTAAATGTCTGAACTGCGACTAGCTGTAGACATAAAATTCAGTGCTTGTTAGGAGGCAACCCAACATTGATTTCTGCTAACTTAGTTTCTTTGCCTTTATTTTAGTGTATAGATTAATTGGGAATAGCTGGATTATTCAAAAGAGACATCAGGTTCAATCATTCTTCTCTCAAGCTATTTATGTACTTTCTGCTTTAGTCATACATTGAGGAGATAATGCATGAAATAGGCATGGGGGGTGTGTGTAATTTTTCAAAAATCCAACTACTTGTTTTTGTTTCCTATGTTCCTGTGTTTTCTTTCATGATCACCTATTTTCCTGTTCCATTTTTTTCAAAAAAAAATAAATCGATGTTTTTAGAGTCCTAAGCTAGGAAAAGTCGAAAATTATTGACTTTGATGAATTACAAATCCTAAGAAACGTATAATGAAAGTTTTTTTGGTTAGACCCTTCAGGTAGTATTTCGACTTAATTAACTTGGGTACTTACTAAAATATGGATTTTGTTTCTTGAATCCTTAAATGAGATTTGAAAAGGCCAAAGTATTAAGTCAAAGGAGTTATAAGTTATGTAACTTGTCTTCCCACCCTCTGGTTTGAAAAGTTTGCGAAAAGTAAGTTATCTACCCTTGCACTTTTTCACTAACTCATTTTTTGGGCAACCTACCATTGAAATCTAAGTAGTTAATAGGACCTAGATTGAGGTATGGCAAGCAAGTTGCACTAGGTATGCTCCCCAGATGTAGGATGTCCAGATCCTAGCCATGTGTCTTTAGCTTTTCGTGCCTTTGTTTAGGAGATGTTCTTGAACAGGATTAGGGAAGCCACCTACCTAGAAAAATGTGTAGAAAAAATAGAATCCTAGAAAAATAAACTAGTAGGAGGAAGTAGCCTTTTGAAAAAAAATCCTAAAAACAAAATAAAAAGTGTGCATCCTAATATCTCAAAAAAAAAATACTGAGGTGTTCCAATAAGAAACCAAACGGTTCAACCGGGGTGATATAACTTCGAGGTTGACCTCGAGATAGAATTAGTCAGGTAGATCTAAGGACTTATGTCAATAGAGCAAAGAGGCGATCTTAGTCTTATTGAAAATTTAGAATTCAATAAGATTGCCCAATTGAGGAGTCAAATTCTTCTTCACACACAGAAAGCTTAACTTTCGAGTTTGATTCAAACGTTGGGTAGGTTGATTGAGACATAAAAAGTTTCTCATTTGATCCAAGTCTAAGGCTAATAGAGTCTCTAATTGGATTTAGGCAGTTTGTATTTGAGTTGGTACCTTAGAACTGTTGAGTCTTCTTGATTAAGATTTTATGTATAGTTTCTTTTGAGTTGGTGAAAAATTGAAGTCAAGATTTTTATTCATCTCAGCTTAGACTCGTATTGGTTTTATTGAATATTTTCTGGTTTTGATTTTTCTCGAGGACTGGCAAAAGATAATCATAGGGGTGTGATATATTCATATTTAATTAAGTAATTCATGCTAAACTATTGCTAGTTTGAGGATAATTTAGGTCTAATTGCATTAGAATAGGCTAGTCTAGTCATATTGCATCATTATGTAAATATTACAGTTCTAGGGTTTTTATGCAATATTTCCACTAGCTATATGTGGTACCTTGATGTGTATTAATGTCTACACATTTTCTAGGTTGAAATTCATTGGAGCTCTTTTTCATGGCCAAGCCTATCTAAGCTTAGATATTCCATATAGGTCAACCTAGTCTCCTAAGCCTTAACTCAATTAACCCTTAGACCTAGCCTAATTATGAGTCTACTTCCAAACACCCAACCACAAAATTCACCCTAACCACAAAATTCACCCAACCAAATCCTAACCCTAGCCACCCATCACACCTTAACACACCTCTTGTGGTTGTCCCTTAGCCATTAAGGAAACTCTCTTGGATGACCACATAGTTTCCTTAAAGCCTATCCCTTGATCTTAGAACCTAGGGCCCTTAATCACTACCTAAACCAAACAACAAATCCCTACAACTAACCCACCTTAGCCACCCCCTTTTCCCTTCAATCCCACATCATGTGGCCAGATGTTGTGGACCCAATACTCACAATTAAAATATGATCCTAGGGCCATTAATTCACCTCCAAAATCTTATCCTTATCTCTTCCTAAAATACCGAATACTCAGCCACCTTATTAGCTCAAATTCTAGCCATCAACACTTCATCCAATGGCCTTCATCCTCTCACCAAGTGGCCAACCACGCACCCAATTGAACAACTTAAGTGGCTAAGCCCCCTTAGCCTAAATTCTAGCCCTTGATCATCCCTTCAATCACATCTTAGCCCTCCATTAAGTTCCAACTAAAATAACTTATTTTTCTACTTAATCTTAGATCTTAACCCTTGATTTCCTATGGCCTAATCCTTGCCCTACACACCCTTGATCCAAACCTCCAAAAATCCAACAATAGGAAGCCTTCTAGTCTTCTATAGAAAGACATGCTGGATGGCTAAGAGGAGGCATTCTACCCTCTCTCAAGTTCAAAACGTTGAAGCCCTCTCCCTCAAGCCTCTCTCTACTCAAGTGCAAGTCTCTTGCATCTGAGATCCTACACTAGTCACTGGCAGAGTTTCATCCATGGGCGCTCTCATCTCCGTCTCTACATCCTCCATCTCCAGGCTTTATCCTCTGCACCCGCTCTCAACATCAGATTTCTGGTAGATTTAGCACTAAGCAATGTTAATATCTTGTTATACATGGATTAATAGGCAGTGGATTTCTATTTCAATTAGTTTTTTGAAACTAAAAATTTCTATTTCAATTATGCATATAATATAAACAGATTGTTGACCATTGATAACTTTCAATATTTACAAAATCCATTATTAATTATGCAACATTACTTTAAAAAATAAATAAATCAAGGAAACAGGCATAATCAAGCATTTGATACTCAAGTGCTCAACAAGAGGAATTATGGATTTAATGTAATCCCAAATAGGTATCCAATCATGCATTGAAAATTATAGGAAAGAATGGAAAGGCTACTCTACCTATGCTCATCTAGGGGTCACGATGACTTTGAAATTCATGCCCAAGGTCCCTTACTACTGTCCTAAGGACCTGCATGCTCCGTGCATGCTCTAAGGATCGATTCTATGTTGAGACACATAAAGGAATAGGTCAAAATAGTGATAAGGTCATATATGCAATTGTCACATACAAAATAATTTTTAAAATTGTGTTTAGGGTTTACCACATAGTAGTATGCATCAAGACAATTTCAATAGTAACAAGAACGTGAAAATTGAACGTCATTTGACCCCCTAACAGATCAAAACACAAAACATGATGCGAAATGGGAACCTCTGCATACATGCATGACACGTGCACACATCTCACCTCTTTGCCGTTGTCGCGTGCTTGTGCTTTCCTTACTACCCACCAATCAATGTGTGTCTCCACACGCCTACTCATGCATGCCTTTGCATCCACCAACTGATGCTCATCCCCGGTGCGTGTTCATGCATGTGGCGTGCACCACCACACCCCTCATTCTTTCCCTTTTTTCTTTCTTCTCTCTCTCTTCTTCTTGAGTTGTTTCTGTCATGGAGGGTGTTTAGGGGTGGATTAGGAACCCTAATACCAATTTATGCACTTAGTTTAACCCTAATTAGACCTAAGGTGGTCAAAAGACCAAAATACCCTTACCTCTTGGCCCATTAACTCAATAGCCCTGCGAAGCATATTTTTTGTTTAACTTTTGCTACGCATCTCTAATTTTTGCAGACTTGGTCTCATTGGAAATCTCTCCATAAAGATATCCAATGATACCACATAAGATCCCTTTTTTAGAATGTTTGACTAAGGGTTGGCCCAAAACACATGTTTTTCACATTTCCGAGGCATTCTGACTCAACTCGACCCCAACAAGTACCAACAAGTCCGATACGATGCAAACGTCACTAAAATGATTTGGAACTGCACTTCGACAATGATGGACCTTAGGAGTCCTGATTTTAATTTGTGTGCATATGACCTCATTAAATGTGTCTTAAGTGTAACTTGAGCTACACAACTCAAATTTCCACGAAATAGGACCCATTGGAAAGTTAACAATAAAAGGAAACCAATGGTACCCAAAATGAAGCCTTTCATGCAATTTTCCTTGAGATTTGACCAGAGTTGACCAAAACCTGCATTTCTTTATTTTTGAGTTACACTAACCTAAATCGCCCTTGACCAACATCAACGGTTTCCTGTTGACATGTTTAGTCTAAAATCAAGTTCGAGTTTGGATTTAGGGGTCATAACAGCTGGACCCCTTTATAGTCGGCCAGTCAGTTCCACAACCAATTAACTTGCTACTATGGAGAAAGTTGTCCAATAGGATGTTTAGACGACCTACTACTATGGGTTGACCCTCCTCTTCTTCCTGATGGCTATGGCTCTCTTTGGATGGTGAGATTAATGAAATTATGGAGTCATTAGGGTTACACATGGGAGACAATTATAAGGTTTCTATGACTAAACCCTTTGATGGCAACCCTTGGATCTCCGTCTAAGGGTGGGGATCTAATCCTAGTTGATATTTATAAGATAAACCAATAACAAACTTATGGATGTTTTTATCTACTACACAAAACTAACTTAATTGTAATCCAACACTTGGATTCTTTACCTAATCATATTAGGTGTAATTAAATGCTAAATCAAGTCTAATTTAACTTCTTAAATTATAATTAGTGTCTCTACCTAGTAGGAAACCATCAAATTCATTGTTGGTTTCATCACTCCAGTAGTGAAGCTTTAAGTTACCTGCAAATTTAGCACAACACCCCCTTAAGTATTCCGAATACTCATGAATCCTTCACACATGGAGGAAAATATTATCCTGAGGTCTAATCCCATTAGACAATTGTCATTCCTTAAATAATAAAACTATCGGCATCTCCTTGTATCATTGGGATGAGAACGAAGATCAGAACCTTTTTCGAAGATCCATCTTCTTGTCTTCTTGCCTTGAGTTTAATCAGGACTCTATGACCACATGTGGAATTATCGTTCCCAATAAACATGAAGTGAGCTCATGCCTCTAGTCTATTACATATGCTTATTTAATAGATTTGTGCGATCCCTTCGAGAGATCATGCATCTCATGTCCCTTTCCACATGCACCAGCTTTCCAGAATTGGCACCAAGGTGGATTTCTTTACTATAGATCCACTAAATGCATGTGCTCATGAACAAAGAAACATATCTTTCTCAGGTCAAAGGCTACGCCTTCTCCATGATAGCATTATCGAAGGATTTTAGCTAGCTCTTGTTTCATCAAGTTAACTCCGTAAACTGACCTACATGATAGTCATTAAATCTCCACTCAAGAACATCAATGAGGCAATGGCCTCTAAAGAAGGTTGCTATCCCAACTCAAACTAAAAACATGTGATTGAATCAAATGATTTCTTGATATACTATCGAATCCTCTAAATCATTTTGATCTTCCAATCAATAAACATGGGTTTATTTGATTTGGTTAACTATGCTACCCTATTCATACTGAGGGACCAAATTTATTTATTGGAAATCAAAAAAATTATTTTTATTCAGATGAAGAATGTAATCACATTAATACTCGTAATGCTCACCCTAGGCATACAAAAGCCAACGAGTAGGAGGATAAATCGTTATCAAGACACTTTGGAAAGAAAAGTTAAGTTGTCCATAACGTTCCTAGCAAAAGGAATGAAACAATGAAATGGTGATCTCAAAAAGTTCAGATACACTGATTTAGTCAATCTCAATGAGTTGAGATGTGACATTTACAATCTAATGTAGATGGTCCACATAAGATCCACTTATATTCTAGTGTAGTACAGCATTTGCTTTAGAAGAATATACACCACTGTTGTGACTCGTAAAGTGCATTTTTGATAAGAAAAGTGTCGTAGTATAGTGCGCAATACGATCAACAAAAATATTTATAAAGATAACGAGACTTGGAGTCCCTGTCGTTCGTCTCTGGGAGGCATTTATGGAAATGCAAATTTGAAATCGATCTCTTTCGCTCTACTTGCTTAAAATCTCATGCCGGTTTACGATGATTTACGTATTGATGTATGACATGTTAGTTGCCAAAAGATAGTAATTAAAACATGCAACTTCAATCACACCAAAAGATGATAACTAGGTACATGATGATTTTCAACATATATATTTATATATATAAAAGATGATGAAGATATCAGAGTCGCAGAGCACAGGTAGAGGAATGCTTGTACAAGGAAATAAAACTACTCGCTACCAGAAAACTACATACATGAATCTATGGGGGGATTTTGCATGCATCATTGGGGGAGAAGTAAGGAACTACACTATTAAGCAGTAAATAAAGCATGTAAATCTAAGAAGAACTATAAACTAATCTAGCAGAAATAAGGGCATTCGGAGGTGGCTCCAATGGCCTTTTAGTTGGTTGAGAGGAGGAGGGGCGGCCAATGGTGCTTAGGTCGGCCCTTGGAGAGAGGTTGGAGAGGTGATCCAACATCTTGGTGTGGAGGTGGTGGTGGTCATGGTGAAGCTACTCGTGGACATGGAGGTGGAGTGGATGTGGAATGAAACTAGGCTAAATGGAACCAAGAGTGGATGGGTGAAAATGGCCACCCCTTAGGTCATTTTATAGACCTAAGGGAAGCTCTCTAGAGAATTATGGAATTCTCTAGAGAGGCCTATGGTGAAAGCTCATGGGAGAGTGAGAGAGAGAGGATGGATGGTGGTTTTTAGATCTACCAAATGTGGATCTAAAAATTGAATGGCTCTTGGTTGCTAATTTTAGCAACCAAGGCAACAACACATGGTAGAGAGTTCTAGAGAACTCTAGGCTAGGTATTTTCGTGTGTATGGTGTGTGTGGGTGTGTGTGGGTGTGTGTGGGTCGAAACTTAGGTGGCTAGGTTGATTAAGTTAGGTTCTAGTAAGTTTAGGTCAAGGTAGGTCTCAAATTAGGGTTGTAAACCCTAATTCACTAGGTAAAGTGCAATTAAACTTAATACAAGTTTAATTGGGTGTGCAAAAACTTAATTGAGAGTAAAATAACTCAATTAAGTTAGGTCTAGGTCAATTGGACTCTCACTGAGTCTAATTGGATAGTGTGTGCTGAGATCAGGGATCAATTGGACTCAATGAGTCCAATTGAATAGGCTGATGGAATTGACTAAGATCCAAGTCAATTAGGTTTAGTGAAGGCCTAATTAGGTCCTTAGGGAGGTCTAGAGGTGATGTACTAGGGTTAGGACACCTTAATTTAGGTTCCTAGGGGGTTGGAATTGGGTTTAGGGACCTAGAGATCCAAGATCAAGGCTTGAATCTCAAAACAAGGTCTGGAGGGTAGTTCTGGACATCCAATAATAGTGTCAGATGTCTTATAGTGAAAAATCAAAAGTCCAGACTTGTTGTCTAGACGTCCAATCAAAGTCAGGAGGGATTCTAGGTTTTGTCTTGGCTATTCTGCAGAAATTAGACGTCTGACCAAGTGTCTGGACGTCCAATAACACTGTAGAAGTGGGTTTAAGGTGTGCGAGAGTTGGCTAAGGGTTCTAGACATCCTATAACTTATCTGGACGTCCAGATGGAGACTAGAATTAGGGTTTTGAGGTTTCCTAGGGTGTGGTAACCTAATCTAAGGGTGGCTAAGGCTTGAGGAAGCTTTTAGGCTTCCTAGGGCTAGGATGATCCTAAGTTCTTCATAATTTACTGCTTTATTCCTACTTAAATAGAATAGCATACCTCAACCCCTTTCATTATTGTCTACTACATCTTATTCTAGGTCCTCTGCTCCAGCTCTACTGCAACTCCAGTTATTCTTTATTCTTCAGATTGAGCTTTAGATCTACCTTCTGGTCAGCTTATTACCTGTAATTGACAGAATGCACCTAATCAGCACATTATAGCATTATTTTATGCATAGCTAAAAGAAAGCAGTAAGGATGCAAGTAATGCTTATGCATGCATGAACTGTCCTAACTTATACTAAGTCCTAGCCTAATTTAGGTCAATTAAGACCTATGATTGCTGTGGAATCAACCACCATACAATTATTGAAGTGAATCTATAGTAGCCTATGAAGCTACCACATGGATGAAGTGGACACATAAGCCTTTGGAAGGACTTGACATAGTTTCCTTTGTTGAAACTCTCATTATTGTAATGACAACAAGAAAATCACTCTTGTTGAGAAATAGTTTCTCAAAACAAAAGCATGTCTACATAGAGGAAAGTCCTCATCATGAAATTGATGCCATGTATAATAAAGTAGTAATCATATGTAATTCTTCCACTTATGGCTTGACATTTCAGCCGATTAAGGCTTTATGGTAAAGCTCTTGAGTGTCAAGTTGGCATCATGGGTCGAAGAGATAATTCAAGATTGGCTCTTATGGCAAGAGGGAGTTTGTTAGAGTTATGTGTCTTAAGAGAACCAACCTAAGTCAAATCACTCAATCGGTGATTCGGATTTGAGTTTCAAATCACGTGGACACACGAATATGATTAGATGGATCCCTCAGTACAATTGCGATAATGTATTGTGCCATGTTGGATGTACTGATAGTGGGTATTAAATAAACCAAATGGTTTGGATCGAAGATTTTGATAAGTCATCAAAAACCATCATAATATCCAACTGTTATCTCTAGTCTAAGAAGAGTGGCAATCTTATGTAGAAACTATTGCTTGATTGATGCCCTTGATGCATATCATCTACATGGGAATAGAGATTCGAGACTGCCACGTAAATTGAATCAAGGAGTTGACTCAATAAGATGGAGATGTGGAAGTCTTTCTCTTACCACTATGAAAGAGAAGGCACATCCTTCGACCAGAAACAGATATGTGTCTCTATGTTTGAATATGCACATTTGGTGGATCGATAGTTAATGCATACACCTCAGTGTTTAGAATAGAAAGGTGGTCTGAACATGAAGTCATAGATGACACATGATCTTTTGAAAGGATCACACAAATTTGCCATCATAGATGTATATAGTAGATCAGGAGGCTCGAGCTCACTCTACGTATAATGGAAAGTATAAAACTCCATGCATGGTCATACAGGTCCTAATCTGACCCATACAAGAAAGAGACAAAGACACAACTTTGGGAAAGGATCTAGTCTTCGTTCTCATTCTAATGATATAAGAACATGAAAAATGTGTAAATCATGACAGGATGAACAATAAATCTAGGATTTAATCTTCTGGGTTACAAATGTCTTCTAGTGTGAAGGATTCATAGATATTTGGAATACCTAAGGGAGGAGTAGCGCCATAATTCCACTAATATTAAACTACTTTTCATTATTCGAGTGATGAAACAAATAATACTTTTGGTGGGTTCCTACTTGTAGGATTGATCAATGTAATTTGAGGAGTTCAATCGCATTTAATTGGTGACTAATTTCACTTAATTTGATTAGGTATGAAATCTAATGATTAGATTGAAATTAATTAATATTTAGGTACTAGATCTAAACATCCCATAAATTGTTATAGGCCAATCTTACAAAAATCAAGTAGGATTAGATCCCAACCCTTGGATGGAGATTCAAGGGTTCTCACCTTGTTAGGATTAGGATTGGAACCCTACAAATATCTCCCTAAGCCAATTGGGCAACCATAATTGATCACAATTGATTCCAATCAAATCAAGTATACTTCTTCCTCCACAAGGAAGAGAGGGGAGAAGAAGACCCACCGACCCTTTCTTCTACCCCTAAAGCCCCAGCGGCAACAATAAGGGTTTCAAGAAGAAGAGAGACGATTAATAGGAGTCCATGTCACTACCTTCCTTCAACAAAACATCCAGTCAACTGATTGAACATCCAAGAGGGCTTCTAGACGTCTGGTCATTGATGGTAACACCATCATGAGCCATAACTAGCTTTAATTAGCCATAATAAAGTGACAAATGCTTCTACATAATCGCTTGAGAGCCATAATTCCATGCATATCCATTCTAAGAAGAAAACATTAAATCAGGGTTAATTCTGTAGCTTTAACGTCACATCATGAAAGAAGGGTAACCACGAGGTTTGCTAAGGGTTAATCTAAGGTTTAATGAGCATTAAAGTCAAATAAGAGGGTCCACACAAATAGAAACAGGGTTTCACGCATTTCGAGAATCAAATCAGCACTTAAAACCCTAATTTCAGACCCACTTGAATTACAAAGGTTTGGATCAGGATAAAATTCATCTAAGCCTCCTAAAATTCATAGAAAAATATTCTTAGAGGTTTGGTATCCTTGGTTTGACCATCTAAACCTATTTTAACCTTGAACAAAGTCACAGACATATTTCTACCTTAATTTGGATTTCTATGCAAATTACCCAATCAAACTTGGTCAAAACTAAAATCTAACTTCACTATCAGAATTCTTGGATCCAAATTAGGTTTTTACCAACATTTGGTCCCAATTAGAGTCCATATTGACCTAGTTTGCATTTTAGTTCATTTAAACTCTATTTTTCACACCTAAGCCCCTAACTTTCGAAATCATTACATTTAGCCCCCTAAATTCTCATCATTTTATTCAAAATGGTCCCTGCCACCATTAACAGTGTGAACCGAAACACACTGACCTTCAATCTGGGATTTCTCCCAGACTTCTCGACCAATTCCTTCCAAACTTGGAAGGGAAGATCTTAGGAAGTCCTCAATCATCTAAATCACATCTTGGACCTTGATTTGATCCATAGAGCTCGTGCAAAATCCTCAAGATCAGGGATCTTCTTCCCTAAAATTCCAACCTCCTCAAGCTTGTTTCCTTCCCTAATGCTTGCCTTGAGCTCTATAAAAGGTCCCCCTTCGAAATTCTGTGCTCTTTAGCTCGGTTTGGCCACACTTCTTCACAAAATCTCCCTCTCTAGCCACCTCCACCGTAGCTCCGGTGACATCTTCTTCCCCGACTTCCTCGCCCACTGCCACATACTATAGGCACCAAGATCATCTTCCTCGCCTTGCTCCACTCCTCACCAACCACAATAGGAGCTCCTAGACCCCTCGTCGTCGCCGCTTCTTCCACTGGAGGTTTCACCTTCTCTGGCGTCGGCCAATCAAAGTCGGTGCCCTCTCTTCCCTTTCCTCCATTAGTTTAGGTCCCTTAGCTTCCTCCTTCCCTCTACTTCATTTCCCTCCCTTTAGATCTTAGGTTCGACCAACCATCCACTGTCTCCCTCACCATCTTCTTCCACTCCGGCCGAACTTCGTCAAGGCCTTCCGCCCTCCACAGACCTCCAAACGACCTGCTATCACCCCCACAACCTCCGCCACACCTCCACAACCAAAACCCTTCAAGAAATTGAGGGGATTACACCCTCAAAACCTCCACCGAACAAACCCATCTCCACACCTCTTCCCTGACTTCACCAAACCACCACACGCACCCACACACCACACGATTGCCGCCACCACCTTCGTCATCCTCCAACGAACCTCCTAAGCTCTTTATTTGGGGTTTTTGAGCCCATATTCTTCCTTTCAGGTCTCACTATCGTCGCCTATCGCTACCACCATCTCCGACTCCATCCACCATACTCCAGCTGCCATCATCACCAGCATCACCCCCAGCTAGAGCGGGACACCTTCACGAAGTCGTCTAGGTTCCCAATTGAAGAGAGGAGCACCAGCAGCAGCTCAATCAAGGTGAAGTAATCCTAGCAGCTGCAGGCGAAGGAAGCGCAAACTTTTAGTCCCACATCGGGACCTTAGAATCTCGCACAGGCGGTTAAGTTGGATTTGTCTATTGTTATTGGCCCAAGAACACCTGAGGGTCGAGTCCCCCGCTCACATGCCACCCACACCTCGCCCATGACCACTGCCATGCGGGTCTGGTCCCTTATGCTCATGACCCGTGTAGCCGATTACCCATAACTCGATTCTGAGATAAGGAAGGAGGATTTGTGAGGAGGAGGGGGGAGGGCTTTGCTTCATGTTGGAATGCCTTGGGACGCGTGCTGAAGACGAGGCTTTACACTTAGCATTTGAGAGAGTTGGCCCTATGCATATGAAGGCTTCAAGAAGAGAAGCCTTTGTGCTTCTTCTATTGTATTATGCCTTGAGAAGCCTCGTTGTACTTATGCCTTCTGTGGGGCTATGCTGTGAAGGTTAAGTCGTTTGATACACATGGGCAACGTCAAATTGAAGCATTTAAGTACCTAAGTTGATTTGGATTAATTGATTAAGATTACTGTTGAGAATTTTAAATAATTTGATACTTGGGTATATGCTTAATTAGATGGATAAAAATGGTGATCTAAATCACCACTTTTAGATTTTTTCCATTCTTTTTGCCCCTGCTATTTCATGAGATACATTGATCTATGTTTGAATGCTATTCTGACCAATTTATTCATTGAATATCTTCTATCTGATGCTCAATTTACTGTACTCATTTATTCTAAATAGAGATTAGTGCGTGAATTTCATATTTACTCCTTGCGAACAACCTCAGACTCCAATTAGATTCTAAGTTTTATAAATTTAAATGTTCGTGTGATTTTGTCAATTATACTACAACGTATATATTTCTTAACACTCAACGAAAGCATACAACAGTCATGCTTCTTTGAAGCTATTTGCTGATTTTGAATCCACAATGTCCAAGTTCTTGGAGATATTCAAGGTGTTGGACTCCTCGGGAATCACAAAGGCATTTGCGACAAGCGATGGAGTTCATGTTGCACACTTGAGATCAAGTGATCTCACCTTAAAGGGCTTCATCCACCAACCGAGAAGAAGTCCTATCAGGCAGGACTTTTTTGAGGAGGCACAACACATGGCGTGCTGTGCTACACCACCCATAGCTATAATTTGTTACTAATGGGGATCCTAGAATGGGAAGAAATTAGTTCTTTCCATATGGTTTTGGTTACATAAGTTATTGTTTCTTGATGCAAGAAAACATGCAATTTGTAAATCAAGGTTTTTATCGTTGTATGCATGAATCCTATCATTGCTGAAATTTGTAAAAATCGAGTACTTAGCAAGTATTCGAGTTGTCCCAAGGGAGGCGGAAATGCGAATTCACAAGTCTCTCGCTTGAAAAATGAAACTCAACTTTCTTTTTGAATTTTGATATATATAAATTTTTTTGGATTTTGAAATAACGAGCTATGGGAAGCGAATACGCGAAATGAAACTACGCCTAATCGCTAGAGCCTAAGTGACAAAAATAACCTCTCTCTAAGCTCACCCAAGGTACATCATGACCTAAGATACTTAGAGAGGGTGAGTGCACTAAACTAAACCAAAAGCAAGTAAATAAGTGCATCAAAATTTGGAAAGGCAACTTATATTGAGGAGAAAATTATTTTACAGAAATGATTGTAGTGGAATGCTTCTACTACAAAAAATGAAAACACGAAAGAAAGAAAACAAAATCCTCCTGGTAATGATGACGAACAGGAAGGAATCCTTGCTCCAAGCTTAGCTGCTCCTAGGCTTAGAAAGGATCCTCCAACTCCTTCCTTGACATACTCCTCCAAGTAGATGAAGATTCTCCTCCCTAGTAAGCCCTAGATGGGCATACCTTGATCCTCCTAGAGTAAAAGAATTCCACTCTCAACTCTCCTCCTTAGGGTGGGTGTGGACCACCCTATGCTTTCCTCCTCTTCTTGGCATCTCCTTGGCTTAAGTGACCTCCTTGTTAGTGTGGACACAAGGTAGAAGAAGAGAGGGAGATGAAGGCACCAAGGGGCGAGTGGTTGCCCCCTTAATGTTCTTCTTCTTCTCTTCTTCTCCTTGGTCGTTGGATATGGTAGAGTATAGGTGGAAATATGCTTTGAATAATGTAGCCAAGGTAAGCTTAATGTGGTGGTTATGTGGGTATATATAGAATGGTGGTAGGCATGCATGTAAATGGATGGCTAGGATAGGTTTTTGGTGGTGATTAGATGATCTAATGGGTAGGGTTAGTTGGCACCAAGTGAAGGGTTTTGGAGGGAGGTTGGATGGCTTTAGGGTGGACAGCTAGGATGAACTAAAGGGGGTAGTTAGGTGATCCTAAGGTGGAGTAGGTTGGTGCCAAGTGAAAGGGCTCATGGGTGGTAGTTATGGGTGGTTGTCTACCTCCCTTTGATTTAGCGCCAAAATAGGTTCTAGAATGGAGTCTATTTGGCGTGGAGTTGATGAAGGGTGGAGATGGCTTGGATGATGGATGTAGG
Source organism: Thalassia testudinum (assembly GCA_037157565.1). Lineage (NCBI taxonomy): Eukaryota > Viridiplantae > Streptophyta > Magnoliopsida > Alismatales > Hydrocharitaceae > Thalassia > Thalassia testudinum. The sequence goes on from JAZHRO010000040.1 coordinate 62,085,886, forward strand.
GTTGGGATTGTAAGGGAAGGATGGCACCAAAATTGGGGGTAGTTGTAGGTTGTTTTTGGTGACACCTTTAGGTGGCTTTTGGTGGTAGTTGTGGAACCAAAAGGTGGCATAGTTGGCACCACCTTGAAGGGGTGCAAGTTTGGTGTGCTTTTGGCGCCAATTAAGGGAGGAAAGTGGAGTTGTCAACAGCCATGGTAGAGGAGCTTAGTAGAGCTAAGCTAGCTAAGCTAGCTAAGCTAGCTTAGCTAGTGGAGGTGTAGCTAGGGTTTAGCTGAGAGGAGGTAGCCTTGAGCTACTCTAAAGCTTGTAGGACCTAATACTTGCTGAAGAGGTCTTCTTAGGAGCTCAGCTACTCAACTTAGCTAGCTAGTTCTTTGCTAGCTACTAAGTTGAATAGGTTTAGCTGAGTTAAGCTGACCTCAACTATTCTGGAGCTGGGGGGAGCTGGTTGTGGACTTCTTAGCTGACCTAGCTTAGCTAGCTAAAGACTATTAGCTAAGCCAAGTTGACTGGAGCTTCCATGGGCTGAGTAGAGTTGGGATGAGCTGGGCTGGAGCTAGAATGAACTCTTGTCAAGTAAGTTAAGCTAGATCCGAGCTGGTTGAGCTGAGTTAAGCTACCCTGAGCTACCATCCAACTAAGATGAGATGAATGGAGCTAGAGAGAGCTAAACCCAACCTAGTTGAGCTGGAATCCAGCCATGATGAAATGGCTTCAGGTAGGGCTCAGCTAGAATGTGCTTCTCTTCCATCTGCTGCCTTCCTGATTGCTAGGGTTTTAGAGATCTGGCATATATTCATCCCTAACACTCAAACAAATGTGTCAAAAATACAAAAAATATGCAATGCATGCCTATCCTAAATGATGCTAAATGCAGCCTGAAAACTCATTTGAGAAAGTAAAACCCTAAGAGCTTGATCAGTTTTAAGGCATAAGAATGATGATAAACTGGCGTTTATGATTTTTCGATTTCAATTTATCAGATTTTTTTAGCATTGATCTGAGTTTCAATTCATAGAAAATTGTAAATGCCTATCTTTTCACACTTTCACGATGCCACAGGGAATTGGAGATTGAATCGTTCGAGTCCCCACCCCGTGGGGATTTCCCCAATAAGATCACCTTCTGAACTGGAGGGAAGTATGTCTCCCAACGTTGGAAGGAGGATTAGGGCTACATCACTTGATGAACATGGACTTATCCTCTTCCTACAAGAGGGTCTGAACTCTCGTTTGTCCATGACAAGAAGGCCTGTGGGTCGAATGGATGAGACATGCCTACACAACCAACTTCCATGATAATATCCCAAGGAGTGGTTCTAGAAAATCAATGAAAAGTTTTTAAAGGAACACAAAGCTATTGGAGCTAGCCAAATAGGGAGGCGGAATTATGGCATTCTATCAGACATAAGAAACCCATGGTGAAGGAATGTGAAATCTATTGGGTGAACGGACATATCCCCAAGGGGGCCGACTGGCTCTGGTTTGCTCTGGCTCATGCTTAGTATACATTAGGGGCCAACTTCAATCTTGATTTGTCATTCCAAGGCCTAGCATAACCAATACAGAAAAATTAGATAAAAATGACATTTTATTATGCAAGGAATGTAAGTATACCTAAATGCATGATATGCCTAATGGATGCATGCAACCTAGATAATTTACCCAAAATTCTCTAAGTTGCTAACAAAATCAAGTCATGGGTGATACAAAATGTGATTTCATCACACCCCATGCCTACTTTTGCTAGTACTTAGCAAAAGTTCCATTTAAAGACTAGGACTAGGCTCAATTTTCTTCTTCCACCTTAGAAGGTGCAAACCTCTATATCCCTAAGTTAGGTGTACAACACATGATTGTGCAACAATCATGGGTCCTAAAATGACTAAATTAGGATAAATACCTAGCTTACATTATAAATAGAGCATGCAGTTCATGCATATGCATTCCTGTACACTCTTAATCTATTTTTCTCTATTTTATGGGTCTATTATTGATACTATTAATTCTTGTATATAGGCCCATAGGAGAGAAACAAAATTTATGACAAATTAGAAATGCAAGGAGACACGTGACAGAGTCATCATCAATTGCTTCTTGCACAGATAAAGTGAAGATAAAGCATGCATGCAAATCAGATCAAGAAAGAGAGGAAAACAGCCAAGACCAACCCAAGACAAGATCAAGCAGATTCGAACATCACCATGCAAAATCATGCACCTAACCCAACTCAACCCACTTAACCTTGTACGCTCTAATTAGCCTACACACTTATGTGCACATACATTTAATTCACACAAGCATGTGCCCACATCGCATTTGACACATGCATGAACACATGTACACATGGACTGCACCTTTCAACACCTAATTTATTCCACATGCATTCACTAAACACCTACCTAATGCTCCACTTAACACACCATTAAATCCCCCGCACACTAGGCCCAACACCACATTTTTCTATTTTATTTTGACACCCAATAGCACACCCAATCTCAGCCCAACACCTACCTATTTTAGAGGCCTAATACCACCACCTAAACTCCTACCTAAAAACCCAACCTAATCCTCATTAACCCCCAACCGACAACCCTTAATCCCACAATTAGGAGGCCTTCCAAACTCTTCAACCCCCCCCCCCCCCCCTAGGGTGCACCCACTCCATCTACACAGTTGACTTCCGTAATAAATCTAATTGAAGACGTATCGTTGTAGCGCATTTTCGCACTTAAGCACTAGGTCATTTAATTTATTACGGAACTCAAGATGGATTAAGGTTAAGTGAGTCATGTTCGATCCTATGGGGAGGCTAATTACAAGTGGGCCTAATGAGTTCCTTTATTCTATTTTGAGGTTTTTCACTTTTTCCATTTTTTTTCTTCTTTTCGCTTCTTTTTTAAAGTCGAAACTAAACTAAACTAGCTAATCACTTACTTTTTTTGTGATCTTATTTAATGACAAAACAAGAGGCTAACTATCTAATTTTTTTGTCTTTTCTCTCTTTTTTTTTTGTTGCTTTTGAGTTTTGCAAGAAAGCGGGAAATCATATTTACAAGTGCCAACTAAATAAAGCGAGAAGTGATTTGACAATTTTCATTTTGCGATTTTTTTTTTGCCTTTTCAATACAACTAAACACAAGTAAGAAGAGCTAAATGAAACCTTTTATTGCAAGCAAAAGGAAAACATTACAACTCAAGAAGAAAAACTAAAAGACTTCATTCCACTAATGGTGGATTCAACCACTTATACAAAGCTTGGAAATGGTATTTATAAGAACACACTCATTCACTCACTCATAAGATAAGTAGAGATGACATGAGTGACTTGATGATTAGTTTGGAGGGGAGCTTATTGTAGGAATGGGATCCAAGAACGAGTTGGGACAAAGGTTGTGGTGGTGGTGATGATGGGAGTGATTAGGATTAGGTAAAAGGCCATCTAGGATAGGATGAAGTGTTGTAGGTCCCTAATGTGGTTTACATTAAGTGGTTCGGTGATGTGGGTTATGATGTGCTTATTGGTTCTAATATTGGTGGTGATTACTATGGCAGAGGTTAGGGATATGGAGATGAGTATACTATACTTAGGGGTGACTAAGGTTTGCTCGAAAGTGGTGTTCTCTATGTAGTCTACTTGGTGGGGCTCAATGATAGCGAGATGGGATGGCCATAACCTAGGGTTGTAATGGTGGTGATGGTAGTGATAGGATCTAGATGAGGGTTCTAATGGTGGCTCTACCTAATGGGAGTGTGTTCTAAGGGGGGGTGGTAGGTGAGTGGAGTGTGTGTAGTGAAGTGAATGAGAGTGTGCATGTGATAGTGGTGTGTTGAGGAAGGTGGTGGCGTGTAAAGGTGGGTGTGATAATGGTGGCGCTAGTGAAATGGTGAAGTAGGTGTGTGTGTGTAGTGCGTAGAGAGTGAGTGTGCATGAACGTGAGAGTGTGTATTAGCACTACTAAGCAAGTAAAGAAAATGCTAGGAATGAAAGAGTTAATCTACTAAGCAAGTAAAGGAATTAAAAAAAGCAAGTAATTAAGCAACTACACAAACAAGAAAATCAAAAAGAGAATGGAGGTAGAGAAATTAGGTGTCCTCTCCAATGTGTCTCCTCTTCACCTAGACACCATGACCACGTAAGCACATGAGAAGCCATTGGCCATGGTTAAGGAGCTCTTGAGGTGGGGGGGAGGGGCCGCGGGGGGCACCTATGGTGGGGTCCTCTTTTATAGAGGGGCCACCTAGGTGTGGTGTTCCTAGGGTGTAGGTTAAGGGGACTACTTTACGGTACAACCTAAAGGTAGAAGGTTCTAGCATAAGGTGCATACGAAGGTGAGGGTGTAGGTCAAGAGTGGTCAATAGAGTGAATAAGGAGGGGAGAATTAGCATGGATAGAGGTCATTAGGAGGGTGGTTTAGGTGGGTTTAGGTGGTGGTTTAGTGGTGGCATGGGGATAAGTGGGATTGGGTTAGGTTTAGGGTAATTGGGAGGGGTAGTGGCCTCTGAGTAGGTGGGCTTGTGTAGGTGTGTGTAGGCCTAGAGAATAAAATCTAGAAAAATACTATGTAGCAACTACTATGCCCACATAGGCATAAATAAAATAAGGAAAAATATGTATAGATACCATATATGTGCACAAATGTGTACATGTGTATAATTATGTAGATGGTGGTGTAAGCACATGTACTTGCAATTTTATGTATGTGCACAAGTGTATCTGTGTATAGTGCAAGGGTGTGTGAATGGGTTTGTGAATGTGTGTTAATGGACATGGAGGATGATTTGCATGGGGTTGTCCTGAATGGTTTAACCCTGTCCTGATTCTGCATGTGCCTATCTCTTGCTCTCTTTCTCAAATAGCTACCTTCTCCTTGTCTTCAAAATGCAGTTCAATCTCAAATGTTGCTCCTAACTTATGTTCTTACGTGCATAAAATCTCAATATTACCCAATAGACCATATGATGATAAAATTAAAGTTAAGAATGTACAAATGAAATTATACATGCAATGCATGTGATGGATGCTCTATTTACATGTTGCAAGATAGGTTATTAGCTTAATTTAGTAAATTTAGGTCCCATGATTGCTCTGCAATGATACCTCAGGCCTAAATCTTACTAATCCCTAGCAATGGAACATGTGATTGTTTAAAACCTAATTTTTTTCTTTTTCTTTTCTTCAACTTTATTGGAAACATCTTGAGTTAAGGATCAGACTTCTAGATATCAATCGTAAGCATCCCTAGGAATTAATACTTAAGATTTCATCTTTAAAGACTAAACAACACATAGGTGTTTGTCAAAATACAAACCGCCTAAGTCCTCACCTTATTTTTTAATTTCTCTCTTTCTTTTTTTTTCTTTCTTTTCTCACATATAATTTTTTTTTCATTTTTGTTTGGGGTTTCAAGGTAATTTTCCTTTAGCTACCAAACCACCCAAGATTCAGTGGTAGGTAAGGAGGGGCAGAGCAGGCAAACAAGCAAGCAACAAGTAGCACAAGGGGAAAAAGTATAGCTAGTTTGAAAGGCTAAAGTAAACTCACCTGAGCAAGTATTCTAATGTTGAAAACTCAAAATGTTTTGAAGACATTATGTAGAAAGTTGTCAAGGAGCAAACTCGCGTTTTTCTTTCTGAGTAATGGTATTCCCATGACAAACTCAATGCCAAAACCCACGGCTCTCATCGTCACCATCCATCTGACAGAAGAAAACAAAAGAGGGTAGCGAGCCCACTCCTAACTATAGTTCCCCTATTTTCTGAGGCATCAATTTTGCTTAAGAAACTTTGATTTCCCATCTCTTTCTTTTTCTGGTCAAGGAATAGACTCTCTTCTAATTTAAGCTCCACTTGGAGGCAGGTTAACGAAGAGTCATCTCCTTTCAAAGTTTTTTGCTGAAGGTTTTTCAAAAGTTTCTTATTAAATTACAATAACCTCCACTCTCATTTTTAACCGTAAATAAAAACCTAGTATATAATTCACTCGTATTTTTAATATTAAATAAATACCTACTAACATTACATTTATATACCGATCATTTTATTACCTCACTTATCCCACCCCTCAAACAAACACCTTTCACATTAGCCTATCCTACAATATTTTATGGGCATCCAAATGAAACCTAATGGAACTTATGCTCCTTAGGACTACAATCTGTCAGATTGAACGTAGAAAAGCATATTCCGATGGGAGTTTTTTCCTTCAACACTTGACAATTGGTCTTACCAGGCACTTTCTGGAACGATAATCTATCATAAGCGATCCGTACCAATTACATTGCCGAGTAGAAAATGGTACAATAGTTTCCTTCTCCGTGGAACGATCGTGAGAAAGCTCGGAAAGCAATCAATGCTTGTGTGACATGAAAAAAAGGGAATAAATTTCACAAGCATCAACAAAAATATTAGCATGCCATTTCGTTTCCTTTTTCGATCCTTATCCCGGTAATGCTAACAATCTAAACACTTGCAGGTGTTCATAGATGAATTTAAGCTCCGCTGAAATCTAGAACCGGCCACGACATAGCCTCATTTCGAAGGCAAGCAATACGGTGGACAGGCAATTAACATATTAGAAAAAAAGGGAACAGAAAAAATGCCTTCTCCATCCATATGCAAGTGGGACTATATAATAAAAGGCCATCAACAAGGAGCCAGCATAACATAGTGCATATTTTCTGCTCTAAACACCTCAAATAGTAGCAGGTTGAATGTAGATGGTAGGATGATCTCGCATTAATTTAAAAAGTACATCGACAACAGAAAGATAGAGTTGAACATGGACAATCATCCCAGGAAACTCAAGAAGATGAACAACAGGCGCACCCGTCTTAATCATTACAAAACTAAATCCTCCACGACAAATGAGGAAGCAGCTATGGGAAAAGGAATTAAATACAATAGCAATAATGGGAATTCTGTAAGACAATGACGTGATTATTTTCCTTTCCATAAGTTACAAACCTTTGTTAATGGTAAATTTTGATGATACAAATACACAAAAATCCCTGGAAAATACAAAATGGCGAAGGCAAGTTGAAGGCATTCTAACCAGATTTTTGCTTGCCAAACGCCCGATTCTCTCATCCAAATGGAGATGCTACAGGTCCAGCAGCAGAATCTGATCTTTTGATGCTCCCCATACCACATATAATGCATCCTGGGGCAGTAAGTGAAGAGAATTTTGATCCACAAAGGTCACAAGCATCATGCCCAATGGTGGAGAGGCGGCCAAGTGTCGCAGCACAAAATTGAGATGGATCTTCCAATGGATCTATAGACTTGTTAGACAAGCCCCTTTGTATACACATATCGATCAGGCTTCTTAGCTCATCTTGCTTGCCTGGAGGAGCTTTCGAGAGTAGAAGCTCAAGCATCTGCTTGGCATAAGCAAAATTCTGGACTTCCATATTCCTTTTAATAGCAGTTCTTATGCAATTTATGCGGTGCTTCGCCAGAAGAGGCAATGAGCCAAGATGACGAGATAACCTTGCCATTTCATCTTTAGCACTAAGTGCGCTGGCACCTTGAACTTTCTGAAGCCGCATGATTTCCTGTATTAAGCATTATCAAAGTGTCATTTACTGGAGGAATCCCCAAAACTGTCTTTCGGGAACAAACGGCAACAAGAGCAAGGTTCAAGTGACACCATATTGTTGCAACATCTACAACACCCATACTGGATTAATTGACAAGACTACACCAAGTTGTACTTCTATCTTATATTTTCATAAATAGTTTCTTATGAGTATGACATACATTTTTTCCTGATGATTTAGCCATTTACTTTCACCTTAAATTATTAGTAATCATCGTGTACACAAATAGCAATCTCTCTTTAAGCTAGTAACGATTACATAATTTTATTAGAGATATGATTATATACACTAGAATCAAGTGCCTTTTTTTCAGGTCACCCCTGTGCCCCATGTGTCAGCCTTTTCATCTCTCATGTTTTCCTCACATGATGCCACCTCTCCTACACCACCCCCTCCGGTGATCTCATTTTCTCTACCTCATACCCAACTACCCCAACCCCTGAGAGCATTGGCCTGCATCTTCACCACCCCCACCAACATCCATCTATCTAATCCACAGTCGTCACACCTCCAAGCCACTGCCTGCCAACTAGTCACCATGACACAATCTGTCATGTCCATGCACTGCTGCCTTATCTATGGCCTCAAACCTCTTCCTTGACCTCCATCAGCAACAACACACCCTTTCTGAGAGCAATAATTCTGATTGAAACTATGTGAAGACTGCACAACTGCAAGCAACACATCACTGCCACAAAGGTTAGTTGGATTATATATTGTGGTTTGCTGGAGGATTTAAAGCATTTGTGGTGCCAGAGATATATATGCACCTCTATTGGAGGGGGAGATCAATATAAGGAACACTTCAAAGTGAAAGCATCCTCCAACACTCAAGTCTCACCAAGACCAAAAAGAGGGTTTGAATAAATGGATGTGATACAAGCGAGGGCATAGATTTTTTTTTTGAAGGGTAAAAGAGTTAACGAGTTTTTTTTTTTTTTTTGACAAAAAATCTGTCCCTTTTTTTTGGAAAGGACAAAAAGAGGTTAAAAAGTGTATCATTTCAAAGCTTCCCTCACTTTTATCAAAAAAGGAGTTAATTCCACCAAAGGTACATAAAATATTAAAGTAATGTAGCGTTTCAAAATAGTAGACTACTCTTGGTTCAGCTTAGAGTTGCTTAGGACATTGCTTGGAGGTATGCCTAATGGTAAACAAGTTTTTTAAAGGATTAGAGGCAATTGATAAAGATCAGTCATACACCTCGTCCCCAATATTTTGACCCTTGAGAAGATCCGAATTGTAAAGGGTATGGCACAATTGTGAGGACCAACGTAATGGCTTTAGGTTCGGAATTGATCCAACCTTAGCTTCAGGTTCAAAGTTAATGATATAAATCATCTACCAACTCCCCAATTCAAGGTGAGTTTTCAATCATACAATCTGATGATATAAATCATATATAAATAACTTATGATGATGATAAATCATATCATCTACAATTCATACCATATGATGAAATGGTGAGTTTTCATACTCATAACTAAGTCATAAGTCATATCCCATACCATCATATATAAATAAGGTGACTTTTCATACTCATATGATGAATTGGTGAGTTTATATAAATCATATATGAAGGTAAGTTTATATAAATCATGAGTTTATATAAATAAGGTGTGTCATATCAATTTTTCTTATTTTTTATGAAAATCTTGAGGCTTACGCCTCACCTCAATGAAGGCAAATCGCCTCAGACCGCCTCGCATTTTTTTAAACCTTGCTCCTGACCATGGCACCACATCCATCAACCCCTATTGTTGAGAAAAATGAAGCAAATCGTTTATTACAAAACCCTACACCCAAATACATAGAGGATGTGGGTAAAGTTCAGAGTAGTTCTTAGAAAATATAGAAAACATGAATAAGGACTCATTACATAACCCTCAATACTCCTTCTCAAGCTGAAGCATAGGTACTGATAATGCTCAACTTGGAACATCTGTCAAAGAGGGTCTGTGGAAGTGCCTTGATGAAGATATCAGTTGTCTGATCCTCGAAAGCCATGAGTCAAACAAATAAGCCCTTGCTGGATCAAGTCACGAGTATAGTGACAACCTCTACATGCTTGGTCCACTCATGAAACATGGGATTATTTGTTGTATAGGTAGATGCTTTGTTGTCGTATCTCATCTCCATCATAGAATCAACATTGATATGCAGGTCTAATAGAAGTGATAGTATCCACATCATCACTGTAGCCATTTGGACCATTGCTCGATACTCTGACTCTTAACTGGATCGGGAGACAACCTACTTCTTGCTTTTCCATGTTATTAAGTTTCCCGCCACGTACGTACAAAAGCCTGTAATAGACTTCTTGTTAGCAATGCAACCAACATAGTCTACTTCTGTATATGACGTAATATCTAAAGTAGTACCTTCTAAAAACAGAATCCCCTTCCCTGGGGAATTTTTCAAGTACCTCACCATCATAATAGCAACATTTTAGTGCTGCTTAGTAGGCCTATCCATCAACGTGTTGACTACAAAGAGATCAAGCTATGTGATTATCAAATAAAGGAGGTTCCCAGTCAAGCCTTTATACTAACAATAGTCGACTGGCTCGAACCTCTCATCATACAAAGTGTGCCTTCAAATCCATAGGGACATTTGCTGGCTTAGACCCCAGCATGCTAATCTCCTATGGCAAATCTGTGACATACTTCTACTGAGATAGAACAATTCATCGCTTGCTACAAGCAATCTCTATCCTAAGGAAATAGCGAAGTAGTCCCAAATCATTAATCCTCATTTGTCTCAAACAACTCTGGTGGTGGAGTTGGCCAAAAGAGTAGATGATGAGTCTAGCACTGGATGAGGATCCTGTCTAGGACTATGAGAATAGACCCTCTCGAATATGCTATCAGAGCAATCATTAGGAGGAGGTGGACCCTCGAGTGATCGCCTTTGTGGTGCACCAGAAGGTATAGGAAGTGGCAGTGGCGTTTACCAACTAGGTCATAACATTTGTAACCCTTCTAAGTCTTTGAGTATTCTACGAAGATGCATTTGATTGCACGAGGAGCAAGCTTATCCCGATTGGGACCATGAAGATGCACAAATGCTACACAGCCAAAGACTTTGGGTGACACCCCAAACAATTCACGATTCGGAAATAGGATGGAATAAGAAACCTACTCATCAAGAACTGTAGATGGCATTCAATTAATGAGATAACAAGCAATCAACATTGCATCTCCCCGATAGCTATTCAAAACATTGTTCAATATCAAGAGTCCTTGCAACATCTCCCCGATGCATCAGTGCTTCCTTTCCACCACGCCATTTTACTATGACGTATAGGGGCAACTTGTGTGGTAGATGATTCCATGCTCCCAATAGAAGACGTGAAAGGAGTTGGTACATAGCTTCAAGGTATTATCTAATTGAATGATTTTCACATTAGCCCCAAATTGATTTTTGATCTTTGTTGAGAATGCCCTGATCATATCACTAGATTTAGACTTGGATTTCAACAGAAATATCCAAGTGATAGAGAAATCATTTACTACCACCAAATAAAATATGTGCCCCATACGATCCAAGGTCTGACTAGGTCCCCAGATGTCCAGGTGGAGCAACTAGAACATAACTTTTGAACTTCAATGTTGGCTCCTTGGGAATGCACTACTGTGATGTTTCACAAATTGGCATGCTTCAAGTTGGAAGGTGGTTGTTGGAGGAATTTGCAATAGCATCCTTCGAAGCTTATGCAATGGAAGATGACCAAACGGAAGTGTCACATGTAGCTAGAAGCTCCTCTTGATGAAAAAGAGACATGAACTAGGGTGACTGTAACAGGCCATAGACACTACCTTCTTCATGACCACAACCAATAGGGCATCTTGTCAAAATATCTTCAAATGTCAAAGATACATCAATGCAACTCCTTCATGTAGACGGACAAAGAGCAGACTCAAAGGAAAATCTAGAATAAGGACATTCTCCAATTTCACTTAAGGAGCTACATGTGCCTCCCCCTGATCAGCAATGGGAGAATGCTACCCATCAGCTACCAGTATTGTCCTCCTGCCTGATGGGATCGATTTAAGAGTGGAAAACTGTTTCGTATCAACACATACGTGTCATGATGCACCAAAATCAACAAGTCAGTTTGCTTCCTATGACTAATACTAACATGCAATCCTTGCCTAAAATGTATCATACTGATGGAGTCTTTGAAGCAGTATCTCATACTCACTCCTGGGGATGGTCACAAAATCATGTCAATCTTGGTGCGGCAAAGGCTTGATGCTCAATAGTAGCAACACACTTCTTCTTGGACATCTTCTCAGACTCCGATTTAACGTGGATGTGATCCTTTCCACATTTCTCAACTCCATAAGACAATAATTGTAACTAACACATAAGTGAACTCTTTGAGCTACGTACTCGGGTCAACTAGCAGTTTCTAGCATTCCCCTTATTCTCGTCTTCCTGATTGGGCAAGTGAATTGTCATAAAAGCCATCTCACTTGAAATCGAAGTCCCATGTGCACAAGTAAATAACTCTAGTTCTCAACACATTAGAGTCACGTGACTTAAATCATAGCCATACAGGGAATAAGGAATCAATAACACAACCCAAATGCTTAAGATACATCAGTAGTACAAGGAGAAATAGCAACAAGTTGAGGCAGCGCTCCAACAAGGGTGACGCTCCTGTGATCACTAGACACTACAGCAGAGAGGGGCAACTAGGACCGAAGGCAATAACAACCAAGAGGCTGCCAAAGCCAAACAAGTCTTAGGCAATGATAGCCTTGTTACTAGCGATATTGAGTCACTGCTGGCAGCCAGTGCTATCTCCAACGGCGCCTCAGGCAAGTGCTAGAGGTCCCTACCAAACCCTAGGATGGTCCAATAGGGACTCTATGCAGTGACTTCGATAGCACAAGACTGAATAAGGGCCAAAGCCATTCGTTGTTGCCTGTTTCAAACCAATGATGGCCGGTTGCCGATGGCTGGGTACCAGCAACGGTCACCAAAGTGGTTGCTGATCGATGAGGGACCCAGTGGCGATGTCAATGCCATCCCTCGATGGGATTCCATTGACTTTCGATTGCAGTTGCACCTAGGGTTAGGGGGTTTTTTTGTTGGTGGAGAAGAAAAAATACATGGGAATCGAGGTGGGTATCAAACATCGAGCTAAGATCGCTGCTCTAATATCTTGTTCAAAAAAATGAAGCAAATCGTTTATTATGAAACCCTACACCCCAATATATAGAGGATGTGGGTAAAGTACGAAGTGGTCCTTAGAAAATAAAGAGCACATTAACAATAACTCATTACACAACCCTCCAACATCTACCATTAGTGGGTGTGCTTTGCGAATGGTTTAAAGTAAGAGTGACAGCTCGTTTGCCTTAGTCTACCTTAGCAATAAAGAGGAACTTTGGCAATAGCACAGACCAACACCCATCCATAAAACACTCAGCCATTGAAATCCTCTAATAGAGAGATAGGAACCAATCTGGGATACGCCTTTGCAAGAAGCCCAAAGGTGACCAAGCATCTGACTAGAAGCGAAAATGGGAACCAACACCTAGTTGACTTAATTAATGCAGCATGATCTTTCATGGAAGCTTTTGTAAGGATGAACAAAACCATGAAGCACCCTTAAGTAGGACACTCCTCTGCTCCCAATCTAGTGTCACCATGAGAGTCAAACGGTTTTCTTCCAAAATGGTTCCTCAAGTCTCAAAAGCTAAAGAATCATTCATCATGTGCAAGTTGAGAACCCTAAATCCTTTATACTCTTTTGGCCTACAAAACTCATCCCGAAGACCAAGGGGAGGAAGGCATCACCTAGCCTAGCTACCTAAGGAAATCTTCACCTGATGGAGTCAATTCTCCTTTAGATCGAGGTAGGCATCCTCATCATGGAGAGAAAATAAATCGAGTTGATAAGATCGAAGAAAGGAGCATTCATCCAACGCCCCTAGATAGTAGCTAAGAAACCTAGCCCTATAGTCTTCTCTCCATCCTATCTTTGGAGGTAATACAACCCCCTATGGAAAACCCAAATATCAAATGGTGGGAAGAGTCTGCACACTGAGGATTTCCCTACACTTAGCTGCCTTCTATTGAGTCATGACAAAGAATAAAAACCCAAACTTTTGCAGATTCATCTTCAACCTAGAGGCTTCCCCAAAGACCTCCATAAGCAACCTAATCGTTTTTGCCTCTATGGTGGAGCCTTCTACAAATATGATAGCATAATCTACAAAATAAAGTGGAACTAGTGTGCTTCCCTACATGAGCTAAAACCCTTCAACTCATTAACCTCATAATGAGTAAAACTTTCATTTTCCAAAAAGTTCACTACAAGAATGAAGAGCATTGGGGCTAGGGAGCACCCCTGCCTCACCTCACTCTTTGGTTTGCCATTCACTAGAACAATGCACAACCCCATAACATGCAAGGATGACTAAAGGAGTTTCCAATCAAGGCTCTCGAAGGCCTTGTAGAAATCTACTTTCTAGTATAAGGCTTCAATTATGTATTGTTTCCAAGTAGCCAAAATTTCAGAGGCAACAATATAATTCTCCAAGATAGACCTCCCATGTATGTAAGCAAATGCACCGATTTTGTCAAGGCATCCAACACAAAAAAGAGCCTATGAGCTAGAGTCATTGCCATTACTAAATAAATCAAATTTGAAAGGGCAACTAGCCTATAATCTTCCACAGTCTCTGTGTCTCCTTTAGGAAGTAGGAATGGGAAAAATACAATCTATCATGGGAAAGCTATCTCCAGAAGTCAACAAGTTGAAAATTGCCATATCTTCTTATTACAAAAGAAGAATGGAGTGTTAAGCAATGGAGGATAAGAGGAAAAGAAACATGCCAAGATACATAGGATTGGGAGAGAACAGGATTGAGAAGGATAGAATATTGACTAGAAGTCAAGGTTTAATCATTCTAACTCCAACTTCTAAACTAGAATTCTTCCCCTTTATAGAGCTCTCCTTCAAGAGATAGGGTTACAAAGAATAAGTAAAAAGATAAGCCTATTCCTACTAGTAATGCAAGAAAGAAATTGAATTCCCTGCTCCTAACCCCAAAAATAAAGACTCCTAGCCCTAATACCAATAAGTACAATACATCCAACAAGTGAGGAACTATCATGTCAATAAGAAAAGCTAAGCATAAGAAAACTTGTCCCATGCTTGGACTCGAAATTGGTGCCTATCCTAAGAGGATTGGACCGTAATCCTTGAAGATATCAAGCTCATTTTCATCTTTGATGGATGCAAAAATATTGATCATTGGTGTCATTAGTTGCAAATGTACACCTAGTGCTTAAACATCCTAAGGATCAAGCATGGCACCCATTGCAAGTGCCTTTAGCTGATATGAAAATCCAGTGAATCCAATGCTCTAACCAGATGAACCAGTCATTTAATAACAACTTCCGATGGTGCTAACAAGAATGAATAGACAATTGAGTTTTGAAAAGTCTCAGTCATTGTTACATCTTGCATCTCCTCTTTCATTAGTCTTTCAACATGATAGGCAATCTTTTTAAGTCATCTAGAACCTTAATTGAATTGCGTGTATCATCTTCATTATCAAGCACTGAAGTGATTGTAGTCGTAGGTACTATAATTGCCTTATGCCTAGTTTGATCCTCAAACATGATGGCTTTATCTAAATCGATGGTAGAGATTGAATCAGTTGGTATCTTAACGTCATCCCCTTGATAAGGATTTCCTTCAAGCTCTTCATCTAGATCTGCATCCTTGGATTTTTGAAAATCATCGTGGCCTTTTAAGAGGTTTTCGTAATAGAGAACCAACTCAAAAAATTCCTTGTTGGCCATTGTTAGAACTAGAGTTATAGTCATTAGTGTGTGGTATGTTATTTTTCATTAATGTTTGGACTTCCCTGTCATTTGCCTAGTACCTCCCTCTGTAAAATGAGGATTATGACTCTTTTTTGAATAAGACTTCTTCATTCTCTTCTTTCTCAACATGGTATTAGAGCCAAGTGGGTCCTAGACTTTCACACTCGGGTGCTACTCTCCACCAAAAGAAAAACCCAGGAAAGAGTTGTATCTCTCTATCAGCACCACCACCACCTTCTCTCTCTCTCACCGTTTTAGCTCCCCACCAGACCTCCCGCTTGCCGGTCTCCCACCAACAGTGGGCTCCTGCACCTCTCCCTCCCTACTGGCCAAGGCAGCAGCGGTAGGGAGAGGGCCCTCCAGCCACCTCTTCAGTGCCACCAAACCCCCAGCAGCACTGAGTGCTGCTGGTGGGCACCTTCACCGCTAGGCCTTGGTGGTGGTGTAGGTGACGTCTAGTGGCCTGAAACTTCATCTACAACATCTTAGGCTGCATGTTTTCAACTCCACCATGGCCCAAGATGCGTGAAAGCTGCTGAAATTGAAGTTAGTAGATGAATCTTGCAGTGGTTCAGATCTGAATCTGTGAAGAAATCTTTGCTTCGGCCCCAACATGGCAATGTCAAGACCCTCTACCTCCCCTGAAGTCAAACCCATGGCTTCCTCATCCTCTCTGGTGGTCTATGGCACCTCTATGAAAGTCAATGATGTCCAGAATTACCTACTTTAGTCCCAGTCAATCAAACTCAATTATGTTATTGTCAAATTTTTTAATGAAATTCAAATTTTTTATTCCATAAGCATCAAAAATTTTTGCAGTGATAATACCCTGAAGTTTATACAAACAAGTGTTCAGGATTTTTTACCTAGTAATAGGACTTTATATCAAAATTCTTGTCCTCATACCTCCCAAAAAAATGGGGTTGCCGAGTGCAAGTTGCATCACATTCTTGATGCTACTCGCTCCTTAATGATTGTTGTTAAGGAATAAAGTTAGGGATTTGATTAGTAATTTTCCATATTCAAGTTATTGCTATTTTTAATAAATGTTTGGTTGTGTTTCCATGTATGCCAAGGCCCTCTCTTTATATAAAGAGGGCTAAGGCCTCTCTTTTTTATATCAACAAAGTTTATTTTCTTCCAAAAATCCGAACACGATATCAAAGCGGATTTGATCCTATGGGAAAGGAAAGAAGAAACCCTAGAGGGGGGGGGGCCTCCGGCGACGCCGCTAGTCTCTGGCAAGCCACCAAAAAGGCTATCTCCCCTCCCAACACCTCTTCCTTTTCTCCTCCAGCTTCGTGTATGGGGGGGCTTTTATCAGAAACTTAATGCTCTTCTTCTGCATGGAAAATCGCCAGACCTCATCATCCTTGACTTCTTTGGTGAACCTTAGAACGTAGAGAACCGATGTCTTTTCCGACTCACAAGCAAGGCACCATTCTCTTCGAGAAGGCACATGGAACCCTCTAACAAATCGAGGAATGCCAAGATATAAGGCTCGACTCTCAGGCATAGAAGAAGAGGCATGAAGACCATCCTCAACTTCTACAAGACTTGGTGATGGCGGATTCGGCAATACAAGAAATCAAAGGAGAGGTAACATGAAGAAAGGACTCCTACAGAAATTGATCTTCACTGCCTTGAGGATCCAAGTCTTTGCCGTCTCTCGTGTCTCAACTTGTAAAGGAATGTCAAGGAATAAAGTTAGGGATTTGATTAGTGGTTTCCATATTCAGGTCATTGCTACTTTTAGTAAATCTTTGGTTGTGTTTCCATGTATGCCAAAGCCCTCTGTATAAAGAGAACTAAGGCCTCTCTTTTTTATATCAACAAAGTTCATTTTCCTCCAAAAATCCCAACAATTGCTAACATAGTCCCATCTCTTGTTCTTGATAGAAACATGCCTTTTCATCTTCTACAGCCTGAATCCCATTTCTTTGCATCAACACTATAGATTTTTGAATGCAAGTGTTTTGTTCACTTGTTTGGTATTATTGACAAGTTCTCTCCTCTGTCGACTAAACATATTTTTCCGAGGTACTCCTGGTCCCAAAAAGGATATAAGTGCCATGATCATATTAGGAAGTGATACTATGTCTCTATTGATTGATTCCACATCTATCCCTAATTATAGACTAGATCTACTCTACAACTAAATCTAAACATGACTTACAAGTATCCTCAACTATATCTCTTTCGGGCCCACAAATCTAGTCAAATTCCAATTGGCTAGCCATTTTGGTGATTTAGGAAATGTACAATTTGGAGGCGTAAGAGACGTAAAAATAGAAGTACAAAGTAAAGAATGAAATATAGGGAAAACACAACAAATCTTATGTATCATTAATAATTCATTCAAAATCTATTAATATCCAATGACGATTGATTTATTTAGGACCTGAAATAAACATAATCTATTTGTTCCTTTCTTAATTTAATTCAAACAATAATTATTTGATATTTGATTCTCGAACATGATATGGTAAACTGCATGCTGTATATGAATATTATGATATAACGTTCTTATTCTTACATAAACTTGATTAAGTTTGTGATTTTCTTGAAATTCTAATCATTTTGACTACTGTAACCATTTTGTTGGCATGCCCTCGACATGCCTCCAAAATGGACTATCTTTGAAATCTCAAAATCGATGAAATCAGACATCAAGATACGAGCGTTTCGACGGCTTGTCTTTGAAATGCGCACTTAGAAATTTATTAAAACGACGTCAAAATTAGCATTTAAAACCTTGCGTGGTATTAAGAAGGTTTTGGAGAGGAGATATTGTCTACGAGGTGGGTCTTGTGGATAAGGACGGCAATATAGGTTGGAAGAGCCAATGCCCTCTCATTGCTAGAAAAGGGGATGCTTTTATGCTTTGATGGTGGGGAGGGGGTGTTTATTAGCTACCTTGAATGTAAGGGACTCAAGCAATAGAGGCCATAATGTGTAGTGGAGAAAAGGATGTTATGAATGGGCAAGTCAGTTAGGGGTCCCTATTTCACAAAGTTGTCGAAAGTCGCTACCGAATGGTTAGCATCAATTCACAACAATGAAAGGGTCTTGGAAGCTACACTCCCAAGCATTGTAGTGAAGGGGAAGTCATTGCAAAGCTAGGCGCTAATGGAGTAAAGGCTTCGAAAAATGAGTGAGCCTTTGTGTAGCAATGGTTGAAAATTTTGAGTTTTAACTTCAAGGGTGCTTTGTAATGGAAGGAGAGGAACTCCACTTTCTATTCTAATGTGCAAGGATAGGAAATTGGATTATGGGTTTGGTTGTCTCCATTTAAGGTCCTCATGCGATTGGAGATTTTGGGTACTCTTTGACTTCAATACCTAAAAAGTGGTGGAGATGGTTGTCTCTATGATCAAAAAAGTAAGAAGCTATGCTAATGCTTGTCTTGCGATTGAGGATCTCAATAAGGTTTTAGCCTAGGCTAAAGTCTCCATGATTAAGGAGGTTCCGAAGCACATAATCCTAATTGTTGAGGTGCATCCTAGTTGTTGACAATGGCAAGTTGTCCAAAAAGGCTTATTCGTTAGACTTAGTTACCATTGCCATTATTGATGTCTCCAGAGCTTCTTTTCAATGGAGAATGGCAACAATACAAGCAACAAGCATGCATCAAGAAGAGAATTGTGGTGGTTCAAAACTTCAAATCTTGTAGTAAGAAAAATGGCATTAACTCCCTCAGTCATCAACACAAGTTACAAGTTATGCAAATGGGATCTTTGGTCACTTTTCAAGGAGGACAATGCGGCAAGCGTAGAGTCAGGAGGATTGGCGCAAATATCTCCATGAAATTTTGTATGCCCTTATGTACCATTTCCTGACTGGATTTTGTAGGGACTACTTTGGCTCCTACTTGATTGGAAAATCTACGTATGTCTAGTTCAAATCGATCAAGAGGATTCTAGTTTGGCTTTTCATCTTTCATCTTGGACTAGTGATAGGTCTATTGAGCAGGTTTGCAAGCCTTTGAAGATGCCTACCTGGGCCTTCCCAAGGCTTTTTGGGCCCTTGTGATTGCTAAGGAGGGCATAGTCAACATTATCAACAATGATGCAGTTGTTGGAAATGACGAGAGGTTAACCAAGGTTGCAGTTGAAGAAGCTTTTATTGTAGGGAAGAGTAGGATGAAGATAGGTAGTGGTGGATTTTATAACATAGACCCTAGCATGGCAGCCCATGACATCAACAATGGTGGACCGTGTGGTGAAGCCCTCAACATGGCAGCTTTGTTCAGGCAATAGGTAAAGGGGGTTATGTAGCCTGTTGAGTTGGAAAGTGCCACATGGCATCCATCCAAGCCACATGACAATGCCACATGGCAGGCAACAGAGGGCCCTCAGGGTTGGTGGTATTGTGGTCCGAAGGATCAAGTTGAGTCATTTGCTTAATTGTTAAGATTACTATTTTTAATAATTGGGTTTTAGGAAATAATGTTTGGAATTTATTTAGTGAGAAGATCTTTTCTTAAGTGATAAGATCTTTTGTTTCTAAATGATGGGATATGTTCTCTCTATATATAGAGAGTCCTCCCTTGTATTTTCCTTTAAGTCATTAATAATGTTTCCTATTCTACTACTATAGTAAGACAATCTTTTGAACCTCACATGATATCAGAGCAGCGGTCCCAAGCCAGTGCCCCGATATCCCACCAAAAACCCACCACAACATGTTCAGATCACCAACTTAAGGTAATCTGATGGAGGACGCTGTCTACGATGGCACCACCACCATGGGCGGCAACGGACAGGCGATGCAGCAAAAGCAACATTGCAGCGTGGTGCAACAGCGACGTAGGCAGCGCAACGTGGCAGTCTGCCACCACTGGCGACAGTGGCCACCAATCTGATGGCGCTGCAAGTTGGCTTTTGCGGTTGTTGGCAACAAGTGATACTGTTGTCGGTGATTGCCTTGTTCGTGGCTTTGAGTGGTGATAAGCCATTTCTCATGCCTCCCATCGATGGTGATGAGTCTTCTCTCGCTGATATTGAGGAGAGTTAATCTAAGCAGATCAAGTTCAAATTTGATTGGACTAGCGTTTGCAGCCCACAAAATTGGCGTGAGGAAACAAAGTACCAGAAGTGCATGGGTGATTGATTCTGATGCCTCCGTTCATACTAGAAATAAAGATCGCCAGAAGAATCTGATGCCTTCATATGTAATTAATGATGTACGAGTAGCCAATGGAGCAACTTCCCCTATGACTACTAAGTGCAAGGTTATTAAAGAATGATTTAGTTAGAATTTCCTTTGAAACTTCACCAAGCACTAAATCTTTAGGATGATCTTTGGTATAGATTAAGTATTTAGGAAGTTCACTAGAGATGGTGTCTTCTAAGTATATTTGAAGGATTATCCAAAGGTTGATCATCATCTTTAGTTGATGCATCATCCAATTGATCTGATTCATCAAAAGATACATGCAGAGTCACTTCGACTACCAAATTCGTTTTATTAAGGACTCGGTAGGCTTTACTTCTAGATGAGTATCCTAAAAAGATTCCTTCCTCACTTTTTGCACCAAATTTATCCAGGTTTCCCTTTGTATTCAATATGAAACATTTGCATCCAAACACTTTAAAGTAAATCTTAGGAGTCCTATCAAAATAGAGTTCAAATGATGTTTTCTTAAGGATGGGTCTAATGAAAGCCCTATTTTGGATATAACAAGCAGTGTTTACAACCTCAGACCAAAATACCACGGTAGCTTTGACTCGCACATCATAGTGCGGGCACACTCTTGTAGGATTCTATTATTTTTTTCTACAAGACCATTTTGAGCAGCTACTCTAGGAAAAGCAAATTCTTGTTTTATTCCATAAGCAGAGCAGAAATCTTGGAATTTTTGATTTTGAAATTCTCCTCCATGATCACTCCTAATCTTAGTGATGGCTAGTCCAAATTCAGTTTGGATTCTCTTGGCTAGTTTTCTAAATTCCTCAAAGGTAGAATCTTTAGTTCATAAAAATAATACCCAAGTAAATCTGGAGAAGTCATCAACTATGACGAGACAGTATTTACACCCATTTAGACTTTCAGACTTGGTTGAAAGAGGTTTTATGCATTTCTCAAGTTCACAGGATGAACAGAGATTCTTCTTTCAGAAGGAAACCTTAGGCAACCCTCATACTAAATCGTCTTTCATAAGCTTTTTTATATTTCGCATGTGAACATGACCAAGTTGACAATGTCATAATATTGACTCATCATTTGATGCAACCAAACAATTGAGATCATTGCATTTATCAAAGTCAATAATATAGATGTCTTTTGATCTATCTCCAATCAAAAGGATTTCCTTAGAATTTTTATCCCTAATTTTAAAACATTTTGCAATGAAAATAACTTTATAGCCTTTATCGCATATCTGACTTAAAATAAGTAGATTATGTTATAGGCCACTTACAAGATGAACATTATCAAAAGAAGTTTTAGAATTACCAATTCGGTCAATGCCAGTAATATGATCCTTGTGGTTATTGCCAAAGGTGACTGAACCACCTTCCTTCCGGTTGAGGTTGATGAACAGGTCTTCTTCTCCTATCATATGCTTTGAACAACTGTTGTCCATAACCCACCTTCCTTTTTCTTGGACCTGTCATTGGTTTTTGCCTGTAAGGTCCAATATTCTTTCTTACTTCTTTAAAGTGTCCATCTTTTTTATGGTAGACCCAGTCTAAGTACTTTATTAGTCCTTGAGATTTTCCTGCAAAACAAGATTGCAGATCTCTTTTTGGTACCCATTTTATTTTGGATCCAGTTCTGTTAACGGGTGCCTGTTTAGGTGTGGACCTATTCTTGGCCTTAGGACTTAAATTTATGTGTTGGTTTGTGAAGTGGATGCTTCATGATCATTAGTAGGAATATATCCTAACTCAAATTTTGTGAAGGTTTGGGTTTGTGTGCCTAATAGCCTTTCCAAGTTAGCTCTTCCTTTAGTGAACTTAGCCAGGTCATTTACTAGAGCAACAGATTTTTGTTTTAGTTTTCCTAATTCTATTTAAAGTGTGCCAACATGAGCTTTAAGTGGTGATTTCTTGTGACAGTAGTTGATTTGAGATTCAGCACTACTTCTCAAATTAATTTCTTCATCTAGATCTTTTATCGATTTCTTATTAGTTACTCATAAAATTCTTCTAATAACTCATCAAAAGTAAAAGATGATACCTCATCTTCGATTGCCATGAGATAGCACAAAGCTTCTTCGCTTGAAGTGTCTTCACTTTCTTCTTCTGAGCTTGTGTCACTATCGTCCCACGTGACTTGCAATGCTTTCTTTTTTGCATCACGCTTAGGAAACTCCAGGTCTTTTTTTTGTCGTCCTTTTTAAGTTGAGGGCATTCCTTTCTCATGTGTCCTTTCTTACAATTATAGTAAATGACTAAAATATCTTGAGGCTCTTCTTTCTTCTTCTAGCACTTTTTGTTCTTTAAGAACCTCTTGAATTTTCTGAAGAGGAGAGCTATATCTTCATCTTCCATATCAGAATCTTCTGTGCCGATGTCTACTTTGAGAGCAAGATCCTTCTTTTTCTTTCCTTCGCCTTAATACTCCTTCATGTGCTCAAGTTGGACTTCATAGGCCATTAAACTACCAATGAGATGATCCAACTGGAGCACTGAAAGATCCTTTAATTCCTGAATTGTTGTTGACTTTGAGACTGTTTGATCGAGACTTCTCAGAGAGTTGATAATATTAGTGAATCTTGTGTACATTTGCTTGATGATCTCCCCCTTTTACATTTGAAAGAGTTCGTATTTCTAAGTAAGGAGATTAACTCAAGTCTCCTTTATCTTTGAAGTCCCTTCGTGAGTGACTACAAGGATATTCTAGATGGCAATTTGGAATGCCGAGACTTTGTTAAATTCCTCCTTGGAAGGACCGTAGAAAATGGCATTCATAGCCTTGGCATTGTGTGTGGCCATCTTCTTTTGGTCTGCAGTGATGGCTACTCCTTTTTGGTCTAGTGTATTTGGATGCAACCACAGCCCAAACTTCATAATCCATTGATTCCAAGAATATTTGCATTTTGGCCTTCCAATAGCCATAATTTGTGCCATCAAATAAAGGTAGTCTACCTGTAGATTGACCCTCAGCATATACTTCCGAAGACTTTGACAACCTAGTTGGAGTATAACTTGGCTCTGATAAGAAAAGTGGTGATAAGTCAAGTATCTATTTAAAAATTTAACTTTAAAATAATCACCACAAATCAAAAAGATATATCCACAAACCAGAGAAATGACACCTGATTTTAAAGTGGAAACCTTTTCGGGTAAAAACTATATAATAGAATTTTCCCAACTAGGCAATGCTACTCAATCCACTAACACGTATCACTTGAACAAAGGTGACACAACCACTTATAGAATGTCTTCACTTACACCTAATAATGAGAAGAACGAGACTTTCAATCCAACATGGAATCCTAAATCAAGAACAGTAATAAAATAATATAACAATATTCCTATGGAACCTTAGAAACATTAAAGAACAAACCAAGCTTTCGTGAATCGGAAGAAAGCGAGCGTGCATTAGATCACAGTAGTTGTAGATGCAGAGACGCAAAAGCATGAGAAAGAGTAGGCATTTTTCTCTTAGAAAACTCTTGAGGTGTGTTTTAGAGGGGGGGTCGTCGGACCTATTTACAAGTATTTTCGACATTTCTTAAATGTATTTGGTCGATTAAATAATAATATTGATCCATTCAAAGTTGATTGATTAAATTGAAAAATTGATCGACTTAACCTCAAAAGAAACTCAATTTGATTGATTAAATAAAATAGGTTGATCGATCAAAAAGAAATATGACCGTTAGAGGTATTTGATCGATTGGAACAATTAATTGATCGATCAATACTTGAACGATCAAAAGGATACGTTGGTCAATCAACAATAGGGAAGAACGATTTTTTATGAAAACAAAAAGCTTACGTTTATTTTACTTTTTAAGGTTTCATACATATTTCTCGACTCAATGAAATTTAAAATGATCTTCAAGATAATCTTCAAGTCATGTCATTTTCTTCCTTGATGACTATGGTGATGATAACACATCCATACCATAAATTTAATTTAACCTGATTAGTCCACAACAAAAACATAATTCTGTTATATCAAAACAATGGTATTAACACTTTTCGCCTGTTGCTCGTATCACCTCCATCAGGATCATCTTGTCTGTTGTTGCGACCTGAGAGTGGCTCCTGCATCAGTTAGATGTAAAGAATGCATTTCTGTATGACGATCTAACTGAGGAAGTATACGTGAGACAACCACCTGGTTATAATAATCAGGGAGAGTTAGTTTGCCACTTACGGAAGGCTATCTATGGCCTAAAGCAAAACCCACGAGCCTGGTTTGAGAGGCTCAACCTAGAGATGAAGATTGGGTTCCAGAGATCTACTACTAACCATTCTATATTTATTAGGACTAAGCATAGTGGAGCATGGTGAGTTGCTATCTTAGCAGTCTATGTTGATAACATGATCCTGACAGGAGATGAAACTGATGGGATAGCAAAGACAAAAGCCTTTCTCAACTCTACTTTTATCACCAAGGACTTGGGTAACCTTCGATATTTCTTAGGGATATAGGTTCATCAGGAGGATGACTTATCATTATCACAGAAGCAGTATACCTTGCAAATTCTTAAGGTTGGACTACTTGGGTCCAAGCCATCAGGGATACCAGTTGAGGCACCAGCTAACCATACCTCAAATGAGTCAGATCCCTTGTTTGAGAATATTACCAGGTATCGCAATACTATTGGTCGGTTGTTATACTTGACCATTACTCGACCAGATATTAGCTTTGCAGTCAGTCGTGCTAGTCAGTTTATTCAAAGTCCCAGGGACAGCCATTGGCATGATGTGTGTCTCATCCAGAGATATCTGAAGGGCACCCCAGGGCCAGATCTGTACTATAATGCGAGTGGCACTCTTAATCATGTGGCTTACTCTGATGTAGACTATACAGGATCAGTGGAAGACAAGCAATCTATGTCAAGCTTTGCTATCTATTTGGAAGGAAATCTAGTTTCTTGGAGGAACAAGAAACAGACTGTTATTGCTCGCTCCAATGCAGAGGCACAGTACAGGTCCATGGCACAGGCTGCGTGTGAGATTATGTGGATGGTTGGTTTTCTGTGCGATCTAGGAGTGCTCGTTGACACCCCGGTTCCACTTTATTGTGATAATAAGTCAGCGACATACATTGCTTCTAATCCTATCTTTCACGAGAGGATCAAGTATATTGAGGTTTATTGCCATTTTATACGGGATGCGGTCTTGGAGGGCAAAATAAGTACCCCTTATATATCTTCCGAGTTACAGGTTAATATTTTCACCAAGCCTCTCAAGAGAAAATGCCATGATTTTCTGAGTGACAAGTTGGGTCTCATTGACATATACAACCCAACTTGAAGGGTAGTGTTGAGTTGGCAAGTACCATGTGGCAAGCATCGAAGCCACGTGGTAGTGCCACGTGGCAAGATATGAAGGGCCCTTAGGGTCGGCGGTATTGTGGTCCAAAGGACCAAGATGAGTTGTCTGCTTAATTGTTAAGTTTGCTATTTTTAGTAATTGGATTTTAGGAAACAATGTTTGAGATTTATTTAGTGATAAGATCTTTCCTTAAGTCATAAGATCTTTTGTTTCCAAATAATGGAATATCTTCTCTTTATATAAAGAGTCTTTCCTTATATTTTCTTTTGAGTCATTAATAATATTTCCTATTCTACCACTATAGTACGACATTCTTTTGATTCTCCACATAGCCAATGGAGGTGTGCATGGCAAGAGGTGGATGGATGGAGCGAATTCTAATGAAAATCATTACTTGGAATTTCAAGGTTTCAGAAATCCAAGGCACAAATCGACAATCAGAAGGTACCTTATTTTCTTTTTTTTTAAAAAAAGCCAAAAGGTGATTATCCAAATGATGACCACCCACATTCATTCCATTCCAAAAAGTCAAATTACATCAGAAGTTACAATGTAGATCCCCAAAAGATCACCAGGGAAGAGATGGACGATACAAAATTTTCAACATAGGATCTCTCCCCCTTAAAAGCACCCCATTTTTTCCCAGCCAAACACCCCACAACACCACCAAAACCTTGGCCCTATCTTTCTTAGATCTAAAGCAAATCCCTCCATCATGGACGTTTCCCCTGCGGAACAAAGACCAAAAGCTAGCCATGTCCCGATGGGCAATCCAGTCGATTCACATCCTCTACCAAACCTCCACCACAAACGGATATTGGAAAAAAAGGTGTTGGATGCCTTCATCCGCTCCCTCACAAAGGAGACATCTCAAATCATCTGTATGGGCCCATCTTGCTCTCCACTGCTTCATCATAATCCTCCCCCTCCTCACCAACCAAGCGAAGATCATCTTCAATGGGCACTCCGCCATCCAGAGCAGCCTGCAATCTCTTAAGAAATCGATGTCCACGTTGACCACGCCACTACCCAATCTGCGGAAGACCTTCGCCACAGAGAACTCTCCCTCTTCCCAGGAATATGTATCCCCACCCTCCAACCTTCCAACTCTTGCAATAACCGCTGGAGATCCTCACACCTCAGGTCGGAGAGACCCCCCGAAAAATTGGAAACCTGGCCTCAGCCCAACAACTTACCACAGTAGTCAACAGGTCCACCACACCCCTAAAGAGGCAGGGGTATCTGTCGCTGAGAGTAAAGCCAACCCCTGCCAGTCATCCTGCCAGAACCGGAAAGCATCTCCCTCCCCCAGGGTAGGGGAAAAGAAAACCCACACCTTCACTGCCACCGTTGCCAAACCCTTAAGGAAGTAGGAGGCCCTAGGATAAGGGGACTCCAAAGGCCCCCAAGAAAGGAACGGGCCGTAGCAGTGCCACATGACATCACCAAATAGCCCTTGCTCACGTCACACCAACCTGGCAATCCACTTCACAAGGAGGATGAAATTCACCTTGTCCACATCCCTAACCCCCAGGCCTCCTTCCTGCACCGGCCTACCGACCTCCCAAGCCACTACCTCGCCCCCTTTCCTGTCGTACCGACATTAAACCAAAAAATGTCCCTCATTAACCCCAATACCCTCTTCTCAATCTGGCGCGGTATTCTGAATTTTGAGAGGAAATATGATGGTATAAATGCCAGAACAGCCTTCACTAGACTCAACCTCCCTCCTCTAGACAAAAGTCTAGAAGACTACCCTGGCAACCTTTTTTCCATCATCTCCAGTAAAGGAACCCAATCCTGCAACCTGAGGCGTCGATCTGGTAACGGGAGACCCAGATACACCAGCGATAAAGGGCTCACATCTACCCCTAACGCACCACCCACCGACCCAACCTCTTCGACCGACAGGTTCATCGGACAACGATGGACTTCTAATAATGGATCTACAGCCCTGATGGTTTACCAAAAATCTCCATAAGGATTCTCATCTGCCTAACCTCTAGACCCACTCCCTCAACCAGAAACAGGGTATCATCAGCATACTATAGGACCATCGTCTCCCTATATCCTCACCAACCAGAAAACCTCTAACTAAACCCCTAGCACAGGCCCTGTGAGCTGTCCTCACCAAGGCATCCACAACAAGCACAAACACCATAGGTGCAAGAAGGCAACCCTATCTAACCCCCTTCATAGGTTGCACCCAACCTCCCGCTGGGTTCCCATTCATCAAGACTGAGAAAGATATCATTGCCACACACCTCTTCATCAAATCAATCCGCACCATGGGAAAGCCCCTTCTTACAAAGGAGGCCCACAAGAAATCTCACTGCATCGAGTCGTATGCCTTACTAAAGTCAACCTTCCACAGAAACGCCTGCTTCTTCCCCCTCCTCCAAGTGGCCAATGTCTCCATAACAACAACAAAACCATCCAGGATTCTTCTCCCTAGAATGAAAGCCGTCTAAGCAAGGGAGATCAAGTCTCCAAGAAGGTCCTAAAGCTGTTCGTTAACACTTTAGCAATAATAAGGTACTCTTGGATCACTTCTGCACCTTCCTTCTTAGGCAAAAAAAAACATGTAGCATATATTCAGCTTGTCGAAACCTCTGCTCCCGACTGCTAACTCCTCCATCATCTGAATCACATCTACTCCCACAAGGGGGCAAAATTCCCTAAAAAAGAAAACAGGGAAACCATCTGGGCCAGGGCACCCCTCCGTATTCAATCCCCAAACTGCCTACCTCACCTCGTCCTCCAAGAAGCCAGCCATGAGGCCCTCTGCCTGGTCCTCAGTGATATACTACACATCCTCCCTCCACCTCCAACCAAAGCTCGAAATGCCGATTTTGGCGCCATGCCGACGAAATTTTTAGTGTGCATTTCGTGGGCATACCAAAGGCATGCCTTGGAAATGCCTATTTTTCGATGGACATGCCGAGGGCACGTCATGGGAATGCCAAGGGCATGCCAACAAACATGCCGACAAAAAATCACATAAATACTCAAAATAATGTTAAAATATTGAATTTTTAATGTGTAAAATCACATAAATACTCAATTTGTGTGTGTATGACCTACCCTGCACTGCACTCGCACCCATTTTTTTCAAATTTCGAACCTCCCACTCAGTCGCGCCAAGCTCAAATTTCAGCCTCGTGCTTCCAGCCAAGGTTCGAAATGCGATTTCGATGCCGTGCCGATGAATTCCAAGTATGCATTTCGTGGGCATGCCGAGGGCATGCCGTGGAAATGCTCGTTTTTCGATGGGCATGCCGATGAGCATGCCGAGGGCATGCCGATGCATACCAACAAAAATAGCAAAAGTAATTAAAAAAATCAATAGCAACCTCGACATGGGCACCAATTTCGCCAGCATGCCGACCATGCCGACGGCATGCTGACGAAATCCCTATAAATCAACGTTTTCTTCATGTCAGCACGACCGTTGCTCAGAAATGGCCTTGCCGTCAGCATTTAAATCAATGCTTCCAGCAACAACAGCTCCGTCGGCACTGGCGGCATGTCGCCCAAATCGTCAACATGCCGTCGGCACCCCTGTAAACTGATACATGCGCTGTATCGACATGGCCACTTTCCAAAAATGGCCTTACCGTCGACATTTAAAACGTTGCCTCCAGCATCCACTGTTGCGCCTCCCTAAAAAATCTCTGAAGTAACCAGCCACAGCTCGTCCCACCTCCGCCCAACCAGAGAAGGTCACCCCATGAATTAGCATCTTCTCTATCCAGTTTCTCCTCCTCCTGGTAGTTGTCATTTGGTAGAACCTGGTATTAGAATCACCTTCCTTTAGCCACTTCTGCCTCGACCTCGTTTTCCACTCCACCTCTGCTTTCCTGTTCTCCTGCACCACTCGTGTCATCCTTATCCTAATCTCCCTATCCTCTGCCAAGATAGGGGTCTGGTCCTCATGTTTGTCGATCCTGGTAATCTCCGCCAATGCCTCCTCTTTTCTGCCCTTCCTGGACGCCCTGATCTCCCTCCTGTATGCCCTCAAGTGGTCCCACAGCACACTCAATTTCTTTGCCAGGCGAAGCGTGGCTGATCCATCCACCTCTATAGAACTCCACTTCTCCACCATACCTCGGAACCCCTCCTCCATCAACCAAGATTTGTCAAACTTGAAATAAGTGCCGAAGTGTGCCCCCTCGTTAAGCCCCCACATAAGGGGTGTATGATATGAGAAAGGTCTCTCCAAAGGAGACACATCCGTCAAAGGGAGCGCCTCTGCCATCTCCAAGTTGAAGAGAATTCTTTCAATCATGGACATTTAACCGCAGTTGTTCCTCTAGGTGTACGCACAAGATGTCGGGATCAAATCTACGAGGCCAAGAATGGCCACAAACTCTACAAAAAGATCAGATCTAGGATCATAACTCCATCACCCACCAAGTCTACCTCCGTTTGTAATGTGATATTAAAATCCAATCTAAGCAGCCAAGGGCATCCATGGCATTCCGCAGCCACGGATGTGAGTTCCTCCCACATCACTCCCCTCGCCAGAACATCTGATGGTGCATACACCCCCGTGACCAGTCATCTTGGCATCACCCAATTTCCTTATCAATCTCGCAGAGATGACGTGCTCTCCATTGAAATAATCTTCCATGGAAGAAACATCTTCTCGCCATCCCAAGATCTACCCTCCTGAGCGACCAACTGCTCCAAGAGACTGAAACCCCTCCACCCATGAGCCCCTAATCTCCCTCCAACTCCTAACATCACAATCGGACAACTTCGTTTCCTGTAGCAACACAACGTCCGCTATCCACAAGCGAATGTAATGCCCCAGCAACACCCTGAACGGGTCGTTGAGACCCCGCACGTTCCACGTAAGTACCTTGTTCATCTAGAGCAGGTGGAGACCTCCCTCATAGTCGGTCAGTAGCCACACGCCTCCGTGCTTCGACGCACCTCTTCATCATTCTGATCTAGAACCACCGCCTATTGTAAGGGTTGTGGCATCCTGCCACGACCGTCCACCACCATTCTTCGTCCTCAGCCGATTCCTCGAAACCACCCATCACCGTCTACATCAGAGAGCACCGCCTTGGCCTCTGTTCACCATTTGCGGTCTCAATCCGGTCAGGGGGATCCTTGCCAGTCGCCAGACGTTAAGGAGATGCCCCTTGACCGTTGCGGCAAAACTCCATCAAATCGAACCTCCGGAGTCTCCACCGCCACCCGCGAGACCCTGGTCCCCTCATCAACCAGAGGACAACCAGGCCCACCGTCAAAACCACGTCCACCATCATCGCCATTTGACCATTAGCCCACGACAGGGAAGACGCAGCAAGGCCCTCCACGCCTTCCACATCAAAAGGGGTCGGGGACCGCCCTCCTCCAACATCATCATGCTCCACCACCTCTCCTTCAGTTGGCCTCGCGTGTGAAGTCAAAGGGAGGCACAAATCCTCCTCCTTAGAAGAAAGCCCAACCGACGTCTGTAACTCAAGCCTTGCCCCATTTAGATCCACAAAGGGAGGCTCGTTGGGCTAGGCTATCGGATCCAGATCCGGATCCACCTCCCCACCATGTCCGAATCGTGAGGGGTCATGGGAGTCTGGATCCCTAGGCCCACGATATAAATGCGCCTCCAGATGGCTCTCGAAGGGTGCACGCACCTCATCAAATATCTCCTCCGCCCCTTCAACTCCCAAGATCAGTGGGCGTGCCCCAATCTCGAAATGCACCAAGTCATCATGGGAGATCCGCACACATCTCTCGGGGATCGATGCCATGTCGGCTACCGCTCGCCTCCACCACAACTTCATTGGGCGCCGCTTCATCTTCCTCCACGCTGGAGCGGCGGCCCTATCCACCGATGGGGCTACCCGATGTCCTTCACAAAGCGAGCAAGTCACCACCCAAGACGAGCTCCCCAGCTGCAACAAGATCTCCATCACAGCTGCCCCAATCTTCAGCTCAACCACTAATGGGCCCTCAAAAAGGCCCACCGCCTTACACTCCTTGAGTCGAGCAAAAGGGGACACCAGCACCTCCACCACATCCACAAATCTCAGCCACCAAGGGATCCCCTTGATGGTCACCTCGAACGAAGACCTGTCTGGTGGGCTCTTCGAAGATGCTCCATCGTAAGGGCAAGGTCGTCGCCATCTCCGCCTCCCCATCTCCGATCCGACCTCCATGAAGCAAAGCTCCTCCCTCGTCGAAGCAAGGAGGCCGGGGACCAGGATCTTCCTCCCATCTAAAACCAAGATACTCACCCCCTCGCTCCAACATCTCCCCCACCAGCTCGTCGTCGACCTCCACCCGCAAGCTCCTCACCTCCTTCGACCATGGAGCCTCAACCTCGGCCTACGGCATCCTCCTCGGTGGTGGCGGCGGTAGGCCCTCATCACCACAACCACGGCAGCGTAGGCTTCTGTGCCTGAGGCCACCACATCTCCACGGCTCGTGGCAGTCCCAAGCCCAATGGTCGCGACCCAAACACTTGAAGCATCTCCCCTTCCCCTCTACGCCACCTCCCCGACCAACAGCCCCTAGTATATTGCCCGAGGCCCGACACGACCCCCTCCTCGCCACCACCGACCATCCCAGCATCTCCTCGGCCTCCACGCTCTCCCGATGCCTCTCCCCTCCTCCCTCTCCATCCCGACTAGATCCATCCCCCTCCTCCCTCCTCCGACTCTTCGTCTCCCCCCCCCACTCTCTCTCTCTCAATCGCTCTCCATCCCTCCTCTGTAGTATATCGAGAATCTTGAAATTGTCTCCAAAGATGGAGAATCAGTACCTTATTACCTTATAAGAGACAAAGTTGGAGTGTGGCCACAGGACATGGAGCCAAGTTGGTGGGATGCATTAAAAAAATTTCAATAAAGACAAGCATTCTATAAAGAATGCCATTCATAGGGCTTTTGTTTTTGTATGTGTTACAAGATCTCTTCTTTTATTTATTTGCTTTATCTGAACTCTTTATGTTTATCCTTATTCTCTCCTCTTATGTAATTTACTCGCATCTCTTACTCTATATAAAGAGATATAGGGTTTCTAAGGAATAATAGATTGAACATTCTCTTTGACTTGGTATTAGAGCGGTGATCCTAAATCGACGCTTTGATATCCCACCAAAATCCTAGCCGCCAAAACCATCCATCGAAACCCCCTCTCCTCTATCGTCACGCAGTAGTGAATCGCCATTGAGAGAGGCACCTCGCAACCCTCCCTCCTATCTCCTTCGCACGCATGGTCTTCCATGAGTGGCAGCAATGTCATCCATTGAGGTGTAGCTGGTGGCTACCTCCACCCTAAGCAGCGACGGTAGGGACCCCTGCTCCTGCTAGGCAGCACTGATGGGGACCTGATGACCCTCATGGGTGCCTCTGTTTGATCCCAGTAGGGCTACATTTTCCCTCCAACATGATATCTGGAACTCCGGTCTTCCGGATTTTGTGTTGGGGTCCTCTCGTGTGATTTAATGGCCTTCATGGTCTAAAAATTCAATTTCAGATTGGTCTTTGGTGGTCTTTCTCCCTGATTTGGCGTAATGGCGACTCCCTTTTCATCCATAGTCACATCGGATGCTTCCACAGAGACTGGGAACATTAAGAATCCATTTTTCGTTCACATCGTAAATTTGGATGAGACCAACAATGCACGTTGGTCACAGGCGTTCCCTATGATAGTTGGAGGACACGATAAAGGATATATCTTGTTGGAGACAGAGCCGACCAACAAGACTGGGAAGTATGACAAGTGGAAAAGGGACAACACCATGGTTAAAGCTTGGGTCATGAATGTTGTGGCATCTCATATTGGTGATGGGATCATGTACTACAAGATCGCCAAAGATATGTGGGATTCTCTTCATGACATGTACTCTCATTAAAAGAATTTCAATAAGGCATTCCACATTACTCATAACACTTTTTCTCTCAGACAGGATGACCTTTCCCTGCCTTAGTACTATGGCAAGTTGAAAGGATTACTTGAGAATAATAATGCTTATAGACCCAAAGAGAGTATCGCAAGGAGTTTGCGATACTCAAGTTTCTTTCTGAATTAGGTCCAGACTATGAGTCAGCCAGATCCCAAATGCTTATCTTTACGGAGTTTCCTACTCTAGAGGAGGCATACAGCAGAGTTCGTAGACTTTCAATCAGGACTACTATTTCAAAGACTACAAGACAAACTTCTGCCTTCACTGCTATGGGTGGTCGAGGACATGGTCGAGGCCGGGGGCAACCCAACAAATAGGGTTTAATATATCGATATCGCCGAGTCAACACATATCGATATCACCCTTAGTATCATTTCTCCATGATATCAATGATATATTACTGATATCATAGGCTTTTGTTGAACTTCAGAGCTATACATGCTAATGTTCTTGCTCCCTTGTAGTTCATCAAATATGTCAATATTAGAACTGTACACCCTCGGTCCACGATTCAGTCACTGCAATTGGTTTTACTTATTGAAAAATAGGAAGAAGATTCTAAAACATGGGTGAGAAATACATTAGCATTTTCAAACATCTATAAAAAGATGCATAAAACCAAGTACTTTGATAATCCATGGGGGTATTGAAATGGCTATCTTGTGATCTTCCTTTGAATAAAGGATGTCATCCATGATGGTTCTTTCTTTCCCCCACAACAACCTAGGGTTGACAGGCTCACTTGTTTCAGCATGGTTTATCTAAGTACTTGCATACTAGTGCTTTGTTGATCTCCACTAATCTTACAAACTATGTATTATGCCATGATGAGCACAATTTCTCTCTAGTTATTGGAACATTTATATTTATCCATTATATACGCTTGTGTTATCTAAACAATGTCTTCTTTCATAAAGTGCATCTTTGTTGTTAGGAGAAGTGATTTTACGTGTTAAGCTCAAAATGAGAACAGTAATAAGGTGGTTCACGAAATATGAAACAGATCAATGAGAAAGAGAAGAGTATTGAAATGGAGAACGTGTTGGAACTGATAAGAAAATCAGGAATCTAGGTATGTGACCATTTATATTTGTTCATTATATATTCCTGTGTAATCTAAATTGTATCTTCTATCACCAACTACATCTTTGGTGATAGTATTTGTGATTTCATGCCTTGAGATCGTAATAAGAAGAGTAATAGGGTGATTCACGAAATCTGAGGCAGGTCAATGAGAAAAAGAAGAGTATTGGAATAGAGAGCATGTTAAAACTAATAAGAATATCAATGTAACTAAGGCATGATTTCAATTGTCAACAATATGCAACGAAAATTACTATGAATATTTTTCAACTATTATCATGTTATATATGCTTTCTTTTTAATATATGACTTGGACAATATGCAACTAGTGCATTTCTATTATGTTTTCATTCAAAATTTATTATTTTCATCTTCTAGGCATTTCTTCGTGATGTATTAATTATAAAAATGTTAATTCTCATAAAATTTGTGACATTTGAGGACTTTCTAAGTGATTTCCCCAAAACTCCCGATATCAACGATATATCCCTTTTTTGACTTGTCGATACGATATCAATATCAATATTTAAAACCTTGCCAACAAACCATGCCCAACTTGCACTTTTTGTGGGCACATTGGACATGTTGAGGCCTCATACTAGACTAAGCATGGTAAACCACCAGTTACTAATTAGGTTGTGACTACTACTGAGACAAAGGTAGACATTGTTCCTAGAGTAGAGTTTGATGCTCTTGCACAGAGACTTGCTCAGGTCACACAGGAGTCTCCTACTTTAGATACTGCTGCCCTTGCCTCCTCAGGTATAGAGTGACTCTAATTTTTCTGTACTTCAACATTATAGTAGATTTACATGGCTTATAGATTATGAAGCTTCATGGGATTTGAGTGGTGATCAGTTCTCCTTTAGACAACTCCAGTCTGTTACTTTAGGATGCACAGTACAAGTTGTTGATGATCGCCACTGGAGGGTTGATGGACAGGGGGAGATTTCTCTTACTCTCGGTTTATAGTTGTCTCATGTCTAATTTGTACTTGAGTTTCCTTTTAGCTCATTACCCGTCAGCAGTCACAAAAGATCTCAATTGCCTTATATTTAATGATGTGGGCTGTGTTACAGGACAAGCTCACGGGGAGGATGACTGGAGGCGAACATGAAGAGAGGGGGTATATCGCCTGCTTCAGACAAATATAGTTGTGTCATGTCAGGGCGAGTATGGTTTTACTGTTGAGACCACTTCAGTGGCATCATCACCTTGGACACATTCCCCTGGATAAGCTACGATGTGTCATCCCTCATCTGTCACCTACTACTGAGATCATATGTGATGCATGCTAGATTGGGAAACAACACCGAGCTTTTCATATTCTTCACTATCAGAGTCCATTTTTTATTTGGTTCATTTGGATGTCTGAGGTCCCAATCGAGTTCCTGATAGATTGGGACATAGATATTACCTTATTATTGTGAATGATTGCTCCTAGTTGTTTCTTTTAAAGAATAAGTCCGATGTAGACACTGTATAAAAGATTTTCTTATTGAAATAAAAACTCAATTTTCTACTACTGTCAAATGTGTAAGATCAGATAATGCATTAAAATTTGGTACGTTTAAATTGCGTGCATTCTATAGGTCACATGGCATTGTGCATCAAACTACATGGCTACATACATCCCAACAGAATGGGATAGCTGAGAGGAAGCACAGATATATTCTAGATGTGGCAAAAACTCTTCTCATACATCACAATATACCTAAGATGTATTGAGGTGATGCAGTACTCATGGCATGCTATCTGATTAACCCGATGCCTAGTTCTGTGCTATCAGAACAGATTCCCTTGCAGATTCTGCATCTTAACCGTGATCTTTTTCTAGTGACACCTCGTACTTTTTGACTGTGTTGCCTTTGTCCACATTACCGGGCCTGACAAACATTAGTTGGCACCAAGGACTACTAAGTGTGTATTTCTGAGACATACTCAAACTTAGAAAGAATACAAGTGCTATGGTCCTCTCACTAGGAAACATTATGTGAGTGCAGATGTTGCATTCCATATTTCTCTACTGTTGCAAGACAATTGTCTTTTATACCATAGGACAGATCCTCTCAGTCAACTCCTATGCCCGTACTACCTATTCAGTTGAGTGATTTTACACCTATTCCAATACCTACTCAATCCTTTGCGGATCCAGGTGATGATAAATTTAGAGATACACCAGTGGTACATCAAATTCTAGTGACATATAGGCCACATATCACTACTCCCCTCCCCCACTACAAGGCCATCATCCTCCCCCACATAGGTATGTGTTAATGATACTAATGACTCAGTGCCTCATGATGTCCCTACAGGTTCTGATAGTGTCCCTGAGGATGATGTTCCAGTTGCTACAGATGACGATAGTGATCTTCCAATAGCAGTTAGGAAGGCACCCCGTAGTTGTGCACAGTATTGTGTCACTAGTGCTTCTGTGTGTGATGGTCTTAGCACCACCTTTGTTGCCTTCACTACTGCGCTTATGGTGTCCATAATACTGTCTACTTACCAGGAGGCCATGCTCCATCTCGCATGGCATCAGGCTATGGAGGAGATGGTGGTGCTTCGCTCTCATGGCACGTGGGAGCTTACCTCTAGACCTATAGATACTCAGGTGGTTAGATGTCGATGGGTCTTTGCCTTGAAATATAATATTGACGGGTTTATTTCTTGGCATAAGGCTCGGTTGGTAGTAAAAGGGTTCACTCAGACCTATGAAGTGCACTTTTTTAACACTCTCATATGGCGAGGCTTCCGACTGTTCGTATTCTTCTCTTGGTGACAACCAACAAACACTGGGATCTCTACCAGCTAGATGCGAACACCTTCCTCTATGATAATCTTCAAGAGGAGGTGTATAGGCAGCAACTCCTTGGTTTTGAGGTTGAGAGGGAGTGTGTTTGCAAATTAAAGAAGGTAATTTATGGACTAAGTAGAGTCCTCATGCATGTTTTCAAAAATTGTCTGAAGTTCTGGAAGGCACGAGTCTGAAGAGATCTACATCTAATCATTCTTGTTTACTAGGAAGACTAATAGGGGAGTGGTTGCACTCCTTGTTTATGTTGAAGACATTATTACAGGAGATGATACCACTAGGACTTTACAGGTCAAGAAGAATTTTGTAGCACAATTTGTTATGATAGATTTGGGTTCTCTACACTACTTGGGCATTGAAGTGGCTAGAGGAAAAAATGACATTATAGTAAGCTAAAGGAATTATGCACTGGACATTCTTAGGGACACCAGGATGCTAAGAGCCAAGGTAGCTAATATTCCCATAGATCCCAAGGTGCACTTAAATGATGTTGATGCAGAACCTATGAACAAGATTCGAAATGCCGATTTCGACGCCGTGCCGATGAAATTGTAGGTGTGCATTTTTCGGCATGTCGTGGAAATGCCCGTTTTTCGATGGCAGATTTCGACGATTTCGATGACCCGAAAAAATGACATTTCGGAGGCATGCCAAGGGCAAGCCGACAAAAATAACAGAAATGATTAAAATTTGGAACACAAGTGAATTAACATATTAGGAACATATTTACAGTTGTATGTAACAAAAAATAATCGTTTATGAATATATTTAAAGCTGTATGACAAAAAAGACCAAAAAATCGTGAGTGTGTGTGTTTCCCCTCCCGCCCAGCTTTTCGAGTTTCCCTCCTACGCGCGCGCTAAAGCCTTCCCTTTAGTTGTATAACAAAAAACAATCGTTACATATTTAAAACTGTATGACAAAAAAAAAGGCCATGTGTGTGTGTGTGCGTGTGCATGTGTGTTTCCCCTCCCGCCTAGCTTTTCAAGTTTCCCTCCCACGCACGTGCTAAAGCCTTCCCTTTCCCAACTCCCTCCGGTGGCAATTTCCAATTTCCCTCCTGCCCCTATCCATTCAACTTTCCCTCCCACCCAGCTCCAATTTCCAAACAAGCATACCACCGATTTCGTCGACATGCATCAGCAACTGTCGACATGCCGGCGAAATCCTCAGCATGCCGACGGCTTACCTGTAAACCGACATCATATCTGTGTCGACATGACCCTATTCTGAAAACAGCCTTGCCGATGGCATGCCGTTAGCATTTAAATCACTGCCTATGAAGAGCAAAAGCTACAGACAGTTGGTTGGAAAGCTCATCTACCTAACTATTACTGACCATGATATATTGTCATTGGAAGGCTTAGTCAATTTATGGAGAAGCCAACCAAGAAGCATTGGAATACTGCAATACAGGTACTCCAATATTTAAAGAAAGCACTAGGCTGTGGACTATTATTTCACAAGGGGTGTCCTATGACAGTAGGATACTTTGATGCAAATTATGCTAGATGTCTTGCAGATCACAAGTCTTCTACAGGATTTTGTATGTATGTAGCAAGGAACCTAATGACATGGAGCAAGAAGTAGACTGTACTATCTAAATCTAGTGCTGAATAAGAATAACGTGCTATGTCACAAACAGCAGTAGAGATTGTTTGGGTACAGTCTATTCTATAGGATCTACATGTGTAAATAGAGACCTATGGAGATGAGGTGTAATAACCTTGCAGCCACATATATTGTTAATAATCCCATTTTTCATGAGAATACGAAACATGTTGAAATAAATTGTCACTACACTAGAGACCTTATCCAGAAGAGTATTATTTATACATCAATTATTTTAGAGGACCAAACAACAGATGTTTTACAAAGCCCCTGAGCAAAGCTACCTTTGATATTTGCAGTGACAAGCTAAGCATGCTAGATATCTATGCTCCAGATTGAGAGGAAGTGTTACAAGATCTCTCCTTTTATTTATTTGCTTTATTTAGACTCTTTATATTTTTCCTTATTCTTTCGGTTCTCTTATGTAATTTACCCACATCTCTCTCTATGTAAAGAGATATTAGATTTCCAAGGAATAATAGATTAAGAATTCTCTCCGACTGTATGTAATTTTGTTGTGAAAATTGGATGAAATCCAATTTTCATTTGGTTTGGTGTGCGAGCCTAATGATGCATCAAAGGGCAGGTCCTTAATGAAGGAGCCATCTGGAGTTTCTATCCACTACCCAATACTACCTTGGTTAGAAGGTGGGGACTTTAACTTCACCTTGCAAATAGATGATTAACCTAGATAGTGGATTTCACATAATAATGGTGCTTTGGACTTCAAGGATTTTCTAGTAGTGCTTGACCATGTCATTTTCCAATCTCCAAGACAGAGGATGTGTGCTCCCATATCTCTTCTACCAAGTTCTTGGAGATGTTTCCACAGTTAGATATGATTCCTTTCAATGGGCCTCTATCTAATTACATCCCTTTTGCTGTAGATTGAATGACAACATGAGGTGTGGTACATATCCTTAGTTTGAGAAATCATGGCTGATGAAGTTATTTGTACTTACGTAGAAGTCTTTTATTATTTGTCTGTTTCATAACGACATCATATGTAATGTACACGAGAGCATCCCTCTATATAAAGAGGCCTAGGGTTTCAGTTTCAATGAGGCAATTCTATTCTTCTCTCAACGATGGCAATGCAAGCCTAGCTTTACAGACCTCGTCTCGCAAATATTGAAGGGGTGTAGCTACTTTAGGCACAACGACTAGCACATTGGCATCCAAAAGAACTATAAATGATAATGGTCATTACTTGTTGGTACAGGTGTGTAAGACATTCAGTAAAAGAGACTTCAAGATTCATTATGCATGAACTATGAATAAGGCTCTTGTAGCAAAACAGTACTCCTGAATCAAGGGTGGCGATGGCAGACCATCCACTCGATTGTTGCTCTGCATGACGACGCCCTTAATTTGGGAAGATTGATGCTAGCTAGCTGAGTGAGCTTGGTTTCTATAAGAGTCTACTAAGATTTCTTTATTCTCAGGATTGAGAGTTGTTTGGGATTTTCGCTTTGGAGTGAACATGGTATCCACCGGCCCATTGTTGGTTGCTTTCCGACCAAGTGTTAGGATAGCATATTGTTGGAGTAAACATCTGGAGGTCAATTTCAGTGAGGTGGTTAGGCCACTTTTTGGTTAGGTTTGGGAAAGGCTAGCATGGTTAAGGCCATCAAGGGCCTAGTTCTCTGCCATAATGTGAAGGAAAATGGGGGTGGGAGAATGGAGACTTCTCATTAAGGAAGGCCAATATCAGATCAAATCATCATGTAGCCAATAGTTATGAAGATTTTCCATTGGATCATAGGTTGTTGAGGCTCCCTTCCAGATACATTTCTTTATGTCGGAGTTGTGATGGATGAGGATTATAATGGAGGTGAGACAACAAGATGAGTTTCAGGTATGCCTGCCACTTGCTCCTTTTGTCTGCAGACAAAGATGTACACTGCCTTTTCATCACCTGCCCCCTACCAAAGAGGGTGTTGGAGGTCTGATTGGAGTGAATTAACCATGGTTCTTTCAATATCCTTTCAAGATCTTTTAGGTGAGGAGGCAACTTGCCTGGGCCTTCTCAGTTCAAACTAAAGGTTGCACCTTTGGTGATCCTTTGATCAATATGGCGTGAAGAGAATAGAGTGGTCTTTGAAACTTCCCATCCTTATGTTGAGAGCATGGTCTTTTGTGCTATGCCTTTTGTTGTGTACTGGGGGCATAGCATGGCTTAAACTTTTAGGGTATTGCTTTTTGAAGACTAACAAGGCAGCATGGTCTCCATCGACATGCTTGATGTTCATCAGAAAATCATGACAATAGGCGCATAACTAATAATGCATGTAATCTTAATGCAACATATATATACACTTTCCAATTTTCCTATTTTACATTGGATATGGAAGCTGCAGCGATGTCAAAGGTAATGAATTAAAACTCATTGCTGCTCATTACCAAAGAATTTGGACATCATTGAAATATTGTCTTTGGTATATTCAAGAATTTAAGGGGAGAAAACAGATGGCAGTAGATCCTCTTTTTCCCATTTTGAGTAAACACTAAGTAGATAGATTAGTTTGTTTGTTATACTTATACATACAATGTGGCGCTTCCAAAATATTTTCAATTTGACCTCTATAAATTTTGGAAAATAAGTTGACCTTTATAAATAAAACTACATTCCTGAGCAAACTGTTTTTACTAGAGAGGCACTCTGCAGACTGTTTAAAAAAAAAACCAATGAGATAGAGAGGCACTATTTTTAGGCATTCTAATATTGATACCTGGAGTAAAGCTACAGCAATCTTGTATTGGGCACATATAGTGGCTTGTGCTTTAACATCAGAACCACAGGACTGATCCTTTGCCAGAGCCAAGAAGGCTTCATCGAAGCAGGAAAGAGCATCAGAAAGTTGATTCAGTTCAAGATGAACAAGTCCTGTCTTGAAGCACACGGGTGCCGGTGCACCACGAGGGACCTAGGAGATAAAATTCAAGCAATAAAATTTGAGGGACTCATGCAGAGAAAAAAAAAGGAAAAGAACTCCGTACCTGGCCAGGACGGACAGCAGCAGGTGGAGTTGGAAGTGGCTGTTGAGATTTTGCGGCATTCACTGCAGCATTTGACCCTGGAGCTACAAGTGCACTGAGATCAATTGTTTGCGAGGAGACTGGCAGTTGTGAAACTTGGACATTTGGTTGCAAGGAAACTGAAGGTTGTGGAACTTGAACAGTTGGTTGTGGAGGAACACCACCATCAGGTAAGCCAATTGATTCAAGAGGAACAGGTTGGGATGCCTGAGGTGGAATGTCACCATCTGGAAGACCAATGTTGGTCATCGGACTGCCAGGCTGAACAGGGGCCACCTTGTGTCCTTCAACACCCGCAGGTATTTGATTAGAATTATTTACATAAGGTACAGGTGTTTTCAATGCAGCAGCAACTTCAAGAGAAGGAATGGTATGCTGATAGAAGTCTTCAGGGATAGGCCCAGCTGACACTCCCATGCCAGTACCCACTGGTGTAGACTGTGGGGGTGGCTGAATTGATGGTGGAAGTGGAAATGAAGTTTCAATGCCAAATAAATCAGAGCCGGCAGTTGCAGATGCAGTAGAAGCAGGTTGGCTGAATAACAAAGAGAGATCTTGAGATCCTCCCGAGGAAGACTTTGTTCGAATCGGCGGGGCCAATCCTTCAACAGCTTTTCTAATTTTGTCAACATCAACAGAAGCACCTGATGGCTTCTCACGAATTTTAATGCGAATCTTTTTAGTCTTCGATGAGCTGTCTTCTTCATCACTGCTGCTTCCGGTTGTAGTGCCATAGGGAGATTTCTTAAACTCCTCAGCTGCTCTGGCCTGTTCATCTGCTGATGTACCAGATAATTGCTTCCCCAAGGTATTCGCCATGGAATCTCCCTTATCACTATCTGCCATGAGTCCGTCTTGTCCTGATGTAGGCAACACATTGAAGCCAGTTCCCTTGCTTTCAACATTAGCTGCTGTGAAAGCTTTGACCAAACTCTTTTCACTTACCTCTACCACATTGCCTCTACCCTTAATGACACCAAGATAGACACCTATATGGTCAGCAATTATGGCCGGAATACTATTCTCACTTGTCTTCATGTATGGCATAACTTCTCCAGCCAGTTCCCACTGAGGTATATCTTTTGGATTGATTGGCGTTTTGATATCCCAGTTCCCACCACCCCATTCTGGCCCTTTAGGTGCCATGCTTTCAGCGGCAAAATTGGCAAATATACCCTGGGTCCATCCAGAGGAGCGAATTCTCAAAATTCTTTCACAGTATCTCGTCAATTCTGAATCAGTGCCAAGCTCTTCCAACTTCTCAGCAAGGCGCCTCGTAGCACTTGGGTTCAGATGGCATATAAATAAATCAAGCATACTCTGGAAGTCTGCAATAACTTCAAGAGTTTCTTTGGCACTATCAAATTGGCCATACCTGCATATTAAATGTTGAATTAATTATACTAGAGTTGCATTGTTTCCACGCTAAGGTAATGAAAACTTTAACCTGCCCTTCACAAGATGAATGAAAAAACTCCTGCAATTATGCTGTCTACTTTACATAGCAACATCTCTCTTATCAAAGAAACTTTACATATAATCATTTTTATTAAGGGAAAAAATGCTGTTTCCATCCTGCATTCATTCATTTGATTGATCTTTGAACAGAATATCTTTCCGATTGACAAAATCCTTCATGATAACCGGATGACTCTGAGAAAGACATAACATTCTTTCAATGGAACTGATAATTTGCATCCTTTTGGAACAACACACCAGCCACTTTTTCTTGAATCATTCTTGTTTCACTTTGAAACCAAGTATGTGACCAATATAATGAGGTGCCCAAGCAAGTATGCAACAATTTTTTTATTTTACAAACTCATGAACATCTCAAGTTTTCCCACCTAGCATGCGAGAAGGCTTAGCTGTTATTGAATGGGCATCTCAAGTTCCTTACCTCATCGTGGGCATTAAATGTAAAGGAATGTTAGGATTGAAATGGCATCTACTACTATGAGGTCCCCTCGGTCCTTTATATAGGAAGCAGCCCAAGGGACAAAACATACAAAAGGACCAAAAAGAAAATCAGTAGGAACTAAAATGAAAAAGATAATTATTCTAACTCTTCCTCTCAAGCTGAAACATAAGCTTCAAACATGCTCAACTTAGTGGAAAGATACTCTAACCGTTTCCATGGAAGAGCCTTCATG
The DNA here is from genome assembly GCA_037157565.1 of Thalassia testudinum. Taxonomy (NCBI): domain Eukaryota; kingdom Viridiplantae; phylum Streptophyta; class Magnoliopsida; order Alismatales; family Hydrocharitaceae; genus Thalassia; species Thalassia testudinum. The sequence goes on from JAZHRO010000040.1 coordinate 62,130,422, forward strand.
AATATTTCTGCAAGTTGGTCCTTGGTAGAAATATATGGAGTAGAAATCTTGCCCTGTAACACTGCATCACGAATAAAGTGGCAATCCACCTTGATATGTTTTATCCTTTTATAAAAAAATAGATTATTAGCAATGAATGTAGCAGCTTTGTTATCACGATACATGGGTATGGCTCCTTGGACATGCACTCCAAAATCATGCAATAAAAATTTTACCCAAAGAAACTCACATTTTGCATTGGCCATAGCTCGATACTCAAATTCTACACTTGACTGAGATACAGTTGTCAGTCTTTTACTTCTCCATGTCAGAAGATTGCCTCCAACAAAAGTACAAAAACTTGTAGTAGAGCATCGGTCCTCATGAACCCCTACATAATCAAAATCAGAATATCCTAGTATGGAAACTTTCCCATGAGCTCTGTAGTATAAACCTTTTCCAGGAGCACTTTGTAGATATTGTTACACTTGCAACACTCCTAACCAATGTACCTCCCTAGGAGCTTACAAAAACTGATTTAAATGACCAACAACAAAACTAATATATGGTCTACTAACAATCAGATATAGCAACTTACCAACCATAGCCCTGTATCTAGTAACATCCTCAAAAAGAGGACTTTCATCATCCACAAACTAAAAAAAAGAATCAAGTGGTACTTTAACAAGTTTGCATTCTATCATGCCGACATCACGTAACATATCAAGAACATATTTTCTTTAAGACAATCATACCATTCTTCAAATGATGTATCTCAATGCCCTGAAAGTAGTTCGTCTGTCCTAAATACTTAGTACCAAATTGTGAAAGAAGAAAGGCATTGGCACCTTCAATTCACCTTGGGTCTAATTTTCCACTTCCTTGTATGAAATTGCAAATGGATCATTGTCACCCAAATAATTGAGAAAAAAAAATTTATCATGCATCAACTCAGATAAAGGACTCTTACCACCAATGACTCGAGGAAGCATCTATTAATCAAGAAAACACTTGTACGAACAATATAAACCCAAAACCTTCTTGGTCCTATAACTTAGGAGAAACAAATGACTTAGTCTTATTCAAAAACCCTACCTCTCTTTATATAGAGATAGAGGTGAGACAAATTACAGCAGAACTCCAGGAGAAAAAAAAAACTACAAACACACCCTCACAAACACAATAAACCAAGGGGCACGACACTCCCCCGCAAATTAAAGCATAGATGCCAGTCATACTCATCTCAGAACAACAAACATCAAAAAGTAGATCTAATAAGAGCTTGGTAAATATATATGTTGTTTGGTCATCAGTAAAAACTAAAGTTGTGTAGAGAAGCCCTTTCTGAATAATGTCTCTAGTGGTAATGACACTCAACTTCCACGTGCTTTGTGCACTCATGAAATATGGGATTATTAGCTATATAAGTAGTTGTTTTGTAATCGCATCACATCTCCACAGGTTTGACAATCTCAACATGTAAATCAGTAGATAACAACAGAATTCACAACATTACAATAGTAGTCCGGTCCGTCACCCTGTCCTCTGATTCTACACAAGAGCTATAACAACTACTTGTTTCTTGCTTTTCCAAGTCATAAGGTTACCAGCCACATAAATACAAAAACCTGTAGTGGATTTCTGATCTAAATGGCATCCAACATAATCTGCATCAGAGTAGCCCATCACTATCATAGAAGTTCCCCTGGAGAATAGAAGATCTTTCCTAGAAGCTTTCTTGAGGTATCTAAGGACCATCATCGCAACATCCCAGTGTTGTCTAGTTGGCATCCAACCTCCCACGGGATGCTACTTGGGAAAAACGCTACTTTTGCTACGAGCTAACTCTATCCCAACAAAGTACCTCAACGGACCCAAGTCCATCGCAAACTAATCAACCAGACATCTCCTGATCTCAGTCATTCCCTCTGAATCATCTCCTATGATAATCAAATCATCGACATAGAAAAGAACAGTAGCACCTCTTCCTACCTTTCTAACAAACAAGAAATGATCTGCAGATGACCTTAGAAAGCCTACATTTTCCACCACCTGAGATAATTTCTAGAACCAAGTACGGGGACTCTGCTTAAGACCATAAATGGCCTTATGTAACCTACATATACACTCCCCCTAAACCTCATAACTTGAGGACTGCTGTGTATTCATCTCTTCCTGCAGATCCTCATATAGAAAAGCATTTTTGACAACGAGCTGATGTAGCCTCCAATCCCAATGAACTGCAACTGCCATAAGAATCCTCACCGTAGACTAGAGAGCAACAGGACAAAATGGTCAAAAAAGTCTACTCCATAAGTCGTAGTAAACCCTTTTGCCACAAGTCTAGCCTTATATCTTGCAATCAAGCCATTTGCATTATACTTAAGTGCAAAGACCCAACAATAGCCAACAGCAGTAGTTCCCTCTGGCAGTGATGTCAATTCACATGTACCTCTGCTCTGAAGAGTACCCATCTCCTCCATGACCTGATGCCACTTTGGATCAAGCATGGCCTCATGATATGTCGTAGGAATATGAGTGGCTACTAAGGCATGATAGAAACTAGCAAATTCCATTCCCATACCATCTATCACAAGGCTAGCTACAACTGGACATTTGGCACAACTCTATGAAGCCTTCCGAATAGCTACCGGAAGGCTAAGATCATCCTCCTCGACGGAATTAGTAGGGGACCCATTTGCATCACTAAGCACATAATCATTAGTATCTAAAGGTGCAACGCTCACCTAGCTTGGGGAGGCTGGAGGAGGAGGTGAAAGCGGAAGGAGGGACCTGCAAAATAGTATGAGGCCTTTTATAAGTACAAATGGGCTTAGCATATTTCTGTATCTCAATAGTCACAATGGTGGTTGTCTCAATCTCAAGAATAGCTCCAAGGGGTATAGGTAGTATAGGCATAGGAGCAACATCAACTGTAGGAGGTAACTCACGACCAGACGTGGAAAAATACGGAATCACCTTCTGAAAAGTAGCATCACAAGCACAAAATGACGAGATACAATAGGATGAAAACATACTTCACCGCTCTAGATGCTAATTTATCTCATCTAGGATTAAGAAAATGTACAAAGGCAACACAACCAAACTCCTAAGGTGGAACAAGAAACAATTGTCTATCATAATACAAAACTTGCCACAAAATTTGCTCATGGAGGGTAGAGTTTGGCATCCTGTTAATCAGAAAACACGCGGTTAACACCGCATCCCCTCAATACAATGAGGGGACAAAATGTTAAATCAACAAGGTACGAGCAACATCAAGCAAATACTTATGCTTCTTCTCAACCATACCATTCTGCTGAGAGGTATGAGTACAAGTTGTCAGGTGTATAATGATATTGGATTTATAAAAAGATTTGAAACAAGTAGTACAAAATTCCAATGCATTATCCAAGCGAAATATTTTAACAACAATAGAAAACTAAGTCTTTATTTCAATAACAAAATTCTCAACAATGTTTCCAACCTTAAACTTAATCTTCATAACAAAAATCCAAGAAACTCTACAAAAGTGTGGCACTTTTCTAGATATCATGTGGCAGGCAGCTTGGTTACAAGCAATCTTAGGAAGGCCTTTGGGAGATTTTGTCATGCCCTTTCTACTGTAGAGATACCTTCTAGCTATCAGCAGGCCATGTTACATCCAAAGTGACACCAAACCATAAAGAATGACATAGCTAGACTCCGAGCTCGTGGCATGTGAAGGCTAACGCCATCACCTTCAGGATCTGCAGTAGGGGGTTGTCATTAGGTGTTTGTACTCAAGTACAACCCTGATGGATCTACCCCCAAATATAAGGCTCGTTTGGTGGCAAAAGGCTTTACTCAAACTTACGGAGTTGATTTCTTCGATACCTTTTCCCTGGTTGCATGTCTATCCATTGTCCATATACTAGTTTATATTGCAGTTCAAAGGGATTGGCAACTTCACCAACTAAATGCAAAGAATGCTTTTCTATATGAAGATCTTCAGGAGGAGATTTATATGCAGTAGCTCACAAGTTATTAGGTTCAGAGGGAGTGTGTATGTCATCTACAGAAGGCTATTTATGGTCTAAAGCAGAGTTGTAGAAAATAGTTCCAGAAGCTCTCTCAAGTAGTGGAGTCTGTTGGCTTCCAAAGGCCATCTACTCTTATCATTCTCTACTTGTCAGGAGGACAGGGAAGGAGTTGTGGTGCTCCTTGTATGTGTCGATGATCTCATCGTTAGTAGCGATGACACGATAGGCGTAGCAAAGATAAAGTGGACTTTGGCAGATCAATTTATTATGAAAGATCTGGAGCCACTACAATATTTTCTTGGGATAGAAGTAGCTAGCAGTAAGAATGAGATTATTCTATCTCAAAGAAAATATGATATGGAAGTGTTGAAGGAAACTCGGATGCCGGGAGCCAAACCAACAAATGTTCCTATGAATCCAAAGGCATAATTATATGACAGGGATGTAGAGACAATAGATAGCAGAAGGTACAAATAGCATGTAAGAAAGCCAATGTACTTGACCATCACTAGGCCTGACATCTCCTTTGCTATGGGAAAGATGAGCCAGTTCACGGAGAGCTTACCAAGCAGCATTGGGATGTTGCTATGATGGTGCTTAGGTATTTGAAGAGAGCACAAGAACAAGGTCTTCTTTTCAACAAAGGGACTTTTATGACTATGATTAGATACTCATATGCAGATTATACAGGTAGCCATGATGTTAGCAAGTCCACTACAGGCTTTTATACTTATGTTGCAGGGAATTTGGTGACCTGGAAAAGCAAAAAGCAGGTTGTTTCCAAGTCCAAGGCTGAGTCTGAGTACAGGGCTATGACCCAAACTTCAGCTGAGCTAATCTAGATAAAGTCCCTTCTAACTGATTTATGTGTGGATATTGATGAGCCTATAAAGCTACGATGTGATAATCGAGCTGCCACTTATATTGCTAATAACCACATGTTTCATGAGCATACCAAACATGTGGAGGTGGATTGTCTGATCCATAAAAGATTCATCTGTACTACAGAGGTTGCTTCCAAAATGCAAACAACCGATGTCTTTACTAAGCCCCTGACACGCTCTTCCTTTGATTCTTGGATTACCAAGCTGAGCATAATTGACATCTATGCTCCAGCTTGAGATAGAGTATTGAGTTATTTAGATATTTTGTTTGGGCACTCTATTATTTTTCCTTCACTTGTGGGGTTATCATGTAATTTGCTCCCGAGCCCCAACTCCCTCTATATAAAGAGAGGTAGGATTTCAGAGTAATGCAACTTTTGTCATTTTTTCCCAACTTATAGACATGTATATATGTAGGAAAAGTATCTTTTGAGCATTTGTGCTCAAAAGATCCAAAAAAAAGCCCACAATTGTATCCATTTAATGATATTCTCCATTGATGAAAACTGCCGCACAAGTCAAACATTGGTTTAGAAAACCATCGTTCGTATTTGGCATGCACTGGATCAATCATTACATTATTTCTGAAAAGTATCTTCTCAAATAAATGTCAGGTAGCATTACAAATTTATATACTGTATTTGGAATATAATTAACCATTTATTACATTATTATTAGAAAGTAACCACTTCACATTAATGCTTAATCGTGTTGTAATCCAAGTTTTCGCATTCTATTACAAAGAATACTTGTAATACAAGTTTTATAAACAAGTCCAACTAATTACTTGTATTACAACTACATGTGTAATTGTAATACAAGTCAATTTTCACCTTTAATATAATTTTTAGCACTTCAATACAAATAATGCTTTTAATACAAGTTTATATTACAAGCAATTATGAGTTACTTGTATTACAACTACATGTACAGTTGTAATACATGTCGATTTAACTTATAATAGAAATTTTAGCACTTTTATTATAAAGAATACTTGTAATACAAATTTGTATTACAACCACTTTTAAGTTATTACTTCTATTATAACTATACGTGCATTGTAATATAAATCAATTTTCACTTATAATTTAAATTTTATCACTTCTATTATAAAGAATACCTGCAATACAAGGTTATATTACAATAAGTTCTAAGTACTTATATTACGACTATACATGTAATTTTCTTTTATGGAAGCAATTAATATTTTGTCTCCACATTTAAAATACTCCACTCAATGGAGATCTTTAATTAATTCATATATTTAGAAAGTGTCATAAATGATAGAAATTTTTTAATTACAAAAAATATACGTTTGTTATTAATACATATCGTGAAACCACCATGTTATTATTGGTAGTTTCTTTATGGAGCATTAGATTATAGCACCAATAACTCTTTTGGATTTAATAGTCCCCAAGAAAAATGCACTTCACAAAACTTCAAAGGGGTACAAACAACACAGATAACCAAAACACCCTAGCATCAAAGCAAAGGCATCTCTATCAAGACAAAGAATAGAAAGAACTTCCACTTAAGATAGACAACGAAACATGATTTGTAAGGTGATGGGAAGTGAGTACAAGATCTGCCTAAAAGACCTTAGAGGTTCACATCTGAAATATAAGAGTGCATGCCATATATGAAAGATGCCATAATTTTCTCTCAGCAACACCTTTCTAATGAGATGTCCAAACATGAGCAGTCTAATGGATGACATATGAAGAATTAGAGAATAAATAACTCTTTTAAACAAAAATTAACAAATGTCAAGCCATCATGAGATCAAAAGATGCAAATATTACTAGTTGAGTCTTATTTTGGAAGGAAGTTTTTAAAGTTGGATAATGACATACATTTTCTTTAGCATAAAGCATAAGAAATTTGAGTACAATCACCCCTAAAATAAGAACCAGAAACTATGCAAACTGTTCGCGTGAATTAGCTCCTACAAACCTGCGTAACCCTAGATGAAGGAAATCAACTCTTTTTTATTAACTCCAAGACTAAAATTGGGCCTGTTATGCTAAGTTGATAGTAAGCTAATTGGACAGAATGTCGAGTTTAAATTGAGGTGTGTGCAGGATATCAAATAAAACAACAAACTAACACAAATACTACCCTGACCAGTTGGCAATTCCAATATCAAAAGGTATGGACATTTTTTAAGTGACACAAAAAGTGGAATGTTATGAGTAATGTACAAAGAAGCGCATGAATCCATAACCTATTCAATCTTGAGAGCACATAATGCATACTACAAGCAAATATGCAATAAAGCAATACTCATATATGCACCTCTAACACCAGAAATAAATGGGGCGGTAGATGCCTCAATCAACATCAGTGACAGGTGATCACAAACCTCCTTTGGAATGGTTACGTGATTGTTAACAAATGGAGATCCATTAATAGGATACTGATTTGCCTGAGACGTAGATGTAGTCAAGTTTCTCGAAACAGTGACTTGAATTGTGGCTGGTCCTACAACAACGCTCACAATATCCAAAAACCCCACACCCAAAACCTCAGCCTCATGGCTGCTACAAATCGCAATCATAGGCAGAAGGAAAACAGCAAGCATGTCCTCTTTTAACTAGTCGAAACAAAGGCATTACAAATAGCAGTAGTACAATGTTTGAGGGCTATTAAGGAGTTTTAAGCCGTTTCATTGTAGCAAAGCCTCAATCGTTCAAAAACAATTAAATTTATATACTCAGAATCACAAGAGTCCGAAGTCGAACACAGTGAGTAATTAATGAAATTCACAACAATAATCTCATTCAGAATCAACTAGTTCAATCAATTGATCACAAAATAGATATGCAATGAATGAAACTGATTGAACATAAATCAATGTATCTCAAGGTTGCATGGAATCAAAAAGAAAAGAGAATCAAAACAATGGTGATTTGAATCATCACTTATTCTCTTAATTAAGCATGCATTCAATTACCTTAAATTATTCAATAATATCTTCAATGAAAATTCAAATGTAAACTATAATACTTAAATAATGCAAATAAGACGTTGGTTTCCTTCCTCAGGCGACTTAACAACACAAGCACAAGGCTCTCAAAAAGCCTTCTTTTCTTCTTCAGCTTCTTTCTTTCTCAAGCCTCTCCTTCCTTTCAAAGGCACGACCCTTCTTCACAAGGCTTCTCTTTATTCTCAGAGCTTCCCTTCTCCACAGCATAAGGGAACAAACATCCTTCAATGACTAAGTGTCGCACAAGGGTATGCCTTCAAGAGTAAAACCCTCCCCCGCTCTCTCACAAATCCGTCCTCCTACTCTCTCAAGACCCAGCGTATAGTCGGATCCTGGTTATCGGGTTGAAAGCATGGACCAGGCCTACAAACGTGTTATCGCAGGCAAGGAGTGCTCATAGGTCAGGTAAGCAGGTGTGAGGTGTATGGGGACCCGACCCCCGATGCTTAGGCGATAAGGCCTGATCACAAAAACAATATATGTGTGAGCGCGAGTCTGTATCCCCATGATGTGGGACTATAGCGCCAACTCTTTCTCGCGTGCAACTGCAAGAAGAACCTTCATCCAATTGGAGCTATGCTACAGCTTTGTTCTCTAATTGCCACTATAGGTAGATAGGTGAAGTAGTTCCACAGCTTCAGGAGCTGGAGTTGAGGTCTGGAAGCATCTGACGACAGCGGATGGCAGCAGGTGGAACCTCGACAGCAACCGAGACCCAAAACACGCATATAGGCTCAACAGCCCCAGTTAGATGGTTTACTAGCGTCGCTGGAGGACGTGGAGTCCGATGGTGGTGTTTATGTGGTGAGAGTGTCTATGTTGTGGCCAGACGAAGGCGAAAGGGGTGAACGGCGAGGGGTGTGTTTAGTGGAGCATTGGAGTGGGATTTTTGGTGGCTTTGAGTGAGGGGTTTTGTGTTGATGGACGAGGCAAAGCTTCTGGAGGTGGAGCAGGCACGTTTAGTGCAATGTGGACAGTGGTTGGTCACGCCAGAGATACGCCGGACATAAGGAAGACGGAGATGGAGCGAGCGAGTTGGCGGTCGATTTAAGAGGTAGAGGGGTTAGGGAGATTAAGGAGATGAAGAGTAAGAAGCTAGACCTTAACTATGGGACGAAGGGGTGAGGGTTTGCACCGGCTTTAATTGGCCGGTTGCGAGGAAGATGAAGTCCTCTGATGGAAGGAACGGCAAGGAAGGAGAGGAGCTGAAGGGCTTCTGCTAGTGTTGTGAGAAGCGGAGGAAGGTGAGGAAGGTATGTGGCAGCGGGCGAGGAAGTTGAGGGAGAAGGCGTCGCCGAAGCTTGTCGGAGGAGTTTGGAGGGAGAGGTTTTTGGCAAAGAAGTGCAGCCAAACCAAGCTAATTTAGAGCGGTCGTGCATGAAGGAGTTTTATAGAGCTTCAAGGCGAGCTCTAAAACAGGAAACAAGCCTAATTGGCTTGCTTAGGATTCAAGAAGAACCCACTGATCTCGTGGGTTCGCACAGCCAATCAGGTGCGATTTGGGATCCAAAGGTGTTCCCAAACAATTCTCCATGGTGTGAACATCAATCCCACCAAATTTGGTGGGATTTGATGATGTGTCAGATTAAGAGTGGTCAAACACTACCTGGAGGTCGGTTGACCTCCAATGGCAATAGGGACCTACTTGCAAAGAAGATGACAAACCTAAGGTGCTTTTTGCAAGGATTTTGAAAGCTAAGGGGCTATTTGAGAAACAAAGAGTCTAACTGAATTAAAATACAAACTAGGTTAAGATGATTTCTAATTGGGCCCAAATTTTAATACAAAACTAATTTGGACCCAATGAATCTGATGGTGAAGTCGGATTTCAGTTTTGACCAAGTTTGACAGAGCAATTTGCGCAGAAACCCAAATTAGGGCAACTTTCCATGTGAGACTCTGTTCTAGGTCAAAATAGGTTCCAAAGGTCAAACCAAGGTTACCAAATCTTATGGAATATTTTTTTATGAATTTTTAGAAGGTTTAGATGAATTTTATCCTGACCAGAACCTTTGTTATTTAAGCGGATTTGAAATTAGGGTTTTGGGTGCTATATTAGTTCTCGAAGTACGTGAAAACCTGTTTCTGTCTATGAAGACCCTCTTATTAGACTTTAATGCTTATTAGACCTTAGATTAACCCCTGGGAAACCCGTGATTATTCTGCATTCATAATATGTTATTAAAACTGCAGAATTAACCCTGATTTAATTTTTTTCCTCAAAAAGGTTATGCAGTGAATTACGACTCTCCAGCGATTACATAGGAGCATTTGTCTCTTAATTGTGACTAATTAAAGCTAATTATGACTCATGATGATGTTATCATCATACAAGAATCAACGGTCCCAATAAGCACAATAGATCCTACTATAAAGATTGGTAATATAACATCCTTGACTATCATCAGTAGGTCCTTGGCAACATCATATTCAGTTCCAAGTCCAACAAGGAACTGAACTATTTGATTGGTCAATACAAATGCTATTCATCCCAGAAAATGTATGGTGCTCCATGACAAATAAAACACATGGACACTTCTAAGAATTTTCAATCTTTACAATTAACACATAAATAGATGCAGCATTAGACTAGCAAAAGTAAGAAAAACATAGTAACCCACATCTCGTTGATAGTAGAAAGTCTTGATCAAGGCAAACACGCACACGACACGAGTTTATATGGAAAACCCTTGCAGGAAAAACCATGGGAGCTCTAGCTCTACAAGGCCCTAGTGCCCACTAGGACTTAGAGTTTTGACTTTACTAAGACAACTAAAAAAGGAGGGACGATGTGTAACACTATCTATAGGAGATGGTGTACACGGATCCACATCCAAGATCCATTTACCCGTCTACAAATATTTCACAACACTCAACATTCCCACTCAAGTTCGGCATGAATGTAAAGCATGCCCAACTTGCCTACCTTCGCATATTTTGCTAAGGCAAGACCTTTAGTGAAGACATCGGCAATTTGATCCTCATACTTCAAGTAAGGTAGGCACAAGGCTTCAAAATTGATCTTCTCACATAAAATGTGTCTATCTAACTCAACATGCTTCATCCCATCAAGCAAAACATGAATGTTGGCAAGATCGATAGCGACCTCGTTTCCACAATAAAGTCTCATGGGTGTAACAGGTTGAATTTCAATATCCGCAAGCAAGATTTTTACCCACAACATTTCAGTAACTCCCACAGGCATGGCTCTGTGCTCAACTTCATCGCTATATCTCGCACAAACAATTTGTTCTTACTCCTCCATATGAGGATATTCCTAGCAAGATATCTACAATACCTAGTAGTAGACCACCTATCATCAACAAAGTTTGCTCAATCAGCATCAATGTAAGCTTTAATATCAAAATCATCTCCCTTGGCGAACAAAACTACCTTTCTAGGATTCTTCAAATACTAGAGAATACAATTGACAACAAGGAGGTGAGCATTTGTTGGGGCATGCATGAACTGACTAACCACATTAACTACATAAGCAATATCATATCAAGTTAAAGTAAGATAAATCAATTTTCCACCATTTTTTTGATATCTGTTCTTTTTTGACTTGTCTAGTTGCTTCCCATCCTTCAAACTTAGGCGATGATTTGCCTCAATACGAGTGGCAATGGGTCTACACCCAAGTTTCCCTATTTCTTTTAGCAAATCAACATCTTTTCTTTAACACATGAGAAGACTATCTTTAGACCTCACAATCTCTATCCCGATGAAGTACTTTAACCTGCCCAAATCTTTGATTTCAAACTAACTAGTTAGATGACGCTTAATTTTTTTGATCTCTTCATCATCTCCAATGACAACCATGTCATCAACATACACAATTAGTTTGATAGTCTTACCAGCATTTTACTTCACAAAGAGGGTGTCGTCACCCTTCCCTTGCTTATACCCATGATTTTTCATTGCAAGGCGAAGATGTTCAAACCATGCTCTTGATGACCGTTTCAACCCATATAATGCTTTCTTTAATTTACAACACATTCCTTTCCACTCATATCCTGGGTAGATACTCATGTAAATGACCTCATACCACCAATAAGTAAGACATTTTTTACATCAAGTTGATGGAGTTTCCACAAACAATGAATAGCAATAGCAAGGATAATCCACGCAAAATTCATTTTAGCCACAGGGGAAAATGTCTCGGAATAGTCAACGCTCTTCTGTGTAAACCCCTTCACAACCAAGCACACTATATTTATTAATCTGTACATCTTGGCCAATGGCAGATAGGTTTAGAGTTGGTTTTCCTTTCCTTTCTCTTGTTTTGAGGTGGAAGAAAGAAAATAAATGGGAACCAAGGGAGTGTTGAACGAACCACTACCATATTACCACATGTAGAAAAAATGAGCTTGAATTACTATGAAACCCTAGCCTCTCTTATATAGAGAGGAGGGATCGAAAAATTACATAAAGAGCCTAACAAAAAATGTGAAAATAGCTAACAACCACAAAACATAAGATAAAATGGGACAAAATGAGCAATCTTATTCTCAAAAAAAAAACCCTACACCTCTTTATATAGAGAGAAGTGTTGGGAGAATTACACGAGAGAACCAGGAATATAAAATAATCAAATAATCCCTAATAAAAATAAAACATGAAAGATAACTAGAGAACTCAACACTCCCCCACAAGCTGGAGCATAGATATCTATCATACTCAGCTTGTCATAGCAAGCCTCGAAAGTAGATCTAGCAAGGGACTTGATAAACATATCTACGATCTGGTTCTCTAAGGCAACTAAAGAGGTGAAGAGAAGTCCTCTGTGAATCAGATCACTAGTATAGTGACAGTCAATCTCTACATGTTTTGTACACTGATGAAACATGAGATTGTTTGCTATGTAGGTGGCCGCTCTGTTATCATATCTCATCTCCATAGGCCCCTCAACCTTGACATGTAAGTCAAGTAAAACTGATTTAATCCACACAAGTTCAACTGTCGTCTGTGTCATGGCCCCATACTCTGACTCTATGCTCAAGTAAAACACCATGCCCGATTTCTTGCTTCTCCAAGGTACCAGGTTACCAGCCAAATAACTACAAAATCCGGTAATGGATTTCCTGTCTGAAAGGCATCCAGCATCATCTACATCTGAGTACCCTACTATAGTCATAGAACTGCCTTTCCTGAATAGTAGTCCACGTCCCGGTGTTCCCTTTAAGTACCCAAGCACCTGCAAAGCAACATCCCAATGCTGCTTGGTTGGTCAATCCATAAACTAACTAAGCTTGCCAACTGCAAGCAAGATGTCTGGATGCATAATAGTAAGGTAGAGCAACCTCCCAATCAACTGCTTGTAGCCTCTGCTTTCTACAACCTTAGACTCAGAGTCATATAAGTGTATCTTTGGATCAATGGGTATGTTGGCAAACTTGGATCCCAACATCCCAATCTCCTGTAGTAAATCAAGAGCATATTTCCTCTAGCTAAGGACAATCCTACTCTTCCCTCTTCCTACTTTGCCCAAGAAGTATCTCAGTGAGCCCAAATCCTTCATAACAAATTTCTCTGCCAACTTCTACTTAACCTCAACTATCACAATGGTATCATCACCAATAATAATGAGGTCATCTACATAGACAATGAGCGCCACAATCCCCTTATCTATCTTCCTCACAAACAGGGAATGATCAAAAGTTAAACGAATAAGTCTCATATCTTCAACAACCTCTAATAGCTTATGAAACTAAACCCTCGTACTCTGCTCAAGGCCATATATCACTTTCTTCAACCTGCACACACACTCAGCCTCAAACCCCGGGTGCTACTGCATATACCATGGTTGTGAAAATCGGTCTACTCGACCGAGTAATCGTAGTCGGCCTCCAACCGACTAAATAGTCAATAGTCGATGCTATAGTCGGCCACACCGACTACTCGACCAAGTAGTTGGTGTAGTCAACCGAGTAATCGACCGAGTTTTACGTGGAGGATTAAACCTAAAAAAATTTAAGTCACTAGACTCATTGATGCAGGCATGCGTGCATGTACAAAAGCATGTATATATGCAGCATGTATGTATTTCCAAACACTATCCTACCCTATGACAAAAGGTTGTTGGCAACCTACTATTTCAAGGATGCCATAGGCCAATCCCAGAATGTCTACAGGTAAGCATTACCAATCAGATTATTAGGAGCCAAAATAAATGTTGACAGAATAATGAATCAAGGTTGTTGCCCATGTCTCCTCAAATCAAAGAGGAGATCAAGTATAAGTTACGGATCTAAGCATCCAGACAATTTATGGCAGAGGAAAGCTGAACCATTTGCAAACTTGATGGAGGATACATGGTAGCTAGTAGACACCATTGCTTAAATAGGTATTATTTTTGGCAAGGCTTAAATAGGTATTCTGTTGCAACATCATCTCATTAACTGTCTCTCAGACCTATATATCAAATATTTTAACCTAAAAATTCGAATGACGTGGGGTTTTTTAAATATGTACATAGATATGTACCTCAAAATTTGTTTAATCAAACCAACCACCTAAAAACTATATTGAATATGGATTTCCGTGTAACATTCGCTAGGAAAAATAATATATATATACATGTAAAAATTTGTTTAACCAAGCATGACTGTGTGTTTGTGTGTGTATGTGTATAAAATGCCCGACCGAGTACTCCCCGACTATTCCTCCGCAGACCGTATACTCTTTAGTCAATGACCTGGTCGACTAAATACCGACTACCGACTTTTACAATCATGGCATATACGCCTCTTCCTTTAGGTCAACATACAAGAAGGCATTCTTAACATCCAACTGATACAACAGCCAGTCAAAATGCACAGCAACAGAAATCAAAATTCGGACAGTACAAAGTCGAGCCACAAGAAAGGTGTCAAAGAAATCCACCACATAGGTAAGGGTGAATCCCTTTGGCACAAGCCAAGCCATGTACCAAGAAACAGACCCGTCTGGATTGTATTTTACAGCAAAAACCCACCGGCAACCATCTGCGCAAGCACCAGGTGGTAACGAAGTAATCTCCCAAGTCTAACGAGACTGAAGTGCAGCCATCTCATCCTCCATAGCCCGATGCCATTTCGAATCAAGCATAGCCTATTGATAAGTGGCTGGTATATGTATAGAAGTCAAGGCATCTGTGAACAAAGCAAATGGGCGACTCAGACAATCAGAGGAAACTGCCCCTTCCACCTAAAAATGTGCACAACTCCTAGGAGCCTTTTGAACAGCAATTGGAAGGTCCATATCAGCTGAGAAAGACTCAGGCTCAACAAGTGGCTCAAATGGTAATGCTTCTTCATCGCTACGAAGAGAATCAGAAATAGCTGATATAACACCTGTAGGATCGTCACCAGACACACAATGGTGACTAATGTCAACACATACCTGCTGTTGGGAGGATAATGGTGCTGAAGCAGGGGGGTATCCGTAGTATGCTACCGATATGTAACTAGTGTCCTAAAGACCAGTGGAGGATCTCTGAACCGGGTATTACTAGTATTTGTAGTATCAGGTGACACCATCTAAATAGCAGGAAAGTCACCAAACTGAACTGAAGGAATAGGCATGGGAGCCCTCTTTGCCTCAAGTGCCAACTGTCTCCCAATAACTGAAAAATATGGGACTGCCTCATCAAAAAGTAACATCGACACAGAAATAGTGCCTATTCTGTAGAGGATCATAGCATCTGTAGCCTTTTTGGGTGTGGTTGCAGCCTAGAAAGACACTTGACTGCTCTTAGGGGCAATTTATCTCTACTTGACCTAGTGATATACACAAACGCTACAAAACCAAAAGTCCGGGATGGCAACCGGAACAAATGCTACTCAAGGTATAATATCTGCCATGGCACCTGCTCAGATATAATAAAACTAGGCATTCTGTTAATCACGTAACATGCAGTTAGCACCGCATCTCCACAGTACTGTGAAGGCACATTATGATGTATCAAAAGAGTCAGTGCCACATCCAAAATATGTCTATGTTTCCGCTCTGCTACACCATTTTGTTGCGATATATGGGGGCATGTGGTCTGATAAACCATTCCATGAGATCTGTAAAATGCCTTCATACGAGTAGTACAAAATTCTAATCCATTATCAGTACGTACAACTTTGACGGTGGAAGCAAACTGATTCTTTATTTCAATAATAAAGTTCTAAATTACAGACCCAACATCTAACTTATTCTTTAACAAAAGTAGCTAAGATAATCTGGAAAAATCATCCACTATCACCAAGTAAAACCAATGTCCAAGTCAATCTAGAATTCAACTAGGACCCCATACATCTAAATGCAGCAAATCAAACAAAGATTTAGAAACAGTAGAACCAGTAGGGTAAGTAGATCTGTGTGCTTGCCCATCTGACATGCATCACAGTGAATCTCGATGGCTGGCGAAAGATGAGGGATGATACGACGAAGCTTGTCTAGTGAAGGATGACCAAGGCAATCATGCCATTGTAGGGCACTCCCTGCAGCAAAGCACACAACCCCCTGGCACTATGCAGCAATTGGCGTTTGAGACAGGCAATACATACCCCACTCTTCATGTCCGCCACCAATCATCCTCCATGTAAGCTTGTCCTTAAACACACAACCAACATCATCAAAAATCACCCTGCAATTAAGATCTTTTGTAATCCAGCTAACAAATAACAAGCTCATCAGGAAATCAGAAACAAAAAGAACATTTAGCAATTTCATATTAGGGGTGATTGGCATCTCCCCCTAACCATCAACTCTAGCATGCCTCCCATTTGCTACCAAAACAGTCCTACTAGGACGTGCAGGCTGAAGGTGCTGAAAGCCACTATGATCACCACTGAAGTGCTAGGATGCACCCGAATAACTCTACCAACGAAACGGCAACAGTATCTGAAGAAAATGCAGTTTCCTGAGTAATATGAGAAAGTCTCTATACTACAGCATCATACTCAAACGTGACACTGTGTCAAACTCTATCTCAGAAGAAGCAACAACTTGATTGACAATAGGTCTCCCATGCTTAAACCAGCATGAAGCCTCCACGTGGCCAATTCTACCACAAAAGGTGCACATGGGTCATGATTTGCCTATCTGTCCTCTGCTACGACCATGCCCATGAGTAAAGGATACACCTCTTATGCCTCGACCTCCACCAACAGCTAGTGCAAAGGTCTGTCTAACAATCTCAAGAGTAGGAGCTGCCACAGTAATCCAACTCAATCTGTTATAAGTCTTCTCAAGAGTTGGAAGCTCCGATAATGTCAAAATCTGAGATCATGCAGGATCATATTCTGGGCCTAACCCAGATAGAAAGTGAAGCATTGTCGTCTACTTGCGATACTTCAAATGAGTACCACATATGCACACTGGTCTACAAGCATTGTACTTCTCCAGAAGTCCTTTCAGCGTAGTGTAGTACTGCGTCAAGGACTATCCCTCCTGTCCTAAGGGAGAACACCTGATTGTAGAATTGGTAAAATTCTTCTCATGGGAATATGTGTCATAAAGCGTATCCCACATCTTCTTAGCAGTCTTATAATACATGATGTCTCCAATCTGTGGTAACGCGGCATTCATGATCCAAGCCTTCAACGCATTGTCATTCTTCCACAAAACTTACTTCCCAATCTTATTCTGAGGCTCTGCCGCTAGTAGTAGATGCTCCTTGTCATGACCCTCAACAGTCATTAGAAAAGTTTGAGACCAACGAACATAGTTGATCTCATCCAACTTCACAATCAGGATAAAGAACATATTCTTGTATTTTCCGCTCTCCTAACTCATCTTCAATGTAACCTCAGAAGATGAAGATGAAGCCATGATGTTCCAAGCACAAGGAAGTTGTCAAACACAGATCTGAAATCCAATTTTGAGATCTGCAGAAACCTATAGATCATGCAAACAAGTGATCTCACATGAAATCCAAGTCATCTATTTCTTAGAAATCAAGTTAAACACACATAGTAATCCTCTAAATAGTTGAAAGGAACCTGCTAGGTCCGGAGGCACCCCCAAAGGCCCCCAAAAGGACTACCCTCCTCACTGCACTAGGATAAGAAGCCCCACCATCGGCTCTACTGTCTGCCCATGGTTGATCTGCTGCCGCCACCGATAAGGGCAGTTGCCCTAGCCTCAACGCTGCCACCGCTAGATGCACTAGTGAGCTTGCAGCACCGCCGCAAGAGCAGGGAGCCCCTACAACGTCGTTGCAGATGGCACAGGGGCTTCTTACACCGCTGCCTACCGCCCGCCACCCGCGTGAGTCCCCTTGCCAGCTATGTGGCTGCAGATGAGGGTCAAAGGCAGTGGACAACACGGAGAAGGTCTTAAGGTTTAGGAGGGGGTAGGCAGTCTGTTTCGATGGGATACCCATGCACTGATCTAAGATCATTGTTCTGATACCAAGTGGGACAAAATGAGCAATCTTATTCTCAAAGAAAACCCCACATCTCTTTATATAGAGAAAGGTGCTAAGAGAATTACATAAGAAAACCAGGCAGGAATATAAAATAGTCAAATAGTCTCTAATAAACATAAAAAATGAAAGATAACAAGATGGCTCATCAGATAAAGAGACTAATAAGGACGCTAACATCTTCAATTGCTATAACTATCACATCCAACCAACTAATGATCCCACAAACAACCAAACACCTTAATCCCACATATCCCACTCACCAATTTATCAGGTTACAACTCATCCAACTACTAAATGCAGCCTAGGCATTAGAACTTACCACAATCTAATACTATGTGAATAGAATTGCTTGAACATTATTGACAAGCCATGGCTGATCACATATAGAGAACAACCAAGGGGAAGTTGTAGACTCTAAAACATAGAAGTAATAGAATAGGACTACATAGAATACGGAATAACTAAAACTCTAATATACAGGAAACAGGAAAGGTCTAAAGCTAGCCATGGTAGACAGCAAAGTTATAATAGAAACATCAAAACATAGGAAATATACCAAACTAGTAAATTAGCAGGAACTTACCTGATGCATGCATATCCCAATTGACGAAAACGATGGAATAAATGTGATGTTGGAGGACACTGTGGATAATCCCTTGACCGCAAAAATTCATCCTTCAAAACTGATAGTGCAGTGGAAAAGCGTCTAGCTTTAATTGCATAAATGCACCGCAAAACCTGATATCAGCAGAACCATCAATGTAATACTGGCATGCACATAATATAACATGGATAAAATGATGTGGTAACATACCTGAGTAAATTGAGGGCCTGCCTGTGATAAGGATACAGCAAGATCTCCACAAACAGACGAACCTTTAGCTAGAATGTCAAGAGACCTTGGCGTGATGCGTAAACTATCAAATCTACATGAAGATAAACATAAGTAGATAGAAGATAGTTGCAGTCTCTCATGATAAACTAAGAAGGCTTAGATCTGAATTCTTGAACCACATACAGATAAAGAAAATCAACAAAGTTCTTGCTTGATGACTACATATTGCAAAAAATAAATAATTGAAGGAATTCTGTCGAGGAAGCATGACAGTAACTAGATATACAAAGAAAGCATATGCCAAAAAAAAAAAGCAAACAAACAAAGAGAACCTTGATGTAATCTGGTATAAAATTTCTGAAAGGTCACGCTTTTGCTCAAAATGTTGTTGCATGGTGGCAAATCCAAGGAGAAGAGGCTCAAGAAGTCCTACAAGACAACTTCTTATCTCAACACCCTTCTTTTGCCGAGGATTTATATCAGGAGGGCATGCAATTAATACCCGATCATTCAAAACACCAACCAGTGCTGCAAAGGAAAAAAACATAACATGCGAGAAAAAAGTTTAGAGATTAATTATGCAAAGTATAGTGGTATTTTTCAATTTTTTCAAAATAAAGTCGTAAAAATCATGCACACTCTCGTATTAATCAGCCAAGCATTCAGACATTCTCTTGGTCAAACCAACTACCAACAGCTAGCTTGTTTCTTCAGGAAGCCAGATTATTTGGCTAAGTACTAGTCCCCCTGGCTGACTAATTGGCCAACGATACCTCTGACATTCTTCTTATGTGCAAATATACGCATTATCTGTCTGTTATATGTTTCATTAGCAGGTGACCTCTTGCATTCTGTAGCACTGTTTGTCATGAAGTTAACACATCAAAACATGATGTGTGGGTCAATGATCATGGCAGTTCATAGTTCTATGCTACAAATTCATGAAGCAACATAAAGTAGATTATTGTTGTTAGAGTATTAGGAAAGTGTTAAAGTGTTAAAAAAGAGTCCTAATTTAGTTAAGTTAGTCTATTTAGTTAAATTTGAAAATTCTGAGTCCTATTTTAGTATTCATGTTTCTATTTCCAATTCCTATTGGGATTACTACATAATTTGTTAAGCCAGCCCTCTATATAAAGGGGATTAGGGTTCTCTTTTTAATAACAAGAGGCACTATTTTCTCCAATATGATATTAGTGCAGGAATTTTAATTCTTGGAGAGCCACCCCCCTTCCTCCTCTCTCTACGCACCACTGCACGTATTGCCTCTATCTCTCTTGCGCAACCCCACGTGCACACCTACTCCTACCATGACCACGAGCCCACAACACTGCTACTTGCCCCACACATGCATACCACGCACCGCCCTCCAACTCCGGATCTACTATGCGCAACGAGTGTCAACCTATGCCCTGAACATGCCTAATCACACACCGGTAGTTGCCCCTACTATGTGCTACGTATGTGGCGCTACCTATGCACCATGCACTTGGCACGCTACACTTCTCCTTGGCCTTACGCACTCCATCGTGTGCAGTGCACTACTCGGTCATGTGCACAGCACATGGCGTTATCTTTCCTATTATAGGCGCAAGCGTGTGGCTTGCTCTATCTGCCACGCATGCCTAAGCGCAAGGCCCTACCACATGCACCTACCACGCACATAGCCCACCCCTTACTATGCCACATGCTTCTTACATGCGTGGCCCTACCTTCAACACACGCTACAATGCATGGTTGCCCCGATTGCATGCACTTCCCTATGCATGGCTATTCCTTGCCTGCTATTTCTAATTGTGTAGTCTAACTTTCATCGCCATGCCGAGACCTTACTCTATGGATGTCAAGAGACTAGCATTTATTACTACGGTAATAGTTCATGGCACCTCAATAAAACTTAATGGTGCCTAAAACTACATCCTTTAGTCTAGGGCTTTTAAGTCCTTCATTAGAGGCCAAAAGAAACTATACATCTTGACCAAGAGGGAACCGGATACCAAAGACAAGGACTACAACAAGTGGGAGTAAGACAACTACATGGTCATGAATTAGCTCATGAACAGCATAGAGCCAAAGATTTCAACAAATATGCTATACAAGAATGCAAAAGACGTCTAGTACAACCTGACCAAGACATTCTCAAAAGTCACGCAACTCTAAGCTTGCTAACATCTATCACTAGATTTGGTTTACCAATCAGGGAGGCCTCTTACTATCAATTACCACATGATCGTGGAGTCCCTCTATGAGGAACTTGCAATCTTCCAACCCTCCTATTGCAAAGGTTGCAAAAATCCACAGTCAGTATTCAATCGATGAGGTCACCGACTAAAGAGTAAATGGTATGCAAGTGATTAATCGGAGATTGATCGATTTAGTATTTTAAGTATTTAAAAATTTAAATATATTTATATATACTATTATATATATTATATATACATACATACATATTGAAAACACGCACCTATGTATTAGTATTATTTTTTTGACTTGCATATTCTCTCAAGAAGACTTGACAGGCAACAAGGAGGGTTGTAGTGATGGAGGACTAAGGAGAGTCAGAAAGGGGTACACATTTAGGGTTTCATTAAGGGAGATAGAGAAGTTAGGTGGGGTTCTTTTCCTCTTCAGCATGCCAATCTAGACACAAAAATTGAACTCTTAATGTTCAATCAAACAATCAATCAATCGATTAATTGGATAATCGGCCGATTAATCGATCCACCCAATTATAGGCTCGAATATTGATATTTGGTTCGATCCCTGATCGCATACAATGAATCGACCGATTAATCAATTACATAGATCAATTTTTGCAGCCTTACCTGTTGCAATGCACAAACTACTCAAAGGGTAAAGTACCAAACATTTCTGTTCCTTGATGAACTAGGCTCACGTTACCAATCTGGTAAGATAAACTTTTGTGATCTAATGCTATTCCTGATATGGAAACCATCTACAGTCGTTTTCAGAACCTCAATGTAGACATCCCTCTTGTTATGACTCCTACTCTTCCTAACAACTCTACCCTCGTTGCCTCTGAAGGGAGAGGTGGTCACTCTAGTGGTCGCAATCGTGGTTGAGGTCATGGTCATATCTACTCATCCTGCATTCATTGCAAGTGCACAAACCATCCATCTGAAAAGTGTTGGAAGAAGTTCGACATGCCCATTTGGACAAATCAAACGTCTACCAAGACTCCTATTTATGAGACTGTCAACGAACAATCTCCCATACAATTGACAACTACGGAGTTAGATCGTCTAACGACTATAGCGAATTCTGCCTCTGTTGCCTCAAGTTCTGTAGCATCCGCTACTTCTGCAGGAAACTTCATTGACGTTAATGACTAGTGGATTTGGGTAAGGCTCATATCCCACCCTACTACTATATAACTACTTAGGATCATCTTCTACCCTACTATTGCCTCTACTCAGGATCGACTCCTAATAACTACCTTCCTTTACTACCTGCCTACTCGCCCAACCTACTGCATGCCAACTCCTCCAAATGTTTGCATTAGAGGGAAGTCTAAATTTTATTTATTATAACAAGTTGGTCGTTATCCACACTCCAACTTGGAGGGGAGTGTTAGAGAATTATGAAAGTGTAGTTTCAGGATAGAGTCCTAATTTAGTTAACTTACTCTATTTGGTTAAGTTTAAAAGTCCTAAGTCTTGTTTTAGTATTTCTATTTCTATTGGGTTTACTATGTAATTTATTCACTCAACTCTCTATATAAAGGAGGTTACGGTTCTCTTTTCAATGACAATAGGCACTATTTTCCCCAACAATTGTTATTGACCATATTACTTAAAAGCATAATTAAACATATAGCCAGGTCGCAGAGACTACCTTTGTTGCGGACACACGGGTAGGGGATGCCCATCTATTTCTCATGTCTAAGGTACTTACATGGAATGTCAAGGACCGTAATGACCCCCTCTAGGAGGGTGGTGCTAAGGGGACATCTGCAGTTATGGGGACCTGAGGTCATGCTTCTCCATGAAACCAAACTGGAACGTTGTGAACAGCAAGTTTGGAGGGAGATTAGAGGTGGAGCTTTGTTGGAAACTCGGGTGGAGTGGTGGTGGATTGGAAGGATGATGTTTTTTCTTTGGATGATTTTTCAATGGGATCCTCTGTGGTGTTTGTTCGGTTGAAGAGAAATCACGACGATTTCTATTGGACAGTGGGGTCCTCAGGTGGCTATGAGTTACAAGGGTGGCCATTGGCTAATTGGTAGAGATTTCAATGTGATGTTAGTCGTAGATGACAGGCAAGGGGTAAGACGAGGAAAGGACCAAGGTTCAAAAGAGTTCTTGGAGTTTGTTGCCATGCACAATTTGTTGGGCATTCCCCCGAACACCTATGTGTACACATGGAGGAGCTATGGGGGACAGCGGTCCAGGCTTAACAGGTTCTTATCCTCGCTGGAGATGCTTTATAGAGGTTTTTTCCTTTGGCGGAGGTCAAATGTATTGAGAGGTTGTCCTCAAACCATACGCCACTAATGTGGACACCAAATGAAGGAAGACAATATGGGACCTACTTCAAATTTGATAGGGCTTAGCTAGTGGAGGATGAGTTTAGGGGCAAGATAAAGGAAAATGGAGGTCCATGAGGCTATTTAAGGATGAACCGAATAGGAAGAAGAACGAAGCACTGGGAGAGATTGCAAGGTTAGACAAAGTGGATGACATAGGTCTACTTTCTAAATGATGCACCTACAAGTAGTCCAAGAAGAGAATCGTAAGGCTAAGGCAAAGTAGAGGACAAGGTCTAGGTGGAGATGGTTTAAAGAAGGGGATTCCAATATGCATTTCTTCCACATGATGGCGTCAGGGACGCGGTCAAAGAATTGAATTGACATATTATCAGTGAATGGTTCAGAATTCATTGACAAGGATGCAATTGGCAAAGCAGCAACAAATTTTTATAGAGAGTTTACGGGGAAGAGACAGGGTGGAAGATGGAGATGGTTGGGGACGAGCATGCCCAGAATCAGTGAGGATCAAGCTAGGGGCCTAACAGAGCATTTCACAAAGGACGAGGCGCGAGAAGAAATGTGGGGGCTGAATGCAGATGGATGCCCTAGCCCTGATGGCTTTCCGATGCATTTCTATAAGTTCTGGATGCTCCTTAAGGAGAATGTCATGTAGGTTTTGACGGAGTTCTGGGAGGAGAACCTAGGTTTTAGCAGGCTTAACAAGTTCTTTATGCTTTTATTACCGAAAAAGGGAGGGGTGGAGGCCATTGATGACTTTAGACCCATTGCCCTGTCTAACGCCATTTACTTAATTGTGCAAAGGTCTTGGCAAATAGATTGCAGCAGGTCCTAGCAGGGTTGGTCTCTCAAGTGCAAACAGCTTTGGTTCCAGGTAGGAACATCATGGATGGCTATGTCGCGGCATCCAAAATCTTGGCACACTGGAGAAGAGAGAAGGGGGCTTTTTTATGGAAAGTGGATTTTAGGAAGGCTTACAACTCAATCCAATGGTCGCTTCTTTGGGCTTCCCTGGTTAAAAGAGGCTTTCTGTCGATTTGGATTGAGTGGATGAAGAGATGTGTCACAACATCCTTTGTACTGCTTATAAATGGGAATCTGGCAGGTGGTTGGATCCAACCGAGGAGAGGGGTCAGGCAGGGGTGCCCCCTCACTCCAATGCTCTTTGTTTTGGCGACGGATGCTTTGGCGATATCCACGACTAACACATATGAAAGGAACTTTATCAGTGATTTCCCTTTAAATGACGGGGAGGTGATACTAGTGCTTTAGTATGCAGGTGACACTCTGCTTTTTGTAGAAGGATCTGAATCGAAAGCGAGGAGGATGCATATTTTGCCATAGCTTTTTAGGGAGGCGTCTGAGCTGTAGATTAACATTCAAAATCAATTTGTCCATTTCCATGTGGCAGTGGATAAGGCCACGAGATGTAGTCCAGCATTAGACACCCGGGAGGGGCCTTTGCCTATTCCCTATCTAGGCCTTCCCCCAACAGATAGGAAGATTACCACTCATGATTGGACCCCTTTGGTGGAGAGGATTGAGGGAAGGTTGGTGAGGTGAGCATCCCAAATCATATCTAGAGATGGAAGGGTGGTGATCCTAAAGGCAATGATGGTCTCCATGCCCTCATATTTCCTTCTGTGCTGAAAATGCCTCATGCGGTAGAAAAGAAGATATTGGGCTTGATGAGGAATTTCTTTTGAATAAACTATGGACCAGACAAGAAGGAGGCGAGGATGGTGCCATGGAAGGAGGTATGCAAATCGATTGAGGTTTAGGAGTTAGGAAGGTGGGTAGAATTAATGACAGCTTCTTGACGAAGTGGATTGGCAGGCTACTTGGGAATGATGATGGTCTTCTAGCGAAGACCTTCTAGCCTTGTAATGGTGACTCGATTAGTTGTGATTTGCTAATGTCTCCCCCACGGGGTGCCTCTTCCTTCCTCAGAGGCCTTTCTATGGTGGTACCTAAGGTGCGGGATTTTTTTATGCCTGTGATTGGTTCTAGCAGCTCTTTCGAGTTTTGGTTCGATGACCGGAAAAGACAAGGGAGATTGTGTGAACAGTACCCCAGGCTATGTGCGCTTGCTGCGACGAGGGAGGCATTGGTGATTAATGTTTGGGAGAACTGCTGGTGCTCCACATTTTTCAGAAATTTGTCGAATCAGAGAATGGGGGAGCTCCAGACACTTTTTGGGGAGTTAGAGGGCTTTCAGCTGAAGGATGACAGGGACGCATACTGTTAGGAAGAGGGTGATTTCTCCATCCATGATGCCTACAGAAGGTTGGGGAATTTCAATGGGCTGCAAGATATTCATTTTATTAGATAATGCAACCAAGTATGGTCAATTGGTTGTCCTTTAAAGGTGAATTTTCGCCTGGCTACTCAAGAGAGGTAGACTCATGACAAGAGCGTGGAGGGCAAGATGGGTTCCAAAGGCAAAGTTAGGGTGCCCACTGTGCCGGGGAGCGGAGGAGGATATTGATCACCTATTTTTTCGATGCTCCTTTGTGTCTTAGGTTTAAAGTCGTTTTGATGCAGGATGGTGGATGCACACTACTTTTGACGACTTTTGGAAATCTTTCAGGAGTAGGGTCAAGAATGGGGGCTGGAATGTCTTCAGGTTTAAGAAAGAGAGAAAAACCTCTTGCAGTTTTGTTTGACTACCTCTACAACTCTAACATGTAATTTGGTCATGTGCCTTTTTTAGTAACATATTTTTTGGGGGTTATCAGTCTAGATAACCACCCCTTCTCCATTTTGAAAAAAAAAATTAAACATATACTCAAAAACAAGAGGCATTATTTTCAATAACAAGTGGCTTTTATTGTTGTTTTAAAGCTTAGAATCTTCTAATGGATGCTGCAAAGGGGAAAGATGGTGACAAAATCTATTAGAAGATTGTGGTGCAATGATCTAGACGTGAGGTGCCCCCTATGTTAGGGTGAAGAGGAAACCATTTCACACCTGTTTTGGTTTTGCCTATTTTGTTTGGATGTTTTGAATGACTATGGTCTTAGGGGAAATTATTCCATTGATTTCTCTTTGATAGATGAATTTTTGGTCTTCTTTTACTATAACGATACATGCTAATGCAAGTGGTTGGATCAAGTCAATTTTCATCTTGTGGTGTATTTAGTTGCAAAGAAACAAGGTTGTTTTTAAAGGGGAGCAAGCTTGGAGTTAAAATATTGTAAGGGAGGCCCATGTCTTGTCTGAGTTTTGGCTCCACAATTTGGAAGCCCATTCCTTTTTCAATAATACAATCATGTGGATGACTATCGACCTCCGATAATCATCCTTTTTACTCTCAAAAAAAACATATACCCAAAAAACTACAAAACCAAATTCCTAATTAGTTTGCCATATATTGTATCTTGGGCAAGGACCACCCAGACCAAGTACTTGGTAGCAATTTTTGCATCCTTGCTTCACAAAGAAAGAAAATCGATCTTTCCAAAAGAAAAAGGAGAAAACCTTCTAATGAAAAAAACAATCGGCCACATCAAAAGCTCAATTTCTTATCTAAAAATCATAAGTGGATTAGTGAGACCAATATTTTTGAGAGAATGAAACCAATAAAATTACTGCAAACATTTTAAACTAACGAAGATCTGGGACTAAAGGAAAATGCATTTTAAGTATAAAGGTCTCACTGCAGCTTGAAAAACATTAAAACCAATCATTTATGGTGGTTCAATTAAAGAAAGTAATTTCCTGATGCTCTAGCGAGAGGCAGATTACTTCAATTCACTCATGCAAGAAGCATTAGGGATCCCATATAACAAGAATTGCAGAGGCAGAGAAGGTTAAAAAAGGCAAGGAACTAATGCAAAATGAGGTCTCAAACAAACAACACAGAGGAAGGCAAAGATACCATTCCCCTTCCCCAAGAGGGAGGGGGGAAGAACAAAAGCTAGGGATTGATGTGTTGATTGAATAATAAGATTCATCAACCTGAACACACTATGTGGTCTGGGGCTTGACTTGTTTTCTAAGTGGGGAAATAAAAGTTAAAATGCAAGGGCTCTTACCAGAGTATGGCATATTGATCGACAAAATGGTCCGAACCTTGCTATCCCATCCAAGCATACAAATTGCAGTTGCAGTTGAGAAGAGAAGAGCAGGACCAACCCATAAGAGGGATCGGAAGTGCACAGAAAGTTAAGGGGTTAACAAAATAAACTATTGCACTAGACAAAAACAATTCATTTATAAAGTACCTTACTCAGAATGCATTTAATAAAAATCATGAAAGGATATTGAAGGAAGCCCTTTGTCGTACTTTGCAGAGCTGCTAGCCAAAATGTCAAGGTCCTTGGAAATAATCAAAATTCTTTTACTAGTCAAAACCCCTGCAACTTGGCCCCGCAGAGTCTCTTGCCATTGGACCTAAACAAGCAATAAAGAGCACGAAAATCAGAACTTCATCAAGTGTTCTCAAGTTAAGGATTTGCCGCCAGATAAGTGCTTAGCATCGTTGTTTATGTTGTTGCCCACTCAACATCACTTGTATCTATTCTATTTAGCTTGTCCTGCTGAGAAAGATCTGTACTGTAAGAGCAACAAGACTGAACATAAAATATAATTATTATCAGAATCAATTTTTCAACGAGATGAAGGAATTGACGAGAATGTCACAAAGTGAATACAACTTGGTTAAAGTGGAAAAGAACTTCAGGAACTTGGTTAAAGTGAAAACAAGAAGATTCCTTAAAAATCAATGCAAGTACCACAGAAGCAGTGAAGCAACCCATGTTATACAAATAAAATGGCAATTTTGAGCATGTCCCAAGGATATCTACGCCAGAAATGAAGATGTTGAGATTGACATGTTGCCACATAAGAATTGGATATAAAATGGGGCTATCATCGAGGAGGTTAGTTAGGGAACCAATGGAGAATAAAAAGAGATTCATTTAAGGTGGTTTGGACCATGTAAAGAGAAGGCTTTGTGACATGCCAAATTGTAGGTGTGAGAAGCTAGGTGCTCAACTTTGCAAGAGGGTTCTGAGCCACGTTTCCTGAAACAATATGAGCAAAATAACCAAGCCTTCTCCCACATTAGATAGGGTCAGCTATATGCATCCATTAGACCATTCCTTGTTAGATGATTCCTGACCATGTCAAGTCTCTCCCAAAACTTGCTTCAATCCTTCACCAGCTCCTCTTGGATGGTTAGAAGTATATTTATCCACCTAGTTACCATTAGCCAAACCTGTCATGTTCATAAAGTTAGACTCAAATTACTCAATAAATTTTGGTTTGAGTGAAGGTCTTCTCATGCCTCATTCAAAGGTATGAGAAGCTGGATCTTGAGCCTTGTAAAAGGGATTAGGGAAAACCAAAGAATATTAGAAGAAAACCATCAATATCATCTTGGTTATCTGGATCCAACTCCAGGATGGCCCATCATAAATAGGAATATAGGCAACGAACCCGTGCAACCAAACCCAACTAATATGGGAAATATTTCATTCTCGTTATTGTTGCTATCCTAGTAAGTGGCCATCGGAAAAAGGATAAACAACTTAAAAAACATTGTTGTTGAGAAAATAAGTAATGGAAATGATTTCAAAAGAAACCCTATTCCTCTTTATATAGAGAGAGAGGCTATGGGTAAAATATGGGAAACCCCCTCATGAAAATAACAAATAACATAAATATCCACATTAGATATATTCTAACACTCTCCCTCAAGCTGGAACATATATATCAAGCATGCCCAACTTGTTACATAAAACTCATGATGCTTCTAGAGGAGTGCCTTCATAAAGATGTCAGCAACCTACTACTTAGAAGTACTGGCTGGGGTAGTAATCTTCCCTGTAGTGACCATGTCTCTGACAAAGTGCCAGTTTATTTCAATATGTTTCGTGCACTTGTGCAAAACTAGATTGGAGGTAATGAAAGTAGCTAAGTGATTGTCACAAAACATAGGCATCGAAAAAGCAACATAGACTCCCAAATCAACCAAAAAATGTACGACCCACATGACCTCGCAGGCTATATGAGCCATAACACGATATTCGGCTTCAACACTAGATCAAGCAACCACAAACTACTCTCCAAGTAACAAGATTACCCCACAGGACAATAGCATATCCAGTAGTGGATCTCGTATACTCAACAAAGCATGCATAGTTCGCATTAGAGTATGACTGCAAATCCACATGCCTATTGCTCTTCAAATAGAAGCCTTCCCCAGGATTCCTTCTAAGGTACCTGAGGATAAGACAAGACAACATGACAATGGCTGTAGCGAGGATTCTCCATGAACTTACTCGTTAAACTGACTACAGAGTTGATATTTAGCCTAGTCGCAGTAGCATATACTAACTTGCCTACAATGCTCATGTACCTCTTCTTGTCTTCGAAGAATGGATCATCCTCCTCTTTCGGTTGCCCTTAAGATTTCACAGGAATAGAAGATGGCTTCATCACAAGCTGACTAGTCTTTTCGACAAGCTCTATAACAAATTTTCTCTGTGAAAGAACCATGCCACGGTGGTTTCTTGCAACTTCGATGCTTGAAAGAACCTCAAAGCAGCCATATCCTTTGTAACAAAAGTGGTCTGCAAAAAATCCTTGGTCACCTGTAACCATCATATCATCTACATAGACTGCCAGAATCATGACTCCTACCTCCTTCCACCTAATAAATACAGAGTGATCAAAGGTGGATATTAGAAAACCAATCTTTTGAATCTCCCCACTAAGCATTTCAAATCAAGCTCTCGAGCTCTGTTATATATAGCCTTTCTCAAATACCAGACTTTCTCCCCTCAACCACAAAGCCTGATGGTTGATGCATGTAGACCTCCTCATGCAAGTCATCATACAAAAAAGCATTTCTGACAACAAGCTAATACAATGGTCATTTTTGTTGATAGCTACAAATAAAGCTACATGAACAAAACTTAGCAGAGCCATTAGGGAGAATGTATCAAAATAATGAACCCCATAAGTCTAAGTATACCGCTTCGCCACGAGCCTCGCCTTTAGATGCTCAACAGTGCCATTAGGCTTATATTTCACTGTATAAACACATCTGCAATCAAATGTCGTAACCATGATTGGGAGATCTAACAGCTCCTAGGTGCCCAAAATAATAAGGGCACGCATCTCCTTATCCATAGTCATCATGTCAGGTCCTACATAACTTCATGATAATTCTTGGGAATTACCATGGCACATAAAGCTGTAGAAAAATATCTCAAAGCAGGACTGAGATGATCAATAGCAGTATAATATGACATAGGATGAAGAGTGCAGCTTCTTATCGCCTTTCAAAAAGCAATAGGCAAGCCTATTGAATGTTGTGAGAGACGAAAATCTAAATTAGATGCTGATAGGGAGGAACAATCGAGTAGGCTTTCCTCACAAGCTTCAACATACATAGATGTAAAGGTATCGACATGTGATCTCTAGCATGATGCCCATAAGTATGGGTGAATTACCCCAAACAGGCACTGTCACCAAAAAAATATGGCACCTTCTCAAAAAAGGCACATCAACAAAAATATAGTATCTATGTCCAACAGAATCAAAACAACGACACCCTTTCAGGATACGAGAATACCCTGAAACACTTGATAGACCTTAGAGACACGGTAACTCCAAACAGATGAACAAAGCAGTTGCAACCAAAACTCCATAGTGGAACACTAAAAAGTTCAACATTAGGACTAAAAGTATGATGAGGTATGGCATTGTTAAGGACTGAAAAAGGTACCATGTTAATAAGATATATGACAATAAGAACAACATCCCCCCAAAGTGCTTAGGAACCTTTATGCAAATGAGAAGTGTACGGGCAATGTCAAGGATATGACGAAGCTTTCTATCAGCAATGCCATTTTGTTGGGAAGTATAAGCATAGGACATCTAGTGAATAGTACCACTCTAGGCAAGAAAATCTTGAATGTCCCTTCGTAAAAATTCAAAAGCATTGTCAATATGGAAAATTTTGATGCTAGCAAAATAAAAATTTTGAATTTCATTAAAAAGTTTTGGGATTACAATCTTTGATTCATCCTTCATCAAAAATACCTAAGATAAACGACTAAAGTCATCTACAAAAACAACAAAATAATGAAAAACTAAATGATAAGTCACACGACATGGACCCTACACATCACAGTAAGCCAACTAAAATGGAGAAGATCTCTGATTATTCTCTTTGGGTGGAAAAGACATGCTGTGATGCTTCCCAAATTGACAAGACTCACACTCCAAGGAGGTAGAAACAAACAACCGAAGAAACATCGAAGTCTAGGTGCAGACGAATGATTAATACGACAGTGCCACAAATGAGGGTTAGAAGAGATTGACACAGCACCAACCAAAATCTGAGGGATGTCAAGATAGTAGAGCCCACCTTTCTCAATCCCCTCACCAAGCATCTTCCCCGTCCGGATGTCCTAAAAGAAAATAAAATATTCATCAAATATCACCTACAAGTACAGATCTTTCCATAGTCTATAAACTGACAATAAGCTCAAAGGGAATTTATGAGCACAATAAGCATTAGATAGATGTAGTGTAGGAGAAAAAGTGACATATTTAATCACAGTGACAAGTAGATAGGATCCATTCACCAATCTAACAATGGTAATACCATTGGAGCAATGTAAAAAGGTAAGACCATCCTTTTAAGCCAGTAAGGTGATTGGAAGAACCAGAGTCAATCACCCAGGAGATAGAAGATGTCATGGACATATTAGCAGTAGTACCTACAGAGTGCAAAGGAGGCAGACGCAAGCGGTGTGTCAGTAGATGGAGGAGCCTAACAAAGCAACTGCAGCAGTCAGGCATAGTCATTCGAAAACAAAGATGGAAGTCTAAGAGAAAACTCCTAAGTCATAGCAAAATTGGCATGGTCGAGTCATCCAAATTTAGCCCAACACGCTCGGAAGGGTGATTGGTCCTATTGCCAAGAATGCATGGCTCATACACATGACCACAACCCCTGCCCCGTCCATAGCCTCCACCAGACCCCCACGCCCATCGCGAGCAACAACAGCTGAAGTCTCTGCGAAAGGAACAGGAGGTTGTGCAACGACCTAAGTAGAGGTGCTCACATCTAAAGAAATCTTCTGGAGTCTCCCTTAGCCAAACTATATGTCGAGTGTTAAATAGTCTCATTATGATGCTTTTATTATTTTGTCATATTTGTAAGGGTGTTTGTACTATTTTTCCGTAGTGCCTCTCTATATAAAAGCTCCAATTATAATTATCTCATTTCATCCCTAACATGATATCAGAGCAGCAGCCCCAGACCAATGCCCAGTACCACCACCCGAAACCCTAGCCTCCCAACCCTCTCACCAAAAACACCCTCTTTCTCCCTCTCTCTTCTCACTAACTACGCCACTCACCTACCACCGTCGTCGGCCGACCTCTCTCTGTTTTTCCTCTCTGTGGCAATAATGAGATCTATCTAGCAGTTGGTGCTACCATATGGAACGAACTCACATATCAATATCGTAGTAAAGAATCCAAGAGAATATTGTAGTATGGTTGTTGCACTACAATATCCCACCATCACCAAACTTGACAGTATTTTTCTAGTAAATCAAGTCTCACAATATATGTATTCACCTACAATCAATCATTTAGAGTTTATCAAGTGGATCTTCAAATATCTAAAGGGCACGAGCACAAATGCACTCAGCTATATGAGAGATTCACTCATTTTTTAGAAAAAAAAAGGAAGATTACCAGAGGTCGGTAATCATCCAAAGAACATTAAAAAAAAGGAACGAACTCACAGATCAAGCAAAAAATCAAAAAGATAAGATGCCTCCCTCACAACATTTTCCACCCACGCTCACCCATTTCGAAAAATTACACCATTCCTTTGCAACCACAAACACAATAAAGCAATTACAACTTTAATCCATCCAGTCGTATCCACATGTAAATTCTCTCTAAGAGACCTCCAGAGATCTTCAGGAGAAGAAATACCCATTGCTTGCAAGTGGACCAACCTCTAAACCTCCCCAGAGAAAGTACATTTAAGAAATAAGTGGAAAATGTCTTCTTATTCACAACAAACAAGGGCAACCAACATCTATATCCTAATTCCATGCCTTCCTCACACTATTGGTGACCACTTTAACTCTCCAAAGAAGCCACAAAAAAAAAATATCTTCTAGGGCAACCTTAACCCCCAAAAATAAGCTCAATCCTTACTAATATCATTCATCTATTTTGCACATGTTGTAAATTTTCTATATGCCTGCAATAATTTTTATCTAGTGATGAGAGATTAACTCTTATCCAATGTTGTCAAGGCGCTCGCCTAAGCACACCTCAACGTCAAATTGAGGTGAGGTGAGGCCCTAACGCCTCGCCAAGTCTTGCATTGCCTAATTTTCCTAAGGTGTTGCATAGGCAAGCACCTGGGCCAAGGTGCTAGGCGCTCTAGGCAAGCGCCTGAACCTAGTTTGCTAGTTTTTAATTTTTTTAAATACTTTTAAAGATTATAATTTCTTTTAACCTAATTCTTGAGTGCTCTCTCTTGATTTTTTTTTTTTAGGAAAAGTGTTCTCTCTTAGTTAAACACACCTATGCGCATGTATATACATATATACATAGATATATACAAGTACATGTGCTTAAATAGATAGACACATATTGTAGCTACATATATACACATTTTGTAAGTTTGTGAGTGTTTGTATGTACATGTCAACTTATACATATAAATATATGTACATACACATACATGTGCATAAGTATATATATGCATGCACAACATACCATATTTTGGTTATTCTGTGTGTGTGTGTGTGTGTCTTTTTAGCGCCTAATTTTTCTCGAGCGAGCGCCTAGCACCTCGGGCATTTTAGAACCCCGCTACCTTTTAGCGCCTTACACCTTTGAGAGCACTACTCTTATCGTAAAGGGTTAGTGTTCTCACTAGCTTTTCTAATGCCGATTGGGCAAGACACCCAGATAATCATAGGTCCATCACTTTGTTTTGTATTTATCTTAGAAAGAACCTAATTTCTTGGAAATGCCGCAAATAAAAAAGCATTGCAAGATCAAGCACAGCGGTTGAATACCAAGCTTTAGCATCTACAGTTAGTGAAGTCATCTAGATTCTCTCTATTTTGGACAATTTAGGAGTCATGAATAGATGTACCTCTATGTTGTGTGATAATCGAAGTGCTTGTGCTCTTGTTGTCAATCCTACCTTTCACAAATGGTCTAACAATATATAAATTGACTACATTTGCTGTGAAAGGAAAGATACAAAGTGGAGAAATTGTTGTTCAACATATAGCCGCTAAATGTCAAATTACTAATACTTTAAGAACACCAGGTGTTAAGTTCCTTTCCAAGCTGCAGTTTGCAAGGAGATGATGGAATTGTATTAATGGGTAGTTTTGTAAATATTTAAGTGTATGGAGGTCATGGTTGTAAATTGTTGTTACTTTGGGCAATGAGAAATCTTGGATCATAAATAAATCCCTAAGACCTCCTCTAAAGATTATTGAAGTGCGAGAAACCCTACACCCAAGCATAAAAAGGCACATCACCTCTTGAACCGGGTTAACAAATATTTCTCTTTGTTTTTCATTTATGAATGTTTTATGGTTTCCGACAAGCTCATCTACAACTGCCAATACAACCACCTCTCCCTCCAAAGGCAACCAAGGTAGAGGTATCACGAGCAACAGCAGGAAGAGTTGTTGGTACATCAGCGTCAATTTTCTGGAGGCGGTTGTAGATTGTCTCTAGATCCAGTATCGAGTCTAAAGATAATATTTAATCTCCGGCCGACTTGTACTATGGTATTAGGCCATCTAGAAAGAGAGAGGCCTACAACTCTTCTCGTTCAGAGACCTGCTTCTCACAGTAGGCAAGCTGGAAGATGGCAAGTTCTTCAAACAAGTCATCTATGGTCATGAAATACTCAGCAAAGGACATATCGCCTTGGTTAGTATTCCAAATGTTTCAGTAGGTATCTGCACCGCGAGAACTACTCGTCTGAAGAGAGTATCTCTTCTCCATAGTCTCCCAGATCTCTTTGGTTGTCTTCCTGTACAGTATATTCACAGCAAGCTTCAAATCAATGATGTTCATGACCAAGTAGTTGTCCTTCTCCCACTTCGTGTATTTCAGGGCATCCTTGGGATCCAAAGCCTTGTTAGTTAGCACATATATTCAATCCTATCCACTAATGAACATGTGGAATGCTCTTAACCATACCACATAATTTGGGGATTCAATGAACTTGATCATATTCCTATGAACAATAATGGAAGCCAAGATCTTGCCTTAGAGGTCACAGTAGTGAAATTTGGGTCCATCATGGGAACAAGACGAACAGATATACAGGAAAAGATGAGCAATCTTGCACACAGGAGTGTGCAACATGCACATAGAGGGTAGAAAGTCAGATTCAAATCATGTCTGCATGCAAAGTCCATGCAAGAAACAACCATAGAGGGTCACTGAAGAGGGATCAACTAAGAGTCGGCCAAGAGGATCGAGTCCGATCATCTAGTCAAGGAGTTTGTCACTGAAGAACCGTAGGAGCGGTCGTCGGTCGGAGGTGGCAACCAAGGGACCACCACAAGGCTTAGACGACGATTAAGGTTGCTACTAGTGACCCTCATAGGTGGCTGGCAACGAGCGAGACGGCAAGCAACATTGGGGGGGAGGGGGGGGGAGGTCGTGGCTCATGAGACCTCTATCGAACCCTAGGTCAGTCCAGTGGCAGGTTCCATAATGAGATCCGATCAACTAAGGTTGAACCCAACTGCTAGCAACCTTAGCCAGCGGCCCTGCTTTAGCAATTTCTGACCGATGGCTAAGACCTAAAGGAGTTGCCAGTGTGATCATTAGCCGATTGGGAACTAGGCCAGGCTACCATTAGCGATGTCGAGAAGACCCTATGATTCGATCCCTCTTTCCTTTTTTCCCTCTTCTTTCCTTTTTTTGTCTTAACTTATTTTGGCAATAAGAAAATACAAGGGGATCAAGGGGGTAACCAACACTGGCCTAGGGTCACTACGATGATACCATGTCAAAGAAACATAAATCGTCTTATTTGAAATTGGAAACCTAACCTCTCTTATATAAAGAGTAGGGATGAAAAAATTACATGAAAAGTCCAACTAGAAATACGAAATGGACCAAGACTTCCAACCCTAATATAAAAGAACTCAAAATTCTTTAATAGCTCTTTAATACTCTAACAAAGCTCTTACTCTCTAACAAATAGATGATGATCTACAATAAGGATTGCATAAATTGAGCTCTAGTAACCTATCTTCCAAATAATCCACCTAATGAATGATTTCCACAAGATGAGATTTATTGAAAAGGGGTTCCATCAAGGTGTTTATATGGCAAATTCCACAAAAATAAGGTCCGCTAAGCTTTGTAGGGAGCGGTGGCCATGAACTTGGTGAGCTACCCCAAAACGTAGAGCATGCATCCAACCACCCCTCTCCCTCCCCCACACACCAAAATGTGTGTATGCATGCACAAGTACATGTGCACATCTATGCATGTGTGTGTTGTTAAGCTCTACAGAGAATGGTGGTCTTGAACCTTGTCACATCCCCCCTACCAAACGAAAATGTGTGCGTGTATTGCATGTTTGTGTGCTTGCGTGTATTTGTGTGTGTGCATGTATGTATGTATACGTATAAATATAAAGCCTCGATCCCTTAAGATTACGTACAAAATTATAAGTATAGTTTCTATTTAGCAATGATTGAAGTGTCGTCGACATGTTATCCACACAATGTTTTGGGGAAATTGTCACATTGACACAGTGTCAATTTACAAGGGTGTCAACAATAGTTCGCCATGTGCTGATAGTATCAACCAAATAGAGGGGCATCAATGAAAAATCTACATTGTTTCAACAATATTTGTTGGCACAGTGTGGATTCGATGCCCCATTTCAATCATGAAATTCCAAAACCACCTCTCTACCTACTATATGTTGATGTTACTACTACATGTTGCTGCCAAGGAATTAAATATCACGATATGTGCTATATGTTAAATCCCTTATTGATATAGATTCATGCTGTGAGGGGGCTCTACCCACCCACACCGCCCCATGGAAAGTCCTCAAACTTCCCATTGAAAATTGGCTTTTTTTTTGCACCTCATTCAAAAGATTCTACTAAAGGTTTAATTCATGCTTAGTTGATGCCAACAACTCTAACTAGTAAAGGAACTAAGTATCATACTCTTCCCTTACCCTCTACCTACTTGAACATCCAATCCCAAATTTATCTTCTCCTCAAGAGAAGAATTTTTCACCGACATGAGACAACTATAACTACAACTAAGCCATGGGTGCACACACGCACCAAAGCCACAAATGCAAGAACGCATGTACACATGACCATCAATCGTACACAACATAGCTAAGCGTAAAAGTAATTTATATTTGCTACATGAAAAGAAAAAATAAAATTAAATGTAACATAGATAGATGTAAGTTGTAATGTAAATTAAAAATAAAACTAGTAATTTAAGTCCTTAGGAGTTAGGATCACTAACTTAGCAGTACTTGCTAGTTATACTTAGTATCATATCAATACTTGTGTTTCCACAAGTATGCCTTTCTTGCATAAGCTTCTAAGGTTTTATGTTAGTAATTTGTGATTGACTTACAATTTTAATCATTTCAATGAATTTGTCACCATGCATTGGCATGCCTTCGACGTGCGCTCAATATGCATTACTTTCAATTTATCGATAACCTCAATAACACGATGTGGATACATAGGCATTTCCACAGCGTGACCTCAACATGCCCACAATACACACTTAGAAATATACCAGCACGGCATGGATATCAGCTCTTCAAACCTTGCTATTTAGCTTCCTCCAAGATGTCAACTATGAAGTTTGATGACATTGAAAATTCCTCTAGGACTTCAGCCTAAGGTTCTTGCAAAACAGCCACCAAATCGAAGTCTGAATCTGAACTGAAGATAATAAATCATAGAGAAAAAGACAGAATGAATGATGATGGACTTCACACTAAGTGCTGCATCTTGGGAAAGACAATCTCTCTCTACTGCACTAAATGATTTGAACATACACAAACAAAAGACCATGACTCGAGGAAGAAAAAAGCCCAAAAAGAATAAACATTCTAGGCTTGGCCTTGTTATCCCTTAATTACAATTTATTGCTGTAATAAACTCCTGCAGCATTCTATTTTCCTTAAAATCCCTGTGCAGTTAAATCAAATTACATTGCATCATTCCCTATCAAATTCTAAAATTATTAATAATACAGTAGAAAAAAATGAATGATGAAATGTGAGTGTACAAAAACTAAAAGAAAGAAGTGTTCAGATTATATTGCATAAAGAACCCAAATTAGCACTGCCATGCCACTTGGATATTGTTCGACATATCAAAATCAAAAGATGCTTTCTCCTTTAAATTTCACACTCTCATAATTTGTCTCATCTAATATGGTATCAATGACACCACAAGTTAAAGAAAGATAAGCCCGAAAAGGTAACCAAGATAAAAAGGGAGGGGAAAAGGAAATAAGGAAGGTAAAGTCATTAAAAAGGTAGAAGTGGCAATGCTTGGCAAAAAAAACTTAAATAGGGGACCACATATTAGTGGCCAGTTTGTTATTTTCTACAAAAGGGAAAAATAAAGCAAAATAAATCATAATTCGTGAACTAATCTCTAAATCACAAAGTATTTTGAGCCACCGGTTTTCATTATTCTCACATGAGCCAACCTTAGTTGCTAAATAACCTCCCCCATTCCCACCCCCAAAGAAAAAAAATGCCAAGGGAATATCGAGAACAAAAGGAAGAAGACGGTGTACCTGGAGGACAGTCTCATCTAATTTCAGCTTGATCATTTTTTTACCATCAGTCTCTGTAGATATCTGTTGCCCATTGTCAGTAGAAAGATGGTATCCTTGAACTAACTTTGTTAACCCCATGTGATTTCCATGGATTGCAAACAAGATAGTTGACTCTACATATACATATAGCATGATAGGCAATTAGTACATGTACAAATTAAAATGTGC
Source organism: Thalassia testudinum (assembly GCA_037157565.1). Lineage (NCBI taxonomy): Eukaryota > Viridiplantae > Streptophyta > Magnoliopsida > Alismatales > Hydrocharitaceae > Thalassia > Thalassia testudinum. The sequence continues at coordinate 62,170,093 of JAZHRO010000040.1, forward strand.
CAAATAAGTGAAAATAGTTGGAAAACAACTTTAGCAAACCTAGAGGCGATGAGAAAATTCTATCAACTTCTGTTTCAAAAGAAAATTGCAAAGGACCATTCTTAGGAGCAGCTTTTTCATTGGAAAATGGATTTACGTCAACATCTTCTTTATTTTCGACCAACACTTTCTCATTATTTGCTAGCAGGTCCCCTGCTGCTGGTGGTAAAATGTAGAGAACTAACCCATTCTTATCATCATCAAGAATGGCATATTGATTTTCAGTTACCCCAACAAGTGCAACATCTCGACCTGCAGGTGAAAATGAAAAGTTAAAGCCCATGCATAGGTCTCTAATAGCAAACACCCTTTTGTTTACCTTTTACCATGCTCCCTTTATTATTGTTGACAGCACGTGCTTCACCCTGCTCCCAGTAAGTCACAACCTCATGAAAGGAATTGCTTCCACCACTTACCTCAAATACAATAAGAAACATGCGTTGCTTTGAACTATAACATATTCTTCTGGGAGTAATCTCGGCATTTGCTGGAACCTATGGTTAAGAGTAACAAAAGGAAGTAAACAACGACGCAAAAACCTACCAAGTGAATGCAACTATGGAGATTTCAGAAACAAAGGCGAAAGTAACAATACCAAAGAGTAAAGTTTTTTAATCTGATTGTCTGCACCAGTGGAGAGATTATAAGACATGAGATTTATCCCATCAAGATAGAATGCCCTGTTGGGATACACAAGAACCCGATTTTCCTTGTTGAAGAAATTCAGCTCCAAATGAAATGGCTGTAATTAAATCAGGTCTCTTCTAGAATGAGATAGCTATAATATGATAAGGCTCTGACTTAATAGAGTAAGCTCTAGAACACACCTGACAGATAGGAATATCCTTTAGTGGATGGTTGATGTCTGAGATGGTAAGAAGAGGCAGGCGAGGAATTGGTCCAGTTTTAGCATGCCCTTCCATGAAATGCTGCACAATATGACAGTATAAGGTGTGCAGGGCAAATGTTAAAAAGAAAAATGTTACAACAGAGAACAGGTTTATCATGGAATTTTTGTGAAAAGGCAAGGGACAGCTATGGCAGTTCAGCAGCCACTCAACTCATCCATTTAAACAATTAAAGTTACAGAGAGTGAGACTAAAAATTAAACAAATATAATGCTTCCACAGCCACATTTTTCACCCAGAGCTTTTCTGTCTTCACACCACCTTATTCTGCATCAGTCACAAAGACCACAACCCTGCAAGTCTCCTTACCACCAAGTGGCCTCAATGCATAAGCTGCTCCAAAAGATAATGCCAGAAAATATCATATAACTTTAGATTATCCAGATTCTCATTAACTTGCTGCCAATCCTCCCATGAAAAGCTGTACTGAAAGAAAAGATTTTAAATATCCTCCATCAACAAAAGAAAAAGCAAGCAAAGTATCTTCATCTTCATTCCTACACAGTGACACAAGGCACAAACAAAATCCTACTCCACTTCCCATTTCACTGAAGCATCTTAGTTACCAAAGTTCCCTTTTAAGAAGCACCAAAGTTCCCTTTTAAGAAGCCAAGCTAAAACTCTACTTTTCAAGGGGATCTTTAGCACCCAAAAGCAACTCCAGTAGCCCAATATTGGCATCTTCACTCTAAGATGCATGTCCTCCCAATTCCAGAGCCTCAAATTTAAAACAATCCACTAGCTCTAGCACTTTACACTGTTTCTAATTCCTCCAAAGAGGATAAATGTGCAAATACATGCTCATAAGTTCAACTCTCTCCCTCTTTATTTAATCACCATCATCATGCCTCCCAAAATCATTAGAAGGCTTATTTGCTTATTACCCAATAATACAAAATTTCCCCAACTAGTTTCCACGTGGAAAAACGTGGAAAGGACAAATCATTACTTGAGCATCCAATTTAGTGCAGGATTGTAGCGCACAAGGATGGATTGTAGCACACATTTTGGATAAGCATTTTTTTTTGTCTATTTACTTTATAGAAATCACAATTTATTAGTCAGATGAACTTAAGAAATTCAGAAACTCACATGCAATCCTCAGAAATGTCTCTTTATAATAGGGCATATCTTGGACTGACAGACAGGTTCTTTGATTGAAGCAGCTCTCAAAAAAAGTCCCCATGTATTGGTAAAAGGAGAACTTAAGATATTGCCGGTAGCATGGTACTTACTCCTTTTCCCCAATGAATTTGTGCTATTATCACTTTTCCTCTTATGCACACCAAATTCCTCTAATCCAACCTTTTTAGATCCCCTTTGGCTCCTCCCTTTTCAATGCTGGGTTTCAAGTTGCATCACCGCTCTGAAGTCACACCTTGTCATTCAGCATTAGAGCCAAATCTTTAAGCTATTCCCATAGGTCAACAATCCTTGACATCCACAAGAGAATCACCATCTCAACTGTTGAGAATAAAATGCCACATGGACCGTCCACATGACACAGTTGGCCACGTGCCTTCTTGGTCAAATAAATAAGGGGCCACTGGCCGCAAGCTTGGAGTAGAGGCCAAGTTTATTTTAGTTGGAAATAGGAATTAGAAGATTTGATTTGATTTCCTATGTTTAGAAAGCTGTTCACTAATTTCTATTTTAAGTCTTTAGGATTATTGCTCTCTATATAAAGAGAGCCTATGAGTTGTAATATTAATGAAACATCTTCACAACTCCTCACCCTCTCTTTTTCCTCTCAGCCTCTCTCTCTCTGTTTTTGCGTGCAACATAGCAGCAGCCACAACAGCAGCTGGCTGCTGCTGCTTTCTTCCCTCCATGTGGGAGAGCCTCCATGTTCCAGTAGCGCACAAATCTTCACATCAACCTTTGTTCAGCACCACCATCCATCTATTTCACCTACAAACCATACACAACAATTGTAACACCATCCCACCACTAACAAATTTCAAGTGGTGTTCGGGTGAAAACATGGCCCTGCAATAAGCAAAAGATGACAAAATGATCCACCAGCCATTTAGTATATCCATTTTTCACTCGTTTATTCTTACTGTTGGCGTGAAGTTATGGAGGAGGCCATGTGGCAGCGCCACATGGTGTTAGGGTTAGAAGTCTAACCCCATTCTGGGGAGCTCAGGGTTGGCTCCACCCCAACTAAGTCTTTGTGCCACTTGTGGAAACTTTATTTTAGTCAATTTTGAATTGCTGCTTGGTTAGGAAGTTATGCAATTTTAGGAAATTAGAATCCTAATCCCTTAATTGTTGGGATTATTGTTGGGATTGACTCTCTTTAAATAGAGAACAAATCTCCATTTGTTGCTTGAGTCAATATAATAAAATCACATCTTTCAAAGGGCTCCCTCCTCTCTATCCACCATCGATCTCTCTCTCACTTTTCTTCTCCATGCACCAACTTCAAGGAAGAAGAAAGGCATCACCACGTTGCCCAATTCTTTACAAGGTATCAGAGCAGCTTTCCCAAGCTTGCTAGCATCCACAGGTGGGAAGTGAGAGGAGGTCGTGTAATTCATGCAAGAGGAGACCAATTTCACACACAGGGTTCTCTTCTTGTGTGTAGAACACATGGAGATCATCCCAAAGCCTTCATCACCGCGCCAACTTGTCTAGAAGGGGGAAGCACTCTCACGCACAAAGAGAGACTTCCCGACAATGTGGCTTCCCATGAACCTCAAAAGGACCTAATGCCTTAAGCAAACTCTGTGAGGACATAAAAGGAGAGGCTACTCATTTTTTGAGGGCAACAATGGCCGATGGTAAAGCTCAAGCCACCATGGAAGTGAAGATCCCAGTGCAAGGGACAACCCTCAAGTTGATGGGTGCATCCAATTATATCTCGTGCGAAAGAGCCTTCAAGATTTTCATGGGTGAACAAGACAAGCTCCACATTCTCCTTAAAGCTACCGAGGCACGAGGAGCCAAGGCGAAAAAGTGGGAGGAGAATCATACGACATCTGGGTGGCTCTAAAGAAGCAGATTTCCAAGAAGACCAGTTCTGCCAAACTCACCAACATATATTGGCACATCTGGAATGCAAGTCAAGGGCCCCCCCCCCCCCCCCCCCCCCCTTGACAAGCATTTTTAAAAGATGGAGAGCCTATTCGAAGAGCTCAACATCTTCAAGCCAGCCTACTGCGACAAGCAAACAAGCTCCCAGGCATGCTAGCATGCGAGTAAATTCTATAGTTGTCTCGAGAAACTCAACGTCCCATATTCGGAAGGTTCTACTCTTGTCGTGCCTAAAATAACAACCCCTGCCACTATTGATGGTAGTGCAGGACACGGATGTGGCAATAGTCAGGTCTACCCACCTTGCCAACATTGTGATCGTACAAATCATTCACATGAGCATTGTTAGAAGCATGGGAGGCCCCCACTTGGGTCAACATCCATGCCTCATTCTTATGAGGTATCTCTTTCATCCGCGGACTTAGAAAAGCTCCAGGCACTACTAAAGGAGAAAGGGACCACGACAGCCATAGTAACAACTTTCGAAGTCGACAAAGAAGCAACTTTAGAAGTTACAAAAAAACTAACTCTGGTCACTAAAGATTCATCTAAAGGCAACCCGAGAACTTACGCTATCGCGAAGGATGATGAAGAGTGGTAGGGCCTCTAGCCTCACCAAGTCGAGCAAGTCTCCAGCCTCGTTGGCTTCAACTTGAGGGGGCATGTTGGTGTGAAGTTTTGGAGGAGGCCACGTGGCAGTGCCACATGACATTAGGGTTAGAAGTCGAGCCCCATGTTGGGGCACGTGAAGTTGGCTCCACGTCTAAGTCTTTGTGCCGCTTATGACAACTTTATTTTAGTCAATTTTGAATTGTTTCTTGGTTAGGAAGTTATGCTATTTTAGGATATCCGTAAATTAGGATTTGGATTGGTAGAGTCCTAATCTCCTAATTGTTGGAATTATTGTTGGGATTGACTCTCTTTAAAGAGAGAGCAAATCTCCATTTGCTATTTGAGTCAATATGATCAAATCACATCTTTCAAAGGGCTCCCACCTCCATAGCCACCGTCGATCTCTCTCTCTTTTCTTCTCCACGCACCAACTTCAAGGAAGAAGGGCATCACCATGCTACTTGATTCTTCAACCTTACAATATTTCCTTCTTATTTCTTTTTTTCCCCATTTAGCCTGGATAAATTCCTTAAGTGCATGATGTTGATTTAGTATTCTGAGTAAATAAAGGATAAAGACAAAGCCCACATACCCTCCTCCATGGTTAAGCAAAGATAAGACTCCTATCAGGAACAACTGGAGAGCAGTCCCATGGTATCAACCACCCAGCCATACCTTGGCAGGCATGTTATTAGTCTCTAATACCAGCAAGACAAGAGGTTTTGGAAGTAATCTAGTAAGAAGAAGATGATGAGATAGCTGAGCTGCATCATTAAGAACTTCAACTTGAGTAAGCTTTCAAGCCACTCCTAGCGCCAATTTAGTGTTGCAACTAAGCCCTGCTTATGTTTTAGTATTTACAAAACAAATCTACATAATTATTTTTTTATAAGATAACATGTATGCAGGTTAGCAAAGTATTATGGATGCCAAGAAAGTTCAAGCCAAGATGCGAAATTAAAGCTAGAGGGAAAGCAAGAAGAATGAGAATTGTAGAACTGGAATTTTATTAGAATGAGAATTAATGAAAAAAGACATTAACCCCTCTTTATATATAGAGAGGATTACAAGCAATACAAATCCTAATCCTAACCCTACTAACTAAATATAGAACGAAACTCAATCACATAAATTCTAATCAAATCAAATCAAATCTCTAAAACTTAGAACTGATAAAACATAATTTTTCACTAACCTTAAAATATTTTTTCCTAAATTCTCTAGCACTACCCCCAAGTTAGAATATACAACATCCAACTTGACGGAAGCACACAAAACGAGAACTCCCCCCTAATGTAGGCAGTCGAAAGAGCATGCAGCAATGCAGATTGTAGTAGAAATAACCGTCACCGTAAAGTACTAGTGCTGTAAAAGAATAGCAGCAAGTCACAATGACTGTAATGACCAAAGACAATAGACATAAGGCTGATGAGTGGTCACACATCAGGAAACATTCCCAAGCACGTAGTAGAAAAGGTGGGAGAGCCTTGCTTAAAGTCCCCGCTAGTCATCAACTATATTCGAGAAGCCAAATACTGGATCAAAAGTATCAACACCTTGGTCTAGAGAAGCAATAGGGCTTACAACTATGGTAGCAATAGACTCACTCCTCAGAAGGGACCATAGATGCTTTAGTTCAGCAGAAGTAAACTAAAGAGGATCGCATGTGTGTGGCTTACGCGCGAAGGAAGAAGACCCATGTGTAGAGGTGAGGTGGGCAAATAGTCCTATGTGCGTCTACTGCAAGCCATAGATGAAGTGTGGTATTGGCGCGTGTACAAAGGAGAACACGAGAAGGTATATGTATTTATGCACGTGTAAGTTTATATGTACATACACACATGTGTGTATGTATTTATGTATGTACAAGTGCATATGTCTATGCATATGCATATTGCATGTATTAATCAAGATAGAGCACTCAATAAATATGTAAAAAGAAATTAAAAACCTTAAAGCATTTGGAAAGCAAAAAAAAACTGCACATTTAGTTCAAGAGATAGCCTAAGGTGGCTAATATCTTGCTACAAGCTCTTTCCTAGGCAATGTCTAAGGAAAACCACCTTGCATTGCACGTAGCTAGGCACTAGAGCCTTGCCTTGCACCTAAGCAAGTGCCTTAAGAGCACCAGTTTAAGGCAACTTAAGCATCTATTGAGAAGGTCAATTAAGGCTCCTGTTAAGAGATGTGAGAAGTTGGATGTTGAGCCTTCCAAAATGGGTAAAGGAAGGCCAAAGCAATATTGAAATGAAATCATCAAGAATGATCCAAATTACCTTAAGCCCAGAAGTAACTCAAGATAGATGAGTTAAAGCGAAAGAATCCATTAAATCAACCCCCACTTAAAGTGGGTTGATTATTGCTATTGTTTAACAATTAAAATATATAATTGAACAGTCTGTTACTGCATTGTTAGTTGTTATATTGTATTCCAGGGAGACCATGTAGGCGATTTGTCCATAAATAAATGAGATTACTTCAAATCATGGCTAACATCCTTTATAGATCTCTTTGATTCAATTAATAATTTCCTGGTTATATAAATAAGAAAGAAATATAAAATAAATTATCATGAACATTGTTTCATAGTTTTATAATTACAAATAAATTCCAGTTTATCAATGAAGCCCCGCATTTAATCGAACTCAATAATTGTTCCTTATACAACCACAATGAAAAGTCATGGCTATTGGATTTTTAAGGTACTAACCATCTGCAGAAATATAATTGTTAGTGTACTTTTGAGGGGGTATTACTATTTTTTAATTTAGGTTGGACTCTCTTATAGCTTATCCCATGATTTCTTCTATAAAAGAGATGCTAGGGTTTCCCTTGAGAACTAAGAAACTTATTTTACTTTTCAAATGGTATCAAAGCAACGATCCTAGATTGGTAATTTGGAATCCCACCAAATACCCAACAAACAAGATGATCCGATAACAAACATTGTAGTGATCTAGCATGAAGAGTAAGCGACAGAAGCACAGTAGCAACACTACAGCAACCCCAGCAGCGTTGTCATGGCCGTCGACAGCCTCTTTAGCGACACCACCGAAAGAGAGAGTACACAACAGCAGCATGGCTGAGTACAAGGAGCCCATTACAGTTGTTGAGGGGCCTTTGTGTGCATGTGGGATGTCTGAAAGAGTAGGATACGGTGTTCGCTCCTTAAGTTACTATGTAATGAGCCTTCTCTCACGAGTAAGCTCCAAGATTTCACTGGTGATGAGCCTTCTCTCAACGTGTATCATGGAATTTCTTCTTGATAGCATGATGAGCCTTCTCTCATGCAAAATGACTTGTTTTTGCCTAAGAAAAAGGAATAAGTCAGATCCATGCGGTGCTGGTTTTTCCATTTATGCAGGAACAAGGAAGAGCAGCAGGAATTCCAGACCATGGATCATTGACTCTGGTGCTTTGATTCATCTTACCATGAGAGCAAAGGAGTTGAGAAATGTATCCAGACATTGTGGAATCAGAGAGGTTCGTGCTACCAATGGGGCAAACTCTCCAGTTACCACAGTCGAAGAGGTCTAGGTTTCTTCTACCTTAAGGATTGGAGATGTGCACTATGTTATTGAGTTTCCTATGAGTCATCTATCGGTTAGCAAGATATATAAGGACCTCCATTGTAGAGTTGCTTTTTATAACAAACATTGTTACTTTCAAGATGAGCGCACCACTGGAATTACTAGTAGCAGAATAGAGAGAGATAGGTGACTTGGACAAGATACACAAGATGTATCCCTATCTTCAGCATAGGTGACTTGGGCATCCCGTAGTTGGGAAGATGCGCAAGATGTATCCTGAGTTACCGGACTCACTATCACTTAAGCACGATGATTGTCAGTTGGGGAAGCATCACAAGAGCACCTTCCCGCGACAACGTGATGGGGTAACCGTGATGCCGTTTGATTTGGTCCACTGTGATGTCTAGGGGCCAACAAAAGTACCAAGTACAAGAGGACTCAGGTATTATGTATTATTTGCTGACGATCATAGCCGTATCACTTAGGTCTTCTTGATGAAGGCTAGAATGGAGATACCACAAATTAGTCAGATATTCTTCTCAAAGGTTTAGACGCAGTAGTCTACTATTGTCAAAGTGTTCCAAAGCGATAATGCCTTAGAGCTTGTTCAAAGGGAGAAGCAAGACTTCTTTAGTGCACATGGGACCATTCACCAAATTTTCTATGCTTACACATCACAACAGAATGGTGTGGCAGAGCGCAATTTGAGGCATCTTCTAGACATTGCACGAATGTCAATCTATATGAAGGTGTCCAAGTAGTTCTGGGGTAATGCTATACTCACTGCTACATACTTGATCAATAGGGTTCCATCTTTTGTGCTCCATGGGAGTATTCCATATTAAGTATTGCATCCACAATGCAATAGACCTTTTCCCTTGCCTTCAAGGGCGATTGGATGCACATGTTTTGTTCAAGCACATAGGAACCAAGACAAATTTTCCCCGAGGATAATGAAATGTATCTTTTAAGGCTACTCCAAGACCAAGAAAAACTACAAATGTTGTGAAATGTTGTGACCATGTGCACAAGCGTTATACAGTTACTGCAGATGTAACCTTTTTTGAGAAGGTACCGTATTACTTAGCTGAGAGTTCTAGCATGGAATTCGCTCCCAGAGAGACTTACGTTTACCATCGTTGGCCACCTTTTACAGTGCCTCGGGATCCCTCTCCAACTTCTACTATTATGGTTCCTAATGATTCAGATTCCGATGGTGAGAGCCAGTTTGCCTTGAGAAAGCCTAGTCAATTATGCACATTACATCCTATGTCTCATAACACTGGAACTTCTCACCTGGAGGGGGAGGTTAGACAATCTGCCTCCGCCATTACTACTACTATTCCCAAATATTACAGTCAGGCTTCTCAGGATACTAAGTGGCGTGCAACCATGGAGGAGGAGATTCAAGCCCTCCAATCTTAAGGAACATGGGATCTAGTGCCATGTCCTCCCAACGCTACTATTGTGGATTGTCGCTAGGTTTATACTATAAAGTATCAGGCCAATAGTACAATTGACAAGTACAAGGCCGACTAGTTGCCAAAGGTCTTACACAAACCTATGACAATGACTACTTAGAGACATTTTCTCCCATGGCACGTATCTAATCCATCAAGATTATTATTGCAGTTGCAATCAATCAAGGATGGTCATTGTATCAACTGGATATCAAGAATGCCTTTTTGTATGGAGATCTTGCAGAGAAGATTTACACGAGACAGCCACCCGCAAATAATATTCAAGGGGGGAGTGTTTGTCGTCTGAGGAAGGGTATTTATGACCTAATGTAGAGCCCGAGGGCATCGTTTGAGCATTTAAGTTCAAAGATTTAGAAGATTGACTTCCAACGATCATCCTTTAATCACTTTATTTTCATCCAAAAGAATGGGGATGTGATCACGACCAGAGTGGTAGCCCTGCCAGTTTATGTAAAAGGTATGGTTCTGACAATTGATGATGAGGAAGGTATTCGTCAAACCAAGAATTTCCTATAGTCCACCTTTATGACTAGTACTTCCTTGGTATCAAGGCTGTCAAACAAGGATCACATCAGTCGTTATCACCGAGACAGTATACACTACATATACTTGAGGAGGTTGGTTTTCTGGGAGCCAAGCTTTCTGGTATCCTAATTGAGGCACGGTAGGGTTATAGAACCGAGGAGGATGATCCCTTGTACGAGGATGTTACTAGATATCGCATTTTGATAGGATGACTATTGTATCTAACTATCACTCAACAAGACATTAGCTTTGCAGTCAATAGAGCCAATCAGCATATACAGACACCAAGTTACAGCCATTAGCACGAGGTATACCATATCTTAAGGTACCTTAAGGATACTCCTGGTCGAGGACTCAACTATAGAGATAATAAGTCAATGGATATCATGGCTTATTCAAATGTAGATTATGTTGGGTCTATAGAGGACCGCTACTCTACTTCGAGGTATGTCTTGTTCCACGGTGAAAATCATGTTTGTTACAACACCAAGAAGTAGAGTGTGACCACCTGCTCGAGTGCTGAGGAAAAATACCGCACCATGGCCCATGCTGCATGTGAGATCATGTGGGTTGTGGATTTCCTACAGGACATAGGAGTGAAGGTTGAGATGCTTGTTACACTTCCCTGTGATAACAAATCGACGAATTACATTGCATCCAACCCAATTTTCCATTAGTACACGAAGCACATCAAGTAGATTAACACTTTATCAGAAATACAGTCATAGATGGATGGATTAGCACTCCCCACATCTCCTTAGAGTTCCAACTAGCAGACATTCTCACCAAGGCACTCAAGAGAAGAGGCATGATTTTCTATGTGATAAATTAAAGCTTACCGATATCTACGCCCCAACTTGAGGGGGAGTGTTAACGTGTACTTTTGAGGCGGTATTCCTATTTTTATTTTGAGTTGGACTCTCCTATTATTTATCCAATGCTCTCTTATATTAAAGTGATGCTAGGATTTCCTTTGAGAAATAAGAAACTTATTTCACCTTTCACAATAATATATCACATATATCCTACAAGAAGGAGACATATAAAATTAGTTCAAAGTTTGAGAATTTGTGTCACTATTAGAAGGGATTCCAAAAATAATGTGCAAGTATTATTACATCTTAGGTGGGAAGACATGCTAAATAATTACTCTAAGTTCAATCAATTCTTCTAACCTAATTTAATGGAATTGCATGTCTAAAAGCCATAATAATAGAGCTCAAACTCCAACCCAAAAATTGGAGCTGTGATTACCTTTTCAAAGTCATTTATAGCATCTATCGACTCATGCAAAACAACTTTCAAACATCTTGGCTTTGAACTCTGCAAGACCTCAATCTCTAGGTTGCCAAATCAATGTGATTAAAAAAGATTCTTTTCTCAAGTTATAAAGACAAATGCCTCTTTCTCTAAGGACAATTCATAAAAAGATGACTTCTACGATCTCAATTCCACTAATCAAGTCTTAGATCAAAACTCATGAAAATTTCAAATCGCCATTCCCTATGAAACATGAATGCAATTTAATTAGATGGCAGCCTCTTGTAAATAGATCATCATATCCTTTAAAATTAAGAACTATAACGAGTTAATAATAGAGACCATACAAAGATCACTATCATGTATCCACTATCCATCCATTTTGAATAGTTCATCCACCATCATCACTGTTTGATCAAACATTTGTGCAAGTACCTTTCAAAACACAAGCAAAACCAATAATGCACATATATGTATTGAATATTTATTTAGATAAATGGAAGGCAACAAGGTTTTCCCTCTCAATTAAAGGAATTTCCACATAACCCAAGTTCTTTTGGTTATTTTGTATGTGATTATTTCTAATATTAATAAATAAGTGAAAACATCACAACTTGACTTGCATGGAAAACCCTTCTCAAGATACAAGAGAAAATCAGAAGCAACCTAACTTGTTGGATATCAATTGATTCTTCTTAAAAGTAAGTTTTATTATGTGAACACCCATATAAGCCACCTGCTCATACACACTCATTGTTAGGCAAGGGAGGACTAAACACAACCTAATACTACATGGTCCTACAAGAAAATTTCAAATACCAATATAACTATAAATTACATCAATTTTGTAATAGCTATTTGAGGGCCATAATTGTTTAAATGATCCACTAGTGTACTATGCATGCCTGTATGAAAAATCTGAATTAGATTATGTACATCGAACTATTCAAACTAAAGTCTGAGCTTCATCTATGGTTTTCCAGCAGGCCACATCTAGATTGCACCTAGCTATATACATAACCTCGGGTGTCGCAATAAAGTCGCTTGACGTGGGCGATTGGAGCATTCCACTCAACAGCCTAATGGTTTAGAAGGCCATGAGGGAGGACCTCACCAAGTTTTTGGTTAAAACTAACTCCCAGTAAAGAGTTATAAGTAAATGAAGCATTTCGACAAGTGCCCAAATGTAACCTTAAACAAATTCCTGAATTTCTGCGAACACCAATTCAAACAAGCATCCAAACATAAGGTACAGATTGTGAATCTTGTAACCACCAAGAGATTTTAGCAGTGTGGAAAGTCCTTACAGAAAATTTTGTTTTCTAACTGACCAACAACATGGACATTCCTTTAGAGCAATATCTAACTACCAACGTAACTTAGAAATTACATTGATGTTTTGAGCCACACCAATCATGGATGAAAGAAGACAAAAAAATGACAACTCCACCCATTCAAAATTTGGCAAAAGAAGTTGATCTTTTCTTAAAAGAGTTTTTTTGATACTTCTTATATTAAAGCATCCTTGAGCTGACGAAAAACAATCAAACATATGCTAGTTTTCCCTGCTAATAGAATATGCAAGTATAAGCAAAACAAGAGAAGAAACATACACTGTAAAGAAAGGCTTTCCTTGCAATATCCGCTATAGTGAGCTGGCTTTGGCTGTCAAGAATACCATCATTACAAATTTATTAATACATGATAACAATGACAAGAACAAACATCTCGTTAAAACATCGTAAATAACCATAAAAACTATATTTCAGTCCAGGGAAAATTAAATCCAAAAGAATAAAATATCGAAATGGAAACCATAATCAATGACGTTGGTTTGAAGATTAACAGTTTCCTTGAAACACCATCTCAGCAAAAGTAACCACCAACAGATTTAGATAAGGGTATGCATCGATATAAAACTGTCAGCCATTTAATCTCCCAGTTAAAATAAACTTCAACCAAAGTGCTTCCACATTCAAGAAAAATATATTGGGGCATCAGAATTAATTTTGTTCAGAAATATACATATATATAGGAATAAGATCAGAAATAGGACTGGGATTAGGGCTTGAAGTGAATCAAATCGGAGTTCATGCTACCTGCCAGAACGAAAGGGAGCCTGGGCCACAGCTTGCACATAAGCCACTGGGTTGTATGACAGAAAAACACCCAACAAAAATACGGACACTCCATATCCAATAAGAATCTTACGTTCACTTTCTAGTATTAGTTTTGATCAATGCCATCAGCAATGCCTCCTTGGATGAGAGCTTCTATTGGAGAATGCGTAGCTAGTGTAGTACCACATCGTGACATGTAGAGTGTTGGAGTGTGTGGCAGCCTATAAATACACATGTACCCCCGAAAATCAATAGAGAAATCAGCCCTATCAGGGGCCTTCTCCCATAGTTTTCTCTCCGCCCATCGTGAGTGGGCTTTCCACGTAAACCTAAATGTCACTTTATGTGATGCTTTTGATATCTTATTATTTCGCTTCCGCTTATTTATATTATTCAACTCGATTTCAGAATGGTTCGATTCTCAGATTCATCATATTATCATATTCATCATTATCTTTTGGAGTTCCAATTCCTTTTGCATCCAAAGAAGCCAAAGGTGGCAAAGACCAGATCAAAGAGGATGTTGTAGGCAAATAGAAGACGAAGTAGAAAGGGCCATCACACCAGCCACAACGGCGCATGGGAGCACTGCTGGTGTTGTTGCTACTATGACCCTCTCCAAAGGAAGAAGAGGCACCACCGCCAATGGCGACGGGTCGCACAGTAAATAGGCGAAGAAGAAGGCAACGGCGAGACCTCTTTTGAGGGTAGCGATCTTTAGTGACGAGCACGGTCGAGAGGTCATGGCGGTGAAGATGGCAATGAAGATGACAACCACGCGACAACGATGGCTGCTACTGTTGAGAACCCTATGTGGAATTTAACGAGTCCAGGCAGCACTATTGCACGGTCGTTGGAGCGAGCGAGAAATCTATAGCAACGCACGCGGTCGCGAGATGAAAGGAGGCAAGCTTGGAGGGAGAGATATCAGCAACAGCGCGATCACTAGTGATGCTTGAGGATTGAGTTCATTTGAAACCTAATGAGGGTATTTTACATTTGTAAACTCTCTACTTGTTTATTTTTTTGTTTTGACATGATAGTTGGGTTACGTTTGTAGAGATTTATGGGGAAAATGAACTTGGTTGATTTGAAAGAAGCCTTTATCCCCCTTTTATAGAGAGAAGACAAGGCAAAAGATGGAAAACAGAAACCACTCATTTACTAAAATTAACAGAACCCAGAGATACTAAGACACCTAATATAGTCACTAATTTATTTCCTAACACTCCCCCGTAAGTCGAGACGCAGAAGACGACGAAGACTTGGAACATTTCCTCTTTTCACCAAAAACTTGTATCTCCAAACTTGTTATCATCCTTCAAGACATTTTGAACCGGAAAAGACTACAATTCTACTTAAGGGCCGGGAAAGACTTCGGCCTAGTCGGAAAAGGCTTCGGCATTTAAAGGTTGGGAATGGCTTTGACCTTCGACAAGGTTGATGCGGTTCGGTGAAATCGATGCAGTGCTAGGCTCATTTCTTCACGTCACAAAAAAAACCTTGTGCGTGGGAAAAGTCTTCTTTTCCTTCTCCTTCTCACATGTGTGGAGAGAATAATGGCTCCTAGCGTTATGGCTCGTAAGAGAAAGGTGGCTCCCTAGTACAAGAAGCTAGAGGTGGCTCGTCGAAGAGGAGCAGCCGAAGAATAGCAGGAGCCCTAGCAACCCAAACCCCAGTGGTACCACATCAGTGGTGCACCAATGGTGATGCCGATGGTCCATTTTGTTCTGGTGATAGTGGGCAACAGCAATTGAAGAAGATAAAAAAGGAAGGCGGAAGGGAAGAGAGTTGGGGAGAGGAGAGAGCCTCTCCGGTGGCGCACCGGAGACTGGCAGTGCCGCCAGAGGGCCTCCCCCCTATAGATCTTCTTCTAAACCCTAGACCACCAAGATCGGTAGCTCTGATACCATATAGAGATTTGAGGGAAAATGAACTTGATTGATTTCAAAGAAACCTTTAGTCCCCTTTTATAGAGTGAGGGCAAGACAAAAAATGAAAAACATAAATCACTCATTTACTAAAAATAATAGAACCCAAAGATAGTAAGACACCTAATATAATTCCTAATTTATTTCGTAAGAACATTTTTTGGAGAGAAGGAAAACATCCGAAGTAGGAAAAAAATGAAATAATAAAAGGAGAGGAAAATCAAAAAGAAAAAAGAACAAAAACAAAGTAAAAAGGAAAAAATATATCAAAAAAAAAGAAAAAAGAAGAAAAAAAGGAAGAGTTTGAATTAAACAAAAGAGGGAGAGCAGTTTGTTTCTTCATGATTTTTTTTTCTTCTTATTGTTGCATTTATCTTAGCCGACCCCACTTAGTGTGGGAAAAGGCTTGGTTGTTGTTGTTGTATTGTTGCATTCATCTCCCATATGAGTATAGGAGAAAGGGGGAGTGTAGATCTTATTATAATCATCCTGCATTTGGAAGTCCCTTTGTTCAAAATCACTACAAGAGAAACCACAACTCTGGGAGGTCAAAAGTTTCAAGGTCTCCAAAGAGGGAGATCCAATTTCGAGATCCTCAGAGGAAGGGCCCATGTCAAGTTTCTATGTGGGAGATCCAATTTCGTAGACTCTCGAGAGGGCGATTCAATTTCAAGGTCTTTAGAGGAAGGCCCATGTTAAAGATACTGAATAGAGAGCCACAAGCACTAGTTGAGGTCCCAAGAGAAAAGGCCCTTGTTAGAGCCAACTACAGTAGTTTGTCCAGCAACTCCAAACTTCACTGATGTCTCGTCATCAGCACACCCTCCTACAAGCAAGAACCAGTTGAGAGAGTACATCTATCATGTAGAGTGAGATTTCGTTGTTATACAAGCTGAACATTCAATGCTCCAACTTAAGGGGGAGTGCTGAAGAATGTGGTTGATTTAGTACCACATCGTAAGATGTTAAGTGTTGGAGTGTGTGGTAGCCTATAAATAGGCATGTACCCCCCACTTATTTCTTTGAGAAGATCAACAGAGAAATCAACCCTATCAGGGGCCTTCTGTGATTTTCTTCCCGCTCTTCGTGAGTCAAGTTTCCACATAAACCCAAGTGCTCTCTATGTGATGCTTCTAATATCTTGTTATTTTATTTTCACTTATTTATATTATTCAATTGCTTCAAAACCAATTTCCAATTACACATCCCGAAACAAGCACAACCGACAACCCAAAACCTTCAACCCTTTTTTTCGCATCAGGGTGCTCTAGGCATCTCTCTTGTCACTAAGTCCCTGCTCACAGGTTGTGGTCCTTCTTTGTCCGCTACTATTCACACTTCGCTAACCTATTGCATGGTAAAGAGAAGAGGACAAAAGAATAGTAACCAAAGCACATCATAGAAAGATACCAAATAAGACAAATCCTCCCCCATTAGGGTGTGGACCTATAAAGAGGGGATTATACTATTATTTTTCCTTAAAAAGAATTAATGAAGGCTCTTTAGGCCGCTTCTCCTGTGATTTCTTCCTAAAGGAGTGTTCTTGGTGATTATAATGCTATATTTATTATCACCAAAATGGTATCAAAGCACATGATCGTGGATCTTCTCAAGTATGCGTACGAAAGTAATCCCACTACAGTTCCAGCTCTATGGTTATCATGCCACAGTAATCGTGCTAACATAATTGTGCTGTCTTCACTGATGCGAGATTCAAGGTCTCCGTTAATGTCACATATTCGCATTGCCAATCAGATTTTGGTATTACCATCAGATCACCAGGCATCATATTTTACTGCCGAGTTTAATATTTTTCTTCTACGAATCTAGTCTACTTGGGGTACTTATCAAAAATAATGGACATGAATTGTTGCTTTAACAATCATGCCCGCTCCTGATCCAACCACTGCTGCCCTGTCCTATTGACTCCAGTTCCAGTGGCACAAGTTCTCTGCAGCCACGAGCAACCCCACATGTCCCACAGGTGTCGACTCGTGATTCTAACATCAATCTGTGTGGTTACTACAATGCTAGCCTGATTCTGCCATATCCCTAAAACAAGAAAACTCAGCCACATCCTAACTAATCTGATTCTAAAAATCGGCTTTAACAACATTCATAAGGAAGCCATAGCCCTTTATATGGTGAGAGAGCCAAGGCATAAAAGGTAAAACAATAAAACACAATAATACACGTGCCAGAAATACGAAAGACTAAAAATAGCAAGACAACCAAAGCTAACTACTCTTTTTCTAAACATATCTAATCTAAAACGTCTACACTCCCCCTTAAGCCCCAACTTGCTGCATACAGAAATGTGGTGCTTCTTCTTAAGGGCCTTGATAAGAATATTAGCTACATCTCAAACGTCACATGAGGTGTGCTGATCTTGCCCTCTAAGACTGCATTGGGTATGAGGTGACAATCAATTTCAATATGCTTACTTCATTCATGAAAGACTAGGCTAGAGATAATATACATGGTAGATTTATTATTGAAGTATAGTGGGACAGCAACAGAGACTGAAATACCAATATTCTGTAGAAATCCCACCATCCACATAATTTCACATGTAGCTTGAGCCATGGATTGGTACTCTACCTCAGCACTGAACCTAGCAACAACCATCTACTTCTTGCTCCTCCAGTAGAGCAGGTTGCCTCCAAGAAATACTACATACCCAGAGGTAAAACGTCGATCCTCAATAGATCCAACAAAGTCAGCATCAGAGCATGCATAATGTCCAACGAACCCTGATCTCGATAGTAGAGTCCCAGTCCTAGACTACCCTTGAGATATCTCAAGATAAGGTAGAGCTCTAGCTAGTGGTTGTACCTAGGCTTCTTCATGTGCTAACTAGCTCGACTAATAGCAAACTAATATCCAACCTGGTCACTTTCAAGTATAGTAGTTTCCTGACTATGATGATATACCGTGTAACATCCTCAAAAATAGGGTCATCGTCCGACTCACCAACCCATTGTTGTGCCTCAACAGGATGCCCAACAGCTTGGCACCCAAGAAACTAGCCTCTTCAAGTATCCATAATGTATACTTCCTTTAGGACAAAGATAAGTGCGAGCATTTTCAAACTGCCTCAATCCAAAGGAAATATCGTAAATCACCAAGGTCCTCAGTACTAATTAATATAGAATGCAAGAACTCCTTGATTTGTCTGGTACCATCTTGATCATCACCTGTCAACACAATATCCACATAAACAACCATCACAAGCACTTCATTGGTGGGTACATCTCTTGTCCTCCGAATAAAAATGGAATGATTGACAAGAATATATGGAATCCAACCTTCAGAATTTCCCTCTCAGTCGCTTAAACCATGCCGAGGGACTCTGCTTAAGATCATAAATAACCTTCTTCAGCCTACAAACACACTCCCGCTAAATAACGTAACAAGGCAGCTGACGCATATAGACCTCCTTTGTCAGATCGTTATACAAAAAGGCATTCTTGATATCAAATTAGTATAGAGGTTATCCACGATTGATCGCAACAAACATAATAATGCAAATAGAAGAAACATTGCCACAAGTGAAAAGGTTTCCATATAATCAAAGCCATTATGTAAATCCCTTGCCAACAAGACATGCCTTAAATCTATCAATAGTGCCATCTATCTATATTTGATGGTGTAAACCCATCAACAATAAACCACAATAGCATCATCATATGGAACCAATTCCCATGTCTCTCTAGACCTAAGCGCCTCCATCTCCTTGTCCATAGTCACATACCAACAAGTATCTTGAGATGCCTCAAGATAATTGTAAGGGAGAATCGTGCTGACAAGGCAAAATGCTGAACATCATCCAGTAAGCATGAAATCTCAATGTAGTTCGCCATCGGATGCAAGGTACAAAAGTGATCGACCTTCCTTAGCGCGATAGGTCTATCATCATCGACCTCTGCATCATTAGCTAAAGGAGAATGAGGTGGTCTATGATCCAGTGTCATTGGAGCAATAGGAAGAGGAGCCTAGTGCCAATGATACACCATAGTCTCTCTAGGAGCCAGATAATTAGTAGACCATTCCTCATAATAGCATAGGACCTTATCAAAGAAGGTCTATCATCCGGTGTCACTGGAGCAATAGGAAGAGGAGCCTAGTGCCGATGATACACCACAGTCTCTCTAGGAGCCAGATAATTAGTAGACCATTCCTCATAATAGCATAGGACCTTATCAAAGAAGGTAGCATCAACAGTGATTGCATTACCTGCATATTGAATCGTAACACTTGTACCCCTTCGAAGTTCGAGAATAGCCCAAGAAGATGCAATTCACTACCCTAGGCACCAAGCGCCTGGACGAAACAAGTGCATCCAAAAATGCGCAATGGTAGTGTAAAGGGTCTATCTGAATCCCAATGCAAAACCTGGTACAAGACACATTCCTACAGCACAGAGGAGGAAACCATATTGATAAGATACATGACTATCAAAACTGCATCACCTCATAATTGCATGTGAACCTTCATATACACCATCAGGGTCCTCACAATGTCTAGCAAATGGCAAAGTTTACACTCAACTACACCAAGCTGCTGACTTATGAGCACGACATCTAGTGAAGAATACCTCAATTGATAAAGAACTCCTGCATCTCCTTCATAAATTCCAGTGCATTATTGTCCAAAAAACCTAAATAGTGGCAGTATCTCGATCTCTGCAAAAAATCCCTAGAAAACCTAGGAGATCTTAAATCGAGCCTTCATCAGGAACACCTAAGTGAACCGGTTGTGGTCACCAACAAATACAACCAAGAATTGGTAGCCACCTATGCTAGACACGTGCACTAGCCCTCAGACATCACAATGGACCAAGGCAAAGGGATAGAAACTAACTCTGTCTGTGCAACGAGGAAATGAACTCCTATAACGCTTCCACAGCTGACAAACCTTGAACTATAAGGATAGATTATTAGGCAACTCCGAGTACATCTGGCACATCTTTCCAACGAAGGGATGCCCTAGGTGTTTGTGCCAAAGCCATGAATTGGATGAAAAGAGTCAAGTCCATTAGAAACCCCAAGCCCTCTTTCTATAGAGAGGCACCGTAGAGCTAAAAGTACATAAATGTCCCTGAAGGACAAAGGCTATTATAACCCTTACAATAAGATAGAAATAAAAGGGCTAATATACACCAACACTCTCCCTCAAGCTGGAGTGTAGATATCTACCATGTACAGCTTGAACATACAAATATCAAATGAAGATCTGGCCAAGGGTTTGATAAAAATATCTGCAATCTGCTCCTTAGATGCAACTGAAGTGGTACACAGTAGTACCTTCTGAATAATGTCCCTGCTATAGTGACAATCAACCTCAACATGCTTCGTCCTTTCGTAAAATGCGGGGTTGTTAGCGATGAAGGTGGTTGCTCTATTATCACATCTCACCTCCATAGGGCTAGAAAACTGCACCAGCAGAACAATAAGTATCTGATCCATATCATCTCAGCAATCGTCTCAGCCAAAGCTCTGTACTCAGACTCGGCACTGGATCTCGCAACAGTGCCTTGTTCTTGCTCCTTAACATATGACAACCTCTGAAACCAAACCCTGAGACTCTGTTTGAGACCATATATAGCCTTCCGTAATTGACATACACACTCCCCCTGTCTTTCAAAACCATGTGACTGTTGCATACAGACTTCCTCTTGGAAATTACCATAAAGGAAGGCATTCTTAACATCTAGTTCATGCAAGGGTCAATCCAACTGAACTGTCATTGCAATCAATACCCGGACCGTGAGAAGCCTGGCAACTGGTGAGAAGGTGTCAAAGAAGTCAACCTCATAAGTCTAGGTGAACCCTTTTGCCACGAGACGGATTATACCTAGCAATACCACCATCAGGATTAAACTTCAAAGTAAATACCCACCGACAGCCAACAAGTGCAGCACTATCAGGCAGTGGAGTTAGCTCCCATGTCCCATGACCTCGAAGAGCGACCATCTCATCCTCCATGGCAGCCCACCATTTCGGATCAAGCATAGCCTTACGGTAAGTAGTTGGAATCTGCGTAGTAGCTAACGCCTGTGTAAATCCAGCAAATCCAAGAGAGACTGTCAGCAGCAAGTGTCCCTCCGTACGATAAGTGGTGCAGGTCCGTGGCCGCTTCCGAATGGCTATCGGAATATCAAGATCATCGCCTGGCGCATCACATGTCTTGTCCCTGTGACCATCACATAGCAAACATACATCAATGTTGAAAGGACTCACCTGAGAAGCCGATGGTAAAGGCGAGAGTGGGGGTCCCTGATAAGCAGTATAAAGGCGAACATATGTCTCGAGTGGCCCTGTCAGGCGTGGAAAGTGATGCAAAGCAGGTGGTAGTGGTGGTCGGACAGGAATCTCAGGAGAGCTCCCAAAGCGAATGAGTGTATATGGCATAGGTGCCATATCACCCTCAAGAGGCATGTTAGCAGCCATCACAAAAAAAAAAATGTACAGCCTCATGAAAGGTAACATCCGCAGAAACATAACGCCAAGAAGTGGAGAAAAACAACGATATTCCTTTCGTGTCCGAGTATACCCTAGAAAAGCACACTTAACGTACTCTTGGTGCAAGTTTATCCCAACATGGTCCCAACAAATGGACAAAGGCAACGCAGCCAAAAGTCCGAAGGGTGTCGTGAAACAGGAGGTGATCAGGATACATGACGTGAAGAGGAATCCGCACATGTAACGCAGCATTAGGCATCCGATTAGTCAAAAAGCATGCAGTCAAAACAACATCACCTCAGTAAAGACAGGACCGAATGATGAATCAATAAGGTGCGGGCAACATCAAGAATATGACGATGTTTTCTCTCAGCAACACCATTTTGCTGAGAGGTATGGGACAGGTAGTTTCATGAATAATGCCACAACTAGAAAATAAATTGCACAAACGCATAAGACAAAACCCAAAGCATTATCAGAACGAAAGCACTTCACTAAACACGAATGCTAAGTTTTTATTTTCTTGACAAAGTTCTCAATAATTTGCCCCACATCAGACTTATTTTTCAAGAGAAACATCCAAGAAACATAAGAAAAATCAACTAAAACAAGATAATATTTGTTCCCAAGTTGATCAGGTGTACGACTAGGACCACACACATCCATTAGAACCAGGTCAAATGCAGCAACAGATGAAACATAGGAAGAACTGGAGAAACTACCCCCGTGGTGCTTGCCACGCTGACAGGCTTCATAGGTGAGAGCAGTAGTGGAGGGGATATGTGATAGAACACATCTGAGGCGATGAAGGGGTAGATGGGCAAGGCGGTAGTGCCACTGGAGAGGAGATCCAGTAAAAGCAAGGCCCTGAGTAGCAGAAGCTGCAAAAGCGAAAAATAGTCTCAAACGACACGTCTGATGGTGTATATTAGCCCTTTTATTTCTATCTTATTGTAAGGGCTATAATAGTCTTTGTCCCTCCAGACGTAAATAGAAGAGGTCGTAAAAGACCAGGAAAATACGTGCAGAGTTCTTGGCATGTGAATAGGTATCACGTAAAGACTCCCACATCTCCTTCGTTGTAGTATAATACATGATCTCATCTCCTATTCTAGGAATAATTGTCTGCATCAGCCATGCACAAACCATGGAATTATCACTATCCCAGTTGACATTTGTGCTAGTCTTATTCTCAGGCTCCGGATCTGTAAGTATATGGCTCCTTTTATGACCCCTGGCGGTCATAAGAAAGGTCTGGGACCACCGCGAGTAGTTGATTTCATCCAGCTTAACAACAGGACCAAAGAACGGGTTCTTAAGTACCCCAGTGTCTGGAATAGAGCCCAAAAACACCTCGGACTGATCATCCGAAGCCATCTTAACAATCCGAAAGCCTCAATCAAGTGTCTAGGAACAAGAAACCATCAAATAATCTGAAAATCCAACCGATTCAGATCTGCATAGTTGCTAAGAGGCTTCCTTGGACAGGCGTTAGCCTCACCTGGGTGCAAGGAGAACACCCAAGGAGGCCTTGAAGAAGTCTAGCCTCCTTGTTGCAACAAGAATAGGACTGTAGTCCCTAGATCAAGGCAATATGCCCATCACGGATGCTGCACAAGGATCAAAGATCACACTCACGGCTGCAACAGGTGGTTGCACCGTCGCTCCCCACCGGTCGCAGCCTCAGATGGCTACCGCGATGCTGCAGGATGCTTGGTGTCGGCGTTAGTGCCTGCTGCAGAGTGCCGCCAACGACCCTTGGACAGCAGCGCCGCCACTAACTGCCATAGGAGGTCGTAACGCAGCCGTTGCGTCGCTGCTAGGTCTATCGACCCTCGTCGGAGCTCCGCTCAGTGGTTCAGAGGCTTCCGCGTCGCTGCAGCCCCGTTGCAAAGGTTGAATCGGACCTCAAGGGAGCTACCTCCAGTTGCCAGGGCTCCTGCGTGGGGCTAAATCAAGCCTCAGAAAATGAGCCTCAAGGGCGTCACTGGGGGTCATTAGGGCTCCTGCGAGCGACCAGAGGGCCGCCGGAGACCCCTACCGCCACCGAGGAAGGACATGAGAACGGGATTTGGTGTTAGGGTTTAGGAGACCTTGAGGGGTGGCATACCTAGAGCCACAATCTAGGACCGGTGCTCTGATACCAAATTGGATGAAAAGAGTCAATTCCACTAGAAACCCTAGGCCCTCTTTATATAGAGAGGGACCGTAGAGCTAAAAGTACATAAATATTCCTGAGGGACAAAGACTACTATAACCCTTACAATAAGATTGAAATAAAAGAGCTAATATACACCAACACCATGGGTCATCAGAGATGGATACCACTCCAACAAACTTCGTAGGAACATCCAGAAAATAAAGGCCACCCCTCTTTTCCACCACCACTGATCTAATTGGTTTTCTTATCCTGGAAGTAAGAATGTCGATCACCGAAAATCACTCAGCATTAAAGGTCCTTGCAAATGTTGCTAACAAATAGGAGATTCATGGAAAATTCTGGAACACAATATACATCCCTGATTCCCAATCCAGGAGAAGCCCAGACATCTCCAACAGTAGTAATGAGGGAGATTGCCCCGTTAGCTACTCTAACTACCCTGACCTTCCGTGGCTTGTTCAAAGTCTTCAACACAGTTGGATCTCCCATGAGATGGATCGAGACTCCTGAATCTATGACCCACTGTCCAGATAATCCTCGAGGAACTCCAGACTTCTTGTGTATGGATGACGCTAGACCACACATGTCTAGCACGCACCTAAGATGATGGCACACAATCCAAAGCCCTCCAACCATGACACACATGGAGGTTCATATGGACACAACATGAGGTAAAATCCCAAGCTCAGCAGACATCATTGCTTCACCCACCATCACAACCAACAGCACCACATAGGTTGTCCAACGATGCGGCAAAGCCCTTCCGTGGGAACCCCAACACGCCAATGCCACCGCACATGGCCTCCAGCATGCCAATGCTTCCACTTTAGAGCCTATGCTCGCTCCTTGCATCGTCGAATGTTGTGGTGGCGCCATGTGTGTCACCACATGATGTTCACGCATCACTCAAGAACCACCACAATCATTGGTGATTCTTGCATGGCAAGAACATATTTGGTAGCCTTTTTGTGGGACACCAGGGACCAATCTAGGAACGCTGCTCTAATACCAAGTTAAGAAATATTAATCTTCATTGTTCCATTCATAAGCAAGCCTTAGCCCTTTATGTGGAGAGAGGACCAAGGTATAAAAGAAAAACTAATAAGGCACAATAAAACAATTACCAAAAATACAAAAGGCTAAACATAGCAAGACAGCCAAACCTAACTAATATGATTCTAAAAATATCTAATCTAAACCAACTACACTTACTTTGGACGATTAAATGCCCCTGGTTGAGTGGCCAGAAAGAGGTTGGAAGGTGGCGAGAAAAGTCCATATCTAAAGGTACGTACTTGGTCCTTCTCAAGTTGATTCTTTTTACTGCTTTGCATTTTTATTTGTCACCACTCAAGAAGGTTGGGAGCAGGATTGATACTATTAGAAAAGGATTTTTTAGACTAGAGCTCAGCACAATGACTTTTTTTTGAAAGCGAAGCATAATGGCTATTTTACACATCTGACCGCTTAGCATTAGATTTACAGGTCCATTAGGCAATCTAGACTTGGTGTTTTACAGTTGAGAGTTTTTTTTCTTCCAAAAAACTACAGTTGAGAGATTTTGATGATGTTTTGTTAGCCAAGTGGATTATGAAGCTACTTCAACATGAAAATGGCCTCCAAACAAAATTCGAATTTATTGCTAAGGCCAAATCTTAAATTGAGGAAAAAGGTTACGGTTCCTCATGGTGTATCTGATTTTCTAGAGGAGCATGTTTTTTTTAATCCTATCTTCAAAGCTAGGAGATTCGTAAGTGATGGTTAGACTGGTAATAATACTACAGCCATGTCAATGCTTAGGCTAGATGCCCTTGCTTTAAAAAGAAATGCATGTCTCAAACTACAGGGAAGAGTGATGGAGAGAGGTGGTGTGCAGAAGAGTGATGGGACTTTTGGCCAAGTGCAAGTCAAAAGAGATTCTCTTGCTCACTATAGGGAATGATTTAGCATGAAGGCCTACAATCTCTGTAAATGCAAAGCAAAAAATTCAGATATCAAGATAGCAGAAAATTGCACGTCTTCATGAAAACCAAAGATTCTTTTGAAGACCAATGTTTTGCTTGGCTTCTTAGAAGAGGCACATTGGTGACTGAAGAGTTATGGAGGAGGAAGGAGCTAGACACGAATGCTATTTTGCCCCATGGCAACATCACGGAGGAACCTAGCCAAAGAAAATGAGCCACATATATTATTCCCTAACCCTACATATAGAGATGTAACGAAAGTACAAATACAAAAAAGTATAAAGAGGACACATAAAACGTAACACCCACAAATTACATAACTCTCAACACTTCCATCAAACTAGAGAAAAGATATCAATTATACTCAGCCTAAAACAACATTTGTCGAAGAGAGCCTATGGAAGTGCCTTAGTAAAGATGTCAGCAGTCTAATCCTCAAAAGTCAGGAGTCATGCGAATAAATCCTCACTGGATCAAGTAACATGTATTGTACCAGCCAACCTCTATGTGCTTGATTCTCTTAGGGAACATAGGATTATTCGCTATATAAGTAGTAACTTGATTATCGCACCTAATCTCCATCAAAGACTCAACTAAGATATGCAAATCTAATAGAAGTGTTCGTATCAATGTCATCTCAGTAGCGATTTGAGCCATTACCCGATATTCAGACTCTGCACTAGACCTAAAGACAACAGCCTGCTTCTTACTCTTCCATGTGACTAAGTTCCCAACCGCATAGGCACAAAAGATTGTAGCGAACTTCCTATCAGCAATGCAACTCACATAATCTGCATTTGTATATGCTACAATATTCAAAGAGGTACCTTTTGTAAATAAAATCCCCTTCCCCGGAGAATTCTTTAGGTACCTTAGTACCATCATAGCAGCATCCCAATGCTATGATACGTAAACTGACTCTGCTTCCCGATTGCTAAAGAAATATCATGTCGTGTAATCAAAAGGTAGAGAAGCTTCCCAACCAATTCTCTATACTAACAAGTGCCCACAGGCTCAAACTGCTCATCATATAAGTGTGCCTTCGAATCCATAAGAATATTTGCCGATTTATCCCTTAACATGCCTGTCTCCTAATGGTATACTTCCTCTGCAATAAAACAATTCCTCTTTTGCTGTAAGCAACCTCTATCCCAAAGAAATAGATAAGTGATCCCAAATCTTTGATGGCAGTTTTTTGCAAGGCACTTCTTCATATCAACAATGCCTTGCCCATCATCACCCATAAGAATGATGTCATCCACATATACAAGAACTACCAATCCCTACAAAGTCTTTTGTATAAGGAATGATCTAACGAGGATCTGCAAAACCCTTGTGTCACAACTACTTCTCACAACTTCTGGAATCATGCCCTAAGGCCCTGCTTCAGGCCATAGATTGCCTTGCATAGACGACAGACCTTATAACACTCTCCCCCAGACTCATATCCAGGAGGTTGTTGCATATAGACCACCTCCTATAAATTCCCATACAAAAAAGCATTCTTAAGGTCCAGTTGATGTAGGAGCAAGTTTCATTGAACAGCCATAGAGATGAGAATCTGCACAGTTGGCAGACATGGCACTGAAGAGAAGGTATCAAAAAAGGAAATCATATATGTCTACGTGAAGCCTTTAGCTACTACGCAGGCTTTGTATCTAACAGTTGTACCATCTAGATTGTACTTAACAATGAACACCCACTTTCATCCAACCACAATTCCTCCCTAAGAACAATCTATAAGATCCTAGGTGTGGCAAAAAAGTACAAATATCACATCCTCCATGGCTTGCTACCACTTTGGATCAAGGAGGACCTGCTAATGCGAAGTAGGTATATAAGTGGCTGTCAGTGCCTACTAAAAAAGCCTGTATGAATTCCCTAGATATGCGATAGATACCACATTGGAAAAGGAATGTCTGTTGCAACTCCAGGGAACCTTTCGCACAACAATGGAAAGACTCAAATCAATAAATAGCTCGTCTAGGGATGGTACAAGATAAGGCAGATTATCATCCACCTACTAAGTACTTGTAGTATCACTAGGCATCACATCATCAATCTATAAAACATCTATGCTTACCTTAGGCGGGGTTGGCGTGGGCTCAGGGGAGGGAGGACGAAGTCTGTACACAATGGGAGGATCACGAAACCTGACTGGATCAGATATGGAAATGGCCTCCAAAGGAGCAGAAGGAATGAACATAGTTGCCACGTTAGGAATATCATGAACCTACCTTCAAGCAGTGGTGAAGGTAAAGACTCATGAAAGGTCATATCCGTACTAACATAGTAATGCCGATCAATGCGATCATAGTAACGAAACCCTTTTTGGGTACGAGAATACCCTTAAAAGACACTTGATAGAGTAGGAAGCTAATTTGTCATGGCCATCAAGAGAGATGTGGACAAAAGCAACACACCCAAATGACAGATAAAGACATGTGGTTGATAAGATATCAAGCGATAAACACCGCATCACCCCAATCGGTAGAAGGCACACTGTTATGGATTAACAAAGTCCTAGCAACATCCAAGAGATGGCAATGCTAGCGCTCTGCAACTCCATCCTACTAAGATAAATAAAGGCAAGTGGTTTGGTGAATAATACCCTAAGACTTATAAAAATCCCACGAGAGTTAAGTACAAAAATCTAAATCATTGCCAAAATGAACAATTTTAACCATAGCATCAAACTAAGTTTTTATTTCCAACATAAAGCTTTTTAGAATAGAACTTATTGTTTCAAAAGAAAGGCCCAAGACAATCTGGAAAAATCATCAACGATAACAAAAAAGTACCAATGACCCAGCCTATCAAGAACACAACTGGGACCCAGACATTAACATGAACCAACTAAAATAACTCCTATGACCCAGGAATTTGACTAGTAGAATAGGTGCTTCAATAATGCTTCCCAAGTTGACAAGCATCACAACTAAAAACAACAGTACGAGATATCTGAGAGATGGCATGACAAAGCCTGTCCAAAGAGAGGTGCCCAGACGAAGATGCTACTAAAAAGGTGATCCAGTAGACAAAGTGACACCAACAATACCCACTACAGCAAAAGGTGACTGGAACAGGCCATAGACTCCCCTTCTTCACAATCACCACCAATCACCTTCCTCGTTAGGATATCCTAAAGAGTACATGTGGCTGCATCAAATATCGCTCGACAGTTAAGTTCTTTAGTAATTTTGCTAACCAAAAGCAAACTAATTAGGAAATCAGAAACAAGCAAAATGTCAGTCAATCTAATGTTAGGGGCAACAATAACTTCCTCCTAACCAGTGATGGGAGAATGACTCCCATCTACCGCATGTACTAGATGCGTTGGAGGAATTGAGTGAAGACCAAAGAAATGTTGTCGATCTCCACTCAGGTGGCATAACGCCCCAAAATCCACTAGCCAATCTGTGTCACAAAGCTCATCAACAAGTGTAGCAAGTGTAAGTTGTATACCTGAAGATGCAACAAATGCAGTAATTTCAGAAGGAGATGAGGTATCCCAACAAATAAGGCAAAGATGCTAAAGTCATCATAATCAAATCTAGGTACTAAGACCATCTCTATAGGCTAATCTACTGCAATGGTAGCTTGATTGGCATATGGTGGGCGTCTATGCTTGGTCAAGCAATTGTTCTTAGTATGACCAAGTTTTCCACGATAGATGCAAGATGGACATCCTCTATCCTAAGCACCACACCCTCTCCCCCTCCCTTAGGTAGAGACTAGAGATCACACTACATCCATGCCCTTAGCCAACAACTAAGGTAGACGTCTATGATAGATGCACATCTAACACCCTTAATACGTTCATTTCATACTAGTTCTTAGAATTATATAGCATTATTAAGTTGTAAATAATGCATCGTAAGCATCCTAAGCATATTAGATTCATGCATGCTTCTATACATAGTTTATATATGTTATAATAACCTTAATTTATGCACGAATAAAATAGAGTTAAAGCTTGAGGATGGAAGGCTGTAATTGAAGATTTAAGAGCATACATAGTTTATGAGGAGCAAAATAAAAATTCACCAAGCTGCAACAGCATTTATGCAACATTCCCCCTGACACCAAAGTCCATACCTACCGTACCAAAGCCTCCCTTGAATCCAAAAGAAATTCAAAATGAGACTTGGGTATTTTTGCAAAAATCCACGAGAGGGGACCACATGCGCTTCAATTCCAGCTCCATGCGCAGCCAGCACACCAATCACCCGCTCCAATCATGCCTCACACGCACTCCAGCCACACCTCACGTGCACAGCAAGATGTGCCTGCTCTGCCCAACTTAGCATGCGACCAGCACACAAGAATCGCCCTTGCCAACTTTTCTACGCATGATCCACGCACCAGCCATATCTGCAACACCCACTCCGCCCCTCCCAACTCAGAGCGCACACACTCCCCACGCAAATCGCTCATGTGTGCTCCTTACATACGCCACATGCAGGGACTGTTGTTTAGCCGACTAAATGACCTCTCTCACCTATAAAAGGACCCTACCTCCTCCATCACCAAACCGTCTTCACCTACTCCCTCCTTACCTCCATTAGAGCTAAGAAACCTACCTTAGCTCCTTCTTAACCTCTGACCAAGTCCCTTGGCCTCCATAGTAGTGTAGAGCTCCCTCTCTCTCACCTCCCTTCAACCATTTCCTCACCACCATCCTATGAACACCATGACTTGCCTCTCTCCCTCATTCGTAGGTGCAAGATCCCTAAACATCCCAAGCACCCTCGTAGGTTAGGAATCCTCCCTCTCACCACCATTCAACCTTCTTCTCATCACTATCCTAAGGTGCTACAAGCTGTCCTCTCACCACAATTCCTATAGCCTAGGTTCAACCTCTTCACCTTCACTCATCGGGTTGCTGCCAAGACCGCACGACCTTCTTTATACACCTCACCCTCATCTCCGACTCATCATCATCTTCAAGTCACCTCCAGCAAGCAACCAACAGACAATCGCTCCGACTTCATCTTCTCACCTCTACCCTTTTATTTCACTTTATGTTATTATTTTCTTTATTTAAATTGCATTGTAAATATTTCATTAACGGTATTTGATCTATCTTTTACCTTTTCCATCTCTGTGTTATCTTCTCCATCTTCTCACCTTCATTCTCTTTATTTAAAAATTTATAAAAATTAAAAAAGTAGTAAAACTACCAAAAAGAAATAATTGCGAGATTTTAAGCATGTTTTCCTCCCCATATTCGACCCAGACTCACATCTGGTTACATTTATTTCCTTGTCAATTTCTGCAAACTACAATGACATGATTTCAAAACTTTACCATTACAATTTTTCACGTATCAGTAGGATCCTCATAAGTAAGAAACACAGAGATGTGACCCATTTTGTTGTATGCTCCCACCAAGCTAGAAAGCTCCGCCAGGGTAAGCATTTGAGAGCAAGAAGCCCAACACTCTGAGCCCAACCCAGCGAAAAACTGCAAAACTGCACCTTCCTTGCGATAGGCCCTCTGTGTGTCATTGGTACAAACAAGGTAACACATATTGTATTTCTCGAATAGAGCCTTGAGAACCAAGTAATACTAACAGTGAAGCCATCTTGTTGAAGGTGTGACATCCCACTATATACCTGAACACACTGCTGGAGTTCTTCTCGTGTGAGTAGGTATCTCTCAGACCGTCCAACATCTCCTTGGTCGTCTTGTAGTACATAATCTCATCCCCTATCCAAGGAATTATAGAGTTAATGATCCACACACAAACAATGGCATCATCCTTCTTCCATGTGGCATTCTTGCCACTCCTCTCCTTAGGCTCTAGTTGAAGCAGCACATGCTCCTTGTCATGACCCTCCACCATCATAAGGTCTGCAACCATCAAGCATAATTTGCATCATCAAATTTCCCCATGGGACCAAAGAAAGGACTCTTGTAAGCCCCTATCCCCGGAACATGCTCTAAAGCTGCCTCAAAAGATATTTCAGATGCCAACATCTCTTCAGCCAAGGCCTGAAATAATCAAAGAATATGGGATCTAAGTTTAGAACATCAGCATACACAAGATGTATTCACCTACTTCTCATGCAATAAAAATTCAACTCTTGTGGAGTTAATCACAAAGGCCGAGGTAGCAGTGTAGGGCCTGCAACCCACGTGGTCCACAAGGCAGTTCAAGGAGACATCACAAAGATTGGAGCAGACCCTGTTGTCGATGCCACGTGGACCAAGGAGCCACTAGCAAGCACCGAGTGATACAACCAGAGGCCAAGCCATACCCAAGTGGCGCCGCTAAGGCTGGGCAACACTACTGGAGGCAGTGCAACCCTTAGGAAATGCTGCTAAGGTCAAGCAACATTGCTACAGGTGGTGCAACCCTCAGGTGACACTACAAGGTGGCATTGGAGGATCCTGGTGGCATTGTTAAGCCGCATATTGAGGCTTGACGATGCTGCAAGGAGCTACATGGTTGTGCAACGAGAGATCAGCAAAGATGAAGGGGGCCTGATCAAGCAAGAGATAGGATCTGAGCCTTCTTCGCTATGGTACTCCGCTCGAGAGAGAGAGAGCATCGGTCGATGGCAAGGACATGCTGTTGTCACCAGTCACAGGAGGGGCCACCGACTAACCGAAAGGCCAGTTGCGATGGCAGCAATGCAAAGCCCCTCCCTCGGACTTAGGATTAGCTTTTTTTGGTAGAAAAGAAAATGAGGTATGGGAATCAAGGCAATACAGAAACCGACAAAAGATCGCTACTCTGATACCAAGTCAAAGGAAATGAGCCAGATATATTATTTTGCAACCCCACATCTCAATATATAGAGATGTGAGAAAGGTACAAAGCATCCATTAAAAATAACAAAAAGCATAAAGTGGACACATAAGACAACACTCACAAACTACATAACTCTCAACAAACCTATTTCAGCTTTTTTTACAACAATTCACACAATTTAAATACAACTTCTCCATGTTTAGGTTTTTCCGACGAATGTCCTGCTATGTGATGCTTTCTAGTATGCATTTTGTTATACCCCTTCAATATTTTAATTATGTTTTTATATTAATGTCCTTGATTGTATTTTATTATCTTTCTGCATGGGGTTTGTACTTTTCCCACCTCTCTACATATTGAGGTAGGGTTTCTAAATAATGTGACGTAATTCATTTTATTCTACTTGGTATCATAGCAATGATCCTACATCGGGGCTCAATATCCCACCAAAAAAAACACTAACCTCCCTCACCCTCCACCAAAACCCCCAAGGCCGGTCGTCTCTCCTCTCCCCAGCAACCCTATAGCAGCACTGCCAATGCCCAACAGGGCCTTAGCGCCACCACAAGGCCTCCTGCTCCTACAGCGTTGTTGCAGTCCCTACATTAGCGTCCACTGCCACAAGGATGTCTTACCCCCATGCGCCACTGCAACAACACTTGTTGCAGCTATTGTGGGTCTCGCGCCACCTGTGAGGGGCCCCTATGTCCTTCCACAAGGGTACCTCTACGCATGTACTTGTGCATGGAGGCATATTATTGGTAAGGGCGAGTATACCACCCTCCCTTCTATATTAAGCAACAACGAGCGCTAAAAGGAAGAGGTAATCACTTCCATGGGTTCCAAATTCCCCAGAAGTGATTCTATGCCTACAATACCATATTTCTTCAAATCAATGATCCGATATTCATATATAGTTGAAGGAAGATGTCATGAATAATTTCAAATCTTAGAGTTGTGACTAAGCCAATTGTTATGCAAAAGTTGATGATTTAGTGTCTTCATTAACTTTTATAACCAGGGCATTATTTCCAGGAGAAGACTTCTATGATAACAAGAGAGACACTTGACACTATCATTGTTTCTAGGAGTACGAGGCATTGCTTTAGGTATAGCTTGTTCGTCTCAGGCTATAGATGCAAATTGGCTTGTTGATTCAAAAACTTCTCAACATATCAATGGTGATGAGAGACAATTCACCACCATTCGTCTAATTCCACCAAGTAGATTTGTGCAGGTTGCTAATGGGAGACAATCCCCCGTATCTAGCTAGGGGAAGGTTCATGTAGCTCCGCATATGAAATTGGAGAACGTTCTGTTAGCCCCTAACTTCCCACTGAGTCTGCTATCAATAAGTAGGAACAAAAAGGAATTGAACTACAAGGCAATCTTCAACACTCTCACTTTTGAGGATATTCTCACCAGACATATTGATAAGTGCATAATATAAAAACATAACATGCTTAATTATGTTAGTTTCTTAGCAAGATTACATTATACATGGTGCATCTTACGTTGCAATTGATGGATGCATATGAGAATTAAAACATTTGAGCTTGATTTATTATATTTTTTAATGTGGAGCTATTTTATTTGCTTAGAATGGGTTTATACTGCTTTGTTTGCATTAATTAAATACCCATCTAATTAACTTTCATTTTCGTGCTCTCGTACGAATATATTGACTATTGGTCTCTAATAAAAAAGTACAAGACAAGGAAACCGGTAGCGAAAACGAAATTTGAAATGGATGTATGTATTAAACAATATACAAAAACTACAAAATTAGAGAAAAAGAAAAGGAGAGGAAAGAAATCAATAAATAAAATCTCTCATCTTCCCATAAACACGTACGATAATTCTCCTCTCCCTATTTCATATATCCCTCAATTTCAATCGCCGCTACTACTTTCTCAAATACCCCCCTCACATTTCCTAATTTTTAATGCCCATGCACGTACTTGCACTCACGGTAGCCCACATTCCTAAATTTCTATATTCACGGCCCCTTCAATTTCCTCTCTTTCCAAATCACATGCACGTAGCTTCCTCTCTTCTCTCAATTCTTTCCACATCACATCCTCATCGTCTCTATTTTTTCAGAACCCTTGCGCCCTCAGCTCGACGTCGCACTCTCTCTCCACTTATTTCTCATGTCCGCTCATCCTCTCTTCTTAAACCTAGTGCCCTTCTCTCTCTATTCTCCCTCTCTTTCTCGACATCTCTCTCCCCGCAACCCCTCTCCCTTTATCTATTTATTTCTCGCGTAAGACAACACCCTCGACCCTGCTCTCTCCTCCCCGACTATGTCTGGCACGTGCCCACATCCTCTCTCTCCCCAACCACATAACCTCCGCCTCTCCCTCTCTTCTCTCAACGCAGATCACAACCACCCGAACCCGCGCCCTCATCTTCCTCCTCTCGCGACATCACCAACTCGTATGCACCTCTCTTCCTCGCTCTCTCTTCTTTGCACAGTCCTCCAACTCTCGCTCGCTTCCTCCAACAAGCAACCTTCCTCCGATTCTCCCATCCTCTCCTCCCTTCTCTTCACCTCCTCCTCCTCCCCATCTTCTTCCTCTTCCTCTTCTCCTCTTCTTCGTTTTCTTTATCCTAACATCCAACTTCTCCACATGCACCTTCTCCTCCCTCCTCCGCATTCTTCTTATTCTTCTTCTTCTTCATATCCTTCCCTTCTCCTTCTTCTTCCTTGCACTCCTTCCTCCCCCTCCTTTTCTCCTCTTCCATGTTTTCTTCCTCTCCTTCTTCACCTCTTCTCTTCTTCTCCATCTTCTCAATTTCTACTCGACCCCTCTCCCTTCCTCTCCTCCTCTACACACCCACTCTCTCTTCCTCTCCCTTTATACGCCCACAACCACCATCACCATCTTCTTTCCTTTCAACCACCTAGTGTGTCCTCTCTCGGTGGCTTCTTCCTTCTTCAGCATCTCCTTGGTGGTTCCCAACCCTCGTCGCAACATCTTGTGGAGAGAACTCTCTTATCCAGGCTACTTGTGGTTGTTCTCACATCTCCATGTGTTTCCGCATCTTCCCACGACTTCTCCGACTTCTTACCTCCGTGCACAATTACACTGACGATCATCGATGGCTTTCTCTACCCCTGTCACGACCTCACCAACCTCCTTCCTGAGCTTTTTCACCCTCTTCTCCTTATTCTTGTTATTCTTCATTTCTATATGTTTTTCGCATTGTAGTTCACTCATAGTTGATAATAAAGTTCTTGTTTTCCTTTCCGTCATCTCTCCGTATTTGTCTTTGTGATTACTTCATTTATTTGCTTTCATTATAACAAAAAAAATCCAAAAAGAAAAAGAAAAATAGTTGGCATAATTAGACTTCGCTACCTCCCTTTGAGACGACCCATACTCCTAATTTTACTTTCGTATTGTTAGGAGACGATTTATAAATTACAAACGACATGTTTCCACAACTACGACGACGCACTTATCATCATCGCGATTTCACAATCACGTACTATTGGGTCTAGGCCATCTTCTGCAATCGGCAGCTTGTGGCATTTTAGGTTTGGTTATCTCCCCTAGCCGAAGCTTAGACAGATGCTACCACATATTTCTCCTACTGCTACTTTTCAATGTGAGGTATGTCAATTTTGGAAGCATCACAGGAATACCTTCCCTGGGAGTCAGCATCGAGGGTCCCAAGCCCTATTCCAGTAGCTCCATATGGATATTCGAGGACCCAACCAAACTCCAAATCATCTGGGACACATATACTATCTGGCTATTCTGCATAACTTTTCTCCTCTCACTTGGATTTTTCTATTGGAGGCCAAATCTGAGACAAGTGACATGATTCGTGCCTTCTCAGCAGAGATCAGGACTTAGTATGAGGCAAAAGTAAAAATCATTAGATCAGACAATGCATTGGAGTTATGCACCACTTCACTGTGCTATGTTTATTGTGAGCATGGCATTATTCATCAAACGACATGTCCCCATACATCTCAAAAAATGCTATGGTAGAATGAACGCATAAGCACAATCTAAATATTGCACGAACACTCTTAATTCAAAATAGTGTGCTTGATGGATACTGGAGAGATGTGGTATTGACCGATTATTATCTTATTAGTCAGATGACTTCCATTGTTCTCGATTAGCAAGTTTCCTACTCCATCCTATTTCCTAATAATGATCTATTTAGAGTGTCTCCTCGGATCTTTGGATGCGTTGCATTTATGCATATTCATGGATCCAATGGGGGTAAACTTCCTCCTTATGCAATCAAATGTGTTTTTCATGGGCATTCGCGGAGTCAGAAAGGATATCCATGCTATGATCATGTTGGACAACGTAACAACGTTAATGCAGATGTCACCTTTCATGAGTCTGTTATATACTTCTCTACTACTGGGAGACATCATTCTCCTAAATTTACTAAGGCACCCATGCCTATCCCTCCTATACCACTAGAGGTGATTCCTACCACCGAGATTGAGTCTTCACTGTCAGATCCCTCACACTCTAGACCAGAGACATTTCATGAGCCTCCGGTCACTAACAGGATTCCTGTTACAAATTGGTAGGCATCCTCTTCGTTTGATCCTGCTCCACCCCAGATTGAGATACCCACAAGAGACATTTGCAATGATGATGCAGGGAATTCCCAAGATGATAATGGAGGATTTGTAACCAATGCTACGACAAAGTCAAAGCAGTTATGCAGTGCCTGCTGATCTTGACTTTTCAATAATCGTTTGAAAGCCCCCCCCAAAGTTGTGTCAGATACCCAATTGCGTGGGCCTTGTCCACAAAGGGGCATGGAACTACCTTTCGATAGTTTTCTTATGCATTATCAGTAGTGCACATTCCTTCCACGTATCACTAAGCCATGCTCGATCCAAAGTGGCATCCGACCAAAGAGGATGAGAAGACTACTCTTCGTTCCCGTGGTACCTAGCAACTTACTGCTTTACCTGAGGGCACAGCAGTGGTTAGATGCCAATGGGTTGTAGTCAAATTTTATCCAGATGGGTCAATTGCCAGATACAAGGCTCACCTGGTTGCAACGGGGTTCACACAGACATATGACATGGACTTCTTTAACACCTCTCTGGTTGCACATCTATCTACCATGAGTACTCTGATTTCTGTGCAATTCAGCGTGATTGACCACTCCATCAGCTGGATGTCAAGAATGCATTTCTTTACAGGGATCTTCCGCAGGAGGTATATATGTAGCAGCCCCTAGCTTATAAGGCTCAGGGAGAGTGTATGCAGATAGAGGAAGGCCATATACGAACTAAAGCAAAGTCTTAGAGCTTGGTTCCAGAAGCTCTCAGAGGTAGTGGAGGCCATGGGCTTTAAAAGGTCCTCACTTGATCATTCCATGTTCGTCAAGAAGACAGGATACGATACAGTTGTGCTCCTAGCTTATGTTAATGACCTGATTATTACTGGTGATGACAATGTAGGCATTACAAAGGTCAAGGAGTATTTGTCAGGAAGCTTTGTGATAAAGGACCCTGAATCATTGAAGTACTTTCTTGGGATAGAAATTGCTCACAGCAGGAGGGGTATAGTTTTTTCACAAAGGAAGTATGCACTTGATTTACTGCAGGAGAGTGGCATGTTAGGAGCCAAGCCAACCAACATTCCCATGGGTCCCAAGACTCATCTATATGATGGGAAGTCAAAGGCAATTGATAGTAAACAGCACAGGGGGCTAATGGGCAAGCTCTTGTACCTCACCATCACTAGGCCTGATATTTCCCTTACAGTAGGGAAGTTGAGCCAGTTTATAAACAAGCTGACCAGATAGCACTAAGATACTGCAATGATCGTGTTGAGATATTTGAAGAAGGCACCAAGACATGGGATTTTATTTAGCAAGAGGACATCCATGAATATAGTGGCATATTCAGATGCAGATTATGCACGATGTTTGTCTAACAGGAAGTCTACTATAGGCTTCTATACACATGTGATAGGGAATCTTGTGACATAGAAGAGCAAGAAGCAAGTTGTGTCTAGATCCAATGCAGGGTCTAAGTACAGAGCCATGACTAAGACTTCAGCTAAAATGATGTAGGTAAGGTCACTCCTTATGGATTTGCACATATCAGTTGACATGCCCATGGAAATGAGAATCAGATACGACAATTGAGCCACCAAATATGTAACTAACCCCATGTTCCATGAGAGGACAAAGCAGATGGAGATTGATTATCATTATACTCGTGACTTTATCCAAAAGGGACTTGTCGACACTACTTCAGTATCTTCTAAGGATCAAACAACAGACATATTTACCAAGCCACTTGCACAATTAGCATTTGATGTCTGTTGTTCCAAGCTGAATATGATTGGCATCTATGCTTCACCTTGAGGGAGAATATTGTAACCCTTTAGTCTTTTAGATATGTTTTTATATTATTATCCTTGATTATATTTTCTTATCCTTGTGGGGTTGTTTGTACTTTTCTCACCCCTTTATATATTGAGAGGTAGGACTTCTAAATAATTTGATACAGTTCATTTTATTCCACTCACTTGAAAGCAACAAGAACGATTCTCCAAATGGATCTGCAAAATGGTTTATCAAATTTAGATTGATTTGGCCTTAAAGGAACAACATAGTTTTCTGTTTGGAGTGGACTTGTGTGAAATATGTTGTTGGGGAATTATTTTGTATATAAAACTTTTAGATCATAGACATGTAATTGGAATTTCTTTACTTAGTAATGAATGAAGCGGATGGCAAAGAAAGAAAACTTAAGAAGTAATGCATGTCATCTTTTTTTAGGAGTATTTTCTCGAATCAAGTTTAAAATTTAAGTTTTGGTGTTTCATTTTATCTCTTAGGTTTTGATATCTTCATTAGATTCACCGAATAAAATTCTTGGTTGAATAGTTTTGAAATATCCATATGTTCCCCTTTTAAAGGAGAAGGAAATCAAGCTGCAAAAAAATACCTTCCAAATAAAAATCGAATTGATGAGTGCATGCGAAATCTAAGTAATTAAGTATACACTAAAGGAGAAGTGAATAGTATAACATCTATTTCTATGACAATTTAAAAAATCATTCACCACAGATAAAAAATTAAATAAGCACAAACCAGAAAAATAACACCTGATTTTGAGTGGAAACCCTTCCAGGTAAAAATCACTACCCAAGCCTCCTAGCTTAGGATTTTCTCGACTAGTCAACGCTAATCAAATCCACTAATGTACCACTTGAACAAAAATGACACAACCTCCTAAAAACGTCATCTCTTACACCTAACCATCAGAAGAACGGAACTTCCAAGATAATTTGAATTCCCAGATCAAGAACAGAATATAAAGTAAATAGCAATAATTCTTATGAAACCTCAAAATAGCAACTTGAATTAAAGCACTAGAGAGAATGTGTGTTTTGCTTTTCAAAAGGTCACGAGGTATGTTTTGAAGAAGGGGGTCAAAGGTCCAATTTATAGGTTTTTTTGACCAATTTTGGAAATAAAGAAAATACGACTTTGATCGATCAAAATATGGGTTTGGACGATCAAATATACTTTTAGTCAATTAAATAAAAGTCTCAATCGATTCAATGTTGATCGATTAAAAGAGGATATTAATCGACTTGATAATTTAAAGGATTTTTTTTCAATGAAAAAATGGAAGATTACCTAAGCTTGGTAATCATCCGTAAATTGTTAAAGGAAATTTGACCGTTAGAATATTTTGATCAATTAAATAAGAAGGGTTGATTGATCAAAAGGCAATATGACCGTCAAAGGTCTTTGATCGATTAAAGTAACAAGTTGGTAGATCAAGTTCTGGTCGATCAAAATTTGGTATTAGTCAATCAACAGTAGTAATGACAGGTTCAAAAGAAAATGATTTTTGCCAATACCGAAAACTTAGCAATCATTATCCTATTGAAGATCCTTACATAGTTCTAAACTAAATACAGGCAAAAACAATCTTCAAGTCTAATT
Organism: Thalassia testudinum; assembly: GCA_037157565.1. Lineage (NCBI taxonomy): Eukaryota > Viridiplantae > Streptophyta > Magnoliopsida > Alismatales > Hydrocharitaceae > Thalassia > Thalassia testudinum. The sequence goes on from JAZHRO010000040.1 coordinate 62,210,852, forward strand.
CACAAGAAGCGTTCGAACAATCTTGATGAGGGCACATCATGCTTTAATTTGATTTAACCTGATTATTCTTCAATAAAAATATAATTTTGTTATATCAAAACAAGGATATTAACATTCTCTACCTTTTTTTATGATAACAATGTCATAACAAGTATGCATAAGTAAAAAAATGCACGATTAAATTTCTCTCCCCCTTTGTTATCAAGAAAGGGATATAGGCAAATAAATTGACAAGTAATTGTTGCTCCCCCGTTTTGAAATTTTTATGCAATTTAAAATTTAGAGAATTATAAGCAAACTAGATTGCATGCATAATTTTAAATTTCTGAATGATAAGCAAGATATCTCAAATTACTAAATAAAAGTGCTACAGAGTTCACATATCAAAGCTAAAAGGTGCTACAAAGCAAGATAGAAACATAAACTTGTACAATCCAAAAGATAATATAAATATAATGTACTACAATCCAAAATAAGGAAATAAATCTAGACGAAACACTGGAGAGCCACGATATCCAACGGAAACTCAACATCGATATCGAAGTCGTCTAGAGAGAACGGAGGGAGACTAGTGTTGTGTCCAACAGTGGAGGAGAAATTATGTCTACACCCCAAAACTGGAGAGATCTACATGTCAATAGATCCGCGGATGGTTGCACTAGCGAACCAATCAGCTGAGTTTGTCGGGAAGAGGAGGGTACTGAAGTACTCAAGGGAGGAGCTGTTGCTGCTACTATACATCTAGATCGGAGGGGTCTCTAATCACGGACAATAAGTGAATGGATCTGCTCTCCAAGCTGACCTAAGAACAAGGATTTGTCGATAAAAGGGAACAGGTTGGTCGATTTAAAGAAACAGGTTGGTCAATCAAAATAACGATTGGTCGATTAAAAAGTCATTTGGACATTCAAGAAAAAATTTTGGTCGATTAATAAATCAATTTTGATCGATCAAAAAGTGGACAAGAAGCAAGTCAAAATTATAGGAATTTGGTCGATCATTGGTTGGTCAATCTATATAAATAAACGGTCAATCAAAATCAATTTCGTGGAGTTTGAATACGATAATTTTTCTTCAATCAAGGAAAAAAATTTGATCGATCTAATATTGACAATACTTAAAAAATAATAAGATCAAAACGGATCAAGCGACATGAACACAAAGAACGGACGAAGAACACGGATGAATAACGAGAACAGCGGTCAAAAAGATACGAGATTACAAGCAAATCTCATCAAACAACATCAAAACATCATGATTTGATCAAAATAATGGTGAGAGGAGAGGGATATACCAAAGATCGACAAAGATCGATCTGCTCGACAGCGAAGAGGAAGACAATCGACCGGAGGATGTTGTCCGATGGCAAGGACGGCCGATAGAGGAGGCTGACGGCGAGGAGAGGTCACCGGAGAGGTGCAACCATGAGTGGTCGACCAATGCTTGGTCACAGACGACGGCGTCTTGGTCGGAGGAGGAGGTGGTCGATGGAGGGGACCACATTTGGAGAAGTGGGGACCATAGGGCTTTGGTTGATGTTTTTTCTATTAGATCTAATTCATCAAAAGATATATGCAGAGTTTCTTCAACTACCAAAATTTTCTTATTAAAGACTCTATAAGCTTTACTTCTAGAGGAGTATCCTAGAAAGATTCCTTCCTCACCTTTTGCATCAAACTTATCCAAGTTTTCCTTTGTATTCAATATGAAACAATTGCAACCAAATACCTTGAAGTCATTGATCTTAGGAGTCCTATCAAGGTAGAGTTCAAAGGGTGTTTTTTAATGATAGATTTAATAGAGGGCCTATTCGGGACATAGCAAGCAATGTTTACAGCCTCATCCCAAAAATACCGAGGTAGCTTGGACTCGCACAGCATGGTGTGGGTACACACTTGCAAAATTCTATTCTTTCTACAACACCATTTTGAGGAGTTGCTCGAAGAAAAGCATTTTTCTTTTGTTCCGTAAGTAGAGCAAAAATCTTGTACTTTTTTATTTTCAAATTCTCCACAATCACTCCTAATCCTAGTGATGGATAAGACAGTTTCAGTTTGAACTCTTTTGGCTAATTTTCTAAATTCCTCGAAAGTAGTATCTTTAGACCTTAAGAATAATACCAAGTGAATCGGGGGAAGTCGTCGATAATGACAAGACAGTATCTGCACCCATTTAAACTTTGAGACTTGGTTGGTCCAAAGAGATCTACGTGAATCAACCCAAGTGGCTTGAAAGTACTAATCATGTTTTTCGATTTAAAGGAAGTTTTATGAAGTTTTTGAAGTTCACAAGATGGGCAGATATTTTTCTACGGTAAATCTTTAGCAAGCCTCGAATTAAGTCATGTTTCACAATCTTACTGATATTTTGCATGTAAACATGACTAAGCTGACAATGCCACAATATTGACTCATCATTTGATGCAACTAAACAATTAAAATTGTTACAATTATCAAAGTCAATAGTGTAGATATCTTTTGATCTGTCTCTGAACAAAAGGATTTTCTTTGAATTCTTATCATTAATTTTAAAACATTTTGATGTAAAAGCGACTTTATAGCCTTTATCACAAATCTAACTTACACCAAGCAAGTTGTATTTTAGCCCATTAACAAGATAAACTTTATCAAAAGTGGCTTTGAAGTACCAATTTGGCCAATACTAATAATATGGCCCTTGTGGTTGTTGCCTAAAGTGACTAAACCACCTTCCTTGCAGTTGAGGTCTTGAAACAGGTCTTCTCCTATCATATGCTTCGAACAATCTATCACCATGACCTATCTTCCTTTTTCTTGGACCTTATCTTCCATCGCCATTAGACTGCAGAGTGTTTCTTCACTTGATGTGTCCTCACTTTCTTCTTCCGAGCTTGTGTCGTTCCCATCCCAAGTTACTTGTAAAGCCTTCTTCCTTACTTCACGCTCAGGAACTTTTCGAACCTTCTTCCTCTCATTCCCTTTCTTGACTTGAAGGCAATCCTTTCTCATGCGCCCTTTCTCTTACAATTGTAGCAAATGACTTGATTTTCTTAAGGTCCTTCCACCTTCTTCCAACTCCTTTTGTTCATCAAGAACATCTTGAATTTTCTGGATAGAAGAGTTGTATCTTCTTCATCTTCCATTTCTGATTCCTCAAACTCAATGTCTGCTTTAAGAGCAAGATCTTTCTTCTTCTTGCCAAGTTCCTTCATGTGTTCGAGTTGAACCTCGTAAGCCATTAGGCTACCTCTGAGATCATCCAACTGAAACACTGAAAGATCCTTCGATTCCTGAATCGCAGTAATTTTCGTTTCCCAATCACTAGTAAGAAATCTGAGTATCTTACGAGCCTGAGCCTCATTCGTGATTGTCTGATCCAGGTTTCTCAATGAGTTGATGATGTCAGTGAATCCCATATACATCTCCTTGATAGTCTCTTCCTTTTTCATGCGGAAAAGCTCGTACTTTTGAGTAAGGAGATTGACTCGAGTCTCCTTCACTTTTGATGTCCCGTCGAGACTTCAAGAATGTTCCAGATCGCGGAAGTGGTTTTGCAAGATGAGATGCAATTGAATTGTTCTTTGGATAGACCACAGAAGATAGCATTCATGGCTTTAGCAATGTGCATTACTATCTTCTTTTGGTCTAATGTGATGGCCACTCCTCTAGTCGAGTGTACTTGGAGGTTATCACACCCCATACCTAGTAATCTATAGATTCCAGAAATATTTGCATTCTAGTCTTCCAATACCCATACTTGGTAACATCGAACAAAGGTAGTTTGACTGCAAATTAACCCTCAGCGTATACCTCAGAGGACTTTGACATCCTGACTGGAATAAAAAAAGCTCTGATACCAAATGTGAGTCCGTGCAGAGCCTACGGGATCAAGTATACACTAGAGGAGAGTGAATACTATAATATCTATTTTTTAAAAAAAGTAGTATCTATTTCTATGAGAATTTAAAAATCATTCACCACATATCAAAAAATTAAATAAGTACATACCAAAAAGATAACACCTAATTTAGAGTGGAAACCCTTCCAGGTAAAAACCACTACTAAGACTCCCAGCTTATGATTTTCTCGATCAGTCAACGCTAGTCAAATGCACTAACGTACTACTTGAACAATTATAGCACAACCTCTCAAAAGCGTCTTCTCTTACACCTGACCAACAAAAGAACGGAACTTCCAAGACAACTTGGATTCCCAGATCAAGAACAGCATATAAAGTAAATGGCGATAATTCCTATGGAACCTCAACAAGATTAGAACGAACCGAGCTTTCTTGAATTGCAAAAGAACGTGCTTTGAATCGTAATATTTGTAGGCGCAGAGGCACGAAAGCACTAGAGAGAATGTGCTTTACTTTTTGAAAGCTTTTGAAGTGTGTTTTGAAGAGGAAGTCGAAGGTCCTATTTATAGGTGTTTTTCGAGTTTTGGAAATATTGAAAATTCAGCTTTGATCGATCAAAATATAGGTTTGGTCGATAAAAATACTTTTAATTGATTAAATAAAAGTATCAATCGATTCAATGCTGATCGATTAAAAGAGGATATTGATAGACTTATTAATTTCAAAGAAAATTTGACCGTTAGAATATTTTGATCAATTAAATAAAAGGGGTTGATCAATCAAAAGGTAATGTGACCATTAAAGGTGTTTGATCGATTAAACTAAGGAGTTGGTCGATCAAGTTCTAGTCGATCAAAAATTAGTATTGGTCGATCACCTGTAGTAATGACTTAGGTTTAAAAGAAAACGATTCTTGCGAATACTGAAAACCTAGCGTTCATTATCCCATTGAGGTTCCTTACATAGTTTTAGACTCGATAAAGGTAAAAACAGTCTTTCAAGTCTTCTTCTTTACAAGAAACGTTTGAATAATCTTGATGAGGACACATCATGCCCTGATTTGATTTAACCTATAATGGCTAATCCTTAATAAAAATATAATTTTGTTATATCAAAATAAGGGTATTAATAGAACTTTGTCAGACTTGATAAATTGACAACATGCTATGTATATAAACAGATCCTGTGTGTAGATCAAACCGTGACAAAAGCTTAATCCATGAAGCATTTGGAACACCAAAAATAAATCTCAGACTATTCTCATCTCAAAGAAGGTGTACACAAAGGTTAGAAATCTCAATCACATGAATCCCTGCTTTCCGGTAAGTTCATATGATACTTACCCCTTCATATGGTATTCCTGAAGTTGAGTCTGGAGCTGATGATCAGCCAAAATCCCCGAGGATCCCAAGGATGAGAGTTTTTCCTTCAATACAGCAGCTGCATTGTAAGAAAAACAATGAAATGCCAAATTAAAATCCACAAGTTAGAAACTGAAATTTGATAAGATCATGTTAGGTGTTACATATGAGATTCATGAATTTAGTACTATAACAAGATCAACTTGAAACACGAGAAATTGATAAGTAACTTGTCGGCATAGTTGAGAAAGAAAGTAATACCAGAAATTGTGTATTATTATATGTATGCTGACAGAATAGAAGAAAACAAGCAAGGCAACATGACTTTTAATGTCTCAGATGACAGAGCTGATGACTTATTCAACAACTATAAACATCAGCATCAAGGACAAAAGGAAGGGGGAAAAGATCATTCACCTCTCAATCGGTAGAAGTTCATAAAAAGAGCAAAAGATACAGACTGCTAAACAATGAAAGATCAGTGGCCAATCATCTATAACTCCTATCGACCAGAAGCATCTTCACCGAGATGCACCATCGCGAAAAAGATAACTGTAAATTCTAAATCACAGCAATGTCCAGCACATTTCAAGCATAAAAAACAAAAATAGAAAAAAACCATTTAACGTTAATAAAATTGGACTTATAATACTTCTTTAGGATAATTTAAAGAATCAAATTATTTTTTACCACTCATGTTTTGAAAATCACTTTACAACATCAATTTCAAGATTTGAAAGTTTTATAGCTGTATTGCTGACAAATGGAACAGACATTAAAAAAAAACAACACTGCAAACAACAAGCAAGCAGTGTTATCACCAAATAAATCATACCCTTTTGATGATCCTACAAACTTAAGTTATAGAATATATTGAGATGAGTACAAGTACTATGTGTTAGGTCGTCTTATTTTGCAATTAATGCTTTGTCTAAGGATACAGATGTAATTTTTCCTATCTTATATATAATGAGGATTGGTGCTGAGCCAGTAAATTAGATCCTTCATTCTCTCAACTTGGCAAAAAATTTGCAATTCTAGGTTGGTGTTCAATACCACATTGATACTTATACCTTTTTCTCTTGGCAACAAATAAAAAAGCAAAATGAAAAAGAAAATAAAAACGCTAGTTCTCAACCTTACAAAACAAAAAAAAAAAAAAAAACCAATGGTTCTTTCCTCCAATCAGAAGCCAACTCACCAGACCACCCACCAGCCACCCTCCAACCATCGTATTGTCGCCACCAGCCCTCAACCACCACCAACGGTTGCTGCTGGCCGAACTTGGGCCAGATCCAACAGCAGTGGTGCCCCATCCAGCCTTTTTAAGCTGACATCAGCCATCGAAGTCAGCCACCAGTCACCATTTGGCATCTAGCAATAGTTGTCAGAGGGCTCCCTCATCATCCGGAACGCTCTGACAGCAGCCAGCCACACACCTTGCCACCAGTGGGTTGTGTTTACCCTTCCCGAAGGTGCATTTTGCACACTTGTTTAACATGAAATCAGCCATGCAGCCCAGTTTCATGGCATAGGATCATTCTTGGGAGTTTTTACGGTGATTTAAAGGATCCAGTCAGCATCCTGAATGCCCACGACAAGCTGGCAAAATAACATTTTTCTGATGTGAAGCGATAGTAGCACATGTAATTTTGAAATGTAGGAGTATCATAGATATTTCGTCAAATATCAATATAATATGTCGACAATTTCAGCGATATTTTAAGGTCGACCAAGCTGGCTCAATAAACCATTTCTACTCATACTATTATCACGTGCTTGTTCGAGTGATGAGAACTTTTGCAAGTGTCTTCTCTCTCTATTTGATAGGTCTTTAAGATAACTTAACTTCTTCAAAATTAAATACTATCCATCTCTTATTCAAGCTACAATCTTTAGATTTATTGATCCTATTATAGGGTTTAAGAATTACTTTTGCATATCCATAAGTTCTATGATAGATTAACTAGTTCAATCATTGTTTGATTTATATCTTTTATAGGGTTAAATTGTTAAATCTTATGATTCGATTTTTGAAAAAAATTCTCAAAGGATTTATGTTTAAATGTTAAGTTTGTCTAACACAATTAAATAAATTCAATACAATTTTAATCACACTTATAAAATTCCAAGATTTCCATAACATAACTGATGTGCACATATCAAACTGACCTAAAATGTCTATTTATGCATGTTCATAGGTCTATATAAATATCATGCAAAATAAATATTACATATAATACATCACTTTGCATTTAAATTAACTTGAACAAATTCTAGGTTAATTTGCCACTTTCTATGGTGAGGGGACAGGACAAAATTTATCGAAGCCTCGAATTGAAGATCCAACCGTACGGATCTGATCAAAGCAACGATCGGAGTCCAGCGCCACGGATATCGCCCCGATCGGACTTCCTTAATATCATATATAGTCCGAGAAAGATCAAAGGATAAGGGCCAAGGTGATGTAAATCCCTACCTCAATAACAAATCCAACCGCACGGATGGGTTTGGATCGACGATCGCAGCCCAACAGTACGAAAATCGATCCAATCGGACATCCGTGACACCACTTACAAGTAAGAGAATATGGATCGTCCAGATGGCGCCACGTGGCACCATTCAGACCACCGGCTGCCCCCGACCATCTCAATCCAACAGTCGTTAGTGCGCAACCATTAAATCAAAAACTCGACACAACTTACTGCATAGCGCAGCGATTGAGCACTTCACGCAAAGAGAGCAGCGAGGGTTCGAGCCCCCGTCCACTTCAAATTGAGCAACGCAAGCACGTGTGCTCAATTCGATCGTCGAATGTGCATCGAGCGGCAGCGGCAGCGGCGTCAACACGTGGCACCTTATCGAGCACCGGATGGAAGCGTAGCGCGGACGCGCGCGATGATGCGCAATCAAACGCGCCATCACACGCGGCGGTTGTGTAACGCTAAAGGTGAAGTGGCTCACGTGCTCTAAGCTGTCCGATCAAACAATCGGACGGCTGAGATGGAGTGTGCGCGATGAAGCGCTCCACGGCTGAAGGCAGAGAGGCGAGGGCAAATGAGCACTTTAACGACGTAGGTCTTTAGTGACGTTTATATTCGTCACTAAAGACCCCAGCATTTATTTTGTAAAGCTTTAAAATGACCTTTATGCCCCTATTCCTACAACTATATAAGGTCACCCCTACCACCTCATTCTTCATCCCTTCCTTTCTTCTCTCACACCCTCCAAAAGCTCTACGAGCTTGTCCCAAACCCGAGATACTCCATTAAAGTCCTTAATATAATTTTTTCACCTTCTCACCTCCATTCGTGGAGCATTCTGCGGTTGTCCTCTCATTTCCATTCAGGAAGCGGATTCCACTACGACGTCACCCTACTTCGTTCCCCATCCTTCGTCTTCGTCCTCCTTTGTCCAGCACCTCACCACCCTCCTCCAGGCGTCCCGTCAATGCAGCTCATCCTCTAAACAGCTGTCGAGGAAGATAATTTCTCACCCCCTTCACTTATATCGCTTTCTAGCATAGATTTTCTATTTTCTAATGTAGCAAGTAGTTGTAATGGATATGCACCTATTGTTATAAAATTTTTGTTTATTCTCTCCTATTTTCTCTTTATTTGTATTATTCTTACTCTCTCTTCTATTAATTATTCTTTAAGTAGAATAGCTAGTAGATTAATTTCAACCAGCTAACCTACTTTCGTGGAAATAATTCCAATGCGGATTTTAATCAAATGTTCACCTCCCGGTGTTCGACCCAGGACTCACCAGAGTTTCAGTTAAAATTATCTGTTTGACGGATTTTTACGCAACTACAACGACAGGTTTCAAACTCAAAACTTTTAGTGTAGAAATCGCGTCCAACAATGCCTCCAAATACCCATTTTCAAGGGTGTTGGAAGTTATCAAAATTCAACATTAAAATTTTGATCTTCCCTCAACATGCCAAGCCTCTAAAATGGATATTTCCAAATCATAAAAATGGCATTGAAATCAACATTTAAATATTCCCAAAATCATCGAATAACCATCGAAATCGGCATTTAAAACCTTAGTTCCAATTTGCAGGAATGATGGCTTCCATGTGCTTGTTTAAAGTCACATCTATATTTGCCTTAAGTGACATCAAACTCAGTGGAGACAAAGGTTAAGAACACATTCTTTGATTCTATGTTCAAACTTGACGAGACCAATTATGTCCAGTAGTCACAAGCATTCATGATGACAATCAAAGGACATGGCAAAGAGAATCTTCTCACAAAATTGGAACCTAAGGAGAAGATAGGCAAGTATTTTACATGGAAAGAGGATAGTGCCACATTTCAATGATCGATATTGTCCTTCCCTACATTGGAGACAATTATGGACTATAGAATGGCAAAAGAGATGTGGGATGGCCTCAAAGAGTCATACTTGCATGAGAACTCTAATCATGTTACTCTGTCTGCTCTGACTGGTGGTATACGTACCTTAGAGTAGCTTATGGACTTAGGGGTGTCACACCATTTGCGTGGTGACCGATAAAAATTCAGACACCTTCAACCAATTCCTCTAGGATGAATAGTTCAAGTAGCTGATGGCAAGCATTCTCCCATCACTGATCAAGGGGAGGAGATGGTTACCCCCACCATGTGGCTATCAAATGTTCACCATGTTTTTGACTTTCTTATTAGGCAACGGAAACATGAAGCTAAATCCTCACACTATTTTTTATCTTGTCTCATGTACATTTAAAGACATTTTAACCAAGAAGATCATCAGTGGAGGTCATGAAGATGGCAGTGTGCAAGTTACTTCAATCCCTATTTGTTATCGATGCCAATGTTCCTATGTCGTCTACATCTCCTTTCCAGGGGAACCTGCACGTAGGCCATCTTCCTCTTCCTAAATTTCATTACGTCATTCCTCATATTTCACTTAAGACCAAGATTGAATGTAAGGCATGTCAATCGAGGAAGCAATACAAAAGCACATTTCCTTCCCTTCAGACTTGAAGCATTAAGCCCTCGTTTAAGCTCATTCTATGGTGTATGAGCTCCTAATTGAATCCCTGATATGCTAGGACATTGATTTTATCACGTAATAGTCAATGACTACTTTGATTATTAAGAATTTTGTTGTGAAAATGAAGACAATTCAGGGCAACCACTAAGATTGTTCATTTCGATAATGCCTTGGAGTTTTGCATCACCTTTTTTCGTGATTTCTACAAGTCTCAGTAAATACTTCATCAAACCACCTGCCCACATACTTCACAGCAGAACGATGTTGCTAAATGCAAACACTGCCACATTTTGGATGTTGCCAAGACATTGCCAATCCACAACAATGTACCTTCCACGTATTGAAGAGATGGAATTCTGACTAGCTTTATTTGAGAAAGAAAAATAAGATTATCGAAGATCGGTAATCATTCAAAGAATTTCATTAATATAAAAGGAACAGACTTACAAATTCTAGAGCCACAAATCAGAAATAAAACTTGACTCCCTTACAATATTCTCCACCCAGCCCACTACCCTCTAAAGATGACGACATTGTGCTATAGCCAAATGGACCACAAAACAACAATAGCCTTCACCCAACCTGTCACGTCTACATCCACAATTCTACGGAAAGAGGTCCACAGTTCTTACTGCTTACTATCTCATCAATCATACGCCATCCTCAATTCTTATTAAGTGTATGAGTAAATCTGAGTCCAACTCTTATATGTAGATGAAGGGTTGTTATCCATTCAGTTTCATATATTTGGATGTGTAGCTTTTGCTCACCTATTTGATCGTTAGTAGGGATAATTTGGCAACCAATGCAGTAAGGCGTATTTTCTTGGGATACTTCAATCACAAAAGGTGTATCAATGTTATGGTCCCCTCCAATTGATGGTATTATGTTAATACAGATGTGACATTCAAAGAGTTAGATTAATACTTCTCCAAAGCAAGGTTGGGTGTGAATAGAGTTCTCAATATAGTGCCTATGTCGGCTCCTACTTTGTTAAAGGAAATTCTAGCTACTGTCGCTTTATAATACTAATTACTACAACCTCTCAAAGCTCTAATTCTCATCCTTCCCCATCTAAGCCTACACAACCATTGCTTTCTGAGGTGCATACAGATTTAGATCACAGTAATGATATGGTGTTGAGTGATACTTCAAATACCAAAGTGGCAAATACCTTCAACTCAAGATGAGGAGGTAGTTGGTGATGATAGTAATGATGCCAGAGCAGACCTAGACTAGCTTATAACCTTGAGAAACGCATGCCATACCTACACCATGCATCCCATTTCCAAGCATGTCTCTATGGCATATCTTGGGTCTTCCTTCAGGCAATTTTGTATAGCACTATCTGCGATGCAAAATCATATATCTTATTATGAGGCATAACTTAATCCACTCTTAACTCACGTGGTTCATGGGAGCATGGTTTTAATAAGAGCGCCTCAAGGCGCCCAAGGCGTACGCCACACGACGGGCACTAAGAAATTGCCACGAGGCTATAGCCTCAGGGTTGCAACATGAGGCGTACACCTCAATTACTAGAGGCGGTGTTGAGGTGCTATCGCGAAGGCGAGGCTATAGCCTCGGTTGAAAGACCATTTTAGATGGTTATGTGACTTGCACATGATCTTTTCTCGTGAATAAATCCCCCTAAAGCCCTAATTCAAGCCATCTTCCAAAACCTAAAACCCATTGCCCGGTCTTTACATCTCCAAATGGTCTCACTACCAAGTTTTATTTAGGTCTTTTTTTTAGGTTATTTTATTATATATGTTGTTTAGCTAAAGCAATATGTTCCTTTATTATATATGTTATTTATAGATTTTGTTTAGGTTTTTTAGCTTATATTTGTCAATGATGAGTTATTTAATAGTATGAAAGTGATAGAGATACCATATATTTATCATATTTTCTAGGATGTCAATGATATCATATGTTTGTCAATGGTTCTATTTAGGTTTCCTTTAGGGTTTTTTATGTTTGTGAATGATGACTTATGAGTTATGAGATTAGTTATTAGACTCATTACATATGATTTGAGTCATGACAATTGAATTTTTTTATAGATAATGGATATAGTCAAAATAATTCATTATATTATTTGATTTACTTGTAATAATTCTCATCATATGAACTTTCAACTTATTTGGAAGTTTTGATAAATTTAATTTCTAATTTTTATGAAAGTTTACCTTTTATTTAAATGCCATCTCGTATCTAGCTTTACTCTTTAAATGATGTGATAAGAGCAAAAATGATATGGATGTCTGTTTTTTACTTTTTTTTTTTCATAATTAGTACTTAACAAATATATATTTATGTCATTTTTTCTTATTTTCCATTCAAAACATGAGGCTTACGCCTCGCCTCAATGAAGGCAAACCGCCTCAATACCACCTCTCGTTTTTTAAAACCTTGCATAGCAGCTTACTAACCTACCATCTGATGCAACAGTGGTAAGGTCTAAGTGCATTTTCACCATAAAGTATAATCCAGATGGATCGGTTGCAAGATACAAGGTCAAGCTTGTTGCTAAAGGTTTCACTCAGGCATATAGGGTAGATTTCTTTGACACCACACCAGTAGCACGACCCCCCACCATCAAAATCTTAATTTCAATAGCAATTTAGCGAGATTGGCCTCTTCACCAGGTAGGCATGAAAAATGCCTTCTATGAGGATATATAGGAGGTGGTCTACATGCAACAACCACCAACCTTTGAGTCTCAACGGAAGTGTCAAAAGGTATGTCTTCACAAAGCAATATAAGACTTGATGTAGGGTCCTTGGACATGGTTTCGAAAAACATTGGATGTGTTTTAAGACCCATGGATTTCACATATCTTCTATCGATCCCTCCTTGTTTGTGCAGCAAAAAATTAGAGGAACAAATGTGATGCTTGTCTATGTCAATGATATCATATTGGTGATGATATAAAGGGGATTTGCAATTCGAATGAATACTTAACTAAGAAATTTGTAATTAAGGGCGTGGGTCCTCTCAGATACTTTCTTGAAATCAAAGTTGCCGGGATGTATTATATCAAAGAAAATATGTCATAGATCTATTCTAAGAGAGTATATTAGGATCCAAACCTACACATATTCCCATGGGTCTCAATGTGCATCTTCATGATGTAAAGTTAAACCTATAGATATGCACCATTACGGATGTCTTATCAAGAGGCTCTTATTTCTGGTAATCACATAGCCAAACATTTCCTTACCTGTCAATAAGATAAGTCAATTTATGGATAGGCCTACTAAGACACATTAGGATGTAGCTATAATGGAACTGAAACATTTGAAATCTTCTCCTAAGAGGGGGTTATTGTTCAAAAAGACCTCCATGTTTGACATATAGCATACATTGATGCAGATTACACATGCTACCCTGTGGATAGAAAGTTCACAACATGCTTTTGTACTTGTGTTGTTGGCATGGCAATTTAATAACAAGGAGAACTAAAAGGCAAGTCATGGTCTCTAAATCTGGTGTAGAGTTAGAGTATCAAGCATGGCCTAGACAATGGTGAAGATGATGTGGATACATTTGGTTCTATCAAACTTACACATTTATGTTGATTCTACCATGGAGATGGGCTGTTAAAATAAGACAACTATTTATATTTCAAATAATCCCATGTTCCACGAGAGAACAAAGCATGTTGAAGTATATTGCCACTACAATCGAGACTTTATTCGACAAGGGCTTATCCTCACATCTCATGTTCCCTCTAAACAGTAGATAGCTAATTTTTTACCAAAGCACCTCAACGGACCTCATTCAATAGATGTTCCAAGCTAAGCATGATTGACAATTATACTATAACTTGAGGAGTGATGAGATGAGTACTAGTACTATCTGTAACATTATTTTCTTTTTGCTGTTTATGCTTTTTCTGAGGGTTTGTATGTAATTTTCCCAATCCTCTTAGAGAGGAGCTAGTAAATTAGATTCCTCAATTCTCTCAACCGAATACTTCCTTTTGAAAGAGAAACATATCATCAAATAATCCATGTAGCCAGCCCCATGAAATGTGCGGAGAGGCTTGGTTGATGTTGTTGTTGTAAACATATTACCAAAGAAAGACGTTACGACAAGTAAACGACCAAACTCTCTACAGTACAAGATAATCCCATTCCCAATACAAACCATAACTAAATTTACACACAATCCTTTTCCAAATAGAGAAAAGGGGAGAACTTGGAAGAAAAAAGCCTCTCTCTGATTTCCAAGCTGCACAACAGTTAGACTGCCACTATGTCATGGTTCAAGATCAATGTTTGCCCTTGCCCTTTCTAGAAGTTGTCGTTCAGAATCTTCCTTAGCCCATCGCTCTTGCAATACATGTACTTTTTTTTGTGAAAGAGGGTACTTATCTTCATAACCTGATAATTCCATCATCAGAAAAGTCATTATCATATTCTTGAGTGATCTGATTTCTGGATATTGCAGATGCTCCAGCAACAGGGCCGAGAGAAGCAAATAGACAAGGATCCAGGAAAGAAAAATCTGGAGTTGAAAAGCCTCCACTCTCTCCAGAGTCCATTCATTACATGCAATCCACTAATAATACTTTCTCTGACTTGAATGATTGATTGGGCTGCTGAGAGGTCCTCTGAGATCATTATTTAAACTCATGAACCTCCCATAGATGCTATTTCCAATGGATGTGGCTCAACGACTGGAAGAAGAAGAAGAAGATCCCCGTTGTTCTCGAATGTTCCGTGAAAAAACTCGATGCAGTACCACAGCCATCTAACATCAGATTTGGAGATGACTCAATATTGTATATGGGCCTTTTAAATCCATAAGTCTACTTCATCCCACCATTTTCTATTTGAATGAAATGGTAAACTAAGGTACATGCCTCTGGCTTGACCCCAACTTCAATCTTTTCCTTCATGCTATCATAAGCATTGTCATTAGAGAATAGAGAAAAATAGGCAATTAGGCCTTTTAGTAACACTGCATGCAGGATAATATAAGTTGTCTCGTTGGTACAAGATAGATGACAAGCTAACATGCTCAGAGAAAAGGAGTGCTACTGGTCAGGTCGACAAATGCAACTATCTCAGACAGAGGGCATCCACATCGAACACTTTTTTGTCAACTACCTAATAAGATACAGACTAAGCATTTCTTAAAGACCTAGTTGTGACAGGTGACCAATAGATCCAAAGTTGATGACTTGATAAAAACTAGCGTTACGTTTAGCTAGATATGGTGTAATTAGTTGTGACCTTCCTTTGAAAGAGATGGCTAGATGGTGCACCACTAAGATGCAAAAAGTTCAATAGACCGCCCACATAGAAGTCAAGGACAGCCAAGAACGTGTAAAAAACCTTTCTTATTTAAAATTAATGCTAAAGGCATAACTCCAAAAAGACCAAGATAGCTGCAAAAAAAATCCATGTATCAACCCCACTTGATGTGGAAAAAAGGTTTTGTTTTAGTTGTAGTAGCATTTTCTTTCCCGGATGGATTTAGTGTACCTCCTATAAAATAGGATGAGCTTGAACATAATAGTTTCCTCACTGATCACTTAATCAGCTGTGACTGTTAATGTGCCACTAATAAAATCTCATTCCTTTCTCATGAAAAAGAGAGAAGAAAAAAAAACATTTCATTCTCCATTCTACATGGTACCAAAGGATAGAAATCTTCTGCTACCTGGTACGTCATGCACAAGCACTTAAACAAAGCACCTCAATACAAGCAATAATTATACAAAAGTGAAATTTTTTTTCTAAAAAGGAAAAGGACATCTACTAAAGGTCAGTAGCCATCCATTGCAGTTCATTATCACACAAAAGCAGAAAAAATTACAAGTGAGCCATCCAAAATTCAGAAAGACCCTGGGACTCCCTCAAAACATTTTGCACCGACACTCTCCCTCCCCAATAATATACAAGTGATATTATCAGTCACCTATGATAAACAAACATGGGCTTGGAAACTTTCCATCCAGATTCCTAGTCAAGACAACCTGGCACTGCCAATCTCAACCTGCCTGCCAGTGTCTACACTGCGACAGCCAAATTTCTGCAGTCAGGCACCTCACTGGAGATTTATGAACCAATAATCTGTTATAGATCCCACCCCTCCATCAACCCCTGTCATGAAATCTGAACCTTCTTTTTGAGGAGCATCCAACATATTCTGAGTGTTTTACAGCATCCCATTTTGCCAACACAATCCTCTCAATCATGCAGAATGAATCGTGAGACTAGCAACAGAAAAGTTGACCTTTTACCAACCAAAGGCTTCCACCATCCAAACTCCACCAATTCGAACTATGATCATCCAAGACACTACAAGTAGTTGGAAAGAACTATTTTTTGCTCCATGGAAAGCAATTGCCCTCCATCATTCAGCAATATATTTATCCTTACGGGTAAGTGAGTTCATGAATAAATTCCAATAAATCACCCGAATGTTTATGACATACTTTAAGCATAGTTTCGGCAGAATGTTTATTTTTCAAGGGGCACAATCATTTGGATGCCCAAACCTACTCCCATGTTGCTAATGTATCTCCCCAGAGAACAAAAGCTATATGCAAGACTCCTCAATGGAAAGTTTGTTGCATGGCAATAAACAGACCTTGCCTGGGTGTGAAAGGTTGAGTAATGGGGCAACAGCCCATACCTCTTGGTAATCTTGAATCCAATTTTCAATGAATGACAACTTTTTCATATAAACATTCCAAAAGATGCACCACAGGCCAAAAAGCAACTACATTTATCACCAACGACCCAGTATATCCTCTGAGAATGAAGCACACCAAGATTGTTATTTCATTTGCAATGTTGTCTTGGAAGGAAAAATCCATGCCACATGCACCTAATCAAAGCTTCAGATAGAAGACTGCATCACAAAAGCTCTTCCATTGCTTTGCAACCTCATGCAAAAACCTGAGCTAAAACCATCTTAGCTCCAATTTATGGGGAGCTTTCAATGCAATTAGCTTTATTGCCACCATTTCGACAAGCTTTCCACTTTTCTAATTAGTGTAATTTCGATATGTAGCTTTCTCCTCACTAATATTTCACATGGAAGTTTTAAGTACTCTAAGAGGGTATTTCATTCTCTCTTCCACAGGATTAAAAGACAAGCCATCAAAGTGATGGATGACCAAGAGTTAATGTTGGGTAAGAAAGTTGAATTTACAAGATCTCATGATACATTTCTTTATCATACCACACCAAATTCGTAGAGAAATGTTGATCTGCATTAGTTTTGTCAAGAGCAAAGTAATGTTTTTTATCATTCTAGAAAAACGTAGCATCTCTCTTATATAAGAGTGTACTGGGCAAATTACAAAAGAGTCTAACCCAACAAAATAAAAGACACTGAGCCCCTTAAAGGGTACACGCTAACACTCCCCCACAAATTGAGGCATAGATATTTGCAAGCCTCAACTTGCCACACAAGAAATCATGCCGCTTCTTCTTAAGTACCTTGATAAGAATGTCCGCTAGTTGTAACTCTAAAGAGATGTAGGGGATGCTAATCCTTCCTGCCATGACCGCATCCTTGATGAAATGCCAATCTACCTCAATGTGTTTCGTATGCTCATGGAAAGTTAAGTTGGAAGCAATGTAAGTTGTCAACTAGTTATCACAATAAAGAGGAACTGGCATCTCAGTCTTCACACCTATGTCCTATAGGAAGCCCACCACCCACATAATCTCACATGCAACATGAGCCATGGTGCGATATCCATCCTCAGCACTGGAGTGAGACCACCCTCAGCTTCTTACTGCACCAAGAAACTAGATTACCACCAAGGAACAGGATATATCCAGAAGTTGACCGATGATCCTCAAAAGACCCGACATAATCTACATCAAAATAAGCCATGACGTCCATAGACCTATTATCACTATAATAGAGCCCTCGACCAAGATTACCCATGAGGTACCTCAAGGTAAGGCATACCTCATGCCAATGACTGTAGCATGGTGCCGCACATGCTGACTAGCTCTAGTAACAGCAAAGTTAATGTCTAGTTACGTGATGGTTAAGTACAATAGCCATCCTACTAGGTTGCGGTATCTAGTAACATCATATAGCAAATCATCCCCCTCTATGCCATGACACTGTTGTGTCTCAACTGGGATACTTGAAGGCTTGGTCCCTAGTAAGCCAGCCTCCTCAAGTATCTGTAGAATATACTACCTCTGGGATAACAACAGATGTGATCCCTGTCTACCAACTTCAATCCCAAGAAAGTACCGCAGATTGCGAAGGTCTTTAGTGACAAAGACAAATTACAAGAAAGCCTTGGTCTGATGAATACCTTCCTCATCATCTCCTATAGAAACCATGTCATCTACGTAAACAGCTAAGACAACTCTACTTGTCACATCACTAGTCTTCCAAATGAAGATAGAGTGATCAGAGGACGATCGCTAGAAGCTAATCTTCTTAATCTTGGAGCTCAGACGCTCAAACCACGCTCTTAAACTTTGCTTCAGACTATAAATTACTTTCTTCAAACAGCATACATACTCCCCTTGACTACTATACCCAAGTGGCTATCTCATGTATGCCTCCTTTATAAAATCACCATATAGGAAGGTGTTCTTTGATATCAAGGTGATACAATGGCCATTCCTAATTAACTACCATAGAGATAATGATCCTGATAGACGAGATACACGTCACAAGGGAAAAAGTCTCCAAGTAATCAGTGCCATATATTTGTGTAAAATCTTTCGTAACCAGTCGGGCCTTATATCTGTCAATCATACCATTAGCCTGATACTTGATAGTGTAAACCTAGCAAAAGTCCACAATAGTAGCGTTAAAAGGACATGGCACGAGATCCCATGCCCCTCCAAACTGTAGTGTTTGCATCTCCTCATCCACGACTACACACAACCTAAGATCTTGGGAAGCCTGGCTATAATCTCTAGGAATAGTAGCAGTTGTGATAGCAAAAGCGAACTATCTAACCTCCCCCACCCGGTGAGAAGTCCTAGTGTAATGGAACATAGAATGTAAAGTGCACGACCAACTGAGCTTCCTCACAGCAATTAGTATAACACCATCAAAATTTGATTCATCAAGAACCACCGTAGTTAGGTCTAGAAAGGTATCCTGAGGCATTGTCGAAGGAGATGTGGGCTGACGACGAAAAACCTAAGTTTGTTTGGGAGCCAACTCCATGTTGGAGCTCTCCTCAGAGTAGTACGGTACATTCTCAAAGAATGTGACATATGCAGTAACTGTATAGCGCCTATGCATAGGGTCATAGCATCTATAACCATTCCAAGTTCTGGAGTAGTCCAAAAAGATACACTTGACTGGCCTTGGAGAAAACTTATCCTGGTTCCCATGTGCTTAAATAAAACACATTCTTCCAAACACTCATTAAGGCAAGGCAAAAGGTCTATCACATTCTGGATGCAATACCTGATATGGAACACGTCCATGGAGCACAGAAATGAAACTCTGTTGATCAAGTAGGCATCACCCCAAAATTATTTTGGTACCTTGATGTGAATCATCAACGTCCGTGCAATATCAAGAAGATGCCTCAGTTTGCACTACGCCACACCATTCTGCTAAGATGTCTGAGCACAAGTCTGGTGCATAGTTCCCCATGCACTAAAAAAATCCTACGTCCCTCTCGTCACAAACTCCAAGGCAATATCACTCCCAAACACTCTAATAGTAGTAGAATACTACGTCTGAACGTCTGAAAAGAAACTCTACATGATCTTTGATATCTCCAATGTAGCCTTTATCAAGAAAACCAAAGTAAGTCAACTATAATCATCGACAAACACAGCGTATTACCGATGTCCTATGATCGGTACTATCACTGGCCCCCACACATCACAGAAGACAAGATCAAAGGGCCTCGCGCTTGCCCTATCACGATGTCGTGGAAACGTACTTCTATGGTGTTTCCTAATTGACAATCCTCGCACTCTAGTGACAGCAAGTCTGGTAACTCGAGATACATCTAGTGCATCTTCCTGACAAAGGAGTGCCCAAGCAACCTATGCCACAGGCAGGGATCACTGGCAATGGACATTACTCCAGCAAATAAAGTGGGTGCATCTTTGTAGTAAAATCCATCACTCTCTATCATGCCACCTATGACCACATTAGTACATTTATCATGGAAGTAACAAATTCTACCATCAAAAATAACTCCACATTGGACGTCCTTACATTTTCTGCTATCAAACATTCTTGGACACAATATACATCTCCAATCTTCAATGCAGCGGAAACCAGAACCTCTCTAGCCGTGATAACCAAAAAGGTTGCCCCATTGGCAACTCAAACCTCCGGGATTCCACATGGTCTCGACATATTCATTGGTAAGTCCACTTAAGTGGACTATATTAGTGCCTAACTATATTTATTTACATGATTAAAATGAAGAAGAGCATGCATTATTTTGGAGGACCAAAGTAAGTTTCGAAATTTTTATTCCTATGCATTTCATCACCTTATGCACAATATTACATGTATAATTAAGGCTTGTGCATTTTCTTTATGCAAGATTAATATGCAGAGGCTATGTTACATCTCCAACGAAATTCCATCTTCGACCTACCTCATAAATTTACCCACACACACGAATTCTTTCCGTTACGAGAAAGACCCGAGGATTTTCTCCTCTTCCACCTCTCACGCCAACTTTCTCACCATCTCTCTTGCCTAAAAGCGCACGTGCCCGCTCCTCATTAAAACCCCCACCACTTTCCCCTAGATTGTTTTACATTACTATTTCCCACCTCCCTACCTACAGAAACCCATGCAAAATATCTCAAAACATATGCCCATGCTATCAACGAAACCCAAGTTAACATATTCTCTCCTATTTTGTTATCCACAAAAATGCCTTAAGAATTGATGGCCATGCACCGTTTCCACACAATTAAATGTGTGGATGGAATTGAAGCCATACATTACCGCATGTGAACGCCTCTCCCCAATTTGAATGGTCATGTAACAGCATAAAAACCAAGCTTGTAATGTCCATCTATTCATTTGAAATATGCGTAACACCACCTCCCTGCCTAAGTAAATAAAAATAATACGCATCCATTGGAGGGAGACCACCCCTCTCACCGTGATCCACCACGACCACCGTGCCACCTCCTTCCCTGCGTTGCTACCGTGAGCCTCATCGCGACCTGCCATGTGGTGACAATGCACGACCTCATCACCACGACCACTACTGCCCTTCTTCCTCTTCCCTCTTCCTTCTGCTTCTCCTTCTTCGTCTTCAACCTCTGCAGCCCTTCAAAAACCCATCAAAGCCACCTCCACCTCGCTCCGCGCGACCACAACGGGCTACCTTCTCTGCCAACAACATCAGAATGCTTGTCTCGAGCTCGCTAACACACCAAGCCACACACGCCACATCCTTGTCCATTGTTCCTCATCCTTGTCAACAACCCAAAGCCACCATCAGTGGGTACCTCCTCTAAACCATCTACAACCACCATTCTCACCACCGTCATCACCAGAACGCATGTCATACCTCCGTTGATGCGCCAACACCGACCACGCCTCCTCCAACCAGCTTCACGTCGACGTCGTCGACTAATCATCGCCGACCTCCAACTCACCATCCAGCTGCCACCAGCCAATATAGATGTCTCAATAATCAGTTTTTACTCATTACTATTGTTGTAAGTGATTTAAATTTCGACAGCAAGTCATCAGTATTAGAAATAGAGAATAAAGAACTTGCATCCATCCACAACAAAATAAAACTCAAAAATTGCAAACACTAATGGCATGTTTACTTCATGAATTAATTATCATTTACTTCAAGGATAACATCCAGCCTAGAAACCCATGATCCTATGTTTGGAGGTGACAACTTATACTTTTCATACATAAATATAATACTTTTAGATCTAAATGTGACACATAAGAGTTGGCATAAATAAAAATATCCAACATAACAAACATAATTATGTTAAATCAAGATCTATTCAAATTAATTGATCGATACGTAAGACCTCAAATTGACCATAAGATATATTAATTTATCTTTCAAGAAAAGATAAGTTAATTTAAGATCAATTAATTAGATATTTAACTTTCCACTTTCAAATTTTTACTTTAATTTACAATAAACTATATATTTGAATCATTTATCTTTGCATGACTTAATTTAATTCTCGCAGTAAATATTTGATATGTGCTTCTTGAACTTGAATATGGTGTAACAGATTACATGTTGCATATGAATATTATAATATAACATTGTTATTCTTACAAAAACATGTTTAAGCTTAAGATTTTCTTGAAATTCTAATCATTTTAACTACTTCTATCATTTCTAGATGAAATATTTAAAAAATGCGAAAGTAATAATATCAAAGCATATAAGCATCACAAAACACTTGGGTTTACATGGAAACCCCACTCACGAGGAGCCGGGAGAAAACCACAGGAGAAGCACCCTATGGGCGGGTTTTCTCTGTATTTCTTGTCAAAGGTAAAAAGTACACACCTATTTATAGGCCACCACTCACACACAAAGCCCACACTTTCTAATATGACACTAAACAACCACTCAATTCTCTCAACACTCCCCCTCAAGCTGGAGCATGGAATGCTCAGCTTGTAACACAAAGGAACCCACTCTGCACAGGCGAGAATATAGGTCGGAGCTGCTGAAGGAATTGTAGCTGTCTCTGAAGATCTGGTGCTGATGGCTCCCCATTCAGGATCCCTGAAATTAGGTCTTCCTCTGAAAATCTCGAAGGTGGATCTCCCTCTCTAGAATCCACGAAATTGGATCTCCCACATAGAAACCTAAAATGAGTCCTTCCTCTGAGGACCTCGAAACTCTGGACTTCCCAGAGTTGGGTTTCTCATGTGAAGTCCAAGAACAAAAGGAACACCCAAGCGGGGGTGACTACAACAAGCTCCCAGACCACCCTTTCTCCCATACTAGAATGGGAGAAAAAATAATAATGACGAGAGAAAATAAAACACTAAAAAAACTAGAGAAGACTTCACATCTTCTCTCAACCATAAACCTCATCATGATTTTTTTTTACCTTTTTCTTTCTTGTTTTCTTTTCACACCATTTTTTCCTTTCTCTTTTATTTTTCCTTCTTCCCTTCTCTCTTTTTTTCTTTTCTCTCTTTTTTTTTTTAACTCCCTCACCCCTTAAGGTTAAGGAGAACCCAACAGCCGCTCACAGAGTCACAGTCCTCACTTTTCTTTCCCTCCTGCGGCAACAACGCTAGAGCTTCGTCCACTCCGACCAATCGCCGAAGGCGAGGGCATCCATCTTCATCTCGATTTCCGAAGAGATCATCGCCTAACCTTCCTTCTACGTGAGATCTGCTCGATCGCACCTTCGTACGGATCGCCATCATTGCCGAGTCTCCTTGCCGAGTCCTCACCGCGATTGCCTTTGATAGCCGAGCGCCGCCTGCACCATCAACGCTTTGCCTGAGCACCGCAATCCTTGCCTTCTCCTTCGATGCCATCACAACAATCTCCTCTGCTAGCTCGACACTGCGTCCAACACCGCCCTTCAACGACGAGGTCTGTGCCGCCATTGCCTTCGCGATCTTAGGCATCACGTGCCGCCTCCATCAAGAAGGCTGTGCAGCAGCTCTCCATGACACCGCCGTTGACGCCTCCTTGCGCAGCTACAAGTGTCATCGCTGCCACCACGTTCTTTTGATCTATGCCACGACCTCCAGCGACTGGTGTAGGGGCCGCACCAGCCCTAGCAACGCCGCCATACATCGCTGCCTCTGCATCTTCTCCACATGAAGGAGAGGCAATCCCTTACTGTTGGAGCACTCGTCGATCTCCCCGCCTTCAGCACGGGTCTCCTCAGCCTACAGCGCGGGTCAACCATGCCTCTCATGAGCTACATTGATAAGCCTTTGAAATAGGCTATTTTCGAGGCATCGAAATTTGATATCAAAATAAGGTTATTTCCACAACGTGCCCTCAGTGTGCCTCTGAAATACACACTTAGAAATTTATCGAAACAAGGTCAAAATCGACTTTAAAACCATGAGAAAACTCATGACTCAACAGAACTTGGAGGTTACTCGTGAAAGAACTCATGAAAAAGGCACCATCACCAACTCCTCCAAGAAGAAGTCCGCATACGTGCGGGATCAATCCACAGACCACCATAGCCCAACCCCTACTGTCGTAGTCAATCCGGCAAACCCAACAGTAGTGTTGCTAGCTTCAACGGCACCAATTATAGAACAATATGGCCCAACAAAGATTTTGGCAACGCTACTAGCTCCTCTGGCAGTGTCGCACCGCTGCGGGGCACCTCCTCACCGATCATCTTCTTAATCACTACATTATTGGTAATCAAATCATCTTATTTTTATGGATATTTGATGGGATACTAGACCACAGATCTAGGATCGCCACTCTAATACCATGTGAAAAGGAAAATAATATTTCTTATCATTCAAGAAAATCATAACCTCTCTTTTATATAAGAGAGCACTGGTCAAATTACAAAAGAGTACAGCCCAACAAAATAAAACATACTAAGCCCTTTAAAGGGTACATGCTAAAAGGTTTAACCATACATCATTTCTCTAACACAATCAGAAAATAAGCATCAGTAATCGGCATGAAACAAAATAGAGAAAACACAAATCAGCTGTCATCATTAATCAGTACAATTCAGGTATCCCAAGTGTCCAATAACTTTTTTTTTCTAAAAGTAAGGGTAACAACTATTGTGACCGGATGGTATGATCAAAATTCCTTGACTTTATTTTGATCATCACCTGTTGAACCTCTGGCACTCTGGAGTACAGAAAACAGTTGCTTTCTTCCTTCCCTGGTGTATGCAGATCTGCTTCTCATGTTGTCTCCAACAGCCACATCCTAGGAAAAGGAGAAAACCCTTCAAGATTTTGAACCAGGAATACTTCTAAAAAGTTATTTTGCAGGTTCAAGTATTCTCAACTGCAAATAATAATGCTGCTAAATTTAGCTTCGGATGAATCACGAGGTTTTTTATTCGAGGCAATGGGTACACTGAATCTCCATCTTGAAAAGACAAAATTTGAGGAATATCAATTGATTCCACAGCTGTAAAAAAAATGACAAAATATATATTAGTGCATAAACTCATCAGATCATAAAGCAATTACAAAAACATTTAACACATAAATCATATGCCTGCCAGAGGACTGGGCATGAGTCACAGTTCTCTAAAGTAATAGGCAAGTAGTCACTCACCTATATAAAGCAGATGAGTAACCCAACCAGTCTACGGAGGAACAAAACTACTCACCCTGTGAAAACAGTCAACTCCTCCAAGTAAGTGGTTGTTGCTTTTTCTTATTCTTGTTCCTAACATTTCCTGGGTAGTTCCCAATGTTTAGAACTTCGTATACTTTGAGGGTGCGACATCAACAAAATCGATCATGATCAAGTTACAATCTAATATCTATGATTATATTCTGTGTACTCATTGTATTTTATTCATGCAATCAGTCTTCGCCCATCCTTTACCAAAAAAAATAAAAAATCGATATGCTCCCAGGTACCTGCGGTTATGATCTGGCCAGAACCAAGGGGCTTCTCAGGAGTTTGGGAGTGTGACTAACCAGTACCCATGTACAAATCAAAAAAACAACATAAATAGAAATTTTCATTTCCATCAATTCATCATGGGTAGATAATCACAATGGACCTCTGTATGAAGGATCACTATGGGAAATAGGAACATGCTCATTATAATTTTTTTGAAAGCTGCTAGTTGAATGAAGTGGATGGCTACTGACCTCCATAGCCATCCTTCCCCTTTCAAAAAAAAGTGATAATAATAATAGCAAGCTTGTTCATCTTTAGCAACCACCAAAAAGTGAGAAAAAGAAACAAAACAATCATGTCAACAAGTAAACAATGTAATAAGACCAGGAATGGAACTTCTCTAACAGTAGTCTTTTGGTGTCAAACTAATTTCTTCAAACATGTGGTTATCAGTTTCTGTCATGGACAAATTTACTAAAAACAGAGTCTATGTTGCCAAGTACCGACCATCAAGCAGAGACCAATATTCGCTTCATCTCCCCCATGCTCTTCCTCACTTGTAGGAAAGACATAGATATCCAACCAAGAAGAAAGTTAATAGCAGATGCAACTCTGCAACCTTCCTTTCTCTCTTCCATTTTTACACCTTTTCTCCTTTATTACTCCTCACATTTTACTGTCTTCCCTTCTTTTTTCATTTTGTATATTATTACCTTTTCCTCCTTTTCTGGACAATCTAAACCACTAAACCCAATTGCACGATTACGGGTTCAAACCCAAAGCAACCCACAACTATGCTAAGAAAAACTTGTTACAAAGTTCAAAATTAAACTGATTGTTCAAAGAAACCGAAACTACTATGAAAATCCAATATATATATATATATATATATATATATATATATATATATAACCCAGGAAAAAAGACCAGAATGCAAATTACTAATCTCACAAGATAGACGTGCAACCACCAAAATTTTCATGCTAGCTTAAAGATTCAGAAAACTTGGGATTGTTGAGAAAATGGTTGGTCAACACCACTTCAGCCAATTGGTTCTGAGTTGGATACTTGGACACGGCATCAAAGCCACATCGCTTGACATCTAACCATATGAGAATAGATACAATGGTCCTTTTCCACACAAAAAAAAAGTATATGATGGAGCTGCAGCTTGTCCAACGACTCGGACTATTGACAAACTACTTTGATATTACCATTTGTCTAGACCAAGAATTAGTTTTGATCCTTTACCACTCCACTCTACCATGGATAAGTCAACAAAGCATGTTCAAGTTGAGGGCCATAATGCAAATAACATTGTGCTAGTAAGCAAGAAAAGAGATGGAAAAAGTATTTTAGCTTTGAAGAGAAGACCCTGGGATCTAAGATTTTCTAAATTAAATACAATAACGACTAAATAAATGGAATGCAAATTCAGTGGCAGATAAGAGATAGCAATGTGTTACATTTCAAAGAAGGAGGTTCTTTGGTCATTTTTTCAACAGGACGAAAGAATTGATTGTGATGTCACACATAAATTCAATGCAAATAGGTTGAAGTGAAGAAAAGCTTCTGGTGTTCTTGTGCCGAGAAGATTCCTTCAAAAGTTTAAGCCAAGTACATAAAATAGCTGGGAGACTTGACAGGTTACACAGATGAGTGCTAGTAGCCAATAGTAGACATTTGTTGAAAATATCTGTGGCAAAATGAAATTGCTAAAGCTGATACGTGGCTAAACAAAGGACTAGATTCTTAATGGCATTATCAGAGAAAAGATCGGTATGGAACCACTAAAAGATAAAATGAGACATGTTTATGGTGCTTTCAACATCTATAGAAAAGGCCAATTGATGTCCCAATCTAAAGCCATGAGAAGTTGAAAGTTGAGTCTTGCAAGAAGGGATAACAAAGACCAAAGAATGTTGGAAGAAAACCATTAGGCATCATCTTGATTATTTGGATCAAAGTTTGGAAACCTAAATAGACATGAGAAAAGGAGAGAATCCATGTAGTTAAACCCATTAACATGGACAAGTCATGGTAGCAGCAGCAGCAGTTCTCATTTGTCATCCATTCATTTTTAGGACCAAAGAAAACCATGTGTGAGGCACATGTTGAGAATAGTGTCACACCTCAAGATGTAAAAGCTGAGAAGTAGCTAAAACTCATGGTTGGGCATCTACACTCAAGCAATCAAGTTTGAGTTGGATGCTCTCTCAGGGCCTGCTATGACATTTCTCCAAATAGTGGCTATTTTTAGATACCACAAAGTCTTGGACTGTTTTTCAATGACTGAAACTTTGAACCATTCTGATAGTAGATTGTACATATTGGTTACAAAAGAAGCTCCGTTGAAGGCATATGGTGCAAAAAGGACCTTAAAAGAAAATGCTACACTTCAACAAAGACACGATGTAAAGTTACGCAAACTAGAACTAATATTGCAAATTGAGGTAGAAACTGATAAATTCCAGTGACAGATTTCAAAATAATATGTGACATCCTGGGCAAGAGTTGAAACCGAAACAATATCGAATGTTCCCAATGATCCGAAAAAGCATGTTCTTACTTTTGTGGTAAAGTATAAGATGTAGTGCGCTGTTCACAAGGTGCAAAATAAAATGAGATCTCAACATAGAAGTTCACAGAAAGAAGATCGAGAAAAGAAATAAAATTTTAACTAAAATATATTGACTTCACCCAAATCAGTAGAATGCTTACAGCAGCTCCAGGACCTGATCATGAATCAGCATGGACTGCAGCAAGGGATTGTTTGTGTAGCCAAACAGTTTCATCTTCAAGTCTAGCAGTTGTTTCTGTGTGTGGAAAAGGGTTTGCCTCGTAGTGCTCTGATTGGTGAAAATTTTATCTGTTTATTGTTATTGATTGTACCTGTAAGGTGAAGCTGGCAGAGGTGCTTATGGAATACGATAAAGGAACTGGTGTAGGTATGGAGAAAAGTATTTGGGAGAAATGCTTTTGGTGTAGGGGGGAGGGGAGTGATTGGAAGGCCCTTGTCCCAACTCCAAGGGGGTGGATCCCAAGGGTCCAAGCTTGGCCAGGCCCCGGTTACATGAATTTGATGCTTTAAATTGATGGAGAGGAGGAGGGGAGCAAGCAATCATAAGAACCTTGGAGGTTTTTTGCTAGCCTCCACCAATTGAACCCACGTCTAAGGAGGGGATGTAACCCTCAATCACAACATGCACTACAAGAGATTACAAAGGAAAGCTCTCTCACTCTCTCAATACAGGGATCAGACTTCAGCTAAACTCCTGTACCCTTGAATGCTAGCTTCAAGCTTCTTTTATGGGCTTAAGACCACAAACTCCAAAAGGGCTTAAAATGTTTCAATCAATGGCAGGGATGATTCCCCAATGATTGGATCCCCATCTGACAGCCTGGGCTCGTGAACCAAGGCAAATTCCACATACAAGGTGTTGACATGTGATTGAATTGCACAGTGAAAACGTGGAAGCGTGAATCGGGCTTTTTTAAATTTTTAGATCATGATCGAAACGATGTCAAAACTCAAACAAGAAATTAAAGAAAAATGTCCTAAAATCTGAAATCACATGATTGAAACTAGTTTTCAATCATTATGAGATCCCACAAGTTAGGGGATATACCTTCTGAATGGCGTAGAAAAGCACTACACGACAAGCACCTCCTACAAAAAATCTCGACGTGCACTAGAACCCTCCTCAATGGTTGGATGAGGCCCTTCAAGTCGAAGATGACCAATCACAATGAATCTCACAAACACAATTGATTGAAATAACTCAATTCCATATAGAAAACCTTAGGCTCTCTTATACATAGAGAGACCAAAAGGGTAAAGCACAATAGTACCCCTAAGGAGCTAAAAGCCCAAAAGAACCATACAAATATAACATAACATATGTTAACACTCCCTCTCAAGCTAGAATATAGATATCTATTATGTTCAGCTTGGATACACAAGAATTAAACAAGGATCTGGCAATGGCTTGGTAAAAATATCTACAATCTACTCCTCAGATGTGACTGGTGTGGTATATAGCAACCCCTCTGAATTATACCCTAATATAATGGCAGTCAACCTCAACATGCTTCATTCTCTCGTGAAATACTGGATTGGTGGCAATGAAGGCGGTTACTCTGTTATCACACCGCATCTCCATTAGGTTACATAACTATATTTCGAAGTTAGTAAGCAGGGACCTGATCCACATCATCACTACAGTCGTTTAAGCCATGGCCCATACTCAGACTTGGCATTGGACCTTGCAACTGTATCCTATTTCTTGCACCTCCATGTGATCAAACTCCCTGCCAAAAAGGTCCAGAACCAAGAAATGGATTTACGGTCCATAAGACATCAGGAATACTCCGCATCAGAATAGCCAACCAAGGTCATAGAAGACCCATTGGAGAAGAGGAGATCCTTCCCAGGAGCCCTCATGATGTACCGAAGAACCATCAACACTGCATCCCAGCCCTGACATGTTGGCTTGGGCATGAACTGACTGTCTCCACACTGCAAAGGAGATATCAGGCCTCGTGATAGTGAGATATAGCAGCTTGCCCACAAGCTTCCTGTACTGCCTACTGTCCACCAACTACGCATCCTCATCATAAAGTGGCATCTTCGGGTCTATAGGAATATTGGCCTCTTTGGACCCAAGAATACCCACCTCCTGCAAGATGTTCAATGCATACTTCCTCTAGAACAGGACTACGCCCTTTTTGCTGCGAGCAACCTCAATACCAAGAAAATATCGTAAAGCCCCCAAGTCTTTCATGACAAACCACTCTGCTAGAATGCGCTTAATCTCAGCAACACCCTGCTCATCATCTCATGTGACAACAAAGTCATCAACATAAACAAGTACCATAGTACCTCGCCTAGTCCTCCTGACAAAGAGAGAGAAATTAGTTGTCGATCTCTTGAATCCAACTGTCCCTACAACCTGTGACAACCACTAGAGCCAAGCTCTGGGACTCTACTTCAGACCACAAATGCCCTTCCGTAGTCGGCATACACACTTCCCCTAACACTCAAAGCTAAGTGGTTACTACACGTAGACTTCATCAAGGGAATCACCATACAGGAAGGCATTCTTCACATCCAACTGATGCAAAGACTAATGAAGCTAAACGGCCACTGCAACCAGTACTCTTACCATAGGAAGTTTAGCAAGTGGTGAAAAGGTGTTAAAGAAGTCAACTCCATAGGCTTGGGTAAACCCCTTTGCCACAAGACATGCTTTGCATCTGGCAATACCTACATCTGGGTTGAACTTCACAATAAACACCCAACTACAGCCAACAAGTGCAGCACCATCGGGAAATGGAGCGAGCTCCTAGGCCCCAGGACCTCTAACAGCTGCCATCTCATCCTCCAAAGTTGCCCACCAATTCGTATCAAGCATGGCCCCACGATAAGTAGCTAGAATCTGAGTAGCAACCAATGCATGAGTGAATCCTGCAAACCCGAGGGCTAAGCCATCAATAGCAAGTGCTACAGCCGTAGGGTAAGTGGCACAGATCCGTGGTATTTTCCAAGTGCCTATCAGAAGATCTACATCATCTCCTGTCACATCATCTATCTTAACCCTGCGATCAGGACATGATAAACACGAGTCAATGTCTAAAGTACTCACCTGAGAAGCCGAGAGTGAAGGCGAGGGTGGGGAGCCCTAATAAATAGTATGAGGGCGGACATATGTCAGAAGTGGCTCATCCAGACAAGAAAAGGGCTGCATAGCCAGCGGTAGTGTAGTAGGGATAGGAATCTCGAGAAAACTCCCAAAGCAATGGGTGTTAATGGCATAGGTGTCATATCACCCTCAAAAGGCATCTCAGCAGCAGAAGTAGAAAAGGGTATCACCTCATGAAAGGTAACATCCACTGAAGCAAAGTGTCAAGAAGTAATTAGATCAAAACATCACTATCCTTTTTGCATCCAAATATACCCAAGAAAAACACACTTAACTACTCTCGGTGCTAGTTTATCTCAACCCGTCCCAATAGGAGGACAAATGCAACACAATCAAAAATTCGAGGGTCGACGTGAAATAAGGGTCTATCAAGATACATAACCTATAATGGAATATGTTCATGTAAAGCAGCATTAGGCATCCTATTGATCATAAGCAGGCAGTCAAAACAACGTCACTCCAGTAAAAATAGGGGACCGAGTGGTGAAACAACAAAGTATGAACAACATCAAAAATATGGCGATGTTTCCTCTCGGCAACACCATTTTGCAGAGAGGTGTAAGGGCACGTGGTCTCATGGATAATGTCACAATAAGAAAAGAAAGTACGCAAACGAGTAGTACAAAACTTTAAGGCATTATCAGACCGAAAACATTTCACTAAACAAGAATGTTGAGTTTTTATTTTTTTAACAAAATTCTCAATCATTTGTCCGACATCGACCATATTCTTCAAGAGAAACATCCAAGAAACACAAGAAAAATCACCCACTAAAACAAGATAATATCTATTCCCAAGTCAATCAAGAGTACGACCGGGACCCCAAACACCCATATGAATCAAATCAAATGTAGCAACAGAAGAAACTGAAATAGAACTGGAAAAACTAGCATTGTGGTGCTTGCCCAACTACAAGCATCACAGGTAAGAGCAACAGTAGAGGGTATGTTAGGAAAAACACGTATGAGGCGATCAATAGGCAAGTGGCCAAGGCGGTGATGCCACTAGAGAGGAGATTCAACAGAAGTAAGGTCCTGGGTAGCAAAATTGGCAACAACAGTATGACTCATACGATCCACCTCCCTTTCCTCACGCCCTCCATCAATCATCTTGATGCATCAAATATAGCTCGGCAGGTCATATCTCTAGTAATACTGCTAACAGACAGTAAACTCAAAGGAAAATCAGGCACATAGAAAACAACAGTCAGTCTCAAGGTAGGAGATAAAGACATATCTCCCTTGCCAACAAGTTGTGAATGTCTCCCGTCTGCCACCTACACAGTCTTGGCTGGTGTGACTGGTGCTGGCTGAGGAAAGAGCCATTGTCGCCACAATCACCATATGACAAAAGTGACGGCATACGAGTCGCAGGTGCCTCAAAAAAAATGACAATAGCTGCAGTATCTGGAGACTGCGAAGAAGAAACCGGAGTCAACTGAGCAATCTGCTGCCACAAGGTCTCAACCTCTATACTCAGGGAATGAACATCAGGACTAGGGAGAACTCCATCTATGATCTCGACTACCTGATTGCCCATGGGTGGCCTACCATGTTTCTGCCAACAAGTAGCCTCAGAGTGGCCAAGTCAGCCACAGTAGGTACACGGAGTCCTAGTGCGTGTACCAGAACAGCATCTGCATCTACAACCACATGCAGGAAGAGAAGCACCCCTGCCACGTCCAAGGATCACAGCCAGAGCAGACGTCTGAGTACCAGAGTCAGCAGCAAGAGTACGCACTGAAACTCTAGTGAGTCAACAATAGGCCTCCTCCAAGGTAGGAACCTCCAAAGCGGTGAGGATCAGATCTCTGGTTATCGTATACTCACGTCCAAGACCTGCCAAGAAAAGGAAGACTGCCAACTATCTCCAAAAGCTCCTCCATGACTCACAGGCACACCCCAGCAAATAAAAGAGAAGCATCTCCAGCATTCCGTTCAAGAGGGAGTACTGTAGCAGTGTGCGTCCTCCCTGACGCAAGTAGAATAAGTCATAGAAGACCTGAAAAACCTATACGATGTTCAAAGAAAGGTTTTAAAAAACACAAGGCGATACCGAGTCGATTTGCCACCATCAAGGCGAGGCGTAAGCCTCGAGGCGGTCAAGGCGTAAGCCTCAAGATTTGCATAAAAATTATAAAAAATTGATATAATATATAATTGTCAAGTGCTAATAAGGAAATAATAATGTACATAACACACTTTCATAACATTTTTTCTCTGTCGCAACATTGAAAGAGCGAAACTAAATGAGAAATGACGTTTAAATAAAAAGATAAACATCCATATAATCAACAACAACCAAGCATTTTCCCACACTAAGTAGGGTCGGCTAATAAACATCCATATAATATACAAAATTAAAAATCATAACAAAAACACAAACTAAACCAACTTCCCAAACCATTTAGAGACTTAAGAGTTAAACAAAACATTAAAATGAAGGTACATGAGACATCCACATCAAAAACTCAAAAGAACTACAACACATTGTAGACTCTAGTCTCCTCCTCGAACGCTGTCAAGCTCATCAATACTGTCGCCAGGGCTTGTATAATCCCAAGAATCACCCATAAACTCCATCCTAACCTCATTCTCAACATCTGCCTCAGTATCTCTATCACTCTCTTGAAACTCTTCCTCCTAAACGTCAATAACTTTGCCTAAAACATAAATCATTTTAAACAATATCTCTTTGAACCTTATTTTGTAAATTTAAACACTAGAATTCAACAAAATATAAAATTACATATTACCATTACCCAAGTCCTTTTCTTTTCCCTCTTTCATCTACTTCCTCCTACTTGTATTCCCCCCCTGCTCCTACTAACTACTCAACATCAATAGGATCCTCTTCTAGAGCTACAGTTGCATCAAGCCCTTCATAAGCACCAATCTCTGTTTCACAAAGTTGTAGCTCAACGATCCACTCATTATCTAAGTCCACTTCCTCTAAGCATAGAGGATCATCCATTGTCTTCTTCTTCACCTCCTTGTGTTTCAATTTCAAATTGAACATACAATAAACCAAGTCACTAAGTTTATCTTGTCTCAACCTGTTCCTTCTCTTAGTATGGACTTACTCAATGAAATGTTGACCATTTAATTATTTATAATCATAGCCTAATTATTCCATATTACTCTAAATTTAAAACACAAATATAGACTTTTTACCGTATTAAAAGCACTTCAATTTCGCTCACATGCGGATGCACTACAAGTCAAACTTAAAATGCGCATGGCAAACTTCTTTAGCTCAGGTGTTTCATCCCCAAATGCTCTCCACCAATCTGATGTACTGGAAAATTTGTTCATAGTATATAGAAAAAAATTAACAAAATTTATTAATTTAAATGATAAAATCATTAAAAGAACTTTACCGAGACTCCTTATATTCCGAGTCTCAATGGCATTGGACCATCCAAATAATCATCTTCCATTAACAAATGCATATGTTTGGAGATCCACATTCAACCTCTTATCCTTGTTAGGAATCAACCTCTGGAAGCATGAGTACAAGCTCATCTTTACTTCTGAATCAACTTTGAAAGTTGGTTCATACTGACATTGGAGATTCAAAAAATAAACAGCAACATGAAAGTGTGTGTGCAATATCCTATCCCATCTTCTGTCAATGATGACCCAGATTGTCTTGTACTTCATTTCATCATTACTCAAATTTTTGCAAAAGCTTCCTTGGCTCTATCAATAGCCCCATAAATAAATCTCATGGGTGGATATTGTTCAGCGTCCACCATTCTTAAAACCAACACCAACAGTTTGATTGTCCTTATCACTTGGGCTACACCAGGCCAAAATGTTTTACTTTTGAGGATAATATTTTGTACAGCTGACCCTTGAACCTTCAATGCATAGTTGTTGCACTTCCACCTTTTTGAGGTGAAAAAAGACTTAAGAGCATCTTTTGCCATTAACAATCTCTGCAAGGTAAGGAAAGCACTAGCAAACCAAGTAACGATAGGTCTCACCAAGTCTCCACCTACATGCTTCCTCATCATGGCCACCACCCAAGCATGTGCATATATGCAATTACTTATTCGTTTGCCCTTCTTGAAAACAGAGTCATGAAGAGGTAACTTCATAATATCCTCCAACATAAGGTCAATGCAGTGAGTAGCGCACAAAGTCCAATACAAATGTTTCCTTTTTTCCATCAATTTCTCTCCAGCTTTTTATATGCTAATGCATTATCTGTTATCACTTGGATAACATTGCTTTCACCTAATTCTTCAACATCATCCATCAATTTGAAGAAATAATCTGAATTCTTGATCTCATCAGAGGCATCAAAAGATTTCAGAAACCACGCACCTTTTAGGTTAACCAAAAATTGATCAAGGTACATCCTATTGTATCTATTCAACCACTAGACATTATGCTACATCCAATCTCTTCCCAAGACGCTTTCACTTGATCCATCATAGTAGCTATTGTCTTGACTTCTTTCAAAATCCAAGTTCGTAACTCAAGCACTGTAGGGCCTCTGAATCCCCTTCCATAGTTACTTACATCTTGAACCATTTGCTAGTAAGATGGACTGGTGGCCAAATTGAATGACAATCCATTCCCAGTGAAGAATCTACCAATACTAAGACACGTTCTAATTCTTTGTTCTTTCTTCGAAGAAGAATTCAAAGTAACCTGCTTTGGAGGACCTTGAGGAGCACTATCAGGTCCACTTCCAGGCCCTGCTTTCTGTCCAACTCCTGCAACAAATGAATCCATAAAACCCTCACTACTTGCGCACCACTTGATCCTGTAGGTGCATTTTCATCATGGCCAGATCGATCTTCTACAGTATATGCACCTATGCGACAAATTTCTTCCATTTCCTCAAGTGTTCTTCTACCAACTTCCTTCTTCGCTAAGAATGCCTTAATTTCAGGTTCAACTTCAGGTGGCACCTTTTCACAAGCTCCCACATTTTTGTCTTCGCTAAGTGCCCCTTCAGTCTTGCAAAGCCACCAGTGATAGCTTTCCCACAGAAGTTGCACTTTACATACTTATATCCTTTCTCCTTTTAAAATCCTTAAAGGTCAATTTCCGTGCAATGCTTCCATCCAAGATCAGACCTGCCAATGGATCCTTCTTTTCCTCTTCCCCTTGGGTGTTATGCCTAAAAGCATAACTTTTGGACCACAAGATTCAATTCAAAAATATAGCATATCTACAAACGTGTAAATGATGTAATGAAATGTAATCTAAAAGAGATTAATAATCAAATAAACAACCTAAATGACCTAAACCTGAGAAATAAATAAAACTAACAAAGTCAAATGACCTAAATAAGCCACTTTGGAGCCTCTACTCAACGCAAGTTGCCAATGGGTTTAGTTGCTTCTGAGTCTTAACGTAACCTAGATAACAACATTACCAGATCAACACATACTTCACTAAAAGACCCAAATTCCTGACAACCAAGCCCTATTAAGAACCAAACTTTCCCCTCAAACCCTAACAGCACACCTCAAAACTCATCCTAAAGATATTTGACAATGGTAAACACAAGTAAACCAAAAAAAAAAAAATCGTAACTCTTGATACAAATGTAATCAAATAACACATGCTTCATATAAAAAAGGGTCCAACATTTGGACACCCAAAGTCAATTAAGATCCAACCTTTGCCCTTGAAACCTAAGTGAACCCACCACAAAATTCAATGCCTTTCTCCTCCTTTAGGTACCCATCATAAGAAACCCTTACCCCCATCACAAGCAAAACCACCGGACCAAAGTGGTTTCCATAGATGAAGCAAAACCAATAGAAACAACCATCTCAAACTAACCTGGAACAAAGTGCAACATTGCTGGACCATCGTACAAGCTACTGCACCACCAGCGATGCTCCTCCGATGACAACAACGCTGCTGCACCACCAGTTGAAGACACGCTTCTCGATCGATCAGGGTTGGAATCGCAGCAGAGTTGGAATCGGAGGGTCTATTTCTCCCATTTATTGCCTCTTAAACCCTAAAAGATATCATGTAATAAGCACATAACACCTTAAACAGTTGAGGCGGTGCCTCATATGCTCCTCGCCACCCCAAACCACCTCGGCTCAGTGAGGCGCACGCCTCCTGTATGCAACTTAAGGCTACTGCCTCGACGGTATTTGGGGCCACCTCACCTCAAGGCGTACACCTCTATAGCCTCGAGTTGCATTTCTTTAAACCATGGTTCTTAGCATGTGAGTAAGTCTCACACAAAGACTCCCACATCTCCTTCATTGTGGCATAATAAATGATATCATCCCCTAGTAAGGGAATAATTGTCTGCATGAGCCATGCAGAGACCATGGCATTGTCTCTATCACAATTGGCATTTGCACCAGTCTTGTTTGCAAGCTCCGGATATACACGGATGTGGCTCTTCCCATGACCCCTAACAGTCATGAGGAAAGTATAAGACCATCGCGGATAATTGCTCTCGTCTAACTAGATGACAAGATCGAAGAACGGATTTTTAAGTACCCCGATGTCCGAAAGAGAGCCTGACGTCATCTCGAACTTATCATCTGAAGCCAACTACGCAATCCGGAAGCCTCAATCAGCCTTCTATAACCAAAAAATATCAATAGATCTAAAACCAGATGCATTCAAACCTGCATCTTCCCAAAAAGCCCTCTTAAACGAGCGTTGGCCCAACCCGGGTGCAGGGAGAACACCCAAGACGACCCCAAGGGGACCTAGGTGTCTCCCTCCCTGCGATCTAAAGAGAAGTAGCCCTAGAAAGGGGCTACAAACCCCTCACAGCAGCAGCACTACCGTTGCAGTTGTCTTCTAGCTGCACATCGCCGCCGCAGACCGTGCTGCGTCATTGCTAGCCGCGTCGCTCTGCCATGACGCCGCTCCTACCACGCAGCACCATCGTTGTTGCGCCACGTCAGGCATGCGAGGCAATCGCTACTCTGCCCAGTGCCACCACTCGATGCTGCAAACGCACTGCTGCGCGTGTGTGCCGCCATGTGCTACCGCTGGAGCGTCGCTAGTGAGGGAAAGAGAAAGAGAAGGCGTGGGGTGGTACGGTTTGGAGGCCTTGGAGGTGGGATACCTAGAGTCACGGTCTATGACCGATGCCTTAATACCAAATTAGTTGAAATAATTCAATTTCTTATTAAAAACCCTAGGCTCTCTTATATAGAGAGAGAGACCAAAAGGGTAAAAGGATACTAGTGCCCCTTAGGAGCTAAAAGCCCAAAAGAAACGTAGAAACACAACACAAATAACATACGCTAACAAACTCCTTCGCAAGAATCAAGGATGATGCTCATCCTCTTCCTTGTCAAGTACCCATGATGATCAAGAGAAGGCGAAGGAGAGACCACAAAGATTAGATATCCAGAACAACTTTCAGTCACCTAATGCATTCCTTGGATGTTCAGAATGGTTGTTGGGCATCCAGGACTTTGGGACTTCCAGCATGAATTCTGGAAGTCTGATTATAAAGGAACCAAACAGAGCACAATGCCACTCTTCTTCTCTCCTCTCTCTCTCTTCATGGCAAGGACGATTAATGTATTAATTCGATTTCAAGGGTTTGCTTTGGGAGATATTTATAAGGATTCCAAACTTAATCCTAATATGATAGGATTAATTTATACTTAAATTTCGTCAGATAAGCCCACAATAACTTATAGGATGTCTAAATTTAGCATCCAAACATTAATTAATTACAATCAAAATCCTTTGGATGACATTAACCCAAG
This sequence comes from Thalassia testudinum, assembly GCA_037157565.1. Lineage (NCBI taxonomy): Eukaryota > Viridiplantae > Streptophyta > Magnoliopsida > Alismatales > Hydrocharitaceae > Thalassia > Thalassia testudinum. The sequence continues at coordinate 62,250,017 of JAZHRO010000040.1, forward strand.
TAATCGTCAAATCAAATGCAATTTAACTCTTTAAATAATAATTGATTTATCTTACAAGTTGGAACCATCAAAATCATTATTAATTTCATCACGCCAATAATAAAGAGCTTAGGACACAAAATTATGACACTATGCCTCCCTAGGTATTTCAAATAACTATGAATCCTTCATACATGAAGGATATTATTACCCCAAGGTCTAATTCCATTAAACAACTTACATTTCTAGTTGGATGACATTATTTCTAACATCTCCTTGCATGATTGGGATGAGAATGAAAACCAACTCCTTTTTTAAAAGATTGTCTTCTCTTTCTTGCTTGAATCTGAACAGGACTCCGCGACCACATATGAAATTATCTTTCCTAATATACTCTGAGCGAGCTCTTTCCTACAATGTCACATACACTTATGAGGCAAATTATAATCCCTTCGTAAGATCGTGTATCTCTTATCCCTTCCTACATACACCAGCTTTCCAATATTAGCACCAAGGTAAGTACATTTACTATCAATCCACCAAATGTATGAATTCATGAACAAAGACATATATGTCTCAGTTTAAAGGACATGTCTTCTCCATAACAGCATTAGAGGACTTTGGCTATCTCCTATTTCATCAGGTTAACACCTTATCCCAACCCACATAACAGTTCTAAATTCCCATTCAAAAACATCAATCATGCGATGGCCTCTAGAGAAGATTGCCATCCTATCTCAGACTAAAAACAAGTAATCGAATCGGATGGTTTCTTAATGTGCTATCGGATCTTCTTAACCGTTTCGATCTCCAAGTCAACACACATCAAATTTATTTCATCTACATAAATAGGTCACCCTATTTGTATTATGAGACCTAATTCAAATAGTGAAAACTAATCTAATTCTTTTATTTAGACGTGTTAGCCCCTATGGTTTTGTTATGTTCGATTTTGTTATGTTCTTTACTTATTTCTTAATTTCGTTGTATTTTCTAATTTCCTTAAGGACATCCCTTATAATTTTTCCCACCTCTATATATTAAGAGGTTGGCTTATGGACTAAACATCTAATTCATTTGTTTTAACTTGGTATGAGAGTCGCAGTCCTAGGCCAGAGTCCGATACCCACCTTGATTCCCATTACCCGTTCCTTTCCACCAAAATAAAAGAACCAAGGTCAAGTGTTGCACGTGGTTGTTCCCTTTACCAACGTTAGCCTCTAGGCCAGTCAATGGGCTACCCAATTGCTCTGACACCCAGGCATACCCTACACAAGCGTGATCGCATGCAGTCGACTGCCTTGGTTGTAGCATCGTGTTTGCTTGCTGCTCATTAATCACCCACAGCACCATGAGTGTGGCTTCCAACATCAAATAGTATGGACTCCAACATCAACATCATCGCATCTCATCACCCATCAAGGCCCCTCTGCATAGCCCTTCAACATCCAATCAAGACCCCAGCATCGCCCATTGACATCCTAATCACCTGCAGCATCACCCATCTACATCAAGGCCCATCTGCATCGCCCCTTACATATTGCATTTTGGATCTTTAGTTGCAACATCATGATTGGATCATCTGCAGCAAGTCATCGCCCATCTACTTTAAGGCCCATCTACACCACCCCTTGCAAATTGTGTTTAGATCATTAGGTGCAGCATCTTGGTTGGATTAGCCCAGCTCTTCAACAAGAATATAATGGTCTAATTTTCATTCATTCCAGGTGGAAGTGCTTTGGTTTGATGATATTCAACAGGAATATCATATGCTATTTTGGTTGATGTTGTTAGGACTTCTAAAGATTTGTTTGAGATGACATCAAAGAGTTTTTCTTAGTCTGGGGTGTACAAGAGCCAAGCTTTTGGTCCCATTGTGGGGATAAGTGAGATCAGGAGTAACTGGTGGTCATAGACATGTTTGATGACCATGGAAGGTCATGATAAGGAGCATACCTATTTTCAACCAAAACCAAAAGAGAAGTTTCTACTATTGAGCATAAGGCCTTCTCTACACCAAGAGAGACACATGATACTATTATTACTATTTCCAGGAGGGAGTATGATATACTTCTTCAGGTTTTTAGTCAGTCTGGTACGTCGCGAGAAAGAGTTGTGTGTCAACCTCAGGCAAAGGAAGTAGATTGGCAGGTTGACTCAAGCACGTCTCGACACATTTCTGGTGATGCGAGACAATTTTCCACAATTTGTCCAGTCCCATTAGGAAAAACTATGCAGGTTGCTGATGGGCAACACTCTTATATCTGATCAAGGGGAGGTTCGTGTGACTCCACATATGAAGTTGGAGAATATTCTTCTAGCTCTAGATCTTCCACTGAGTTTACTTTCAGTTAGCCAGATCACAAATGAGTTGAACTGTTGAGCAATCCTCGATGCAGTCTCTCTCACATTTGAGGATGTTATCACAGGACACAGCATTGGGTGTCGTGACAGGAAGGCGGAGTCTGTCGTCTTCTACAGTCACCCTATGCAAGCCATGTCTCTCTCCCATCGAGGAGTGCCTCCATCTACTTGTGGCATCTTCGATTTGGTCATCTCCTACTACCCAAACTTCATAGGTTGTTCCCACAGATTCCTCCAACTCCCACCTTCCAATGTAAGGCATGTCAACTCGAAAAGCACCATAGGATTATCATCCTGAGGAGTCAACATCGGGGATCCAAAGTCTTGTTCCAATTGCTTAATATGGATATCTAGGGACTTAATAGGACTCCAAATCATCAAGGACACAAATACTATTTAACGATCGTGGAAGATTTCTCCCATCTAACTTGGATATTTCTATTGAAGGCCAAGTCTGAAGCTGGTGATATCATTCATGCATTTCTGGGAGAGATCCAGAGTCAGTATGAGGCGAAGGTGAAGGTCATTAGATCAGACAATGCTTTAGAGTTCCGCACCACCTCTCCACGTGCCTTTTATCATGATCTTAGCATTATTCATCAGACGAGATGTCTCCATACGCCACAGCAGAGTGGTGTCATAGAACGAAAGCATCCACATATTCTAGATATTGCACAACACTCTAATTCAGAACAGTGTACCAACTAGATATTGCGGAGATACAGTGTTAACAGCATGTTATCTTATTAATCGAATGCCCTATATAGTTCTTGACAAGCAAGTTTCCTATTTCATCCTATTTCCAGACAATGATCTATTTGAGGAGTCACCTCGAGTCAACGAATGTTGCATTTGTGCATATTCATGGACCAAGTAGGGATAAGCTTGCTCCCCGTGTAGTCAAGTGTATCTTTCTTAGATATTCCAAGACAAAGAAGGAATACAGATGTTATGATCCTATTGAAGGATGCAACTATATTAATGCAGATGCCACCTTCCACGAGTCCATTCCATACTTTTCTACTGTTAAAAGACGTCCCCCTTCGGAGACTGCTGAGGCACCTATGCCTGTTCCATCTATGCCACTGGAGGCAATTCCGATCACTGAGTCTGTACTGTACCATCACCATCAAAGCCACCACTCTTTGAGCCTAAAATATTTCACAAGCCCCCGATTACATACAACCTTGCTGTTACCTATCGCCAACAACCTTCTACACCTACTCCACCTCAACCTCAGGTGACTACAAGAGATCTACATACTGACAAGACAGTGTATAGTGATGATATAAGGGGTCCACAAGATGACAGTAGTGAGGTTGTACCTAATGCTAAGAGGGAGTCTCATGTGCCAAATGATCTTGATCTTCCCTTTGCAATTCGCAAGGCATCACAGAGTTATACTCGATATCTAATATCACATGCCATATCCACTAGGTTCTTAGAAGGGGCCTATAGCAAGTTCTACCATGCTCTTTCTACCATATATTTCTTGTAACTCGTCACCAAGCCATGCTTGATCCAAACTGATGCCAGGCCATAGAGGACGAGATGACTACCCTTCACTCCCGTGACACATGGGAACTTGCCAACTTGCCTACCAGAGCTTGAGTTGTTGGGTGCCAATGGGTGTTTACCATCAAATACAACCTCGATAGGATAGTTGCTAGGCATAAGGCCCATCTTCTACCAAAGGGGCTTACGCAAATCTATGGCGTAGACTTATTTGATACTTTTTCCCCATAACCTGACTCCCAACAGTGTGGATTCTCATTTATGTAGCCGTTCAAAAGGACTGGCCTCTTCATCAACTGAATGTGATAAATGCATTCCTTCATGGTGATTTACAAAAGGAGGTGTACATGCAGTAGCTACCAGGTTATGAGACTAAGGGGAAGAGTTGCAGGCTTTGAAGACTACAAAAGGCTATATATGGCATGAAGCAAAGTCCCAAGACTTGGTTTCAAAAGCTCTTAGAGGTTGTTAAGACAATTGACTTGATCCTCATCGGATCATTCCCTATTTGTCAAGAAAATAAGGAAGGGTATGGTGATACTTCTAGCATATGTTGATGATTTAATTATCACATGAGATGATGGCACAGGCATCACTGAGGTCAAGGAATGCCTTGCACAGAGTTTTGTTATGAAGGACCTAAGGTCGGTAGGATACTTTTTTGGGATTGAGGTGGCACGTAGTAAGAAGGGTATAGTATATTCCCGAAGAAGTTGCAAGAAACAGGCATGCTGAGAGCAAAGCCAGATAATAACCCTATGGATCCCAAGACTCACTGTGTGATGAGAAGCCTGACACAGTGGGTAGCAAGAAGTACAGAGGGCTAATGGGCAAGCTCGTGTAGCTTACCATTACCAAACCAGATATTTCCCCTACAGTCGGGAAGCTGAGTCAATTTATGGACAAACCCACTATGCAGCATTGGGACGCTACAATGATGGTGCTAAAGTACCTGAAGAAAGCATTAGGAAGAGGGGTTCTCTTCACCAGAGAGACCTCTATGAGTATGGCAGCATACTCAAATGCTGATTATAAGGGGTGCCTAGCAAACAGGAAGTCTACTACAGGTTTCTGCACCTATGTGGCAAGGAACCTAGTGACCTGGAAGAGCAAGAAACAGGTTATTGTCTCCAAGTCTAACGCCAAGTCAGAGTATAGGGCCATGGCGCAAACCACCTCAAGAATGATATAAGTGAGATCTCTTCTTGCAGACTTACATATACCAGTTGATACACTTATGGAGACAAGATGTAACAATAGGGTGGCAACCTATAACGCCAACAATCCCATGTTTCACGAGAAGACCAAGCACGTAGAGGTCGACTGTCACTATACATGTGACTTGATCCAAAAAGGCCTCATCTACACCACCATGTCTCCTCAGATGACCAGACAGTAGATATCTTCACGAAGGCATTACCACAAGCATAATTTGATATTTGTTGTTCCAAGCTGAGCATAATTAACATTTATACTCCAACTTGAAGAAGAGTGTTAGCCCTTACAGTCTTGTTATGTTCTTTACTTATTTCCTAATTTGGTGTATTTTCTTATTTCCTTGAGAACATCTCTTGTAATTTTTCCCACTTCCATATATTAAGAGGTTGGCCTAAAGAATAAACATCTAACTCATTTATTCTTACCAAATGTAATGTAATCATATTATATTATTCGAAAGGCTCGCTCATGACATACAAAATCCAACACAAGGTTCTTAAAAGGTCGCTCCACTCTCTAGATGATGTGGCAAGACCAATTGAGTAAGCACCAAAGACTAAGAGAATCGATTAAAAGAAAAAGATGGAAAAGAAAGAATGCAGAGGTCAAGACAAATCAGGCTAGAAACCCTTTATCCAGTCTGATTTTACCTTCAGAAATCAAGCCATACCACTACCTAGTCTGGCCCAATTTCTAACCTTACCTTTGACACCCCTTTTGTATCTTGAGGCGCAGGGCCTTAAGGTTCAAATAAATGTCCACAAGCTGATGGCCATGAGTTAACCCACATGCTTAAAGGGTTTCCCCTTGGGGAAACCCTATTGACCTCCTCTGCCACAAACCTTTTTGGAGTCTTCATCTTAAATCTCTAAAAACTTCTTACATGATTATCATGTAACAACTGCCAAGACTACAAGTCATGTTATAATTAGTTTATTGCTCGCGGCATCCTTCGAGGGATTAATTAAATCAGTCCATTGCTCTCAATGGGCCAAACAGCATGAATTAGGCCCATCACCCTATGGATCAGTAAGCATGGTTTCCCTTAAGTCCACACACGTCACAAGCCTGATGCTTGGGGATTTTTCCCTCAACATAGGGGTTCTGGTTTTTGCACTCCAAAATACTCTGCATTATCCATAATTATTAGCCCCTTTTAATAGGGAGGGGAAATTACATGAGTGAGGAAAAACTATCAAGTCCTAACCCTATTACATGAAAGGACATGATAAAAAGCAACACCATCTTTCCTAACATAGACAAATCTCAAATAACAAAATATTCATGCATATTGCAGTTGACCCTCCAGAAAAATATGATTATGCAGAATTGTGATTTTAGCCTTTCAATTTATTGTAACTCTGATTATGCTACATAAAAACATCAACATCTAAAGCAACTTTAGGATACCCAATGCTCGCAAATACCAAGGTTCGAAGAAAGATCGACACTAAGATTTCCGCATAGGACTCCAAGAAACCAATTACTTCTCTGCAAAGATCAAGGGCTACTGGCTGTGATTGAGAGCCATGAATCGGTTGAATCAGATACTGTTACGAAGACTTCATCATGTGACAAGGCAGAGATGCAAAAGAATGCAGAAATTTTCAAGATAGCAGTGCGCATTGTAAACAGGTATATGACAATAAAATTGTTCTGGTTCTTCATGCAGGTAAGCTTCAATCCCAATAAACAACATCATTCTCAAAGGCTGCTGGAAAGAAGCGAAACTGAAAATGTAAGCAACAACAGGTTGCACCAAATCACTTAGAAACAGAGAGCAAGCATTTCAAGTTTCCTCAAAAGAAATACATCCCTCAGTTGCCACAATGAGTTCATCTCACTGGACACATATAGCAAGATAAATGACCATGTAATGTTGATATTTTTAGAATAAAGGACTTGAAGCGAGGAAGACAACAAAAAATATAGGAAATAAGCATTATAGCTAACTCAAGGGAAGATTTTTTTTTTTCTGCTTACAAAAACCACATTGCAGAGGCTAAATAATTTCTCACTAAAAATAGTTACAAGAATATGCTGGAAATGTAAATATTTCCTGATTTAAAGGTGAATTACATACCTGCATGTTCAAAAAAAGTGGCTTGAATAAGCTGTTTATTTGGATTGACGTGAACTTGAGTTTTCCAAACTTGTAAAGATCCATCCTTCATGACAGTGACAAGTAAGCGGAGCATAGGCAGCCACGAAACTGAAATAATTGGCTGGGAACCCACCTGCGTGCTGCATTCAATTAAAAGAAGAGAATGTCACATAAAGTGATTGTTGATAGTGTTGAGAGCCTTACTTTTCTCATCTGTATTTAACTTGTTGCTTCTCTTTTTTATTTTCATATAGTAGAGGGATCTGTCTACAATTTTCCCTTGGCCTCTCCTCTGTAAATAGAGGCCTTAACACAATATCAAAGCAGTGGTCTTAGACCGAAGCTCGATACCTCGATGATCTCTCATCTCATTTTTTCTTCACCAAATAAAGATTGAGGTCTCCTCTTGCAATAGGATTCTGAACCCATCAAGAGAAGAAACCTTTCTCCACATTGCACTAGGCTTTAAGCCCTAAGAAACCCCAACCAAAACCACCATGACACAGCCACATTCAGAAAAGCCCAGCACCGCCACCACCACCGGCAACCACCTCTAGCCCACCAACAAAAGGGTCACCGGCCCATGGCCAACCAACCGAACCCCCTCCGACCAACCCTCACCAACAGGAGCACTGCCAGTAGGGCTTAAGCCTACCAATGTCACCCCTACTCCTATAGGGAGAAGGGGGCCCATCGAGGGCCCTATTCATCCCAACTAGGGCTTGAAAGGGGTCGCCCCAACCCTCTTGCCATACCTATAGTGCCAGGTGAATGTCGAAGTGTTGCTGCAATCGTCAGAGCACTGCCTCAACCTAGTTTGCAGCCGATTCTACCGTTGCTGCTGCTTGGAAAGAGGAGTTGACTCTTCTTTTTTATTATCCTTCATCTATATAGCTACAAACTAAGTAGATGGTGACCTTCATGCATCAATAGTCAAGTTTATCCACTAATTAGTAGTTGTGGGACTCCAATCGTAGGTGATATGGCCTCCAAAGTGGTTAATTCTTTTGGTCAAGGAGATGGGAGTCATGGGGAATTCAAAAATCCCTTTTTTAGCTTGATTGCGAAGTTCGACGGATCCAACTATGCACTTTGGTCACAATCAATCCTTAATGTAGTTGAGGGTCATGATAAGAAGCATATACTACTTGAGTTGGAGCCCACCGAGAAAGTTGGCAAGTATGCCAAATGGAAGAAGGACAACACCATGATCAGAGTGTGGATCATAAATACAACCATACAACAAATCACTACAAAGATTATATATTATAAAATTGCGAAGGAAATGTGTGAAGTGCTTCGCCATACATATTCTCAAGACAAGAATGAAACACACATCCTACAGCTCCACAAGATAGCTCATATAAGGGAAGATGGTAGGTTGTTGGCTCAATATTATTCTACATGAAGTTGGCCTTTGACAAGCTTAATGCATGTACTCTTGTGTGCTCCTATGAATCGTAGAAACTCTTAGGCCAGTTGAACCAAAATGACCAGCATGAGAGGATACATGTTCAGAATGTTATCAAAGATGAGGACAATAAAAGGGTGATGGATTGGAGACAGAAATCCAGGAAACTTTGACTTTGGGAGGGTGATTCCAACATAAGGTTCTTCCATTTGTCGACCAATTCTAAACAGAGGGCCAACATGATTTCCTCTTTGCGTGTGGGTGATGAGGTGCTAGTTAATATAAAACATATTTGCCATGCAATCATGGGTCATTTTCATACTTTTACTAAGAGGAGCTCCTGGAGAGTAGAGGTTGGGATCTTCAGATATGGTGAGGTTGGATGATGCTTCAGGCACAAAGTTGATTAGAGAGATTTCAGAGGTGGAGATTTTGGTCGCTTTGAATGGCCTTAAGGCAGAGGGATCCCCCAGTTTCGATGACCTTTAGGTATTGTTCTATAAGGAGTTCTAGGATGTTGGGTCACACGTGGCGACAATGATCTGAGATTTTTTCCATTGTAATATGGGTTTTGAGAGGCTCGACCATTTCTCTTTTTTTACTCCTAAAGAAGAAGGGCATCGATACTTTGGATAGTTTCAGGTTGATTCCCTTGTCAAATGCAATTTACTTAATTGTGGCAAAGGTATTTGCTAATTGGTTGCACCTGGTTCTCCCTGGTTTGATATCTCTGATACGGTCTACTTTCATTTCGGAAGATCTCTACGTGATTCTTTTATTTTACGCGAAGAAATGGTTGCGACCAAGAGTAGACGTGTCTTTCCTTCTTTTATGTGGAAGGTTGATTTCTATATGGCTTATGATTCAGTGTCATAAGTTTATTTGTGGGAGATTCCTAAAAGGAGGGGATTCCCGAAGTCTTGAGTTCGGATAATGAAGAGATGTATTACGACGACCTCTTTCTTTGCATTATTCAATGGAAGGCCATGTAGATCCTAGATCCAACTATAGAAATGTGTTAGACAAGGTTGTCCATCATCGCCTATGTTGTTCATTGTTGTTAATACTTTGGCATCTCTGGCCTTTAAGGCATGTAGGGGGCCTTGTTTTCCAGGTTTTCTCTGAGATCTGATGATTCCCCTGCCATAACAGTATGAGAATGATACTTTTTTTTTTCAACTAAGGGTGGTCTACGTCAATCTACGCATGTGGCATAGTTGGTGAGAATGTTTGTTGATTTATCTAGCTTTCTCGTGAATAGAATAAAGTCATTGTCCCCTTTCACATGACCAGCACGATGGAGGATGCCATTTCTGATGCTCTTGATTCGCCAGATGTCCAGCCTCCAATCACTTATTTGGGGCTTCCGTTGAAGAGAAAGCAATTAGTGGTAGCTGACTGAAGGGTAGTGGAGGAAAGGTTGAATAAGAGGTTGATTGGTTGGGGTGGAAAGCTTCTTTCCCGTGGTGGGAGGTTGATCTTAATTAAATCAATTTTGTCAACTGTACCGATCTTCTATCTTTCCATGTTCAGACCACCTAAGAAAATTATGTCTAAGATGGAGATTGCCAGGGAGTGATTTTTTTGAAGGGGGTCGGATCATGATGGCCACTTTTTTTTAAAGAATGATGGCTGCTTTTTGCAGTTGGTTCCCTGAAGGGAGATTTGCAGACCAAAGAGGAGAGGTGGTCTTGGCATTAGAAGTTTGGAGATATTTAATGAGGCTCTCTTGATGAAGAGGGTGGTAACATTCGTTTCTGTGGTGGTCTTCTGGAGAGGCTATTGAGAGATTCCTATCAAGATCCTATGATGTGGTTTATGGCCGATCCAGAAGGGTTAGGTTGTCTACCTTCTGGAGCATGATAGGGTCGTCTATACTACAGGGTGTTGCTTTAAATCTTTTTGTACCAAGGATTGGTAAAGCTTGTTCCTTCCGATTTTAAAAGGATAATTAGACAGGATGTGGGGCCTATTCTGATATGTTCCTATGCTTGTTTGGTTTGACTGCAGCCAAGGATGCTACCGTCTCGAACATTTGGGATATTGCTTCAAGTGCTTAGTCCCCTATTTTGGAGCCAGGTCTGTCAGAGTCCTCCATGCTGGAGTTGCAAAGCTTGTTGGAGATGATGCACGAAATTTCTATTGGTGAGAAGCTTGTTGATAGATTCGCTTGGAAGGAGGGAAGGTTTTATGTTTCAAAAACTTTTAAGATATTATCTTTGGAGGAGGGACCTTTGCTTTTGATGTAGGAGGATTGTTTGTTGTTTTGGAAGATGCTTACACCCTTGAAGATTAAGATCCTGTAGTTGTTTAGGCGAAAGAAGTTAGTCACAAAGGTCCTTTGGGCTAGATAAGATCCAAATTCATGTTTGCTTTGTCCTTTCTATGGTACTACAAAACAAACATTAGATCATCTTTTCTTTGCTTGTCAATTATTGATGGAGGTTTGGCAAAGTGTTTGTGTCCAGATGGTAGTGTTTACATCTTCAGGCTCCTGGTAGGCTTCCTTCAGGTCCTTGGTTCATGCTGACACGACTGATTGGGTCAAACCAGTGGATGCTCTGCAATCTCTATGGTGTCAGAGGAATGCCGTGATTATCATAAAGGAATGAGTGTGGGTTGAGAATATAGTGAGGGAGGCGTGTGGCGTATCGGAGCTGTGACTTGACTTACTATAAATATGTTCCTTTTATTTTGTCATTAATGATATTAGCATGATTACCGATCTTCAATAATCTTCCTTTTTCCTCTCAAAAAAAAAGTTATGTTTAGAAAGAGATTTGATTTAATTAGGATTGAGTTTGTTTCTATATTTAAATAGTAGGGTTGGGATTGGGATTGCTTGTAATCTCCTTTCTATATAACTAGGGGTTAAGGTTTTATCTTTTCAACAATTCTCATTTTTAATAAAATTATAGTTCCAGAATTCTTCAACAGTATGGTAGCCTATATTACAGCTCATGTACTCCCATTTGATCTGAGAGAATAAATATCAAAGATCACACCAATAGGAGCACTTCTCTCATGATTTTACCCCCTTTCTTTGTAAAGGGATTCCATGTAAATCCATGTCTTCTTAGGATGCTCTTAATGCTTTGTTTGTCTGATTTCTCTTTTACTTTATTATTCAACAGAGTATCAAAGCATATCATTATCGGGTTTACCATTGCTTGTGCCTTGATTCAATTCTTACCTTTCTTGGGACGTTATTATTACTCGATTTTCGTCACCTTATCCTCAATGAAGGTGAAGCATGATGGCAGTCGTGGAGATAATGCAATACTTTAAAGGGAACAAGATGCATTGGTGGCAACACGATCTGGCTTCCTAGGCCACGATGCTAGGTTTGGACCTCTAAGCCTTCTAAGAAGCAATCTAAGGCCCTAAGACCTAAGATTCCACCAGCAATCCCCCAAAATCAATGCCCATGGACCCAACTAGAGAATGTACACAAAAGATCTAATGAAAGACATGTGCAATCACATGCCTAAATCCAAGCTCATGGTCCACGAAGGTCGATGCAAACATGGCAACAAAACCAAAGTAGGTGTCAATGGGCTAATAGATAATGAATGGACCATTCCCACTACCTATTTCCACACAGAAGCTCCCCATCATCAAAAGGTTGTCGATATCGCTCAACTGACGATGTCAATGAAGGCATGTGAGCAATACAAGAAGAACGAATGCAAGGGTTGTGGGAAGAGATACAAGAGGGGTTGAGGGCAATAGAGGTTGACTTGGCATGCTCCTTCAGGGACCCTTCCAAGCCCCTCCTTATCCACTCCAATGCCGCCATCTCCATAACCTACATCGTAGACATTGTTCTCAACCTCAACCTCAACAAGGGCATCATAATTAGCTCGACCACAACATCAAACCCTAATTCGATGGGGTTCTTGTGGGGTATTTTAAGCTTTTAGCCCTCACTTTTCCTTCATTTCAATATATTTTGTTGTTAGCACTTTAAGGGGAAAAAAAGGAAACGAAATTTAAAAAGGAAAAAGGGAAAAAAAGGAGAGAAAAGATACAAAACCAGAGGTGAAAATGATTAAAAGGAAAAAGAGGAGAGAAGAAAAAAGGTTAAAAAGAAGAAAGATGGGAAAAAAGGAAAAATGAAGAAAAAAGGAAGAGCATAAAAAGGGGGGAAAAAAGAAAGACAAAATGAAGTGGAAGAAAAAAGAAGCTCTTCTATATTTAATTTCTTCTCTTTACAATTTCTTTCCCATGCAATATGGAAGAAAGGGAGTGTTAGTGATGAGCTCATTGAAGACCCATATTACAGAGATTCATTTTTTGAGGTCCTTATGAGAAAAGCTCAATCTTGAATTCAATAACCAGGAGAAAGGCTCTAGTTTGAGTGTACATGTAGGTTGATCCTCGAGGTTTCCTGGAGAGAGGCCTACTCCTGCGATCTCCATATGGGAAGGTACCAATAGTCTTTGAGGTTTCTATAAAAGAAAGGCCCATCAAAGCTCAACATTTGTAGATCATCTTCCATACTTTAGCCTATTGTCAATGTGTTACCATCATCATGCCCACCTATAAGCAAGAATGAAGACAAGGATGCCATTGTCGTCATTTGCCAGGAGAAGAGTCATGACCAGGGTTGCACCATTTATTAGTTGCTGTTCTACCTATAAACGTGGGGAATTATGTTATACAAGCTAAACACTTTATACTCCTAATTAAGGAAGTGTTAAGAGACATGAATGCTAGTAGTTGGGTAATAGGGTCATTTTTTTTTTAAAGTCAAAGGATGGTTATTCGAATGATAACCAACCAAACTCATTTCATTCCAAAAAATTGAATTACATCAGATATTACAGAACAGATCCCCAGAACACCACCTGGGAAGAAATAGATGAAACAAAGTTCTCAACATATGGTCTCTCCCCCCTAAAAAGTGCTCCATTTCTCCTCAACTAAACACCCCATAAGACCGCCAAAACCTTGTTCCTATCCTTCTTGGATCTAAAGGCAATCCCTCTGTCGTGGGCGTTTCCTCTGCGGAACAAATGCCAGAAGCTAACCGTATCTCGATAGACGATCCAGTCGATCCCCATCTTCTGCCAAACCTGCACCACAAACGGACACTAAAAGAAGAGGTGCTGGAGGTTTTCCTCGGCTCCATGACAGAAGGGACATGTGAGGTCATCCAACTGAGCCCATCTTGCTCTCCACCACTTCGTCATAACTCTCCCGCTCTTCACCAACCAGGCAAATATCTTCACCTTCAATGGACACTTCGCCATCTAGAGTAGTCTGCAATCTCATAAGAAATCTATATCCGAGCTGACAGCACCACACCCCAATCTGCGGAAGACTTTTGCCACAGAGAAATCTCCTTCCCAGAAAAAAGTACCATCACCCTCCTCGGTGCCCAACCCTCCAACTCCTGTAACAATCGCTGAAATTCCTCGCATCTCAGGTCAAAAAGGCCTCCCGAAAGGTTGGACACCAAGCCCCATCCCAACAACATCCCACCATTGCCGACAAGTCCACAACAACCCCAAAAGGATGGGAAAACTTATCGCTTAGGGTAGAGCCAACCCCCTGTCAGTCGTCCTGCCAAAATCAGAACGTATCCCCCTCCCCCAATGTGGGGGAAAAGAAATCATGCACCATCATCGTTACCGCTGCCAAGCCCCTGAGAAAGTGAGGCTCTGGGAGGAGGGGACTCCAATGGCCGCCAAGAAAGTAAGGGGTTGTAGCATCGCAGCATAACATCACCAAAGAGCCCCTGCTCCTGTCCCACCAACTTCACAATCCACTTCGTGAGGAGACTGCTGTTCACATTGTCCACATCCCTAACCACCAAAGCCCCTTCCTGAATTGGTTTGCACACCTCCTCCTATGCCACCAACCTCACCCCCCTTCCTGACGACCCTACATTGGCCCAAAAGAAATCCCACATCAAACCTAAGATCTTCTTCTCAATATGGCGCGGTAGTCTGAAAACTGCAAGGAAATACGACGATATGGATGCCAGCATTGCTATCACCAACGTCAACCTCCCACCTCTAAACAGAAGTCTGGAGGACCACCCCGTCAATATTCCTTCCATCCTCTCCAGCAGAGGAATCCAATCCTGTAACCTGAGGCGTCAATCTGATAAAGGAAGGGCTCGATACACCAGCGGCAAAGAACCCTCCTCTATCCCCAAAGCACCACCCACCCTCTCTACCTCTTCAACCGACAAGTTGAATGGGACAAAGGTTGATTTTTGATAATTGATCTGTAACCCTGACGCTACGCCAAAAAACTCCATAAGGATTCTCATCCTTCTGGCCTCCAGATCTGCACCCTCAACCAGAAACAAGGTATCATCAGCATACTGCAGGATCATCGCCTCCCTGCCCTCACCAACCATAAAGCCTCTAACCAGACCCCTATCACAAGCCTTTTGGGCTGCCCACGACAGAGCATCCGCCACAA
Organism: Thalassia testudinum; assembly: GCA_037157565.1. NCBI lineage: Eukaryota > Viridiplantae > Streptophyta > Magnoliopsida > Alismatales > Hydrocharitaceae > Thalassia > Thalassia testudinum. Next base: position 62,265,046 of record JAZHRO010000040.1, read on the forward strand.
GCACAAACAGCATAGGTGTAAGAGGGCAACCCTGTCTGACCCCCTCCTAAGCTGCACCCATCCTCCTACCAGGTTTCTGTTGATCAGGATCAAGAAAGATGATGTCATCACACACCTATTCATCCAATCAATCCACCGTGCAAGAAACCCCCTCTGCAAGAGGGAAACCTACAGAAAATCCTACTGCACCGAGTCATAAGCCATGCTGAAGTCAACCTTCCACAAAAAAGCATGTTTCTTCTCCCTCCTCCAGGTGGCCAATGCCTCCCTGGCCACTACAAAACCATCCAAGATTCCTCTCCCTCAGACGAAAGCCGTCTAAACAAGGGAGACCAAGTCTCCAAGAAGGTCCCTGAGCCTGTTGACCATGACCTTAGCAACAATAAGGTACACGGCATTCAACAGCACAATCGGTCTAAAATACTGGATCGCTTCCACCCCTTCCTTCTTAGGCAACAAAAACAAGTAATATCTGTTCAGTTTGTCCAAACCTCTATTCTCAGCCGCGAACTCCATCATTTGCATCACATCTGCCCCCACCAAGTGTCAAAATTCCCTAAAGAAAACAGAGAAACCAACTGGAACAGGATACCCCTCCTCATTCAAGCTCCAAATCGCTTGCCTCACCTCGACCACCAAGAAGCCAACCGTGAGTCTCTCAGCCTAGTCCACCATGACATGCTGCACACTCTCCCCTCTCCACCTCCAGCACCCATGGACACACCTCCCAGTAAACTCCCTGAAGTAATCCTCCGCAGCTCATCCCACCTCCTCCCTATCGGAGAATGTCTCCTATCCAGTCTCTCCTCCTAGCAGAGGCCATTTGGTGGCAAAACCTGCTATTAGAGTCGCCTTCCTTCGGCCATTGCTGTCTCGATCTCGTTTTCCACTCCACCTTTACTTTCATGTCCTCCTTCTACACCACACGTGTCATCCTCGCCCTAACCTCCCTATCCTCTGTCGAAATAGGGACTTGGTCTTCTTGCCTGTCAATCCCGGCAATCTCTACCAGTGACTCTTCCTTCTTGCCCCTCTTGTACACCTTGATCTCTCTCCTGTATGCTCTTAGGTGGTCACGTAGCATACTCAATTTCTTCGCCAAGCAACAAGCAGCAGATCCCTCCACCTCTATAGAATTCCACTTCACCATACTCCGAAACCCCTCCTCCATCTGCCAAAATCTATCAAACTTAAAAAAGGTGCCAAAGTGTGTCCCCTCATTAGACCGCCACATAAGAGGCATATGATCAGAGAACGGTCTCTCCAAAGTAGACACATTCGCCACAGGGAAAGACTGTTAGCTCCATGTTAGAAATAAATCTGTCAATCCTAACCATTTAAATGTTGTTATTCCTCCAGGTGTAAGCACAGGATGCTGGAATCAAATCCACGAGGCCATGTGTAGCCACAAAATCCACAAAATGTTTCGACCCGAGATCTTGTCTTCCCCACCCTCCAAGCCTGTCCTCCATCTGTAGGGTGATGTTGAAATCCCCTCCAAGCAGCCAAGGACATCCATGGCGGTCTGCAACCACAGTCGTGAGCTCCTCCCACATGACTCCCCTCACATGGGCATCTAATGGACCATACACCCCTATGATATACATCTTGGTACCTCCCACCCTCCTAATCAGCCTCGTAGAGAAGACATACTCCCTGCAGTAGAAATCCTCCAAGGAGAAAACATCTTCCCGCCATCCCAGGATCTGTCCTCTTGAGTGGCCAGTTGCATCAAGAGACCGAAACCCCTCCATCCAAGAGCCCCCAATCTCCTTCCAGATCTGAACATCACAGTCAGATAGTTTTGTTTCCTGCAACAACACTACATATGCTCTCCACATACAAATATAATGTCCCAGCAACGCCCTTCTTGACAGGTCATTAAGACCTTGCACATTCCACGTAAGCACCACATTCATTTATAATAGCTGGGGGCCTCATCCATAGCCTGTCAGAAGCCACACGCCTCCACCATCCAACGCACCATATCATCATCATGATCCAACATTGCCATCAGTCGTGGGGACTGTGGCGTCTTTCCGCGACCATCCACCACCACCCTTAGTCCCTGACTTCCGCAAAATCTCCACCTCCTCCTATAGCGGAGAGCGCCACCTCAGCCACCATGCACAGCCTCCATCCTGTCAAGGGAATCTCCACCACGACATCGGATATCAATGGGATGCTACCTGATTGCTGCTGCGGCGAAGGACCATCAGGATGAGGTTCAGGACAATCATACGCCCCATGCAGGACCACGACCTCCCCCTCGCTGGTCGGAGGGCGACCGGAAGCCCCTTCCGTTGTCAAAGCCGTGCCCTTCGCCATCGCCTCCACTCGAACATCTGCCCACTTGATGCGGATGACACCACACCTTCCACACCGAAAGGAGCTGGGGATTGCTCTCCTTTCATGACTTTGTCGTGCTCCGGCATCTCTTCAACCATCCTCGAACTCCAGGTCTAAGGGTCGGAGGGGCCCCTCTTCTCGAAAGGGGTCCCAAGCGAGAATCAGCACCCCGCTCTGCCTGAAACCACGAGAGGGCTTTCTTCGGGTCATGTAATCGAATCCGGATCGATGCTCAAACCGCATGGGTGCTCCACTGCACATGCCGCAGACATGGACGCCTTAAAAGCCTCCTCCAGCTGCTCATTTGCGAGGACAATTACATTGTTGAATCCCACATAGTGTAAGTAGGAACTAGAAAGGCATGTCTCCTATATAAAGGCCCTTGTACTTCCATCTATTTCAAGAGAAGAAATACAAAAAATCATACCCACAAGGACACTTATTCTGTAAGTTTCTCCACTCTCCTCATAAGGGTTCGTACGTAAACACAAGTCTTCTTTGGATGCTCTTGATGCTTTTATTTTTCTTTTCAACAATAAAACTTTGATTAGTAGATGGATGATGGATGGATAACCTTGTTTCTTGATAAGTCATGTAGCTAATGAGGTTGGGGCCCACACAGAAGGAGTCCCCACCAAACACCTCCACCAATACCCTCTTCCACCATGGTAGGAGAAGGAAAGTGAAATACAGGTACCTTACGCAAATTGAATCCCACAATCAGAAGCCTTAATATAGATATCCCCAACTTATGTGGCACCAACCTCAATATAAAGAACATCAAAATTTATAAGAGTTAAAGCATTCCAGTGCACTTTGTAGCATTACATCCGACATTTCCATACTTGGATGCCTATTGGACTTCCCACCACATAGGAACATTACAAAGAAGGTATCATTCCTTGTTCAATCAATTCACTTCTACTATGCAAGGTCTCATCAAGAGATCTCAAGACTTGTTGATGAACCCCAATCCTACATTGTCCAAATAACACAGCTTGGAAATTCATATAGTGATAAGACACTTGATCCTTAGACTTCCATGCAACTCCATGCAAATAAAAAATTCTTGAATTTTACCGCTCCCTTCAAAGGTAGATTGGAAGGACTCATAGAAGTTCAATTGCTCATAATCACACTACCATATGACTTTTTCTATCAAATCAGATTTTCTTCCTGTGATTTGGTAATCCTACAGAATTTGGAACTGCTGCTGATGTTACTTGCAATGCAAAACGGCTGAAGCAATGTTGATGATGGCTTCAAAAGCTTCACAACCCTCACAATAAAAAATTAGTCTAATTCAGTTATAGTCAACCTAAATGGATAAAAGCCATCTTCTTCGTAAATGAGTAACTCCATGGATGTTTTCTTTTTGAGGGGAAAAAAAACCTTGATTGATAGTATTTAATATAAAGCTTTGATAGTATTTGTCGTGAAATCCTCATAATTAAGAACCATTTTGACATAGCTATAATGAATTTAGTAAATAAAAGTCTTCATTGTAGACTTCTAGGGCAATGCATGTAAAGCTTTGATAGAACTAATTTTGAAATTCTTGGTTGCAATGATTGAGATCAAGACATTATTTTGGGCTCTTTCCTTGGAGCGAGAATAACCTCCACATTCTTTTTTGAAACAGAAGGATAACCACTTAAGGTCCATAGCCATCCACATTCATTCCACTACCAAGCCAACAAAAAGAATTACAAATTATGGGTCCAAAACTCAACCAAAACACATGCTTCTCTTACAACATTTTCAACACACCCTCTCCCTACGAAAAACCAACATATTGCATTGTATCCACAAGGACCACATTGTAGCTGCTGCCTTGATCCAGGTATCAGACTTCATTTGAATTGCATTCCTAAAAGAGGCCCCAAATGCCTCCATAGAGTCAGCAACAACTCCAACAAGCCCTAATGTCTCCCACGGCATCTTAGAAAAATCACACGACCAAAACAAGTGTAAGGCATCCCCATCTCCTTGACCATAGAGGCTATAAATTGTATCAGCATTTGTTGCCCAACAAGTGTAACGCATCCGTGCAACTTAGTAACTAGCCTTCCCTTCCAAACTAGGCATAAAAAGAGTTTAACCTTCAACGAAAACCTCAATTTCCAAATACACTGGCAATCCATTTGTACATCACCATTAATGTTGGTATCCACTCCTCGCAACAAGTAGTAAGCCTTCTTCAAAAAAAGGAACCCCCATTCCAGTAAGGACAGAAACAACTATAGATCTTAGACACGAGCATCTGAGAGCCCACCCCCAACAAAAAGTGCCCAAGAAGAAGAGACCTCATCCAAAACCTCCATCACCAATTCCAACTTGTAATCTACAACTGGATAAAGCCTATAGCCATCAACTCTGCAAAAAAACCACTCTCCGACTGCCAAGACTTGCGCAAACATGGAGTGGGGAGGATCCTAGGCGTGGGAAAATAGTCCCACATGGGGGCTAGGTGCACACAAATCAAGAGGAGAGGCCTTTGTGGCCGGCAGCCCTATGTTGTTGGCGCAGGAGGCCAGCTACCTTGTTGATGGTGGCCAGCAGTGATGATGAGAAAGAAGAAAGAGGGAGTGGAGGAGAAGAATAGAAAATATTATTATTAACTCAAGATATTACAAAGAGGGAAGGCTCTCTTTTATAGAGAGTACATATCCCTATTCTTGAAAACCGAAGATCTTATCCTATTAGGAAAGATCGTATCTCTCTGATTAAAACAAATCACAAATACTTTTCCTAAAAATAGAAAACTTAACTCTTAAGCAAAAGACACCAACTTGAGTTCTAGAACCCATGCCCGACTACCTTGTTGGACTCCATAGATGTTGCCATGAGGACTAGTTGAAGAAAAAGAGTTTTCTTAATTTACCAAGCGATCCCTACACCTATATATATGAGGGCGAGAAGTTACACCATAAACCCACTACGAAAATAAAAGTAACAAAACGTCTCTTACTACAAAACATAACTCAACACTCCCCCTTAAGCTAAAGCATATATATACACATGCTCAGCTTGTTTCTACACTTCCCAAACTGAGGCGAGACAACAGCTAAGTAAACATGTCAGCAGTCAGGTCTGAGAAGGAAAGGCAAGTAATATGAAGCAAACCCTGTTGAATCAAACTCCTTGTGTAATGACAATCCACTTCAACATGTTTGGTTCTCTCATGGAACATGGGATTGTTCACAATGTAAGTGGAGGCTCCTAAACAATAACATAAAGATCCCATAACAGAGACCTGATCCATATCATCTCAGCTGCAGTATGTGTCACAGCCCTGTACTCAGACATAGCACTAAAGCGTGAAACAACATTGTTTCTTGCTCCTCCAAGTCACCAAGTTCCCAACTACAAAAGTACAGAAGCTAGTTGTAGACCGCCTGTCTCCAATATCACCTGCATAATTTGCATCTAAGTAGGCAACAATAGACATAGGTGCCTTCTTCCGAAAAAGAATGCCTCTACCTGGACATCCCTTGATATACCTCAACACCTGCATCATAGCCTGCCAATGAACATCAGTGGACTTATCTAAGAATTGACTTAGCTTACCTACGGTAAGGCTAATATTAGGCCTAGTGATGGTCAGATATAACAGCTTCCCCCTAGCTATTGATATTCCTTTTTATCTTTATGCTTCACTGCATCCTCAAAAAAATGAATTTTAGGATCCATAGAAATATTAACATATTTGAATCCTAACATGCCTGAAGAATGTCAAGGGCATACTTCCTCTATGACATAATTACCCCTTACTTATCGCAAACTCAATGCCCAAAAAGTATTTCAGCTTCCCAAGGCCTTTCATGACAAACTGGCGTGACAAGTACTCCTTCACCTGAGATATACCCTCTGCATCATCACCTGTGAGAAGGTCGTCCACATACACAAGTAGAGCCACTGTACAACTACTAGTCTTCCTCACAAATAGTGAATGGTCAGATAAGGATCTCTGCATCCCAATAACAAACAACACCTCAGACAAGCACTGAAACCAGGATGGGGGGCTCTGCTTAAGACCATAAATGGCTTTACGAAGTCTGCACACACATCACTAAACCTCAAAGCCAGGCGATTGCTGCATATATATCTCTTCCTCCAAATCTCTGTACAAGAATGCATTTTTGACATCCAGCTGATATAGATGACATCCATAAAGAGCTGCAACAGAGATAAGTATGCAAACAATGAAAAGTCGTGCAATGGAGGAGAACATATAAAAAAAATTCACCCCAAAGGTCTAGATGAACCATTTGGGCACAAGGCAAACCTTATACCTTGAAATAGACCCATATGGGTTGTATTTCAAGGCAAAGACCCATCTGGCTCCAACAAGGTGCGCGCAAGATGGTGAGGTGACAGCTCCCAGGTACCTCTGGTAGAACTGCAAACATCACCTCCTCCATAGCTGCCTTCCAGTGCGAATGTAGTAGAGTCTGCTAGTACGAGGTAGGTATCTCAGCACTAAATACTGCAACTGTGAATGCATGAAACTCTAAACTCAGAGAATTGGCAGAAAGAACACTCCCAGCAACACGATACTGTGCACAAGATCGTGAAGCATTCCTAATAGCAATACGAATATCCTCATCAGTACTCATAGAAACAGAACCTGGAGAAACACCCACAGGTGACAGACTCTCAACCTTTATACCTGCTAACATTGTGTCTGAAGGAACCTCCTGAGTAGACGTAGCCTCTAGGTTATCAACATTAACCTGAGAAGTCTATGAAACAAACGAAAGGGGCTTTGCCCTATAGACAACAGACAACTAGCAACTAATAAGCGTGACCCTTGAAGGTCCTTTCATCTGCTGGTACTGGCCTGAATGTGCAGGTAGATGGCTCAACAGCCTAAGAAGGGCTACTACTATTTGCGAATACACCAAATGGTATAGGAGCAACTGGTACAGGAACATGCTCTAGCACACTCTGCACTTACCTGGCAGCAACAGAAAAATAAAGCACAGCTTCGTGAAAGGTGACATCTGCACTGATATAGTGTCTCTGGTGTAGGGGATTAAAACATCGATACCCCTTCTGAGTACAAGAGTAGCCAATGAACACACACTTGACTGCTTTAGGCTCTAATTTATCTCGCCCAGGCCCAAGATGTACAAAAGCCACACACCCAAATGTTTTGGGTGGAAGAGTAAATAGCTCATCATCTGGATAAAGCACCTGCCGCGGTATCTGCTCGTCAATCATTAAGGGAGCCAATCTATTAATAAGGTAGCAAGATGTGAGAACTGCATCTCCCTAGTAGTTTTGTGGCACATTGTTATGGATAAGAAGGGCACTGGCCATATCAAGGATGTGTTTGTGCTTCCTCTATCCAGCCTCATTCTGCTGAGAGGTGTGAGAACATTAGGTTTGATGAATTATGCCATGTAAACTACAGACCTCCGCCAATCGACAAGTACAAAACTTCAAGACATTATCAGATCTGAGAGTCTTGATGCAGACATCAAATTGATTCTTTATCATCAATACAAACATCTCAATCAGTGAACCCACTTCAGACCTGTTCTTCATAAGAAAGAGCCAGGACAATCTAGAAAAATCATCAACCACAATCAAATAATACCGGTGTCCTCTATCAAGAGTCCTACTAGGATCGCAAACATCGAGATGCACTAACTGAAAACACGAAGACGAACGTGGTCCAATAGCAGCTAGAAAAGATCTTTGATGCTTCCCAAGATGACATCGTAGGTGAGATGTGTAGTTCCAGATACATGAAGAATAAGCCTGCGTAATTTATCCAGATAACGATGACCCAACTGTCGATGACACTATAGAGCACTCCCTGACACGATACTCATCCAACACGTTGCAGCCATGGGACCCTACTGAAGCCGGTAAACACCTTCATATCCACTATCAATAGCCTTCCCTATCATTCGAACCTGAAAAATACACCCACACTCATCAAAGATGACACGATAATTCATCTGCTTGATTTCACTAACAAAGAGCAAATTCAAATACAAATCTTGAACAAACTGACACGATTAAGCTGCATAGAATGGGTAACATTAATTTCCCCGTGACCACTAAAAGGAGCAAGTCGCCCACCAGCCACCTGTACCATGCAACCTTGAGAGATAGGTTGAATATGCCTAAAACACAGCAAATTACCGGATAAAAGATTGGAGGCACCTGAGTCAATCAACCACATCACACCAATAGTTGAAAAAGTATCACCCACGACGGTCCCTAGCACAATCTCTGACTGGGATGCTGCCATGTTCACAGAAACACACTACCAAAATCTGATTTCAATGCACCAGAGAAAGAGTACAAGCAACACACCCCTAAACTTCTTCACAATCAAATCTGAAAACTGACAGAAATTGGAGAATACACACCCCAACAAATGCACGAAACGGGAAATACACACCCAAAAAATCTCCACTCACACGTGGTCAACACTCAAGGGGAATACACACCCAAAACAAATAGATCAAAGGATCAGAAAGGCCATGCCACACATAGGAAGATTCTTGACTCAACACTTCATCCCACAATAATCAAGAACCTTCCTATGATGTTCTTGGAGACACAGATACCCTTCTCCAACGACCTACGCGATGGTAAGGAGAGGAGGCAGTAGTAGGTGGACTACTGCAGCACAGCAACGGTGGCTACAGCAACACCAGGCGACACTGCAGCAAAGTGAGGGAGCGCTGCAGGAAGCCGCTCAACCCTAGGTCAGCAGCACGAGGCTGTAGCAGCTACTGCAGCAGCGCACGACAGGGACGCAACAGCGCAAGGCGACGTTTCAGCAGCGCGAGCTGGTGCTACAAGAAGCCACTCAGCCCTAGGTCAGCAGCACGAGGCGGTGGCAACAACTACAACAACGCAGGGCGACGACAGCAGGGGCGGCGATGGGTGATGCTGCTGCTACTACGGCAATGACACAGGCGTTGCCACCGGTGGTGGTAGCGGCATCTGGCAATGGTGGGGCATGAAGGTAGGGTTAGGGTTTACTTGGTGGTGTCACCAACCTAATACTCTGATACCAAGTTGAGGGAAAAGAGTTTTCCTAATTTACCAAGTCGTCCTTACACCTATATATGGGAGAGAGAAAAGTTACACCATAAACCCACTACAAAAGTAAAAGTAACAAAATGCCCCTTACTACAAAACATAACTCAACACTGTCCACGTGACCTTCCTCCTAACGTTCCAACACCGACCAATCATCCTTCCAAAACCAAAAAATTCTTTCATCCCTCACAAGATGAAACAAAAGAGGAAACCCTCAGCATGACAGGCACAAGGATCCTCCAGAAAATTGATGCTACATGACTACGAGCAACCTTTAAGAGAAATTCAATGAGGTACCATACAAATCCTTCATAAGATGATGCTAGAGATTGTCCCCATTCTATATAAACTTCACCGCTTACTTTGATAACAAAGATCATTGAAGTTACCCGAGTCATACACACTTAAACCACCCTCTTTTTATTCACAGACATCATCCCACGGTACCAGTTCCAAAAACCTCCCAACGTGATCTGACCCCTTCCAAAAAAATCTCTTTCTCATGATTTCCGATTTCTTTTTTGAAATAGAAAAGGTATGACTACCAAAATATTACAAATAGAAATACATTACAAATGCATTAGTCCAAAAAGAAAAGAGAGACAAAGCTTCCCTGGCAAGATTTTCAAGACACACCATCTCCCCTCAAAAAATGAGCTAGTTACGCTACAACCATACAAACCAAAGGATTGGTGACAATAAGACCCCGATTGATGGATCTGCCATAGGTCACCAAGAAAACTAAAACTCATGGAGGGAGCCATTCTGAATGACTGGACGACCAAGGGATCCAAAAACATCCTCGACAAAATCACATTGCAACAAAAAGTGAACAAAATATTGGTTGCCATCAACTAACAGAATAGAGGATTTTTCAAAGGAACTTATGGTGGACAAGGGGGACGATGAGAGTCCTCTCGGGATGCCAACCTGCTACTCCCCAACGGAAAATCGACCCGACCAGATTTTGACAGGTAAAACCCACTCCATTTAATATTTAGGAGGGTTTGGGTTTTTAGATGCAAACCCGATAGGGTTTGGGTTGGAGTATGGGGAAAGGTGCCCCCAAACCCGTATACCCAATAAATATATATATATATAAAGCTCTAAAAATTCCAAATGTTCTAAGACTCCCAACTCTAGAAATTCCAAACGTCCAAAGACTCCCAAATTCCTGCATTAGGCAGCTCATGTGACCATGTGACCAGAAAGTGGTCATGAACTCACGTATCTCGAACTTCCAATTTTCCAAATTCCATCTCAACATCTAATTCCATCTCAAGCAACGTTGCAGCGTGATGTTTCATATCCTCTCCTCTCTCTGTAGCATCCAAATTCCATCTCAAGTCTCAATGTCAAGACTTGCTCTCCTTTCTTATTTGATTATCTCCACCAGACTACAGAGTGACTCTAAATTCCATATCTCAACATCAGGACAGGACTCCTCTACTCTCTCATATGATTACTTTTTGTTATATACCATGAAATATGTTTAGAATATTAGTATTTTCTTTTTTTCTTAAGGTATTTTCGTTTTTCTACATATCCTCAGAAAAGTAGTTGTGTTTGAGAAATTTTAATATTGGAATATACACTTTTTCCATAAGGTATTTTAAAATGATAGTGCAATATATAGACCAACATGTTAATGGATACCCGTTAATTAAATGGGTATTCATTAATTTAATGGGTATGAGACGGGTTTTCCCTGATTGTATTTAGGATGGGTATGGGGAATAGATTTGTAAATGAGGATGGATTTAGTAATAATAAAACCCGACCCAAACCGAACCCGTTGACATTCTTAGGGAGAGGAAAGGGGTGATGGGAATAGTTCCTGTCGCCTTCGCGATGTGGTGTGCTACAAGTGTAGAGGGAGAGGTCATTAGTTAAGGGACTGTCGTGATCCCGTGGTATGCATCTTATGCCATGGATGTGGCATCATAGAAGGTCATGTCCCTTGCGTAATGGTCGTGGTGGGGATACTCCTCAAAGAAGATTACCTTCTCCGCCTTGTTCCGAGGTGAAGACTCCTTGGTTGCAAGAGGTGTGTCAGATGGATTCAATTTTGGCCTTCTCTTTAGTAGGTGTTTTCATTGTCGAATCTCCTAAGGTGGATGAGGTACGAGCTTCTCTTTCAAGTTTGGGTTTGTCATCCATGGATTGGAAGATCGCATCTTTACCAAAGAAGGTTGTTTTTGGTTTGAATGATGTGGATATTGATCATCTCAAGTTTAAAGAGTTGATGAAGTTTGCATTCAATGGAGATTTCCGAGTATTTATGGAGTTAGCTACGAGTGTATTCCTATGAGCCCTCTTGTTACGTTTCGTATGTTTGGCATTCCTCTTAGATTGAGAACAGTGGGGACGGCGACATCGTTGTGTTATTTTTCTTGAGTGCGAAGATGTCGTGGTGTTGGCCTTTCAGAAGGAGATGCTACATCAATTCTTATTGAGGGTGAGATTATTGTTGGTAAGCAGCTACCGAGCAAGGAGATCTTGCGGTTTGCTGGATGTGCATGCATCGTATCGTTTGAGGAAGTGAAGATGGAGGTGCGTCAGGCAATCTTGTACGCACAAGTGGTGGCTGTTGGGGGCAGCAAGGCTGCTACTGCTGGTTCGATGAAGGCTACTGAAGTTGCAGGCACTATTCCGATGAAGGATGTTGCTCCAGTGAAGACTGACGGCGCTGCTGGCAGGGATCAGGCGAGGGGCGGCGGTGCTGGACACACTGCGAGGCCGCGGCTGGTTTGGAGACCAATTTCCAAACCAATCTGCCAACCTATCACAATTCAAAATTCGAATCTTGAGGCCATTGTCCTCCCTGATTTTGGGGCAGACAGTTTTCCTTTTTTGGATAATAAATCACATCAGCGTTCTGATATGGCGTTGGGAAACTTTCTATTTTTAGAGAATAACCCAAAAAGGAATGCTGAGGTGAAGCAAGATCCTTTTCTTTTTTGAATGACGTTTCAAAAAAGGAAGCTGACGTGGCAGATAATCTTTTTTTTCACTGAACAGGTGGCCTCCAAATCCGTTTACGGATACGGATGTGGTGAGTTCCACCTTTCTGATAAAAACAGGTCTAAATTTTTAAATGCAGAGGGTTCGTCTGTGACTGCTGGTACTATTTTGCAAGGTGCCAATCATCGTTGGAATGGAGGTCATCATCAAAATGACTGTTTCAAGGCAAAAGGGACGGTTGCGATTAACAATGGTGATTAGGATTGTGCATTTCACTATTCACAGGTGACTGCCGAACTAATTCTTGGGTCCAAGAATGGTGAGTTTGCATGTAGCACACATCTTAGTAGTCCAATGAATGCCTGACTTGATCAAAATGTTGGGTTTGCTGCTGGCACTTTTCATGCTTTGCAGGATGTGTTGGTTCCAATTGCTTTTGGATCGATCTTTGAGGGCTCAAGGCATGGGGAATTACATCGACTTGTTCCTAGCGAGCTTAATATTGAGGAGTTGATGGGTATGGTGCAATAACATAATGAAACCCTTGAGGATGTCGCTTCCGATTTTGGAGGCAATATGCAGACAGGGAAGATCATCAAAGGAAAAAGTATGCTACACAAGTCCTCTTCGAGCAAATCTTCAGGCCCTACTAAAGTGATCTTGCAAAACCATAAATGGTCCTTACTGCTTGCTACAAGCTTAAAAGAATCGCGAGGAAGTCGACAGCTGAAGGTATCCATGTTAGTGTTGAAGGGGAGGAGGTTGATGAACGTGTGGCTACTGTGATTGGTGCAAAGAAGGTTGTAGATGATTAAAGTACTCTCTTAGAATGTCCGTAGCTTTTGTGATGAGGGACGGAGGTCGATCCTGAGGAGGTACTTAGTGGAGTGGAAAGTTGATATTGCACTTTTGCAGGAGACCCATCTAGATAGTTTGTCGTCCCAAGTGAAGAACATCTTGTGTGGTGAAAGATTCATAGATTATCTCGAGGTGAAAGCAAAGGGGAGGTCGTGTGGTATTATTTTCTTGTGGCACAATGATTTTTTTTATTTAAGCTCCTCCTTGTTGGCTGGAAGGTAGGTGACTGCGATGTTCACTAGAAAGTCTAATGGAAAGTCTTTGGCTTTTTCCTCTGTCTACTGCCCTGTGATGATTCTGCTAGAGCACTTTTTTGATAGGAGATTGCTCAGGCCTCTCTTCTAGTAGATGGGATGCCATGGCTAGTCACGATAGGACAAACAGAAGGTGTGATAGATCAACTTTTGATTTTCAGTGTACTCTTCAAAAGCTTGAGTAGATGGATCTACCAGTTTCAGGGACCAGATTTACTTCGAGAAGTAGGAGTGGAGCTGCATCTTGTATTGATAAATTCCTATGCAATATAGCAATAGCAGAATCTTTTCATATAGCAAAGGTGGTGGCTTGTGACAGACCTTTTTCAAACCGCATGCCCCTCACGTGGTGTAGTAATGAGGGCGGAAATTACTCTAGTTATTTTAAATTTCATAAGTCCTAGTTTCAAGAACCTAGATTTAAAGAGTTGATACAGGATACATGATCTTCCACGTCGGCCTCTACCTCAGCTACACATACCTTGGCATCTAAGATCCGTGCTATTTGGAAAGCAATGATTGATTTCAAACGTGACCTACGCATCTGGAAGAGAGGAGGAATGAAGCCTTACGAAAAATTTCCTCTGATAGACAAGAAGAGGCCATACCCTTGTCCAATGAAGAGTGTGAGGAGCATAGAAAAATGCAAGCAGTGGTGTTGGAGGAGGATCACAAAAAGGAGATGGATTGGAGGCAGAAATCTCAGCAGTTGTGGCTTAGGGAAGGTGACGCTAATATAAGATTTTTTCATATGGCCACCAACAATAGGAGAAGGTTAATATGATAAATGTTTTGAAGGTAGACGACAATATGGTTAGCCAGTGAAATCAGATATGTGAGATCTTCCAGTCACATTTTCATACTTTCACTGATTGGAGATTGGCCATTGGCCACTTTGGATATGGATCAGGTGAAGGAAGAGGCGGTGGAGGACCTCCTTCAGGACATTGGAGAGGAGATTACTAGATCACTTCATGGACTAAAGGCGAAAGGCTCCCCAAGACCTAATGGGATGTAGATTATTTCTATAGAGATGTGGGATGTGGTTGGACCAAATGTCATCACCATGATTCGAAAATTTTTTACGGGCAATGAAGGTTTTAAAAGGCTCAACCATTTTTATCTGTTTCTTTTGCCTAAGAAACCTGGAGCAAATACAGTTGATGATTTTAGATCGATAGCTCTGTACAATTCCATCAACCTTTTGGTTGCTAAGATTCTGGCGAATAGGCTACAATTAGTTGTGCCTGATCTCGTTTCCCCGATGCAGTCTGCCTTTATTAAAGGTAGATCACTATAGGATTCATTTGTGATGGTTGAAGAGATGTTGGCTACTTGGAAGAGAAGAAGAATTCCTGCTTTCCTTTGGAAAGTAGACTTTTCCAAAGCTTATGATTCAATTTCTTGGACATATCTTCGGGAAATTCTTAAGAGAAGAGATTTTCCTAACACATGGATTCCTGAGAAAAATGAGGCGCTATATATATATATATATATATATATATATATATATATATATATATATATAGTAACCAAAATATGATATGTTATGATTGCATATATATAATATACAACATATATAAGTGATTAGACAAACAAGAGCAATGCACGTACATATGCACATTGATACATATCATAAGTGTGAATACAATTTCGTATATTTACATATATACATATGTAAATGTACAAATTATATTTATATGCTATACTTATGCACATGCACACGTGTATGTACATATATATTTGCATGTATAAGTTGACATGTGCGTACATACATAGAAAAAACACAAAAAATATGTGTGTGTGCCTATATATATATATATATATATCTGTGTGTGTGTGTGTGTGTGTGTGTGTGTGTGTTTAACTAAGAGAGTACCTAATAGTTAGGTGAAAAGAAATTAAAACCCTTAAAAGCATTTCAATAAATGTAAAACCAGCAAACTTGGTTCAGACGCTCGCCTGGGACGCCTAGCGCCTTGGCCCAGGCACTGGCTTAGGCGGTGCCTCAGGCAAATCAGGCGAGGCGAGCCTTGTCAAGGCGCTAGGACCTCACCTCGCCTCCACCTGGCACCTAGGTGCGCCTAGGCAAGTGCCTTGACAGCACTGGATTCAGCTAATGAAAAGGTGTATTACTACTTCCTCCTTTTCAATTTTGGTGAATGGCCGTTCTAATGGATCCTGGATTCAGCCTCAGCAGGGAGTCAAGCAGGGGTGTCCGTTGGCACCTTTATTATTTGATATTGTGGTTGATACGCTTGCATCTTTGGCTTTTAAGTCATGTAGAGGGCATTTATTCTCTGGATTTACATGTTAGAATGATGGGTCTTCACTTACCCTTACTTTGCAATATGCAGATGACACAACTTTCTTTGTGGAGGGTGGTGGTGTGAGGGCAACCTGTGTCATCCTTGGCCAAGATTTTTGCACCTATTTCTAGTTTGAAGATTAATAGGCCAAAATCCTTGTTTACCCTTTTGGTCTCTCCAATTCGATGGTGGATGAAATCTCCAATGTGTTGGAGACTTCGATCGCTCATTTGCCAATCAAATATCTTGCCCTCCCTTTGAAAGGCAAGAAGTTGGCAGCTTCCGATTGGAACTTTATGGTGGAATGTCTTAGAAAAAGGCTATAGTCGTGAAGTGGTAGATTGCTCTCCAGAGGGAGACGATTGGCATTACTCAAGTCTATTTTATCTTCAATTCCAGTCTTCTATTTTTCAATTTTTCACCCTCCAAAGAAAATTTTGAAAATGATGGATGTAATTAGAAAAAATTTTTGGAGGGGAACAGATTTTGTGGGAAGATTTGCACAATTGATCCCTTGGAACAAGATTTGTAGGTCGATTCTTATGGTAGATGCATGAACTTGATTGAAAGGGCAGCTTTTAGAAGAGGTTTTAATTCCTTTTGGCACTCTTTGCAACCGGTCATACAAGAGTTTACAGCCAATTTCAGTCCAGTTCTGGGGAGTGGGACGTTTTTTAAGTTTTAGGAGGATAATTGGAGTGAAATGGAATTTTTTCAGACCGTTTCCCAAGAGTTTTTCAGCAGGCAGTGGAAAGAAATGTCACAGTTAGTGAGGTATCGGATGCACTGTGTAATGCATGGATTGTTAGGCTATCTCCTGGTCTTTCTGATTCAACCTGTGATGAATTTCAGCAGCTTTTGCAATGTATTTCAGACCTTTGTCCAGCTGCAAATGAAATAGATAGTTTCATTTGGAAGGATGGATCCTTCTCGGTCAAAAAATCATATGACAAGATGGTCTGTGATGGCAATCAGTTAGATGAGATTCAATCTGATTCTTGATTATTTTGGAAGTACAAAGTACCGTTGAAGATAAAAAAAAAAAAAAATTATGGATGCCTAGAAGAGAGAGGATTGTCACCAAAGTCACGAGACGAAGATGGTCAAATGACACAGATATTGCTTGTCCCTTTTGCCAACAATTAGAGGAGGATGTGCAACATCTCTTCTTTGCCTGTGATTTCTCAAAAGAAGTGTGGTAACATTTCAATATTACTACGGTTGATGCTTCTGATGCCAACAACTTCCAGAGTTCATGTAGAAGTCATCTTGATCTCGACATGGCAGGTTGGACATGTGCATTTGCGGTCTTGTGGTGCACATTGATTTAAATGCCGACGGCAAGGTCGATTTTGAAGAACAACCACGCCAATATGATTTCAGTGTCGAAAGACCGGTGTTTCGGCGGCATGCCGCCGTGCCGCCGCCGTCAAAATGCTCACTCTCCCTTGTCCCCCTCACCTGTACAGGAACTCGGCAGGGCTGTAGCGCGTGCGGCTACAGGAGAACACCGCGGAGTAGATCGCGTCAAGATCGCACACGAGGCACACGACCTTCCTGTCGTCGCCCTTGCTGCCCGCCTTCTTCCTCTGCTGCGGCCTGCAGACGTAGGGGTTGTGGCGGTCACTGAGGAAGTAGTTCCTCAGGGGCGAGGTGTGGAGCAGCGCCTACAGTACAGAGTTCATGAAGCAGGTGCTGCCGAGGTTGTTGAGCCCCCGGAGGCCCCACGGGACCCCGCGGCCCGACTCGGCGGCGGCAGTGTCAGGGCACCATAGTGGGCTGGAGCAGCAGTCGAGGAGGCGCTGCTCCTTGGGGGTGGGGGTCCAGGGGCGGAACTCGACCAGTCGCCTCCTCTTGGGGGGTGTAGGGGGAAGGGAGATGGAGGCGGTCCGGTATTGGGAGGCGAGGAGGACGGCGGAGTCGAAGTCCGGGTCGTAGACCTGGTCGCAGCAGGCGAAGCAGAAGAGCTCGGCGCGGTGGACGTCGAGGGCGAGGGCGTGGGGAGGGGAGGAGGGGGACTGGTAGAGGTGGTCAGGGGCGTGGAGGGGGCAAGAGAGGCAGAAGTAGAGGCGGGGTGGGGAGGAGGAGGGGGGGCAAAGGGGAAAGCGGTGGGGGAGGTCGAGGTGGAGCTCGACGCGGCCGAGGGCGGGGGGTTTGGGGTGGAGGAGAAGGTGAAGGGAGCGGAAGGGGTTGGGGGAGGAGGAGAGGAAGAGTTGGAGGTAGGGGCAGGGAGGAGGGATGGAGGGGGAGGACATGGGGAGGAAGGTGGTGGTGGTGGTGGAGCCGCAGGGTCGGTGGGCCCCGCTGAAATAGAGGGCGGGGAAGGCGGGAGGGCTATTTGATTTAGGTGTAGTGGGGCCCCACCTTGTTAAGAGATGATGTGTGCTTGTGAAGATATCCATAGAGTCGGCAAGCACTACTGATGCCGTAGGATGCTTAACATATAGGGACTCCCACCAAGGGCGTGTGCTTGTGCCGATGCCGATGCAGCCCACCTTGTTAAGAAATGCCGATGCCAATGCCGATGCTGTGTGCTTGCTGTAGACTGCCACTACCATCTCTTCCGCTCCGCTAATGCCACTGTCACTGTCATCTCTGCCACTGCTTCAGGCTGTAGCCTGCATCGTTACTTATGGAACTTCTCACCTTCTTGGTGGTGGACTTGTTGCCTGCTGGGAAGGTGGGGGAGCGTCTCCCTGTAGAGGGTGGCCGCCGCACGTTTAGGATTTCCTCCAATGATGACTCTTTTGGAGGGAAGGGGAAAGGGGACAAAGGTAACGAGACGTCCTGCGGTGCCAGTGCCCGCACTGGCTGGTGGCATGATGCAATGGCCAATGTGAATCGGGTGGGGTGGGAATTAAGGTGTGTGCACTGTGTGGTGGATGGTAGTGGATCTGGTGGTGGTATTCTTACCCATATGAGTATGGTATGATCCAAAATTACTTTCCTCAGCAGTTCCAACCCCAAGCTCTCCCTCAAATGCCAAGATCAGAATCATCACAAGATGATTCTAGAAGAACAGGATTCTCACAAACACGTGCAACTAATCGTGCACGTGAGTAGCGTGACAAACCATGCACAGATAGTAGATTTTCCCATCTTGGGATTTTTGTTAGTATGAATGAACATGAATACAGACCGCACATAATGGATTACCAGACAATGTATTCATATATGTCTTGGAAGGATTACTGTGAATACATTCAAAGTATTCATCGACACAATAGTCAACAATGGTATCAATCAAGTGGTGATAGTACCCATGATAAAGATATGCATCCAGCAAGACACTCTTAGTTCTGGTGAAATCTGTCTTTCAACTTCCAAGTCCTGACTTCCCATACATCATACATCAAGACATTACAGTTTTAACTTTTACTTTGAAACTATACACTTTGATTCTTTCATTCTTAAATTCTTTGATTCTTAAATTCTTTGTATTCTTCTATTATTAAATTTTTTATATTCTTAACATGGTAAGAATATTTCATCTCGTTATTGAATTTTAACATTGTATGGTCATGTTGTATATGAATATTATGATATAACACTCTTATTGTTACATAATCAACATTTGATTTTCTTGAAACTGATATCATTTTGACTACTTCTACCATTTTTGTCGGCATGCCCTCGGCGTGCCTCCGAAATGGCATTTTTTCGAGCCATCGAAATCATCGAAATCTGCCATCGAAAGACAGGAATTTCTCCGGCATGCCCACAAAATGCACACTTGCAATTACATCGGCACGGCGTCGAAATCGGCATTTCAAACCTTGGTGGTGCATATGGTTGCAGCATAACGGCAAGGTCTTTAGAGATGAGAAGTGTTAGGTGGACAATGTTGTGAAAGAGGTTCATTTCATGTCTGAATTTTGGCTAAACACTCTATAAGTCCGTTCCAATTTTTTTAATACAAATATATGGATGATTACCGATCTCCGATAATCTTCCTTTTCTTTTTCAAAAAGGAAAAAAACTAACAGTATGCAAGGTGACTAGCTTTTCCTTTCGCAAAAGCCAAAGAACAAGTTTAATCTTTAGAGGGATCTTCATCTTCCAAAAAATACCGTAGTCAAACCCAAGGTAAGTGCCATTCCCAGTTACTTCACCTCTTAATATCTTGTATACTATTTTCACAGAAAAAGGCCCATTTGCCCAGGCCATCTGATCACAAACACCCTCCTTAAACCAAACAAACTCCAAAGAAGCCAATAAATCTTCGAACTCAACAAAACATGCATCTGAAAGTGATCCACCAAGGTAAGGCAACCACGAGCCATCACCTCGAACCATCAGACCATCCCAAGCATCAATAACTGGGTGATGCACATCAGCGGATAAGTCATAAAGGCTGAAAAACAAAAAAGGTAAAAGATCAGAGTAGCTGATAACATAGCTTTTAAAAGAACAAGTTGCCTCCTCTAAATAGCAATCTCTCACACCAAGCACTGAGCTTCTTCTCCAACCCCTTCAACAACAGTATTCAGTCGGCCACACGTAGGTACTTTCCCTCCAAAGGAAGCCCCAAATAAGTAAAAGGCATATGACCAGAATCTGTATGGAGCAGTTGATATAGAATTCCAACCTCCTCATTCCTCATGTTAAAGGGCACAAAGGTCGATGTAGAGTGGTTCACCACAAAGCTAGAGATGTCACCAAACAATCTAACAAGAGTAGCCACATTTTCTTCCTCCCCAGCACCCCCCTCAATAAAGAGGAATCTTTATTGGCATGCTCAGCACCCCCTCAATAAACTCCGCATTCTAAGGGGAATCTTTCATAATTCCAACTCCCTTCTTCTTTCTAGGCATAAATTTCTTCTGGTAGTTAATCTCAATGCCTCTTGCATTGTCAAGAAGATACCCACTCCTTCCTATGAAGGCTCATTTACCATTTACCCTCTACGAAACAATGTTTCTATACTTAAAGATCAAGCTAAGTGATTGGGGATGAGAAAAGAAGAGGGACGAAAAGGAGTTGTGGAAGAAGATGTAGATGAAAAATGGAGGAGTTTGGAGAAGAAATAAAATGTATGAAGGGAACTCAACATGGTAGTTCAAAATTTCAAATAACTCTGAAGACAACAATAGTATTCCCCCCATTATATGGGCTCTATGCAATAGGTTAAAACATTTTGAAGCAAGAACTCATATTTGTCAAGATCCTTTAACTACAAGACAAGTAATGCACCTTTCAACATTGCTATCCAAAAGATATTCAACAATAAAGACCTAGTAGCAACCAACAACCTCCACACCCAGGGTGCACCTACCATATTCCAAGTGCCTCTAGATAGTAAAGCAGCCATCTCTTCTTGCATTGAAAACTTGAAGGATTGATGATGCAATGCCTTAATATGACTCTTAAGAACAGCGTACCAAACTGTTAGCTGTTTACCAGAGATCTTTGGATGAGTCCAATATACGAAATCGGTGATAGGATAAGATATTGAACATGAGCATCTACCTTTCTTCCTAAGACCAATAAGATCATCAAACTCAGATTGTGAGTCTATCATATGGTGTTTAGCTGGCAGACAATAATGTAGTCTGTACAGAAATAAAGGTTCTGCATCAAATAGAATATTTATAGAAAGTATCAAATTTTCTTCACTGGTCATTAGTTGCTCTTCAGGGCCTTGTAAGGAGGAAGAGGGGTTGTAATCTTTATTTATATGTCAATAAGGATAAATACATTTGCAATAGTAACATTCCAAGGCTACCTCTTTTCCATGCTTTTGCATCTTCAATCTTATCAATAATAGCCCACAAGTTCTTCAAAATCAGTACCATTGCACAGTTTGCTTTTAAAAAGGAAAAAAGGTACCATGGCACATCAAACATAAGCATCATGTCTTTCATGAAGTGCGTATCCTTTCAACAGGTTTAGTCTAGCGCCACTTGACCTATGAAAGGTGAATAATGAAGCTTTGTGATAGCATATCATGCTATGCAAGGTCACATACTTTTGATCACCAATGTAGACAAGCTTCCCAAGTCCCAAAAAGAAATGTTGTCTACAATAGAAAAAAGCTAGTGTCATCCAATATACAAATGCACGAGTAACGCTGGTGAATTGTGAGAAAAGAACTTCCCACTAGGATTTGTTTTCCGTTCGAAAAAGGAGCTGGCCAAGCCGTTGGTGGTCCTTTGGAGGATTTGGTTGGGCAGGAATGCGGTGATTTTCTGGGGCCAGAGACCTTACGTGGAGAATTTTGTTGAGTCTATCGACTCCTTGTTTTCTCTTTGGGTTGTTTCGGTGTGAGTGGGGGACCTTGGGGTCCGCCTGTTGTAATGTTTGTTATTGTTGATTCTATTATATAAGTTTTTGGGTAGTTATCTCTCTGGATAACTACCCTTTCCTCTTTCAAAAAAAAAGAACTTCCCACTAGGCCAATTTAAGAAGAGTCCTCATGTTGGCCAGCAATGAATATAATTTGGTTTCTTGGTCCTACCTTTGACAGGTGCTGAGAATAAGGGCATTTCCAAACCCATCGATTTTGTGGGTGAAACAACACTTCACCACCAAGGTTTAGAAAGTATGGCATACACTACTCAATCAAAGGGGTCACCAAATAGCACTTGTGCAATATGAGGGGGAGTATATGGGCTAGTATGCAACATTGCATTTTTCTTTAAAGTTATAAAATAATTATTAAATGTTTATTTAATTTGATTAAAAAAAAATCATATGCCTAAAACATCTAAAAAATTAAAATTATAAACATACACTATGGATGATTGAACAAGAACTATTTTTACTATGGTCCAATAGGATGTGCTATATACACTTTCTGAGTAATGTCTAAATATAAAAAAAAAAGATGCCACGCTTACAACTCTACATTCTATATCTGATCCCAACAAGCCATCAGCTCAACATTTGATAGAGGGATGCCAGTCTATTATGAAATTGACTGATCAACAGTATAAAATTAGTATCTAAATATGTGATTGAATACATGAGAAATATTATTGGAAAATTAACAGAAAAAAAGTGTGTACAGAAAATCCAACAATATAAATTAACCCAACAGTAAAAATTAAAAACTAAAAACTAACGGTAAGAAATATTGAATAAAACAAATAAGAAAATTTTTCAACAAGCAAACACAAAACATATTTGAACCATACGAAATCCAGCAATACCAAATAAAAAAAAAAATCAAGACTATTTATCCAACCTCTATCTCAAAATACCCCTACTCAAACCATCTATGCGGCTCTACCTGCATATGGCACCTGCACCACCTAGCATTACTTGCTTGGGTAACCTAACCTCATAGGCATATGCAACCGCATATGCAGTCTATGTAACCAGCTACTTGAACCTTGGTTACCAAGGCCACTATCTTAGTCTTGGTGAATGGTAGACTTAATGGACGTCAATACAATCAAAAAGAGGGGTTAGATAGAGATGCCCCCTCACACCAATGCTTTTCTTGGTGGCTGTTGATGCACTCGCTATAATGGCCTTTCGAGGCTGTCAAGGACTCTGTAAGATTCATTTTGCAAGAGAACTATCAACTCGTGACCCCTATTTTACAGTACGCA
The DNA here is from genome assembly GCA_037157565.1 of Thalassia testudinum. Classification (NCBI taxonomy): domain Eukaryota; kingdom Viridiplantae; phylum Streptophyta; class Magnoliopsida; order Alismatales; family Hydrocharitaceae; genus Thalassia; species Thalassia testudinum. Next base: position 62,288,407 of record JAZHRO010000040.1, read on the forward strand.
ATGACACAAACTTCTTCATAGGAGGGGTTGGGCCCCCAAATCTGAGAACCTGGTTGTAATGTTCAAGACTTCCAATCTTAGGATTGAAGTGAACCAGTCCACATCAGTCATTTTGGCACGAAGCTTAGAGGAGGCAATTGGGTGTTCACAAATGCTTGGTATTAGGATTTGGGCTTTGTCTATTGTTTACCTGGGTCTACCACTAAAGGGCAAACAGAATACTATTGGTGATTGGCACCTTTATTTAAGCGGTAGAGGAGGCTAATTGGGTGGAGTGGAAGGGTATTGTCTAGGCATGTTTATTTGCAGGGATTGATTTTGAGGGATTGTAAATTGTGTAGGTGGGATTGTGAGGTAATCATAGGATTGTGGTTGTTTTGTGTTTGTTTACACTTTTAGGTCAAATCAAAGGATTTGAGGAATTAATTCTCCGTTTGATTAGTTAGAATATTTGTTGGTGGGATAGTGTAGAGAAGGCTTAATCCCGAGAGGGATAAAACCAAGGGATTGCACAATCCCACCCCTCCCCCCCAGATTGGACAATCCCAGGTTAGTGGGCTCAATCCCAGAATGGCCCACTCCCTGCATTATGGAAGCCAAATGTGGGACACGGAGCTCAATCCTGTGAAACAAATGGGACCTAAAGGAGGTAGACCGTTCCTCTTGAAAGCTGTCCTATCTGCAATTCTGACCGTCCATCTGTTTGTCGTCACGATGCCAAAGAAGGTAATCAAGAAAAGTGATTTGACAAGGAAAGGATTCTTTTGGAAGGAACTGCAACACAAAGGGAGATTTTTACACATGGTCTCTTGGGAGGACGTATGTAGACCAACTGAGCTATCAGACTTCGATGATGCACTACTAAGATAGGCCACTGGATTGGGCCACATTTTCCACATCTACCAGTAATCATCAGCTTCTGGAGAGGGTTGTGAGTGGTCACAGAGAGGGTGAAACACTTTTTTGATCCAGTGCTGGCTGACGGCAGGACCTTCAAGTTCTGGATGAATGACTGAACTGGATGAGGGGATGAAAAACTATCCGATTTAGTTCCTAGGCATTTTTGTGGAGCTAGCTGGTTTTTGGCCCATAGCGAATATTCCTGACTCCATGGGATAGATTAGAACTTCCACTCTGCAAAAAGCTTACAAACTAATTAGAGGGAAGAGCAACAGTGAAAATCTAGCTGTCGGCTTAAATAACTCAGTCAAATGCAAGTTGAAAACCCTACTGAAAGTTAAAATTCTCTCAGTTGCAGATACACAGAAGATTGGCTGCAAAAACAGTTGAAGAAAAATAAACTTCTTTAGGTTGTCAAGAAATCCCTACACCTCTATATAGGTGTGGGAAAAATACATCATAAGCCCACTACACAAAATAAAATAACACAGCACCCCTTACAAACATAAACATAACTCAACACTCTCCCTCAAGTTAGAACATATATATCCATCATGCTCAACTTGTTTCTACACTTCTCAAACCAGGGCCGTGGCAACGGCTTTGTAAATTTGTCAGTAATCTGGTCTGCGGAGGCAAGACAAGTAGTACGAAGTAGACCCTGTTGAATCAAACTCCTGGTGTAATGACAATCTACTTCCACATGTTTTGTTCTCTCATGGAACATAGGATTGTTTACAATATAGTTAGCAACCCGATTGTCACAATGCAACTCCATAGATTCCTAAACATCAAAATGAAGATCTCATAACAGAGATCTGATCCATATCATCTCAGCAGCAGTATGTGCCATGGCCCTGTACTCAAACTCAACACTAGAGCATGAAACAACACTTTGTTTCTTGCTCCTCCAGGTTACCAGGTTCCCAGCAACAAAGGTACAGAAACCAGAAGTAGATCGCCTATCCCCGACATCACCTGCATAATCTACATCCGAATATGCAACAATGGCCATAGGTGCCTTTCTCCGAAAAAGAATGCCTCTACCTAGACATCCATTGATGTACCTCAACACCTGCATCACAGCCTGTTAATGAACGTCAGTGGGCTTATCTAAGAACTGACTTAGCCAACCCACAGCAAGGCTAATATTTAACCTAGTGATGGTCAGATATAACAGCTTCTCCACCAGCTGTCGATATGCCTTCTTATCTTTTAGCTTCACAGTATCCTCAAAAAGATGAATTTTATGATCCATAGGAATATTAGCATATTTGGATCCTAACATGCCTGTCCCCTGAAGAATATCAAAAGTAAAGAAACCAATAGTAGACCGCCTATCCCCGACATCACCTGCATAATCTACATCTGAGTATGCAACAACGGCAATAGGTGCTTTTCCTGAAAAAGAATGCATCTACCTGGACATCCTTGATGTACCTCAACACCTGCATCACAGTCTGCCGATGAACCTCAGTAGGCTTATCTAAGAACTAACTCAGCTTCCCCACTGCAAGGCTAATATCTGGCCAAATGATAATCAGATATAACAGCTACCCCACCAGTTATCGATATGCCTTCTTGTCTTTTGGCTTCACATTATCTTCAAACAGATGAATTTTAGGATCCATAGGAATATTTACATCTTTGGATCCTAACATGCCTGTCTCCTGAATAATATCAAGATACACTAACTGAAAACATGAAGTTGAATGTGGTCCTGTAGCAATTGGAAAGGAAGATCTATGGTGCTTCCCAAGTTGACATGCATCGCAGGAAAGTTGTGTAGTTTGGGACACATGAGGAATAAGCATGCGTAACTTTTCCAAAGAAGGATAGCCCAATCGTCTATGCCACTATAGAGCACTCCCAGATGTGGTACTAACCCGACATGCAGTAGCCATAGGACCCTGCTGAAGTTGGTAAACTACTTCATATCCACTACCAATAATCTTCCCTGTCATTCTATCCTGGAAAATACATCCACGCTCATCAAAGATGACCCGACAATTCATCTACTTAATGATCTCACTAACAGAAAGCAAGTTCACGGATAAATCTAGAACAAACTGAACATGATTAAGCTGCATAGAAGGGGTAACATTAATTTCCTCTTGACCACTAATAGGAGCAAGTCGCCCATTAGCAACCTATACCGTACGACCCCAAGAGACAAGTTGAATTTGTCCAAAGCACTGTAGATTCCCAGATAAATGATTGGAAGCACGTGAATGAATCAACCACGTCACACCAGTGTTTTGAGTATCATCCAAGACAATTCCTAGTGCAATCTCTGACTGAGACATTGCCATGTTTACTGAACCACACTACCACAAACAAAGTTCAACGTGCCACAAAAAAGGGTACACAACCCTGAACTTCTTCACACTTCAAATCTGAAAATTAACAGAAAATGGGGACTACACACCCCAACAAATATACCAATCGAGGAATACATACCCCAAAAAAACTCCGCTCACACGTGGTCAATACTCAAGGGGACTACATGCCCCAAAAACATGCATCAAAGGGGAATACACACCCCAAATATAATAGGTAAGATCCGAAAATACCATCACATCATCTTTCTGGAAGATCCTTGGCTTCAATACTCCATCAACTACGATCCAAAGATCTTCGAATCACACACAAGATAGAGATGTGCCCTCTCTCTGCTGTCGAACACCAACAACAGGAGAGAGCACAAAAAATCAGCGGCTAGGCCTAGACGGTGATGGCAGGTGGCCTAGGCAGTGGTTGCAGCAACTCTTCCCGACATTGTGACCTCCTACTGCTGCCACCACCAGCAACGGTGGCTGCGGTGGCCGTACGCTGCTGCTGCTGCTGGCAACAGTGGCCCTGCACTACTGCTGCTGTTGGCGGCAACCCGGTGCTGCTGCTGCTGGCGGTGGCAGTGGCCTGCTGCTGGCCTATTGCTGCAGCAGCTAGCGTCAATAATCGATGCTGCTACTACTGCGGTGGTGGTCCGGTGCCGACGTGGCCGCCTGTGGTGGTGGTGGTAGCTCCAGCGAGAAGGCTTAAGGTAAGGTTAGGGTTTTGTTTTTGGTGGAGTCCTCAACCTTGGCTCTAATACCAAGTTGAAGAAAAACAAACTTCCTTAGGTTGCCAAGAAATCCCTACACCTCTATAAAGGTGTGGGAAAAGTACATCATAAACCCACTACACAAAATAAAATAACACAGCACCCCTTGCAAACATAAACATAACTCAACAAAGACGTTTAAAAGTCAATGGGCACCTGAAGATGAGATCACTTGTTCTTAAGACAGACACTTCAATTGCTTTTTCTCTTGCTCTTTTATAAAGCAAGTCTAGACCAACTTGGGCAAGCAATGTTGGATTTCAACTCTATGGATGATTTTTGGCATGAGTTGTGGCAAGAAGTCGGATTAGATTTGGAGCATGCAACTTGTTGAATCTAAAGAGTTGCCTTAGCTTTAAAAGAAACTCTAAACCCTCTTTTTATATAAAAGAGGACTGAGTAAATTACATAAGTACCCCCTAAGGATAAAAAAAATAACAAATACCCTTTTACAACTCAACACTCTCCCTCAAGTTGGGTCGTATATGTCAATGAGGCCCAACTTGTTGCTTAGAAAATCATGACGCTTCTTCAACGATTTGATGAGAATGTCTGCAATCTGTAGCTCAAAAGATATACAAGGGGTACTTATCTTGCTTTCTAAAACTGCATCCCGTATAAAATGGCAATCAATCTTAATGTGTTTAGTCCTCTTATGGAAGACAAGATTAGAGGTAATGTAGGCAGCAGACTTATTATCACAATAGAGTAGGCCAGGTGTATCAACCTCCATCCCCAAATCTCGTAGGAAGCCAACCATCCACATCACATGCAACTTGAGCCATAGATCTGTATTCCACCTCAGCACTAGAGCGGCCAACCACACCTTGTTTCTTACTCCGCCAAAAAGGTAAATTGCATTCCAAGTAAGATGGCAATGCCTAATGAAGACCATCTGTCCTCAACTAACCCTGCATAATCTGAATCTAAGTTTGCCACAAGATCAAGAGAGCCACTCGTACTGTTGTCCCTGAAGTGCCCTTCAGGTATCTCAAGATAACACAAACATCTTGCTAATGACTGTATCTGGGACTCTGCATGAACTGACTGGCTCAACTAACCGCAAAACTAATGTTTGGTCATGTAATTGTCAGGTATAACAAGCAACCAACAATACTACAGTACCTGGTAACATCCTCAAACAAAGGATCTGTCTCACCGGTGTTGTGACTAGAAGGTACCTCTACGAGTATCCCAGATGGTTTGGACCCAAGAAGTCCTGCCTCCTCTAAAATGTGTAAAGTGTACTGTCTCTGTGATAAGGATAAGCCAACCTCCTGACGAACAGCTTCTATCCCCAAAAAGTAACGAAGGTCTCCTAAATCTTCGGTGACAAAAGTGAACTGAAGAAAGGCTTTCATTTATGCTATCACATCGATATCAACACCGATCAAGATCATATCATCGACATAAACTGCCAAGATAACAACTCTCCATGTCTCACCAAACTATGTCCTCCTAACAAAAATAGAATGATCAATGGTAGACCGCCAGAACCCCACCTTCTTGATCTCCAAATTGAGCCTCTCAAACCAAGCTCGTGGTTTTTGCTTCAGACCATAAATAACCTTCTGTAAGCAACAAACAACTTCCCCCTAACTATCATAACCAAGAGATTGTCTCATATATACATCCTCAACAAGATCTCCATATAAGAAGGCATTTTTTATATCAAGCTAGTGTAAAGACCACTACTTAACTACTGCAGCAGACAAGATAATCCTAATGGAAATAATACTAGCAACCAGTGAAAAAGTCTCAAGATAATCCACCCCACATGTTTGGGTGAATCCCTTGGCAACAAGTCTAGCCTTATATCTCTCCACTATCCCATCAAATTTATATTTGATGGTGTACACCCATCTGTAACCGACTGTGGCACCTTCAGGACATGGAACAAGGTACCATGTTTTCGTGGTCTGTAAAGCATGAATCTCATCCATAGCTGCTCCCCACTTTGGATCATGGGAAGCCTAAAGAAAATCTCTGAGAACAACTACAGTAGTGATGGTTGGCGTAAACTGCCTGACTCCCTCCGGGAGATGGGAGACTCTAGTGTAACAAGAAATAAGATGAAGCGTACATGTCACACTAGACTCCCTCTGCATGGTCTCCTCTTCCCTATCTAAGGGGGTAACAAGCTATGCTGGCTCATCATTAGAGAAATCATCTACCTATGATCTCCTTTAATACACCTTTGTCTCTTGTATGACAGCCTCTATGGATGACCTTTCTTCTGAGAAGTAGGGAACCTTCTCAAAGAAGGTCACATTAACAGTGACAACACATCTCATACGAATTGGATCATAACACCTATAGCCCTTCTGGGTCCTGCAGTTAACCAAGAAAGAGACATTTTGTGGCACAAGGAGAAAACTTATCCTGAATACTATAGTTTTGAACAAAACATATGCACCCAAAAACTTGCAAAGGCAAGGGAAAAGACCTGCTGCACTCTGGATGTATAACCTGGTAAGGGATCTAACCATGAAGCATAGAAGATGACAATCGGTTAATCAAATATGCTGCTAAAAGTATGGCATCACCCCAGAATTGCCTAAGAACCTTCATATGAGACATCAAGGTCATGGCAATATCAAGCAAGTGCTGCAACTTACGCTCGGCAACCCCATTCTGTTGGGAAGTATGAGCACAAAATGTCTGGTGAAAGATCCCCCTGGAACGAAAGGCCTCTGTAAATCACCATGGATGAATTCTAGTACATTATCACTGCGAAAGAACTAAACAGTGGTATCATATTATGTTTGCACCTCAAACAAAAACTACCGAACAATGGAAGGAATCTCATTGCAAGCCTTCATTAGAAACACCCAGGTAAGTCTACTGATGTCATCCACCATCACTGCAAAATATCTCTGTCCACCAATAGAGGCAACTCTAGGCGGTTCCCATACATCACAATGTACCAAGGGAAAAGGCATTACACTAACACCAGCATCTCTCCCGGGGTAGCTACTCCTGTGATACTTTCCCAACTGGCAGTCTTTACAATCCAGAGTCAATAAATCTAATAATTCTGAATACATCTGACACATCTTCTTCATGGAGGGATGCCCAAGTCTCCAATGCTATAGTAAAAGATCACGAGAGATTGACACAACCTCTGCAAACAATAAAGACATGTCGAAGTAGTACAGACCATCTCTTTCTGTACCACTGCCAACTATCCCCCATATGGTGCGATCTTGGAAATAATAGTGTTTCTCATCCAAAATAACCCAACATCCAAGATCATGCAAATTCTACACACAGACAGAAGATTCATGGGAAATTCAGGAGCATAATATACTTTATCTCTATCTTGGACATAGCATCTACACGTCCAACTGCTGTAACAGGGGAGGCTGCTCCAATAGCCACCCTCACATCTTGGATTCCCTATGAAGTCACAGGATCTTGCAAGCAATCTCCAACCCCAATGAGATGAATAGAGGCTCCAGAGATGATCACCCATACGCTCCTAACCCTCTTCTTCTCAGCAGCTCATTGGGTTGCACATGCGAACCCGGTAGAAACTAGAGTTGATCGTCCTGGATCAACTTTCTCCAACATGAGCGAGAAAAGACTCATTGCCAACCACACTATGCATGCGAAAAGGCTCATCAAGCGAGACAAACTTCAAACAACACGAGATCGGGCACTACCGGCAATACCATCGTCCACTGCCAACAGCACCAGGCCACCGGCGACGGTGCTGGCCTAGTCGTACAATCCAGCAATGGCAGCAGCAGCCCCCCTGACCAATGTCGACGGTGCTGGAAAGCTTCTCTCAAGTGTCACTACTACTGCCATGATCCATTGAGTTTTCGATGATCAAATCCCGCTTATGTTGGTGATTTAATCATCTTTTTTAGGTGGGTATTTGGTGAAATATCGAAGCACCAACCTAGGACCACTGCTCTGACACCATGTTGAATCTAAAGAGTTGCCTTAGCCTCAAAAGAAACCCTAGCCCTCTTTTTAAAAGAAATAACAAATACCCCCTTAAACTCAACACAACTAAAACTATTGCTAGCATCTATGTAATTTGGCTACACGAAATGGCGTGGTGTTTCGTGGAAAGCAACCTTGGGTCGAAAATGTTGTAAGGGAACCTTCTTTTTTTTGTAATTCTTGGAACCAATTGTTGTAGCTTTACAATTTCGTTGGTTGAATAGAAGTGGATGGCTAATGGAGATGAGTGCCCATCATTTTTTCCTTCCAAAAAAAAATATTCTAGTAAATTTCTCAAGTAGAACCAAACAAATCAATATATGATCAAGGTCAAGGAGACATCCATGCTTAGCATACACAAAACAAACCCGATTGTGAGGTGGGTTGCACCTATGCTAAAAGCACTACACATGCATGGTTCGAGAGGACTAACAGCAGACTAAAGCCCAAGTGCACATAATTACCCACTAGAGGAAAGCAACAAAATGGTAGTGCTTAGTGTTGAGCAATGTAGGGACTAGAAAATTCAGTGCCACCAGAGGGCATAGAAGAATTGTTGATAAAGACTAGCAATACCAGGCATTGGACAAACTGCAGGGGGAAAGCGAGAAAAGGAATGAAAGCCCAGCATAAAGATCCAATCAACACTAAGAGATGATGTAGATAAGATCCACAACCATGTCATAGAGGACAGAGATTTTGGTCTTTGTGTGTGTCCTTTTTTTTGGTTCTTTTCAGGGGAGTCACATTCTGATGTCATAAAGGATGCACAGATACAGAGGGACTAACAAGTAGCAGCAGAGAAGACATGAAATCCTACAAGGCAACCCCACTCTGCTACCACATTGAGAAAAGATCTACAATCAATCATTCAAAGGGGCTGAAATAAAAAAAATACCATATTTTCCTTTCAAAAAAAAAGAAAAGAAATCATCTCTTACAAACAAAAATATGTCCAACCTTGGAATCACATTTGGAGACATGTTATTTTCACATCAGATTACAAAGTCACTTACATTCCAATCATGCTTGGGTTAGTTGATACATCCCATGCCAAAAGTGTGCCCCTCCTGTCGCCAATGAAGATCCAATCTAATGTTGGATGAAATGCAAATGCACCCGCACCAAAAAGTTTGAATGTATTATCCACTGCTTCCAAGGTAAAGAAAAGTGTTTAACAGAAGTTAGAAATGTGCTTGTTCAATTGTTGCCTGGATAAGTAACTGCAGGGAACAACGTATTTCTTTTCCTTATTGATCTTACATTGTAGTGTGTATTGCACAGCATATGTCTGAATGTTGTAGGCTCGAATCAAGCCCTCAGCATAGGCTACATACTGATATGAATTGGTAAGCATCTCACTTAATACCAAATAAATAAAAAGAATTACTCTAACAAAAGGAAAGAGGCATACGAGTATAGGTAAACGAGGGTGACATGCAAGGTTGACAATAGGCTTTTTAAGATCTGTCTTCATTTTTGTTGGAGCACGCCCACCTTCAACAGTCCCAACCACTTCAAAAAGGAAGATTGCAGTTTATCAGTAGGTACTATGCAATCCTGCAGCTTATGACAATGGAAAATAAGAAGTTGGAAACGACAAAAAAAGGTAAAAAGGACCTGTAACACTCATCCGCCTGTTAAATCCAAAAAACACAACAGGTTGCAATGGAGTCAAAGCTAGATGAACTTCAGTCTCTGAAAAGGATTGCTCAGTCTTTTTGTCAGCAGAATGAAGCACAAAAGTTTGCTCTGTGTCAAAATCACAAGACCGGATAGTCCAATCCTGAAAGCAAAGAAGAAGCCCTCACACACACAAGAAAATTTTAACAATCATGCCAAAAGTGTAATTTTATGGAGACACCTTGCAATATTTCAATAAAAAGACAAAAAAAAAAAGTAATGCAAGCAAATAAGATATCTCAAGTTGAAATATGTGGTTCATCAGGAATCATAATATAACAAAGCATGTGGACTCCATTAGTTTAAATGAAGGTGCACCATCCGCCCACCATGTTCCACCACTCAAGAAAATATTCTCTTTCATCCCCTGTCTATTTCAGAAATTAGCACGCCTCTGGTGTGAATATGTGTACGAGGATTAATGCTCAGAACCTGAAGATGGCTGCTACAACATGTGGATCTAATTTAACAGATAAAAAGCTAAGGGTAAAAAAAAGGTGGTGATGTTGATTTGCATTCACAGACCTCGGAGGCTTTGTCAGGGTATGGATTAGTTGATTTTGAGTCATTATACGATGATCACGGTTGGACAATATTATTTTAAATGCCAATCTCTTTTACGATAAGTAAAGATGATTCTTTTTTTAGAGAGACTGGAACTTAAAAATTCCATGATGTATTAGGACTTGCTATTTTATGTTTGGCCATTGAAATTGCAAAAATAGAAACTGAAAAATTTTACTGAAATCCAACTTCAAGTACACTGGTGGATCTTGGGATTTTATTAAAAAGGAAAATGGTTATGACTCTTCCTAAATTTGCAATAGATAAAAAATTTTTAGCTAAATCCCACCCAAATATACCCTCCACCACCTGAATTTGGTCCCTGCTCCAAGGTTGACCCCATTCCACAGAGTGAGATAGGGTCTGGAAGCATGGGAGGGGTATGGTGAGGGGTATGGTGTTTGGGGTATGGATACAAGCATCCGCATGTAATCGAGATGGGAGTTTTTTCTTTTCAAGTTAAACAAAGACTGATGCCACATAGCTGTTAATTTGAAAAAATAAGCATATGTTATTCTATTGTTTCTTTCTTTTTAATCATGGGACTCTATAAAATTTTGCTCAAATCACCTATAGCAATATATTAGGCCAAGGAGCATTCAACCCACAACAGATAGAGACTACGTAACAAATCAAATGGCTATGAGAATATGAAGTTCCTATGCAAATCCAAGTTATGAGATCTCTTGATGTTTACAGAAGCCACCAGTGAATCTAAAGATTTAATCTTCCAAAGTGTTAAGAAATAATAATCTTATGTTTCACGTTAATGCATTACAGTATTAACCTTTCCAAATTCGAGAATAATTATATTTTTTCGGCTTATTCATATTTCCATTTGTAGAGAATTGTCATTGTATCGTTTTTCTTATTTCCTTACAGTATGTTGACCTCACTGTATTTTCCCAAATCCTCTATATATTGAGGATTAAGGTTTCATAATAAACCAAGTTACCCATTTCTTCGGACTTGATATTAGAGCAGCGATCCTAAGCCGACATCAGATACCCTCCTTTTTCCTACATAAAATACAAAAAAAACATAAGTTTTTCCCTCAAAAACCTTCTTCAGAGGGAGAAAATCGATCATGCAAAGGCTCATCCACAAAACCACCACCAGCCTCCAACAAGATCGCTAGACCACCGCACACCCTGAGGCAACCCCGCACCAACCACACAACTTCACCGTTGGTGGGAGGAGACCTCCTTCGGTCTCAACCAACAACAATAGCAGCCACAGCAACACCTAGAGGTTGCTATGGGAGCTCTTGTTGGCCAAGACTTCCACCAAAGGGGTCATCCAGCACTGTGCCACGCTAACGACCATTGTCGAACTCTGACCCCTTGCTGAAGCACTACCACTCGACCAGTGAAGTCCCAATTTTCCCTATTTTGGTCTAAAATCAAGTTTTCTTGGTATGTTTTCACAATCTAAGCCGACCAAGGACATTTCTCTAGCATCTTGGGGCTCTAGTTCATGTTAGAGATGGCTTCATCACATTCTCCAAATGTCACATCGAAGGTGAAAGAAACGGTGGTCTCAAACATTCCTCATGACTACAGAGGATCATGATAAAAAGTGCATTCTCACATAACCAGAGCCCAATGAGAATAGAGGCAAGTAATGCCATATGGAAGAAGGGCAACGCAATGATGCGTTCTTGGATAATGATCAGTGTTATTCCCTAAATTGGCAATGAACTCAAACTTTTGGGTAGCAAAAAAGTTGTCAGATAGTCTACGAGATATGTATTCCCATGAGAAGCACTTGCACCAAGTCTTCTAAATTTATAATGAGATGATGGGTCTCCAACAAGAAAGGAAGGCGTTGTCACAAACTCACAATACTATTTCACACTTGAGGCATTGTTCGAGAAATACAATGCTCGTCATACTATCTAACGTTGAAAGGCTCAGAGAGCATGTGGGAAAGAGGTGGCAATCCTTTAATTTCTTGCAGACTTACGCCCTAATTACTCATCTGCATGGGCTCAGATGTTGACAATGGCAAAATTACCTACTCTAAAGGAAACTTTCAGTTTTATGAGTCATCTTGTGGTACCCCTAACCACAAAGGTGATTGATTCTCAGACATCTACACTAACAATGAATTATGGTAGAGGTCGGGGTGGCTCTTCTACAAGAGGATGTAGATGTGGTCGCACCTCATAAGGCAAAGGTCACCCATCTTGCACATTTTGTGACAAAATTGGTCATAGCAAATAACATTGCTAGGCAAAGCAAAGGAACCCTCCTTCTGGTTATAAAGTTGTTGCAGCATAATCTTCTACGGAGATGGTGGCAGTTGCATGTGTAAGAACCTATCGGATCAAGGCTACACTAAAGGGAGGTGATTAGTGTAGCACCTATATTACAATCGCGCAATAAAAATTACAATATCAAATAGGCACAATCACACAAGGACAAGAATTTATAGTGAAAACCCTTATAAGTAAAAACCACTACCTAAGCCGCTAAGCCTAGGATTTTGTCAACAGGATGAGCCCAATCAAAAATCACTAATCACCTAGCTACTTTCAATGCTAGTAGCTAAACTATAATAAAACCTCTTTAGATCCATAACCAAAGAATTTTGTATAAGTTCAAAGAATATATAGAAAACGAGTGTGCTCGTGCATAAGAGTAACGAAGCTAGAAAACAATGAGAGCACACAAAGAAATTCTCTCTTTTTCGTTTAGGCTAAAGCATTTGATTACGAGAAGGGGAATGCTTTTGTTGTTTGCAGTCATTGATAAGCAAAATGAAGTCAAAATTATTTAAAGAGAAACGTTGGGAGTTATTTTAGGAAGATGCCTAATCAAACCCGCAAGGTAATTACAAGATAGGATTTAATTTCGACTTGATTTGGTCAATCAAATTAGTTATCAATTGATCAAAATCATTGTTTATTGATTGATCATTTTTTGCAAATGGTCGATCAAATTGGGTGAGAAAATTCCTTAAAATATTTTGAAAAGTTATGATCAATTAAGTTTGGTCGATCAATTTTATTTTAGAATCGATCAATTGTAAGTGATGATTGATCTGAATGCATAAAGACAAAGTGTATACCCTTCGTATATTAGTCGATCAAAATTTTATTAGCTGATCGATTTGGCAATTGATCAATCAAGCACTTTTTAATGGTCGATCAAAAATAGTCATGAATTTTAAAAAAAATAGCAAAGTGGTCAGTTAGTGTTATCATTTGGTGAATCAAAAACGAGATGAAATTTTTGTCTTAAAAATATCTGATTTTTGGTCGATCAATTTATCGGATTGATTGATCAACTTGCGTAAAAAAGTGAGATGAGAATTCTAGCAAATTGGTCAATCAAGATCACATTTTGGTCAATCAACTCATATTTTGGTCAATAAATCCTACAAAGTAATCAATCAATTTACATATAAAATACTCTTTAAAAAAAATTACGTATAAAATAAGGGAGGCTAATGCCCTACACAAAATGGTCGGTCACACAAAAATTTTGGTTGATCAACTATATTAGGAGTTGAGACAGGAAAAACATTTAAGCCCATTTTTACTTAAAGGTTCCTTACAAGAATCATAGCATGACAAACATAAGACATCCGTGACATTAGACCACAAAAAAAATGAAGTCCCTCAAGCTTTTGTTCTTTGCTCCTCTAGATAGATCTTTTGCCTTTTGGTTCCTCTTGATAAGTCCTTATTCCGTTTGCATCACTTCAAACATTTTTAAAGGCTTACATTCCTGAAATGTTAACTAATAACACGCAATGTATATGGAATAATTTTGTATCGACAAAACCAAGGGTACTAACAGCACGTGCTGAATAGATGATCTTTTGTAGCGAGCATCTCAAATGTCAACCACATCATTTGCTAACTCACAGCCCAACACTGCTGCATTTACCAACCTACCAGGTACAATGGTTGTGATTCTGCACAATCTCCTAGTTGTGACCCTGACTGGTTAATGGGCTCTGGAGCTTCTCAACACTTATGTGCTGATCAGGGTTCACAGGACTACAATCCTGCTCAAAGTCCTTTCTAACCTTATGGACTGATATAGGCTTCTCAACAGTTTTCTTTTCAAAAAAGAATGTCCCCATGTGGTCATTGAGGCATATGACATTGTAAAGCCATAAAATATATCTATAAATGCATGATACTCCACCAATATGCAGTGCACTCCAGAAGGAGGGCCATGGGCTGACAGTGTAGGTAGAGAATATTAATCATCCAAAAGTGTAGGATCCAATGAACAGCAGTGGAGTGAAGGCTGGAATTGTTTGCATCCAAGTGATAAGAAGCAACTAGATCCTTAACAATGATAATAATGAACCATTGTCCCTGAAATAAGAACTCATAACAGTGTTTGTAAACCGAGGGTTAGGTCAGATATGAACTGTGTGATTCCTGCAGAGCTAAGGAGTCCACACCCTGCACCAGTTAGTTGCCTATATAGTAACATTTTTTTTCTGAAAAATAGAGAGTTACATCTTCTTTTTTTTTTTTGAAAAATATATAGTAACATCCTTATTCTCCCACTTAGTTAGGGTGATTCGTAATTTGTATAGTTCTCTTTTTCCTAAGTTCTGTGAGGGAGGAAATACAAATGGGGGCAAGAGTAAAAAAGCATTTCATTCTAAAGAAAGAGGTTTCTAAATATCTAAGGTTAATTTTTCCAATTAAATCTTTTCAAAAAAAAACTAAACGTAGACACTTATGGTGATGTCATGCATACAACCAATGCAGATTGGTTAAAATGGAGAAGAGCTCCCAAGCAGATTCAACAGTAAAGCAGCATCGTCAAGAACTGCAATACCATACCGACTTGAATGTTGGGTTGTCAATTTTAGGCATGTCTGTGGAAGAAATAAAACTGACTACAAAACTAGGGATAGAATCTTTCTTCTTTTACGGATTGAATCTAAAACGAGATTGGCAGGGAAAAGGATGGTGTGCCACAAGTAAAGGACAAAATTTCATTTAAAGACAGCCAAGCATCAAGAGCAAAGGCCTTCCTTGCATCCCAAAGGGCACGATTAGAATTTTTGTTATTTATTTATTTATATATTGTTGTTTTTAGGCAGAATAAATTAGATCAACCCTCCAAAATTAGTTCATTAGTTTAGGAAAGTTGCATCTCTCCTGTATTATAAGTGAGTGGGATCACTTATTTCCTCATTTCATGGAGCCCTTCTTCTATGCAGAGGGGTGCTATTTTTTTTCTCAAGGACAAAAGGTGCAGTAGGTTAATCAAAGCTGAATAAATTGAAAATTGAAACCCTTCCGGTGTTATCTTCCCTCTTGCCCTATTTTCACATTTCAAGTGAATCTCCACACCCTCACCATCGAAATCCCACACAGCTCGGCGTGTTCCTCTTCTTCTTCTTTGACACTTACCCAACCCATTCTTCTTCAACTGCACCAATTTGCACTTTGGACATCATTTAGACAGGGGAAGGCAAATCATTTTTCCCATGGATTTCAGGATGAAGTGGGAGATAACATTAAGTTTTGGCTGTCATCTGATCTGCAGAAAAATGGCACCATCTTGTGGGGCTAGACCTTGGGTCAAAAATATTATCCAATATGTGGTGTATTTGGCATCATCAAGTTGGAGTGCTGTAAAATTTACTTGTAAAGCATTTTTGTTTGATAAATTTCGATGACTTCCATGTTCAAATCTCAAGTTGGCATCCTTTGGCAAAGAAAAGAAAACTCTTTTGAACAAGTTAATCTTCAATATGTCTACTGGCAAGAGCGATCACCACAAATTATAGTAGAATATTCATCCTTTCCCTCTTAGGAAAGAAATTCCACAGTATCTTTCTAACAGGATTATCTCTATAATAAGTTGGAAACTTGCGATCTTATCACCCCACTTAGATTACAACATTATTCAATTGCCTTGTTCATTTCAATTTACAAGAATCCTCGCTAATGTGTTACTTGGGTACTCAAAAGATATTACAGGAGATCCACAAATAAGGTCTAGATTAAGGAGAGGAAGGAATTAAGACAGATGAACGTTTGGTTGTTAGGCTCCTTCCAAAGACCCACACGTGTTTAGTCCCACCTTGTCTAAGAGATAGCTTGAGAAGACTATAATAGTCAGTAAAAAGCTCTTGTATCCCCTCATTCCTTAAAGAAGAATAAATAGAATATCTTGCCCTTAGGGCTCCTCTCCCATGATTTTTTTTTCATCCTCTCCCACTTATAGCAGTTCACATATATTGGCAATGATGAGAAAGTTTGACCCAGAGAGGCCCGGCTTCATTGGATTTGCAACATTTTTTCCTTTTGAAAAAATTTGCAACAAATTTTATTCTGTTAGCGTGAAATAAAGCCACGTGGCAGCAGCTTTCGATGGCCATGTGGCAGAGTCACAGGGCCCACTGTTGGGCATGTGATGTGTTTGTGTGTGCGTGGGAAAAATAAGTTTAGGTTTAGTTATTTTCCAAATTTATTTTATGTCACTTGAGGCAAATTTGTTGGAGTCCAAATTATGATAGATTAATTTTAGAAGTAATTGACTGCAATTGAATTTGTTTAGGACATTCAATTCCTAGATTTATTAGAATTATAATTAGGATTGGTTCTCTTTAAATAGAGGTTTATTTGAGTTACAATAAAATAATTCTACATTTATCAACTCCCTCCTCTCTCTCTTCATAGCCGTCGACCTCTCTCTCTCTCTCTCCTCTCTCCATGCGCCAAGTCCAAGAAGAAGGGCTCTTCCACATGTCGCAAATCTTCACATGATATCAGAGAGAACCCTCCTGGCCTATTGGTCACGCGTGTTAAAGAGAGAAGACAATCTCTCTCCATCCACGACACATGAAGCTGGGTCGAACGTCGAGCACAAGCCAAGTCAAGTTCATGTTTGAGGCGTGTGAACCTTTCACACACCCAGGAAAGCCAAGCAAAGGACATTAGCTCTGGGACATTCAAGAAGAGACATAGAGATCTCAAAGTTGAAGCTCAGGGGATGCGTGAATCTCTCACATACCAAGGAATGCCAAGCTATAGCACTTGACTCCTAAACGTACAAGAAGGGGCACAAAGACCACCCAAGTTGCGGCTATGGCTGATGCAGAGGCCTAAATCATCTACAATCTCCATGTTATCATGGAGATCACACCTAAAAATCACAAGGGGACTAAGGCAAAGAAGTAGGAAAAGAGAATTACATAGTCATATTTGCATCCGCAAATTTAGAGAGGCTCCAGGCATTAATCACGAAAGAAATGAAAACTATAACCACAACAACGACTTTCGAGGTTGTCAAAGAAGTACTGACAACTGAGGTTGCAGAGGACTCGCAATTACACCAAAAGATACATTCAAAGAAGATCCAAGAGCATACATGGATGTGGATAGCCTCACAAAAATTCAAAAAAAAAAAAATCACGCAAGTCTTCACCCTCTCCAGCTTCAACTTGAGGGGGCGTGTTAGCGTGGAATAAAACCATGCAGCAATCGATGGCTACGTAGCAAAGTCGCAAGGCCCACTGTTGGGTGCGTGATGTGTTTGTGTGTGTGTTGAAAAAATAGGTTTAGGTTTAATTGTTTAACAAATTTGTTTTGTGCCACTTGAGCCAAATTTGTTAGAGTCCAAATTAGGATAGATTAATTTTAGAAGTAATTGATAATAATTAAGTTTTTTTAGGATATGTAATTCCTAGATTTGGTAGGATTACAATTAGGTTTGGTTCTCTTTAAATAGAGACCAAAACCCACTTGATTTATTTAAGTTGCACTAAAATAATTCTACATTCATCAACTCCCTCCTCTCCTCCATAGCCGTCGACCTCACTCTTTCTCTCTCCTCTCTCCACACGCCAACTTCAAGAAGAAGAAGGACTCCCCCATGTGCTGCAAATCTTCATATATTGCATTGCTGAACATATTAGGGAACAAATTCTTTCATTTCTGCTGATTGGTGTGGGAAAAGAGAGAATAGAACAAAAATTGGGAAGAAGGTGGACTTGATGACCTCCACAAAGTTTTGGGACAATTGTTCACGACTTGTAAAGATTATAGAACTTGTTGTTGTGTTACGGATGCTTGATGGCAATAAGAAGCCAATCTCATCAAGTATTTACGTAGTAATGGAGATAATGAAACAAAATACTGGTGGTAAATCAGCTCAGCAGTGCCTCAAGATCATTAACGAGAGATGGTCTAACATACTCTCACATCCACTCCATAGAGTTGGTATGGATTCAACAAACTATTACAATTTATAGACTTTTCACTATTATTTTATAGCAATTAATCTTAGATCTTAATTTTACAACATAATATCTAAATCCAAAGTATCACTATAAGTATGAATTTTGTAGTGACCATAAACTTCTCAACGTAGTGCAAATAATTATCTCTAAACTTGTTAAGGGCATCCGACACCAAATTGATTGCATAAATGAGACAACAAATTAAAGCTAAAGGCTAAAGCCAGGCTTTCAATCTTTTAGTTCCATTATAGAGTCCATACACTAAATCGATCTCAATAGAGATAGAGCCAAGCATGCTCAGAATAAAACTTTTCCCAATATGCTCATAACCTACGGTAAAGATATGTTGTGAATTTATTTTATTTTTTTGAAAGAAGTGAATTTATTTTATAATTCACAATAATGAGTCATATAAATTAATTGGTTCGATTTTGAAGGGTTAGCACAGTGATAAAGCCTTTCATTAGCATTTAAGGGATCATAAGATCAAGTCTCATAACCCACACATTTACATACTCAAAAAATAAATTAATAAGTTCATTTTTCTACTACAACTAAATGATGGAACTTATATTATATCGATGCTTCCGATCTTAAAAAAGTTACCATTAAAATTTATCTCAAACAGAATTTGCAGAAAGTTGTGAGAGGAATTGGAGCACTTTCAACTTGATTCAATCTCAAAGGAGAAATCGTTCCAGTAATGACAAGTTGATGGATTTAGTTTTTATCCATTATACAATCAAATTAAGGATTAAAAGCATACAAGGAGAGAATAAGTAAGAATACATGAAACATATTGGTGTGGCATATATTTTTGGAAATAGAGATGATGAAGACATCTTACAAGCAAGGGTGCAAAAATCCATCCTTGCGGCTAATCAATCGACCGCATAATCATATGCGATCCAAAAACGAATCAAGTACTTATATTCGACCCTATAGTCAATCTACCCGATTAATCGATTGTTTATCCAATTAATCAATTGATTAATCAACCAAGTATATTTTAAGATTTCAATTTTTTTTAGCTTTAATGTACGTGCAATGCACTCCCAAACCAAAACTCGACTAAACCCGACGCCTAAATGCACCCAACTAAATCCGACTTCTCCCATTACCCCAAGTTCCCAATGCACGAAAGCCTCAACCCCAAACAAAACCCTCAGTCCTGGGTCCCACTTCTTGTCTCATTTACCCCAACTTTTCTTTAGAATTATGATACACCAATCTTAGTTTATTTGTCTTATTTTATGTGTTGTGACATTGATAGCAATTTGTTAGAAGCTATATTGAGAGAATATATATATCAAAAAAATAATATTAATATACATGTGAAATATATATATATGTGTATGTGCGAGCGCGCGCGCTTAATATGCATAATGATGTATATAATTATATTTAAACTTTCACATATTAAAATATACTACACCCTAATTAATCACCTGCATACCGCATACTCCCTGGTCGATGATCTCACTGAATAAATATCGATTGTTGATTTCGCCAACTATGCTTACAAGCATGGTTAGATGGCAATAAAGAAACCATGACTTTATCAAAATAGAGAGCGGATAGCAAATCAAACGGTGCAGTTGCTGATGAATTTTCTACTAGTAGGTCTTGCAAAAGAAATACCCATGGAATTGAAGGAGAGTCCAAGTGAAGAAGAGGATGGCTCACCTTCTACATCAAAGGATGATTGTGGCGGTGGTGGTGCGGATGATGATGACGATGACGACGATTATGACAATGATGATGCAGTTTACATGATCATTGAATCTAATGAACCACAAACTATTGGAGGAGGTAGGAGACATCGTCCTAGTAGGGCTAAAAAGGATGCATGTCAAGAATATCAACAGAAACATACAACTATACATAAAGACCCCTTACGAACTCTTGCTTTTGACAATAATGTAAATTGATTGTAATGATTTAGTTTCATTAGAAACCCTAGGACTCTTTTATATAGAAAGAGATCGTAGAATCAATGGTATAAAAATGTCCCTGAGGGTCAAAACACCCATAACCCTTGTAATAAGAGAAAATAAAAGACTGCATATGATAACACTCCCCCTTAAGCTGCAGTATAAATATCTATCATGTCCAGCTTGGATATACAAGAATTAAATAAAGATTTAGCTAAGGTCTTGGTGAAAATATCTGCAATCTGCCCCTCAGATGCAACAAAAGTGGTATATAGCAACCCCTCAACATGCTTTGTCCTCTCATGAAATGCTGATTGTTGGCAATGAAGGTGGTTGCTCTATTATCACATCACATCTCCATAGTAATAGAAAATTCCACCTGTACGTCAATAAGTAAGGATCTGATCCACATCATCCCTACAGTCGTCTAAGCCAAAGCTCTGTACTAAGACTCGGCACTGAATCTCGCAACTGTGTCATGTTTCTTGCTCCCCCATGTGATCAAATTTCCTTCTAGGAAGATGCAAAACCCAATAGTGGATTTGCGATCCACAAGACATCCGGCATAATCTGCATCAGAGTAACCAACCAACATCATAAAAGACTCCTTGGAGAAAAGAGACCCTTACTAGGAGCCTTCTTAACATATCTAAGCACCATCAATGCTGCATCCCAACGCTAACGTGTTGGCTTGGCCATGAACTAACTCAATCCTCCAACTGCAAATAAGATATCTAGCCTCATGATAGTGAGATACAACAGCTTGCCCACCAGTTGCCTGTACTATCTGTTGTCCACAACCTGTGCATTCTCATTATTGAGTGACACTTGGGATCCATAGGAATATTGGCCTCCTTGGCCCCAAGTATACAACCTCCTGCAGGATATCTAAAGCATACTTCCTCTGAGACAAGACCGCCCTTCATGTTGTGAGCAACCTCAATACCAAGGAAATACCGTAAAGCTCCCAGGTCCTTCATGACAAACTACTATGCTAGGATACCCTAAACCTCAGCAATACCTCACTCATCATCCCCTATGATGATTAAATCAACATAAACAAGTACCATAGTACCTCGTCTAGTCCTCCTGACAAAGAGTGAAAAATTAACTATCGATCTCCCGAATCCAACTGCCTCCACAACCTGTAACAACCTCTGAAATCAAGCTCTGGGACTCCGTTTGAGGCCATATATAGCCTTCCTTAATCGACATACACACTCCTAACTCTCAAAGCCAGGTGGCTGCTGAATATAAACTTCTTAGATATCACCATAAAGGAAGTCATTCTTCACATCTAATTGATACAAGGACCAATCTAACTAAATTGCTACTGCAACTAACACCCGAACCGTGGGAAGCCTCGCAATAGGGAGAAGGTATCAAAGAAATCCACCCCATAAGTCTAGGTGAACCCCTTTGCCACGAGGCGGGCTTTGTACTGAGCGACACCACCATCAGAATTAAACTTCACAGTAAATACCCATTGACAGTCAACTAGTGCAACACCATCAGGAAGTGGAGTGAGCTCCCAAGTCTCACGAACTTGAAGAGCAAACATCTCATCCTCTATGCCTGCCTGTCATTTTGGATCAAGCATGGCCTCACGCTGAGTAGTAAGAATCTACGTAATAGCTAGTGCCTACGCGAATCCAACAAATCCATGAGCTAGACTATTAATGGCACGTGCCCCCACCGTGAGATAAGTAATGCAGGTCCATGGTCGCTTTCGAATGGCTATCGGAAGATTAAAATCATCACCTAACACATCACCTATTCTGTCCCTATGACCATCACATAGTAAACATACTTCAGTGTCTAAGGGACTCACCTGATAAGCTGATGGTGAAGGCGAGGGTGGGAGTCCCTGATAAGTAGTATGAGGGCGGACATATGTCTAGAGTGACTCATTCAGGCGTAAAAAGGGATGCGTAGCAGGAGGTGGTGGTGGCATAGTAGAGACATGAATCTCAGGAAAGCTCCCAAAGCGAATAAGAGTATATAGCATAGGCACCATATCACCCTCATGAGGCATCTCAGCAGCCATCACAAAAAAGAAAGGTACAGCTTCATGAAAGGCAACATCCGCAGAAACAGTACCAAGAAGTAAGCGGATCAAAACAACGATACCCTTTTTGTATCCGGGTATACCCAAGAAAAACGTACTTAACTGCGCTTCGTGGTAGTTTATCCCGACCCGATCCCAACAAATGGACAAAGGAACCACAACCATAAGTTCGAGGGGTGACGTGAAACAGGGGCCAATCAGGATACATAACTTGTAAGGAAATCCGCTCATGTAATGCAGCATTAGGCATCTTATTGATCAAAAAATATGCAATCAAAACAACGTCACCCCAGTAAAGACAGGGAACCGAATGGTAAAACAACAAAGTACAAGCAACATCAAGAACATGACGATATTTCCTCTCAACAACACCATTTTGCTGAAAAGTGTGTAAGCACATGGTCTCATAAATAATGACATAACTTCAAAAGAAAGTACATAAATGAGTAGTACCAAACTTCAAGGCATTATCAGACCGCAAACATTTCACAAATTAAGAATGCCGCATTTTTATTTCCTTAACAAAGTTATCAATGATTTGTCCAACATCAGACTAATTCTGCAAGAGAAACATCCAGGAAATACGAGAAAAATCATCCACTAACAGAAGATAATATCTGTTTCCAAGTCAATCAAGAGTGTGACTGGGACCCCCCACATCCATATAAATCAAGTCAAAAACAGCAGCAAAAGAAACAGAGGTAGAACTAGGAAAACTAGCCCTATGATGTTTGCCCAACTAACAAGCATCACAGGTGAAAACAGTAGTGGAGGATATGTGCGGAAAAATCCATCTAAGGCGGTCAATAGGCAAGGAACTAAGACAATGATGCCACTGAAGAGGGGATCAAGGGGAAGCAAGGCCCCGAGTACCAGAAGCAGCAACAATGGTCTGACTCAAACGATACAACCCCCTTTCCTCACGCCCTCAACCAATCATCTATCCAGTGAGTTTATCCTACGAGACATAAGAAGATGCATCAAAAACGACTCTTCAGTTCAGATCCCTAGTAATACTGCAAACAGACAATAAACTCAAGGGAAAATCCGACACATAAAAGACATCTGCAAGTTTCAAAGTAGGAGATAGAGGCATGTCTCTCTTGCCAACCAATGGCTTATATCTCCGATCTGCCACCTGCATTGTCCTGGCTAGTGTAACAAGGGCTAATTGAGAGAAAGCACCTCTATCGCCACATAGATGCATAGATGCACCTAAATTAATCAACCAATCACCAGAGGACAAGCATAAAGACATACCAGCTGCAGGTGCCCGTGAGGAGGTAGCAATAGCTGCAGTATCTAAAGGCCGGGAGGATGATGCATGTGTCAACTTCGCAATCTACTGTCGCTGAATCTCAATCTTTGTACTCTAGGAGCTCACATCAAGACTGGTGGGCACTCCATCTATAACCTCAGTTGCCTGATTAGCCATGGGTGACCTACCGTACTTCTGCCAGCATGTAGCCTCTGGATGACCAAGTCTGCCATAATAAGTACACGATGTCTTGGTACGTGCACCAAATGAGCATCCGCGTCCACGACCACGTGCAGGGGAAGGAGTACCCCTGCCACGTCCACAGATCGCTGCCAGTGCGGACGTCTAAGTACTAGTGTCTGGAGCAGGAGTACGAACTACAACTCTGCTGACTCTACTATTAGCCTCCTCCAGGGTAGGAAGCTCAGGAGCAATAAGAATTTGATCTCTGGTAGCTATATACTCAGGTACAAGACCTGCCAGGAAGAGAGACGGCCAACTGTCTCCAAAAATCCCTCTAAGAATCACAGGCACACCCCGGCAGATAAGAGTGATACCTCTCTAGCATTCCCTTCAAGAAAGAATAGTACTGTGACAGAGTGTGTCCTTCCTAACGCAAATAAAAAAGGTCGTAGAAGACCTGAAAGACCCGTGCAGAGTTATTGGCATGTAAGTCTCGCGCAAGGACCCTCACATCTTCTTTAAGGTGTCGTAATACATGATCTCATCCCCTATACAAGGAATAATTGTCTGCATAAGCCACGTAGAAACCATGGCATTGCTCTATCCCAGGTGGCATTGGCGCCAGTCTTGCTCTCAGGCTCCGGATCTGTAAAAATGTGACTCTTCCCATGACCCCTGACGGTCATGAGGAAAGTCTAAGACCACTGTGGGTAGTTGGTCTCGTCCAACTTAACAATAGGGCCAAAAACGGATTCTTCAGTACCCCAGTATCCAAAGAAGTACCTGAATTCACCTTAAACTGATCATCTGAAGCCATCCTTACAATTTTTGAGCTGCAATCAGACATCAATATCCAAGAGATCATCAATCAAACCTGAAACATGAAAAATCAAATCTGCATCTTCACAAGAAATCCCCTTAGACTAGCCTAGGACTAGCCCAGGTGTAGGGAGACCACCCGAAAAGGCCCCATGGAGATTTCCCCCCTTCCATAGGAGAGGAGACTAGCCCTAGAGAAAGGCTACAGTTCCCTTAGGTCAAGCTGCAGGTAGAGAATCAACACCAGAGCCGTTGGGTTGCCGGAGCACCGCTGTCGCCACACCTGCTCAAGTTAGGCAGCATCGCTGCCAAATAGTCGCCGCTGGGTGTTAGCGGCACAACTCCCTCGGAGCACCGCTGCCTAGCACGTGCTAAACACGGCTGAGGGCATAGCTAACCATGCTCGAGGCGACACAATGCAACTGCGCATTGCCCAACACACGAAGGAGGACCCCCTGATCGCTGCCGCCTGTGCGCGGTCTTGCACCAATGTGGGTGCACCCTACGTGCCCGAGAAGCAGCATGAGGCCCTATGCCGCTACCGCTGGTGGTGCATGGAGTGGAGGAGAAAGGGATTTAAATTTAAGCTTTTGGAGGCCTTGAGGGTGGGATACCAAGAACCACGTTCTAAGACCAGTGCTCTGATACCAAATTGGTTGTAATGACTTAGTTTCATTAGAAACCCTAGGACCCTCTTATATAGAGAGAGACCGTAGAGTCAAAAGTACAGAAATGTCCTTAAAAGACAAAACACCCATAGCCCTTACAATAAGAGAAAATAAAAGACCACAAATGCTAACAATGTAAGGCATAAATCTACTTCCATGATGTCAATTGAAAACTCAGGTTCATCCATGGGATCTTGTTGAGTTACATTTTATTGTGAGGGGCTATTTGTTATCTTGTTTTCCCTTGTTGGACTTACTTTGTTATTTTCCCTTGTCTCTCTCTATATAAAGAGACATAGGAACGGCTTAGTAAATAAAATTTGATCTTTCCTTCAACTTGGTATCAGAGCTCCAAGTTGAGGCCACCACCAAAAAGAACCCTAACCCTACCTTAAGCCCTATCGTCAGGAGACACCGCCACCACCACCGACGGCAGCGCCGACGCTGGATTGCCGCCGCAGCAACAGCATCATCGATTACAGCCGCTGCGGGAGCCGAATCGCAGCTGCGCCACAGTAGGGGATCACCGCTGCGCCACAATCGCTCATCGCCGCGCTCCTGCAACCACTAGCTACACTACTACAGCCGGATCGCCGCCTGTGCATCGCTCCCAGCCCCTACTGCTACTACTGTTGCGCCTTACCCTAAAGCCGTTGTACCACGTCACCACACCTTGGTGCACGTGCTGCAATAGCGCAAGTCGCAGCCACAGCGCAGCCACTATCATTCTCTCCTTGTTATGCTGCCACCCAGGTCACCGAAGAGGAGGATCGGTGTCTCCAACAATTTCGTAGGGAGGTTCTTGAATATTGAGGGATGAAGATTTGAATCAAGAACCTTCCTATGGGTAATATAACTTCTTTCATCTTTTGATCTGATTTAGGGTGTGTATTCCCCATTGTCAATGTTTTTTTTTTTTATTCCCCTTATTGCTTGATTCTTGGGGTTTCTATTCACCAATGAAGTGTTGGAGATATTACCTATGGATTACAGGGTGTATATTCCCCAAGTTTGTTGGTGTTTGATCCAAGATTTCAAATCTGCCATTTGGGCTTATTCTTGTGCGTCTAAAGTTATCATGTTTGCATCGGATGCTTCTAAGGTGTCTTCAGGATAGAAGACAGAAAGCGGGGCATACGAGAGCCTCTTCTTTGCTCCGATTACAAAATTGGATGAGACCAATTACTCCCGTTGGTCTCAAACCTTCCTTATCACTGTGAAAGGCCATGAGAAGAAGCATGCACTTATGGAAGCACCACCAGAGCACAAAACAAGAAAATACGCAACTTGAAACGGGGATGATGCTATGGTGAGAGCCTGGATCTTGAACAGCGCTATTCCAAGGATTGGCGATGAAGTTATGTACTACAGTTCTGCCAAAGAGATGCAGGATGACTTGAAGACTGCTTATTCACATGAGTTGAATTCAACTCAAGAATTTCAGATCCACTATGATTTATGCCATCTCAAGCAAGAGGAGATGAATCTGTCTCAGTACCATTCCACTATGAAGGGGTTTTTGGAGAAATATAATGCATGTAGACCGATGTGTACTTCTACATGCAGGGATCACAAGAAGGAGTTTGCAGCCCACATATTCCTTGCAGGGCTGTGTAATCACCATTCTGCGGCTCGTTCACAGATTCTGACTCTCTCCAAGCTTCCTCCTATTGAGGAAATTTACAGGAGGCTGAGTAGGATGCAAATTCAACCTACTCATGATGCAATTGTTACGAATACGTCTTCAGCTCATGCAGTTGTTAGCACTCGTGGTGGTCGAGGAGGCTTCTTTCGTGGCAAAGGCAGGGGCTGAACTGATGGTGGTCATGGCAAGCCTACATGTTCTTACTATGACAGGCTTGCCCATGTTAAGGCTAAGTGTTGGAATAAGCTTGGTCATCCAACTATTGCCAACCAGGCTTCTGTTACAGCATCTCCAGGTGAGAGCACTAAGGCAGTATCCCTTGGAGAGGCAGACTATGATGTAGTTGTGCGGCGGCTAGCATAGTTGACCCATGCGCAGCCTCAATCCTCCAGCACTGCAGCCTATGCATCTGCATCAGGAATGAAAAAGTCATGGTTGATTGATTCAGGTGCATCTAATCATTTGATAGGAAATTCTCAATGCTTTAGGGAATTGCAAGAGACACCACAAGAACATTCAATACAGCTGGTAAATGGTAGACATGCCACCATCCATGGTAAGGGAGGGGTATCTATTACACCCTCAATGCATCTGCTATCTGTTAGTTCTATTACTAAACAATTGAATTATCATGCTATTTTTAACACGGTTGGATGTACTTTTCATGACCGCATAACAAGGAAGGCGATTGGTGGTGGCCATGAGGGGGTGTGTATCGACTAGTTTAGAGTCCAATTGCTGCAGCCTGTCAAACAACTACTGCGGGGAATGCCTTGCAATGGCACAGAAGATTAGGTCATCCTTCACTGGACAAGCTACGCAGTGTCATCCCTCACTTGTCTCCTACCATGAAGATTTAGTGTAATGCATGTCAGCTGGGAAAGCATCACTGTGCCAGTTTTCCAGCATCTATCCAGTCTACCAGTTCTGCTTGTTTCGATTTGCTGCATTGTGATGTCTGGGGTCTTAGTCGTGTGGCAGACCGCTAGAATTTTAAATATTATCTGTTATTTGTGGATGATTTTTCACGCTTATCATAGACCTTTTTGATGAGGAATAAATCAGAAGTTGGTTCTTTGATTCAACAATTTGTGATGTTTGTGACAAATCGATTTGATGTATGCATTATCAGAAGTTGGTTCTTTGATTCAACAATTTGTGATGTTTGTAACAAATCGATTTGATGTATGCATTAAGAAAATCAGAACAGATAATACATTAGAATTTTGCACAAAGAAATTAGCTGATTTGTATGGATCACTAAGTATTGTGCATCAAACATCATGTCTTCACACGTCGCAACAGAATGGGATAGCTGAAAGGAAACACCGCCATATTCTAAATACAACTAGAGCTTTCCATATCCAGAATAGTGCTCCACATAGTTATTGGAGAGATGCGGTTCTTTCTGCCTGTTATCTCATTAACAGGCTTCCTTCCTCTGTGTTACATGAGTAGATCCCATGGAGTATCTTATATCCTGATGCAGACTTATTTCTTGTGCCACCAAAGACTTTTGGGTGTGTAGCATTTGTACACCTCCTTGAACCTGGTTGTGACAAATTTGCACCAAGGGCGGTTAAGTATGTATTTCCAGGATACTCATGCACGCAGAAGAGATACAGGTGTTTTGATCCCATATACCAGAAACACTATGAGTATGGATGTGACTTTTCATGAGTCTACCCCTTATTTTTCTACCTCAGGTCATCAGTTGATAGAGATAGAGGTAGCTGCTCCTATGCTTGTACCTCCTATAGCCTTGGAGGATTTCTCTCATAATAGTGGTGTATCTACTATAGATCATACTGTGGGCACTTTCAAACCTGTACCACCTAATGAGAAGACATTTAAGGGTGCTACATATCAGCTGGCAGTCACTTATAAAGAGAAGACAGCCCCCCTCTTCTTCAGTTCCTACTAAGCCACCATCGTCCTCCTCTACTTAGGTATGTGTTGGAGATATTGATGATTCTTCTACTCGTGTCTTCAGGGTCCCTTTCTCTACCCATAGATGAGGATATTCCCACTGCTATCAGGAAGGCTCTGAGATCCTATGCACATTATCGTGTCGCTAGCAATGTTATTTCTGCAGGTTCTCTCGGGTCAGAGTTTCATGCCTTTACAGCTACAATCTCTAGTACGGAGATACCTACTTCCTAGTAGTAGGCTCTCCAACATCCACGTTGGAACGCGGTTATGGAAGAGATGTCTACGCTTACTGATAGAGGAACCTGGAAGTTGTCTACTCTACCGTCTAGCGTCCACTTGGTTGGGGCCAGATGGGTCTTTGCCCTAAAATACAACCATGATGGGTCTATTTCTCGGTATAAGGCTCCCCCTGTAGCCAACGGATTACCCAGACCTATGAGGTGAATTTCTTTGACACTTTTTCTCCTGTGGCACGACTCTCCACACTCCGTATTTTTGTCTCTGTTGCAGCACAGCACATTATGGATTGCATTTACACCAGTTGAATGTTAAAAATGCCTTTCTATATGGAGACTTGGAGAAGGAGATTTACATACAGCAGTCACCTGGCTTTGAGGTTCAAGGGTAGTATGTGTGTAAACTTCGTAAGGCTATTTATGGCCTTAAGCAGAGCCCTCGAACCTGATTTCAGCGTTTGTCTGAGACACTTTCTGTTTTTGGGATGCAGAGATCTTCTGATCATTCCCTGTTTGTTAGGAAGAACAGTATTGGTACCATGTCTTTATTAGTATATGTTGATGACCTTATCCTTACAGGTGATGATGTAGATGGTATTACTCAAGTGAAGGATTATTTGGCTCGCCAGTTTGTCAAGAAAGATCTTGGGAAGCTAAGATATTTTCTAAGTATTGAGATCACCACGAGCAAGCAAGGTATAGTGATGTCTCAGAGGAAGTATGCATTTGCTATTCTTCAAGAGACAGGTATGCTAGTATCCAAAGAAGCCAACATTCCTATGAATCCTAAAGTTCACCTCTTTGAGGATACAATGAAACTAAAAGGCAAGAAGGTCTATCGACAACTGGTTAGAAAGTTATTGTATCTAACCATCACCAAGACAGACATCAACCTTGCAGTAGGTAAGTTAAGCCAGTTCTTATACAAGCCCACTGATGTTCACTAGCAGGCAATTATGCAAGTGTTGAGGTACAGTAAGGGATGTCCAGGCAAAGGCGTTCTATTCCAGAAGAAGGGCCCTATTTCTCAAGTGGCTTACTCTAATGCAGATGTTCGAGACAGGCAATCTACTACTGATTTTTGCACATTTGTGGCTGGAAATTTGATAACCTGGAGGAGCAAGAAACAGAGTGTTGTTTAACACTCTAGTGCTGAGTCCAAGTACAGGGTTATGGCTCATACTGTAGCTAAGATGATATGGATCAGATCTCTGCTACAAGATCTTCATGTTGAGATTTAGGAGCCTATTGAGATGCATTGTGATAACCAAGTTGCAACATATATTGCTAACAATCCCATGTTTCATGAGAGGACGAAACATGTGGAAGTGGACTGTCACTATACCAGGAGCCTGATTCAGCAAGGTCTACTTCGTACTATGTGTCTTGCCTCCACTAACCAGACTGCTGATGTATTTACCAAGCCACTACCTCGCCCCCAGTTTGAGAAGTGTAGAAACAAGTTGAGCATAGTGGATATATATGCTCCAACTTGAAGGGGAGTGTTGAGTTACGTTTTATTGTGAGAGGCTATTTGATATCTTGTTTTTCCTTGTTAGACTTATTTTGTTATTTTCCCTTGTCTCTCTATATAAAGAGACATAGGGACGACTTAGTAAATAAGATTTGATCTTTTCTTCAATTGATCTCAGAGCCTTTTTGGGGAATCAATCTTTGGAGGTGGCCATGCCGCATCATCATCGTCAAGTTATGATGGTTATGGATCCCAATATGCTAGCCCTCCTCAAAATCAACCCCACCAAAATGAGGCACAAAGTTCACATGGCATCTTCTACCGCTACTATCCACCAACATTGCAGCCAAAACCAACTCAACAACCTCCATCATATTCTCATGGTTCCAATGGGTACAACTACAACCAAAGTGATACTACAGTCATAACACATAGATATGGAATATTTCCTGAGTATTTTGCACCCTAACCTTCTTATCAATCGCCCCAGTCTGCATAACTTCCTCCTCAACCACCACAATCTTCCAACCACCATGATCTTCCTCAACAAGACAACATGCTTATCCTGAATCTTCAGTTTCAACTGTGAGACAAGGTGGCTCAAGTAGAGATTCAAGAGGGTCTAGATCAGCTAGACATCATTGACAAGATAATTACAATCAGTCTTAAGGTAGCAACAAAAGTCAATATCAACATCTTGGAGTACTTGCATGCAACAATGACAAAGAGCACCAACATTACCTTGATGAATATCATGCTCGATACAACTTCATCACGTAGGACAACTATTGTAATTATGTTCAAATATCACAAGAGGAGGAAGAGTATTGAGCCAAATCGAGGCTCTACTTGGTACTAGTTCTTAACAATATCACTTGCTCTACCTATCTTCATATTATATCTTAGCTACTATGAACATCAAGTTATTATCATGTCACATGTATTTTTTCTCTTGAATGTCATAAGTTATGAACCTATTCCTAGCATATTTAGTTGCATTTCACTTTTTTTTTTTTTGAAAAGGGACAGGTAGTTATCCAATTGATAACCACCTAAGAATTATATTAAATAAAGGTCAAGAACAACCGAAATACAAGTTGGAAGCCTAAAAATTGGCCAAAGACGAGATACAAGCAACAAAATCCTTAAAGTAAACGGTCAGGCCCTTGAAGATAGCAACGTTCATCCCAAGTTGGATGCCCCAAACTACAACCAACACCTTAGTCTTCTATTTCTTTGCCCTAAGCACATTCTGCCCACCATTCTGCTTCCAGAAATCTGCAAAATGAGTGTGAGACAACCACCCAAAGGAGAATCGACTCGAGGCATGTGCGTCAAAAGAGCATCCAAAAAATAACTGATTCACATCTTCATCTGCTGCAAGGGAAAGCAAGTAGACCTTCTCAACCTCTGGAACTCATCTAGCCCTCTAAGCTCTCGTTATAAGTCTACCTCTTCTGAACAGCCAAGCGAAAATTTTAACCTTCAATGGACAAGAAGCTAACCAAATCTATCTACAATCCCTAATGAAATCTAAGTACGTCACTGGCTTGCCACTACCCAACCTTCTATAGGCCTCCCTCACAGAGAACCCACCTTCCCACCTAAAAGCATCATTACCATCTTCAAGTCTGAAGTCCTCCAACTCTTGCAGCAGTAGCTGTAGCTCACCAATCCTCTGATCGAACAGGTTTCCCACAAAGGAAGGGCACCACGAGTCCTCCCAACGGGAGGATCACTTTGACCTCCTTAAAAGTAGCTAACATGAACAATCTTGGGAAGCGATCCTTCAACTTGCCTTGACCCATCCAATCATCAAGCCAAAAATGAATGGAATCACCCACCGCAATAAATGGGACAAAGAAAGACTACACCTTCGGTAACACCATCAATAAGTCCTTGCGGAAATGAGAACAACCACTCTGAGGAGACATCAACATCCCAAATCAAGGCATTTCCATAGCAAGCCCACATGAATCTTCCCAAAAAATCTTCCCTACGCTCAAAGAATCTATTTTTTTTGAAAAGGAGAAGGGTGATTATCCTCACGACAACCACCCATGACGCTCAAAGAATCTATTGATCCACTTAAACAAAAGACTATCATTCATTCTTCCCAACTCCCTCACCCCCAAATCTCCTTCCCCCACCGATCTACAAACCTCCTCCCAAGCCACCATTCTCGCTCCATTCCCAATCGAACCATAGTTTATCTAGAAGAAATCCCTCATCAAGTCCGAAATCTTCCTTTCAACCTTCTACAACATCTTCAAAACTAAAGTAAAATAGGATGGCCTAGAAGCCAAGATCGACTTCATTCCTCCCCTTGACAAGATCGTGGAGGCCCATCCTGCCAACCTCCACTCCAATCTATTAATCAAAGGGACTCACACCTACCCCAGGAGCCTCTTATCAGACAAGGGGAACCCAAGGTAAGAAGTGGGCAAGCAACCCTCACTTGTATGTAGCTCCATGCTACACCTATGGGCCTCCTCGGGCAACATCTAGAAGGGAATAAAAATAGATTTAGAAAAATTAATCAACAAATTGGAAGCCTAAACAAACAACTCCAGAAAGATTCACATTCTTCGTGATTCAACATCCAATCCTTCCACAAAGAAAACAGTATCGTCCGTGCATTGAAGCACCGGTATCTGCACTCTTTCTTATCGAGAAGCCCTTAATCAGATTCATCTCATAGATCTTACCAGCAGATCTCACCAATGCATCTACAGTTAGAACAACAAGCGTTGGTACCAGAGGACATCCCCACTTAATCCCCCTCCTTGGCTGTATCCATCAACCTGTCGGGTTTCCATGGATAAGAATGGAAAAGGACATCATCATCGCACACCTCTTCATCCAATCCATCCACCGAGTGGGAAAACCCCTCTTCAATGATGCCAAAATAAAAGACCATTAGACCAAGTCATAGGCCTTGCTAAAATCCACCTTCCATAAAAATGCTTTCGTCTTCTCTCTCCTCTAAAAGGCCAGAGTCTCCAAAACAATAACAAATCAATCCAGGATACTGCAGCTCGGGATAAAAGTCGTTTGCACTAGCAACACAATGCCATCCTAGACCCCCCTCAACTTGTTTGTAAGAACCTTGGCAACGATGAGATAGATAGCATTGGATAACGCAATGGGTATGAAATCTTCGATAGCCACCACCCCATCCTTCTTTAGAAGAAGGAACATAAAAAACTTGTTAAGTCTATTAAAACCTTGGTTGCCATCCACAAACTCAAAAACAATTTGCATGACATCCTCCTTAACTAATGTCCAGAAGTCATAAAAGAGTACCAAGAACCCATCAAGTCCTGAACACCCATTTGCATTCAACCCCCAAACTACCCTTCAGATCTCATCCTTATTGAACAAAGAAATGAGAGCATCAGCCTGCTCCACAGTTATATCCGATGTTTCTGTCCCTAACCACCTCCACCTCCTACTCGTCCTTTTGCCCGTGAAGTCCCTGTAGTAACCCACAGCTGCAACACCTGCAGCTCCCCTACAAAGGAACTCCATGCCATTCACTTGTAACTTTTCTATCCAATTCTTCCTTTGCCTCCCTGAAGCTGCCATGTGGTATTGGAGTCTCCCTCCCTCAACCACTTCTACCTAGATCCGATCTCACATTCCACCTCTATTTTACAATCCTCCATCTAAAGCATACATAGATGCGCAGCTCTAGTCTCTCGATCTACCTCAGACAGATTCCTCACATCCTCCTCCATATCCAACCTCACAATCTCCGACAATGCTTCATCCTTCCTCCTATTCTGCTCCTCTTTAATCTACTTCTTGTACGTCTTCAAGAACATCTACATGTCCTGCAACTTGGCTTTCATCCTTGTTGCTGCTAAGCCCCTTGCTTGAGACGACTGCCAGTGCTCCACATTCCTCCTGAATCCCTCCTCCAAAAGCCAAGATTTCTCAAATTTGAAGTACATCCCAAAATGTCTTTGTTCATTTACCTGCCACATTAGAATGGTATGATTTGAAAAAGGCCTCTCCAAGAATCAAGCATCTACCAATGGGAAAGCCTTTGCCATTTCCACGCTGGAAAGAAACCTATCAATCTAGGACATTTGACCTGCCAAACTCCTCCAGGTAAAGGCACATGAACTCAGGAGCACATCAAGGAGGCCATGCTCAGAGACATTCTGCAAACACATTGGAGCCAAGATCTCATCCCTCTACCATCAGGCCTATCATCCAAATGTAATGTAACATCGAAGTCCCCCCCCCCCCCCCCCCCCCAATCAGCCATGGGCATCCAAGACCCTTTCAACTACCTAATTCAAATCCATCCATAATCGTGTTCGTGTTACCTCATCAACCACACTGTCACAGTAAAAGAGCCCAATAGATAGTCTTCCTCAGTAAACTCATCATCACTCCAACCTACAATGACACCTTCCGACCTCCCAATGGCATCCAATGCAACAAAATTTTCCACCCAGCTTCCCCCAACCTCCCTCCAAACATGCTGGTCACAATGCCCAAGCTTAGTCTCCTGCAATAACACCACCTCAGAACTCCAAGAATGGATATACTCTCTGAGCGCCACCCTCCTCGCGAGATCATTCAATCACCTCACACTCCATGAAAGTTCCTTCGTCATAAAGCACCAAAAATATCTCCCCCCAACGCTCATCTCTGAGGTATACATCATTGACTAGGTGCTAGGCTTCTTATGTAGCAGAAAAAAGTAACACTTATTCAACTTCCCAAAGCCTCTATTCCCATCCTAAACTCCTACATGATAGCCACAAAATCCCCTTTCACCAAGTCCCGAAATTCTTTCTAGAAACCTAGAAACCATCCAGACCTAGGGACCTTTCAACCTCCAGCCATATATTGCTTGTGAGTGTCAATGATGTATACCTCCCTAAAATGACAACCTAGTTTCTCATAAAGTGATGGTTAGGAGAATATGTTCAGTAAATATACAGTTCCAAGGAATGTCTCCTTCCTAATGATATAGGTCTTTTGGCCCTTTTTATGGTGTGCAGACTCTACCAAAAAAAATCCATGTACTGTTTACCAAATTATTTTTGCAAAAATTCAGGAGGCAAGGGTAAGTATCCAAATTACTTCCCCACTCACACCATACTAGGACTATCCATATTCACAAGGCTTGGCAGACATTACCATACATGGTAATATGTAAAGCTCACTACCCATGACACCTTGCTCACAAGTAATTATAACTGCCACACACCACAATCAATCCCCCATCTTCCCACCAAAAAGTAAAAGAAAAGAAAAATTAGAGTTTGAATGTTAAGGAAATCTCATCCATGTTAACCTCATAATTTCCCCATGAAAAGCATCAAATGTTCCTCCAACCCCAACAATTCCTATTCTCTTGATCATTGTGCATGAACCTAGTCATGCACTACTGCACATACTTTTGTTCCCTTCTATATTTTTAGACCTCAATATATTGTATACAGATTAAAGAGTGTAAATGTTCGAACAATATTTTAAACAAATAGTATTAACAGCATCATTACTCGCAGGCTCATAAGTTGCTGACTCGCTACCTCTCTATATCTTACATAGGTGATACAAATCAAGACCCATTAGTATGCAACGCAAGCTAATACATTAGCTTTCTCACATTAAAGTATAGATTAAGAAGAAAATCATCCAACGATGATCATCCTCGAGGATTAAAAATTTTATCATAAAAGACAATGGAACTTACATCATGGTTCAATAGTTTAAACAATCGCAAGAAATTCTAAAATGCAACCAACCTCAAGAATAGCTATCACAGTGTGCCCACTTGTGGGGCTATACAACATCCGAATCACACGAGCACCAATGTTGACAGAACATATTTTACTTCCAGTAAGTGCATCAAATTCTGCGGCAAACAACATAATGAGCACTAGAAAGATGCCAAATAATGAAGGTAATGAGAACAACGTGATACAATACTGAGATTCCTCTATTTGTAATAGCCACAAATTAGTGTCGCCACCAAGCTCTGACTCGTGAAATGAATAGGCTAGTGAGCAACCAATTGACATTTAGTGTTTTCACCTTTCACCATCGGTTTACTTGGTACTCTTCAACCGGTTATGGGGTTGATATTTGACACACAATTGGATTTTGAACTTCTTTTTAAGATATTTGACTGAAGTAGATATTCTTCTTGCAGTTTGGTATCTTCATGGCTACAAGTCTTTCTTTTTGTATGCTTTTCGTCAAATCTTGCTTTTCATCTTTACCTCTACCGATCAGCACACACAACTCATTAGTAAAACATCCAAAGATTAATGTGAAACCCGACTAAACCCCAGTCACTCCCCTCCATGCCGCATTGGATCTTTCAGACATTGCCACACCGGCCTACCTTGCTGAGATTCTCTCCCTTCTGTTATCACTGTTAGATGGCTTGCATCCACTGATAGCTAAATTCTCGACCTAATAAAGTCGGAATGCATGACATACTCGAGAGCTGAAATCCCGGATCCTTACTTTAGTCTTTGACCTACGATCAAAAGCGACCAACGGAACGGTCCTACGAAACCAAAGCGCACGAATAGCTCCTACATGGCAAGTTGCGATCTTTAACACCCCCCACCAAATTCTTTTTCGCAGTTAGGGCGGGATGGGGGTCACCTATGATGTAGTTGCCGACGGCGACGGCGACGATGGCCTGAACGGGGTGGAAGGTGGCGGCGTGGGGCTGAAGGAGCTTCATCCCCCGCCCCACGTGCCTCAGATCCAAATGCTGGACAGGCGTCCATTCCACGCCCATCTCAAGATCCTCCTCGCACCCGTGGATCGAAACCCTAGCTGGGGCTCTTCTTCTCTAAAAAGGAGAAGAAGATGAGGCGTGCGGGATCTGTGGGGAGCAGCGTGAGAGCTCCCGAGATCGAGGGGGGGGTGGTGGTGTGTTGTGGAGGTGTTGTTTGCGGGGAAGGGAGGAAGAATGGAAATGGAGGTCTCGGGGTAGAAGAGCTGGTGTGGTGAGGCAAAAATACGGAGTCTGGCGGCAGCCGCGGATCCCCGAAATATTTCTGCCGCTGCTGTCTACATTTTTCACCGTAGGCTGCGTGGGTTTTGGACCCAATAACAGCACAATCCAGTGTTCATGTGCCAAGAGTTTTCTAATTAAACTCAACACATCCTGCTACTTAATTTCAACTAACCCAATTTAAAATAAGTAGCTTAGTTAGGGTGAGTTGAATTAGATTATTAACCAAAGAAATTATTGAAATTTTTTATTGTATGCTTCTTCTATTTGATCTCCTATGAATGTATTTTTAGAAAAATATCTAATTACATGTATATTTTCATATATCTCATATCTACATTCATATTCCTCAAAATTTTTATCATTTATCATAAAAGTCTTATCACAAAGAATTTAACAATAGGTAAGGATGAGCAACGCTAGTCCAACCCAAAGGCCTAACTTGATTGAGTCGACTCAAGTTCAAGATAAAAATTAATTAAAGCCAAACTTGAGTTATAGCTATGACACATCTTTAAAATCAGTGGAACTTAGACCTAGACAACCCAAATTTGAGTTACCTCAAGCTCAACTCACCTAGCCCATTTACGGACCCACTTGTAAGCTCAACTAAATACATATATATTATGTATATATTCTCATAACATAAATTAAAATACACATATATCAAGCGTTGAAT
This sequence comes from Thalassia testudinum, assembly GCA_037157565.1. Classification (NCBI taxonomy): domain Eukaryota; kingdom Viridiplantae; phylum Streptophyta; class Magnoliopsida; order Alismatales; family Hydrocharitaceae; genus Thalassia; species Thalassia testudinum. The sequence continues at coordinate 62,326,736 of JAZHRO010000040.1, forward strand.
ACTAAATAAACATGGACTAAACTTGTTATATGAGGAAACCTTTACGAGTTTTATGTATTAACCAGTTTTTAGCTTATCTCTTGCTGCGAGAGTATAAAAATTAAAATTATATCAAAATTCTACTACTCAAAAAATTACTGAACAAAAAGAATACAAACATTAAAATCATATCAAAATCCTACTATTCAAAAAAATATTGCAATAAAAAAAAGAAAGTCAAAAAGTAAAGAAACACTAGTGTAATTTGATTTTCAACCGCTGTATTTTTTCCACCAATCTAATTCAACCTATGTAATTTGATTTCCCATGGTAAAAAACCAAAATATACTAATTGAAAATCAAAATACACAATACATTGTATCACAGAAAATGAAAATACATCGATGGAATGGTACTTTGCATTATTGAAAATGAAATACATCGTGGAAAATCAAAATACACCAGTTGAAAATTAGAATACACTAGTGGAAAATCAAAATGCACTCATTAAAAATCTTGAAAAGCAAAATACACCAGTGAAAAATTAAAATAGATTTGTTGAAAATCAAAATACATCAATTTATTTTTTATCGATGCGAAAAACCAAAACACCTACCAGACAATAATTAATGTAATTAAAATTTAAGGTGACCGAAAATTTTACAACAATGGTCATTCTTGATTAACTAGATTAGGATATACCGGTGTAAAACTAAAATGCATTAGTTGAAAATTAAGATACACCGGTGGAAAATCAAAATACATCGAATGAAAATCAAAATATACTCGAGAAAAATCAAAATACACTAATTTGAAATCTTGAAAATCAAAATACTCTGGTGAAAATATAAAATTGACCCGTTAAAAATCAAAATACACTGCCTGAAATAACAATAATTGCTGTAATTAAAATTTAAGGTAAGCGAAAATTTTACAACAGCGATCATTTCTGATTAAGTGGATCAGGTAATCCTTGATGTGGACATCAAATATGATTATTCTGTAGACACGCACACACAAATGAACGACACAGTGTCATGACTAAGATAAAAAAGTATAAATAAGTAGTAACATATAGGGCCATAACTCATATTTGCACAACGATCCATTATATTCATAGATGACTGTTTTCGTTCATTATTTTTATTTGGGAATATGTTTTCTTATGGAGTTTCATGACAATCATTACATGCAACCAATGGCTATTGTAGGCCAAGGTTTAAAAAAATATAAGATGGAACATGGTAATCTTGTGTTTCAGTTATGACATTAAAAAAATAGTAATTGAAAGGATACGAAGTGATGATAACATCATCATCAACCATAACTAGCTTTAATTAGTCAAAATCAATTGACAAATGCTCCTACATAACCGCCGGAGAGTCGTAATTCATCGCATATTCTTTCTGAGATAAATACATTAAATCAGGGGTAAATCTACAGTTTTAACATCATATCCTAAATGCAGAGTAACCACGGGTTCTCCTAGGGATTAATTAAAGGTCCAATGACAACAAATGACTAACAAGAGAGTCCATGCAGATAGAAACGAGTTTTCACGCATTTTAAAAATTAATGGACATCCGAAACCATAATTTCAAACCCACTTAATTAACTGAGGTTCTGGTCAAGATAAAATTAACCTAAACCTTCTTTAAATTATGGAAAAATATTCAATAAGGTTTGGTATCTTTGATTTATCCAGCTGAACCTATTTTGACCTAAAATAGAGTCTCAGACAGAAAGTTACCCTAATTTAGGTTTTTACGTAAATTTCCCATTCAAACTTGGTTAAAACCAAAATCTGACATCACTATCAGATTCCTTGGGTCCAAATTAGGTTTGTACCAAAATTTGATCCTAACAGAGATCATCTTGACCTAGTTTGCATTTCAATCCAATCTGACTCTTCTTCTCTCAAAAAGCCCCTTAGCTTTCGATTTGTTTGCAATCAAGCCCCTATATTTCTCATCATTCTTTACAAATAGGTCCCTATCGCCATTGGTGTGAACACACCAAGCTCTATCGAGATTCAAGTGAGGATTTCTCGGCCGATTCTCAATCAAACTATCGCAAATTTGAACCAGAGATTCCTTGAGGAACTTTCTTCTAAACGGATCCAGCCTTGGACCCTAAGTCTCTCCCAATCCCCCATGCGAACGCATGAAAGACTCGAGTATCCCTTTTGTGTGAAGTACTTAAAGCTTGAGAGCTTCTTTCCTTACTTGGAGGGCCTCCTAAAGGCCTATAAAAGACACTACCAGAAAAATGGGATAAGCAGTCGGTTAGTTGCTATCAATCAAAAAAATCGACGATAAGTGACGAGACTGTACTCGACCAACCGCCCATTGAAGAAAAGTGATTTGGCGCGTGGTTGCCATTAATATTCGCCGTCAGTTTAGTAACCGACGGTAAATATATTTTTACCGTCACTTATTAAAGTAAGCGACGATGAAGGGTTGTACTCGACCAACTGTCGGTTTAAGAAAAGCAATTTGACGTGCAATTGTCGTTAATACTCACCGTTGCTTTAGAAACTGACGAGAAATATATTTTTGCTGACAGTTAGTGTAATAAGCAATGGCAATGGAATGTATTTTTCTGTACTAAATCCATTTCCACAGTGATTTCTCTATCCAAACATCTGACATATTGTCAGACATCTGACAATTCATCTAGGCAACTTATCTAGAACCCTGTTTCGATCTTGAAAAACAGAAAGGAAAGGATCTCTGTATTAAACGTTTGACATTTATTCCAAGCGTCTTATATTTTACTCATCACCGTCGATTAAAGGAATAAGCTACAGCGAAATGTCAATTTAAATTTTTCACGGAATGTTTGGATACGATGGAGGGGAGACGTAATTTACAATTTACCGATAGTTTCTTATATAACCGACAGTAAATATCAGTTAAGCGGGCGGTTAAAATTTTTAGCCAAAATTTGGGCGCAATGGGGGGAGCTTTTAATTTATCCTTTTCTGTCGGTTTCTGATATAACCGACGGCAAAGGTTTGCTCAACATTTTCCTGCACAGATCCCTCTCCACCCCCATCACACATTCAATCATCGCCGCCCCCTCTCTAAACCCTCGCCGCCGGAACTCCTCGTCGATGCCCCTCCTCCTCTTCCTCAGGGAACTCCTATCCTCCTCCTCATCTTTGTCATCCTCCACCTCACACCCTCCTCCTCTGCTCTAGTCGTTCTCCTCCTCCAACCCTCGTCGCCTCTCCTCCTGCTGCCACCCTCCTCCTCCTCAACTCTTCCCTAACCCCCTCCTCCCCCTCCTGTCATCCTCCTCTTCCTCCATGAACCCTCCTGCTGGCATCCTCCTCCACCCCTGACCCCCTCCTGTCGGCCTCCTCCACCGTGGCCTTCTCCAGCTGCCCCTCCTCCCCCTCCTTCCAACCTCCTCGACCTCCCTAACCCCTCCTATCAACCTCCTCCTCCACCCTGCCCCACTCCTGCCAACCTCCTCCACCCAGCCGCCCCTCCTCCTGCCGTCGCCCTCCTCCTCCCTGACCCCTCTAACAGCCTCCCCGTCCTGCCCAACCTCCTCTTGCCACCCCCCTCCTCCTCCCCAACCCCTCCTCCACCTCTCCTCCTTACCTCCCACCTCATCTTGCAAGGAACGCACCTGCCCTCCCTCCTCCTTTGCCTGCCATTCCCCTTGGCCTTCTCCTCCTCATCCTACTATTATGCCTTCCCCCATCCTCCTCTCCTCCTTACTGCCACCCTCCTCTTCATCTCCTTCTCATCTTCCTTTTCTAATTATATCAAATTAAAATGTTAAGTTATTAACAACATGATGATTGATTATTTAATTTATTTTGCACTATTGAATTTATAAGTTGTTGGTGACGGTCACGCTCGGTCACACTTAGAAGCTGTAACACATCTGAGGTATAATTTCAATTCTTTAAATTTATTTTTATGGAATTTTATAACTATATTAGATGTGGGGTATGCCCACATAATGTTATTTGTTGTATGATTTATTGTGAATGTGGGGCGTACCCACTTGTTTGATCAAATGAAATTTAATGTAGGGTGTGCCACTTTTATTATGAGTATTATTTTGCTATATGCAGGTTTATAGAAAACTGAAAATATAGGAGGCAACTCTTTCAATTTTTTTTCAAAATTGTTTTAATGTTTAGTTGGGATTAATATATGTTGTTTAGGTTTGGTATTAGGTTGTGTATATGGTGGTTGGCCTAGGGTTTTAGGATTTGAGTTCGGAGAGGATTATGGTGGTTGGGTTGGGCCAGGGCTTAGACATTTGGTTTGGGTCAAGGTCAGGGTTTTATGATTTAATAAGGGTTTGGGTTTTCGCTTGCTCTCGCCCTTGGTTTGCATGTTTAGTTTAGATTAGCGTTTAGGATTATAATTATAATTTGTTATTTTGTTAATTTTACTTTTGAAATTGTAGGTTATCAGTGTCAAGTACACCCGGAGGCTTCAATAGTTTGAGGTATGTATATATACATTTGATCTTTTTAATTTAACTAAATGACATTATAGTTTTTTGGTAAAATTTTTTAATGTTTAAATTAGTTATTGTATAGATACACACATTTGCTAAAGAAAATATACGCACACGAGGCCAAACATTAGGTATTCTAAACCCTAGGGTAAAAGTCTTTCGAGTCAAATTGTGTCCAAATTACTCGTCCATTGAGACTTATGATCATGTTATACGGACAATGCAGGTGTATGTATATCATACATGCATGATGTGTTGTCTTCATAGTATACCATAAGACTCGATCGACTTTAGCTCGGTGAAGTACCGAACTAAAGAAAGTTCATAAAGATTTGATAATAACTTAGTTTTGTTCGTTACATGTAACCATGTGCAGTGAAATTTTGGTCGCTTATTCTTGCTTTTCTCCGATATACCAACTAATCTTATCTAGTTTCCTGCGGTGCCCTTAATTGGGTGTTAAAGGAAATCTAGCTAAGGTTAGTATTGGGAGGTATATTGGAGAAGTGCAGGGATATGCTGCTGAAATTTCACCGCATTAAGGTTACATGTAACGAGCAAAACTAAGTTATCATCAAATCTTTGAGGATGGGCTATAAAGTGAAAATATTAATCAACATATACATCATTCGGTCATTTCCCTTTATTATAAGTGATTTGTTTACATTAAATCTTAGGTTATAATGGATAAATATTGGAATGGATTGTGGGATTTAGATTACACCTGATATAAGGATGGAGTAATTTCATTCTTGTATTGGGCCTTTCATGATGATAGGAAGATATTTAGGCGATGAGGTCAGCTAGATAATATCTTCTGCATATGCAGAAGATGTTTAAATAATTCCTTGCATGACCGTAATACTGTGTTCGAGCACTACATTTGTGATGGGTGGTGGCAACATTACACTATTTGAGTAGCTCATGGGGAGGAGTTGGCCGAGAAAGTCATAAATAATGGGAACACTGTTGACCAAGAAATCGACGAGAACATAGCTGAATGTGGAGGTGAAGAAATGGAAGAAATGTTAAACGAGATGAGAGCAGGAGAGGACATAAATACAGACGGGGAAGATCCGTTCAGTTGTGATCCGTTCTATGATGCTGTTAAGGCGGCTGAGGATCCTATTGCTCTCGGTGTTACGAAAAATGTCAAAGTTGTCATTTTTGTTAAAGATGTTTCAACTGAAGGTTATGAATAGAGCTAGTTCTAAATTCATGACAGAAATACTTCAGTTTATTGCTAAGCTATTGAATAACCCTAATGATTTTCTATGTTCATGGTATAAGGCAAGGAAACATATTCGTAAGCTTGGTTTGGATTGTCAAAAAATCGATGCATGTTCGAATGACTGCATTCTTTTCAGAAATGGATTCGCAAATTTGAGTAATTATCCCGAATGTCGACATGAGAGATATAAGGAAGGTAAAAATCAAAATAAGAGGAAACAACCTTAAAAAGTTCTTCGTTACTTTTGACTGACACCTAGGCTTCTACGCCTTTTTATATCAACTAAAACTGCACGGTTGATGACATGGTACCTGGATTGTAAATCTTAATATTGAAGTATACGTCATCCTACTAATTCAGGGGAGTGGAAAAGATTTAACGAAAGAAATAATTTTTTCGCTTTAAAAGCAAGAAACGTGTTGTTGGATCTTACAAGCGATGGATTCAATCCATTTAAGAGTATGTACCTGTCGTATCACTAGTGGCAACGGTCACTTATAACTTACCTCCCTGGTTGTGTATGAGATTGTCATTCATGATGCTGACCCTATTAATCCCTAGTAAAAAACAACCAGGAAATGCAATAGTTGTTTATCTCCAGCCATTAATCGATGAACTAAAATAGTTGTGGTGCACCGACGTGCAGACGTATGATGTAGAAAAGATAGAATTTTACAATATGTATGCAGCATTGTTGTGCACCATAAACGACTTCACGACGTACGCAAATTTGTTAAGTTGGAGCACTAAAAGAAAGTTTGCTTGCCCAGTTTGTGTGGAAGACACTTATCCCCTATGATTACCGGAAAGTAAGAAATTCCGTTACTTAGGACATCGCAGATTTCTACCGATTGAACATAGATGGCGAACGTCACAGTTCAGGAGTAAATTTGATGGCAGGACGTGTCGGTATTCAAAGAAAAATCCAAAGAACAAACTTAGTACAGATTCTATCAGGTTGCCGGTTCAGGTTATAATGGGGAGATTACAAGAAATGGGTAAGATACGGTTGGGTCGACCATGAAAACATGACCAAACAGCCTCGAGAAATTCTGGATTTCGAAAGAGAAGCATTTTTTTTATGGGGCTGCCGTACTGAAAAGATCTTACAATACATCATAATTTAGATGTTACACACATCGAAAATGTGATGAAGAACATTTTAAATGTATTAAATTTAACAGATGATCCGAAGGACACGGTTAAAACAAGGAAAGACAGGAAGAGTTTGGGGATACGTCTCAAGCTGCATATTAATGAGGATGATGGCTACTTCCCACCTGTTATTTTCAACTTGAATCAACACCAGAAGAGTAGAATGTTCTCCTTCTTAAAGGAATTCGGATGCCGGATAAGTTTTCATTACAGCTTTCTCGTTGTGTGAATGAAGCGCAAAAAAAGATATCTGGTTTGAAAAATCATGACTCTCACGTTCATATGCAAGTATTATTTCTATTAGCAATATGGGGGATACTGCCAGAGCCAATTGTTGATTCATTTATAGAGATGAGCATGTTTTTCAAAACTGTTTGTTCAAAGACGATACAAAATAATACGCTGGATCACTAGGATAAACAAATAGTCATAACTCTTTGTAAGTTGGAACAAATTCTTCCCTCAGCCTTCTTCGATGTAATGGTTCATCTCACCCTTCATCTTGCAAATGAAGTGAGAATTGGATGACCTATACAATTCAGATTGATGTGTCCTACGGAGTGATTTTTGAGAAAGCTTAAAGATTATGTTTTGAATAAGGCAAAGCCAGAAGGATTCATTGTAGAAGGGTATCTCGTAGAGGAATGGATAAATTTCACTCCTATGCATATAAATGAAATAGACAACCGCTTTAATAAACTTCAAATGAAATATGAGGGGAAATACAATGACAGTATGAAGAATGTTTGTCCATTTTTGATATCAGAGGAAGGTTGATTCTTCACATAGAGTATAAGGCAATTTTGGAAAATGATAGACGTTGCGCATCTACCTTTTTTAAAATAAATTCCTGAAATTGATACATTTTACGAGGAATTTGGAAGATTACCTCTTTCAAGGACAACTGAATTTGGCTTCTTAGATTGATTTAAAGGCTATATTAATCAATTGAAAGAGGATAATCACCCACGATGGGTACTAGATTTTGATAAAATTGCTGATTTACCATTACATTATGGACATTATCACTCTAGGAATAGAATAAATGGGTTCAGATTCTGGATAAAATAAATTGATGGCAGAAAGGTTACACAACAAGCTGGAGTTGTTGATTCAGATCTTTCCACCAGTCCAGATGAATATTATGGTGAAATCAGAGAAATTGTGGAGATCAATTTCAGATATGATCGTAGAGTTGTCCTATTTAACTGTCATTGATTTGATGTTTTTAGAGAGGGCACCGATTTTAAGATTGATAAGAAACACAATTTCTTGCGTCTAAATCCTAATCATCAAATTCTTTAGTCTGATAAACTATTCACATTGGCGTGTGAAGCGGTACAAGTATTCTATGTCACCGATAATTGCCAAAGGGGATGGGGTATACCCATAAGAATAGTATCACGCAACCAGTTTGACGCACAGATTGAAGCGTACCAAGAATTCACAGAAGAAGGTCATTTATTTGCAACTGTTGACATCTAATTAAGGTTAATAACAGTTTTTTTGCTTCATTTAATTTCTGTTTAAATGAAATTCATATTAGAATTTAAATTTATAGGGGCATATATGTCGTTTCAGAGAGGGTTTGGAGTAAGATTGAAATACATGTCTGTTGATTTATATTAATGATTTTTAATTATATTAATTATTGCATTTTTTATGTGTTAAAGATGAAGTTGTTTAGGAAAAAATCAAATAGAAAAGGTCCTCCTAATCGTTGATTTTTCACTTGCTTAAAGAGATATATGCGTTGTAGTATACCACGAAAAATGATTATCAAATTTCTTACTCGAAATTCAAAAATATCCCGAGGTTGAACTTAGGGAATAAATTGGTATTTATAAGCAAAAGATCACAATTTACAACAATAATGTAGTATTTATAAAAATCTAGAGAGTAAAAGGAAATAGAATTTTCTCTTTCTTTCTTCTCTTCTTTCTTTCTTTTTCTTTTCCCTTCCTTCTCTTCTTTCTCTGTCTTTTCTCTCTCAGACGTCTGATTCCTTAAATCAGACGCCTTAACTAGTGATCTGCTGCAGTGCTTCTTCAGGCTTCTTCTTCCTCTTTCTTCTCTGCTGCAGTTCCTTCCTCTTTGTGGCAGCTCCTTCCTTCTCCTCTTCTTTTCCTCTTTGGCTTATTCTTCTTCTCTCTGGAGCTGTTGCGCCTCCTCCTTCTTCCTTTCCTTAGGCGTCTTCAGCTTCTTCCTTGTCCTCTGCAAACCTCTTCTTCTTCTTTGGCTCCTTCCTCCGCCTTCTTCTTCTTTTCGCAACTAAGTTCACAGCTTCTCCTTCCTCCAACTGCTTCCCTTCTTCTCTTCTTCTTCTCCGCTGCTGCTTCCTCTTCCTCCTTCCGTGCACAGCACAGAGAAGCAAAACCTACCTCCTACCCTCCCCGCATCTCTCTCTTTCTCTCTATTTCACTCTTCGCTCTCTCAAGGCCAGCCGGGTAATCGGGTCGAGTTACGTGCGCTCGGGTCCAAGCTCACCGGCGTGGGTGGTGCACGAGGAGTGCAAGGTAAATGGGTCAACCAGGTCCGCATAGGTGTGGTCACGGAAGAGGCAGGCAGAGTGGGCGAGGGACCTCGCCCGTGAGTAGGAGGCGAAGAGCCTTATGTAGTTTTTCAATTTATATTGCTGTGCCCGCTCACCCACTTCCGAGGTGGGACTAAACATCCCACCTTCCTGTTGTGTGCCTAGCAGCAGATGACGAAAAATATTGGCTAAGCTGCAGAGGCTGGAGTCGTTCCGTGAGGGCCTGGACGCGCGTGGGATTCAAATCCGCACAGCCTAGGAGTCTCACCTGGAGCTGCGTGAAGCATGGGCCCGCTCGAAGCTTGCTTCAAGGTCGTCCATAATGGTGGAGGGGCGACGAAACTTGAAATGCACGAAGACGGCCTCGTGGCCCTGTCAGATCATAGGAAAACCTTCGACGTATCACGGCGAAGGTGAGGCGGGGGTTGGCTGGTCGCGGGGCGTCGTAGGCATGCATGCCTTGGTTGCACTGTGGCCGCGAAGGTGGGTTAGGTCGATGGAGGTATGCAGTGTGTGTGGCGATTGGTGAAGGTGCGGAGGATGATCAGTGAGTCGACATGGTGCTTAGGAATCGGTCGACGAGGAGGGAGGTGGTCTGTGGTGGTGGAGCGAACTCGCCGGAGTGGTGGTCGGAGGTGAAGGGGATGATGGTGGTTGGCGTGTGGCACTAGTCGATTTAGGAAATTGATATGGGGAAATGAAGAGGGCAGAAAGAGGTACTTATCTAGGGTGTTCAGAGTGAACGGGGGAGAAGCGGAAGGTGAGCGGCGGGTGTCTGCCGTCGCGGGAGAAAAAGACCCCAATCTAGGTCAAAACAGGTTCCAAAAGTCAAATTGAAGGTTCTAAACCCTAGAGGATATTTTTCCATGATTTTTAGAGTCTTTAGTTGATTTTTACCTTACATGAAACCTTGTGAATTTAAGTAGGTTTGTTTTAGGATTACAGAATGTCATTTAATTCCTAGATTTCACAATAACCCTTTTCTGATTAGATCATTTCACTTTTTCTCTTATTAAGTCCAATTAACCTATGTATAGACCCTTAGAAATCCCGTTGATGCACTGCTATGGTAAAATTACAGTTTTACCCCTTGTTTTATGTTCTCTTTTCATATCAGTAATTCCCTGAATTAGGCCTTCCTTTAGGTTATGTAGGTGCTTTTGTTTATTTTATTAGATCAAAGTAAGCTAGTTAGGGTTCATGATGAGGATCTCATCACCTCCTGAGATACAGCCCTCCACGCAACCTGATTCGTCCCCACAGGCTTAGCCACCCCCTCACAGTAGGCTCAGCCACCCCTTTGACAGCAGGTTCAGCCACCGCCCCAGTCACGTTCTATATGACCGGGGAGATGGCACGTTTACTACATACAGGGGGGAAGGGAAAAAGGAAGGTGTTTACTCAAACCTTGCCACACTGAGCAGAGGATGACTCAGATTATGAAGGATCAGATGAGGAGGAGGAGGCAGGAGAGGAGGGAGAGAAGGGCGAGGTGGCAGAGGATGAGATGGTGAGGAGTAAGTCCCCAGTTCATGTCGACTCCTCAGCAGCGGGCTTAAGTTTAGGTAATAAATCATATATCTTTAAGAAGTAAATTACTTATATATTTTAAAGTTTATTATAAAGTCAAAAATATATAATGAATATTATTAATGTTTACGTAGGTAGAGTAGCAAGAGGACTCGGGAGGGCAAAAGATCTAGACCTCCAACATATCCCCTCGGGCGTGAGGATAACAATTAGGCTTAGAACCACAGGGGAGGCGAAGAATTACACATGCTTTATTAGTCGAGTGGGGACAATTGTTAGGTCCATTGTACCCATTTGCTACTTCGACTGGAGAAAGGTGCTCGCAGAGCTGAAGAAGCAGTTCCTTCGTCAGTTGGAGGTAATTTTATTTATAAAAGTTATTTCTTTTATAAATTTATCTTAAAATTATTAAAAAATAAGGTTGACTAATATTTTTTAAAATTAATGTAGGTAAATTACGATTGGGGTGACGACCCCAATGCCTCCCAATATATCTTTAAGCACGCCGCCAAAATCCACAGAGATTGGAGGATGGAGACTAAGAGAAATGTAAGAATTTTCAAACATTTAGGTTTTTTATGAACATAATTTCTTATATTATTTCTAACAATTTTTATTTGGTATTTAGTTTTTTTCAAACAAGAGTTCACCTAAGGAGGTAATGGGCCGAAAGGTACTCTAGTACCAACCAAGATCCAGACCTGTCCAGCTTTAACCTCGGTCCTCCTCGAAGGTTTTTAAGGCCCGCGGGAACTGCCCTAAGGTTTATTGGACTCCGTGGTTAAAGGACCCGTGCTTGACACATTTTTAACCTTGGTTCAGTTTGTAATTTATTTTGTAAGAGAGAAATAGAGGATTTATTTGTTTGGAGAGTTCTCTCTCTTTTCTTTTTAATTCTAGCTTCGGATTAGCTTCACAACACGGTCTATGTCGAATTCCTCGTCTCCATCATCAATCCTCAAAGGTCCCTAGCAATCGATACATCGAGATAGCACCGCTCATGGTAACCCCCAGAACCGTAGTTTTCGAGATTTCGGGATAATCCCGCCCATGGCGTTCCGTGGCCAAATCCCGACCTTAGCGATTGACATTTCGTGATAATGCCATCCATGGTATCTGAACCATCAAAGTGCTTACATGCCCCTCGGTAGGATATGTAAATATCCTAGGAGACAATCACCGAGGAGGCGATATGTTGCTACGCATCTTCGAAATGAATTTCCCACCTCTCCGTGGCAGGAACTCGTCCAAATCAACTTGTGTTGATTGGCCGCTCCTAATCTAGGAAACATTTTCAGAAAATTAAAACACTTCTGTGTGATTTTAGTAGTTATGCGCACTGAACCAGATTGTGTGTGAGTTGGGGCGCTTAGGTAACCGAGTCCCGCAAATCGAAAGTCAGTTAATGAGGCCAAATACTCCCTAAGCCTTAGACGTAATACTTAAGCTTTGCATTTTCCCCAACCCCTTGAGGATTATACAGATCTTAACGGGTACTAAGAGTCTAGCCAAAAAGGCATAAGGTTAGTGTTCTTACTAATCTTTTTGAGTTTCTTTAGCACTTTCTCTTTACTTTCTTGATGTAGTCTAGAACTTCGGTTAATTCCCTTAATCTCTTACTAATGGCTATCTCTTTCTTTTTCATTTTGTGCTCCTTTTTAGCATTTTGTTCTTTTTCTCATGTTTTGTATAGCCCACAAAAAAAATTTCCCTCCTCTTTTCAAATTTTTTTTAGGTGATATGTGATTTTTTTTTGAAACATTTTCTTGATATAAGTTTTCATTCATTTTGCACTTTCATACCCCCCTATGCCTAAGATTTGCAATGTCCCCATTGTAAATTAGGTGGGTTTGTATTCAACTTGGTTCATTCATTATTACAAGTGTTGGGTGAGTGGACGGGTCAAGGTGATTGTTGCAGACAATTTCTAATCTCAGGTACGGGTACCTGAGGTGGAGTTGGTTGTCCTAAATGATGAATCATAAAGTGCAAAGAAATGTCAGGAAAGGTTTCGAGTTTTTCGAAAGAACGACGGGTTGCCTCCCGTTAAGCGCTGAATTTTACACCATCAGCCGGGTGCAATGAGCTCAGGGAGGGTGGAGGATAAAGGATGACTCAGCCAAATCTGTATTGGTTATGTCAATGAACGGTTTGAGTCTCTGACCATTCACGACAAAGGGTTCGGAATCGTGGTTGAGTGGGCTGATCTCAACGGCTCAATTTCCAAGGATTTGCTGGACTAAGTAAGGTCCGATCCACCTGGATCGCAGCTTTCCTGGGAACAGTTTGAGTCGGGCATCAAAAAGTATGACCTTTTGACCAGGGTGAAAGATCTTTCTAGATATGTGCTTGTCATGAGAGCCTTTAACCTACTCTTTGTCGATTCGCGAGTTTTCATACGCATCGAGGCCTAATTCATCAATCTCACTTATCTGAAGCTTTCTGTGGGTTCCAACCTTAGAAAGATCTAAGTTGCAGTTCCATACTACCCAATAGGCTTTATGCTGCAATTCGACGAGGAGGTGACACACCTTCCCGTACACCAGTATGAAAGGTGACATGCCTAATTGGGTCATGTGGCCGGTCCTATAAGCCCACAATGCTTTCGGAAGTCGGGATGACCAATCCTTCCTGTCTGGTAGAACAGTAACCTGAAGGATTTTCTTGATCTCCCGATTTGGTAGCTCAGCTAGAGCATTAGTTTGGGGGTGGTAAGGAGTAGAGATTCGGTGTGACACATCGTATTTGGTCATCAGTGACCTGAACTGAGCATTTGTGAAATGGGTCCATCCATCAGAAATGATCACTTGAGGAATACTGAACCGTGAGAAGATGTTATGGTGAATTAATTTGATAACGACTTTGTGATCATTGGTTCGGGTCGGAATGGCTTCGATTCATTTGGACACGTAGTCAACAGCGAGTAAAATGTACTCGAAGCCGTCCGAGATAGGGAAGGGGCCGATAAAATCAATCCCCCAAATATCAAAAATCTCGCATACGAGAATCGGCTGTAAAGGCATTATGTCACGATGGCTCATGTTGCTATCTATGCCATTGCTTCTTATGATAACCAACGACAAAGGTATTTTTACCATTGCTTCTATAAGCGACAGCAAAACTGAAAAAGGCGCGTTAACGTGCGAAAGAGTAACTTAATAACGTCGTCTGTTATTTAAATATGTGACAGTAAATCAAATTATCATTGGTTGGAAACCGACGGAAAAAGGCCCAATTGCTCTACTGGATGAACGATATTTTGACGTCGGATGTTCCTTGTAACAGAAGGGAAAAAGGAACAGCAACGGTATCTATGCCGTCGCCTTGTTGCATAAGTTATAATGACTTTGCCGTAAGTTCTCAATCGACGGCAAAAGTTGAACTTGTTGTAGTGAGACTACATCAAGTTCTTTACCTCCTTAACTTGGTTTGGACCGAAATACCCCCTTCTTCTCCTCTCTCCAGCCAAATCCTCCACAAGCTCCGATAGGCTTCTCCGTCTACCTTCCTCGCCCGTCGCCACAAACAATAGTTTGCAGGAGCATCTTCCTCGTGTTCTTCCGCTTCGAACAATACCAGTAGAAGCTCTCTAATTTCATCTTCCTCGTCGTTCTCCCCGAATGGAGGTATTCTTGTCTCCAGCGTCGGCCTTACCCCAACCGACACCTACCTTCCCTTTCGTCCGTTAGAATTAGGATAGATAGGTTCCTTTCTCCCTCTACTTCCTTTTCATCTCCCTTATCCCTCAATTCGACCACCTACGCGCCCTCACACCCGTCATCTTCCCTCAAGCGGCCCAGCTCCGGCGAGGTCTTCCCGTCGCTCCACCACACCACACGCCTCACCAAGGGCCCCACAAGCATTGTCATTCCATCACCAACGAAATCCCTCGCTTAATTTCGTATTCCACTCACCTAAATGCACCCCTAACCAACCCACCTTCACACGATCTCCGACAACCTTTGCGGGCCACCTTACTTACTCCCACGCCACACCAACACCCTAGTCACCTTCGTTGAGCTACGAAGAGACTCAGGAGCTGCTTAATTAGGGCCTTCAGGCCTGTATTAGTGTTTTCAGGTCACATCGATCGCCCATCGCCACCTTCATCTCCGGCCACAATCAAGCTCCTCTGGCGTTGAGACAACCTACCTCCACCTCCAGCCTGTGCAGAATCATGATCAGAGCCTCTCTAGGTCCTCAATTAAGCGAAAGGACTGCAGCTGCTACTCCAATCGAAGATGCACCTTTAACTGCATTCACGCGAAGAAGATGTGGGAAGGATAGTCCCACATCATGGGTTGTTGAGCCTGCAACTGCAGATAAGAGGATTTTATGCATAGGCCTTATCGCCCAATCACTTGAGGGGTCGGATACCTCACACCCTCTCACATAACCGATTACTTGACCTATCCTCACTCCTCGGCTACCACACACTACCGGTAGCCTTAGACACTGTACACAACTCGTGTACCAAAGTATCTAGATCCGAATACACTTGCTAGGTCTGAGAGAGAAGGAAGATAAGGAAATTGTGAGAAAGCGAGGGGGGGGGGGGGGGTTTGCTCCTCTGTGAAGCGGCTAAAACTTAGTCGCTGAAGGTCCCTTGTGCTTGTGAAGGAGAAAAAGAAGAAAGGGAAGGTCTGAGGAAGGAGAAGCCGAAGGAAGAAGAGGCTCAGAAGAGAAGAAGGGAAGCTGAAGAGAAGAAGAAGAAAAGGCTTTGCGAAGCCTTGTGCCTAAACACTTAAGTTGTCTGATTACCACATCTGTCGTCTGACCTTAAGTTCTGATACTGTTGAATGATTTAAGCATTAAGTTAATAATTGATTAAATTAATTATGAGATGTCTATTATATATGCTTAATTAAGGCTTGGCGATCTAAATCACCATTATCTTGTCTTATATTTCTTTTTATCATTGTGATCTCCTGAAATACTCTTACTTATAATTAAATATCAATTTGAGTAGATATTATTAATTGAATATCTCTTTTGTGCTTTGATTTTGGTGATCATTTATATGCAATTAAAGATTAGCGTGTGAATTCCATATTTGCTCCCTGTGTTCGACCTCGAGCTTCAATTTAGATTTCGAGTAATAAATTTTATTTCTTTGGGAATGATTTGTCGACTGTGCCACAACGAAATTTCTAAACTCGATGAAAAGCTTGATAACACGAAGGTACATAGGAAAGATATAACTCTTCGTGGAAGTTGCACATGAAAACACTACTTGAACTTCTCTATTGAATGATTACCAATAGTTGAATGCCTTAATCAATAATATCATTCTTGAGACATTGATATGCAGGGCTCCAATTGATATTTCATGAAAAAAAGAGTGAACAATGTTGTCTTTCCAAATTTTTGAGATGCCCTCATTTCCTCCCTCAATTAATTTGAATAGTGCAATGGTTGATAAGAAAATGGTTGATGACCTTGAAATGCAAAATACTATCATTGCTACAACTTGCAAATGCAAGATCACTTTGGATACTATCACTTTCGTGGTGGCTATCATACTCGTAGGAGAACCATAATAAGATGGAGGGTTGGTATAGTTAAGGAAATAATTAAATGAACTTTTTGCTTCATCATGGGGTTGCTATTGAGGGCTGGTGCAATTAGGTCTGTAGCCATCATAGTAACTTGATAATGATGATCCTGTACCTCCTCCAATGATTTACTTCTAGAAAAAGTTGATCTAACTTCACTTGCCCAAGTGACGGCAAAAAGTTTTTTCTCGTCGCTTCTTTATATAAGCGACGACGAATACATCATTAAAATTAACCCCCTCCATCTCTTGCAAAAATATAATATTTAATAAAGTGAGATAAAATTTACTCACTAAAGTCACCAAAATTTGGGTGCGAGGATTTGAATTAATTTAAACATTTGTTGCCACTTGTAAATAGAACTAAAAGTAAATGTTAGTCCATCTAACCCCATGCAGAGTCCTCTCATCCCCCAAACTTCGCATAAACCCTCCCCCTCGTCTCGCAGAGCCCTCCAACTGCGATCATCGCCCCTCCTTGATCGACGGCCATCGCTATTGCCATCGATTATTGCTTGTCCTCCTCTGCTTAAGGTAACACCTCGCCGCCCTCCACCTCCTACTCCTTGTCTTCCTCCTCCTCCTCCTCCTCACCCCTCTCCTCTTCCTCCTCCCTGCTGCCCTCCAACACGTCTTCCTTCACGCTGCCCTCCTCCTACTCCTTGTCTTCCTCCTCCTCCTCCTCCTCGCCCCTCTCCTCTTCCTCCTCCTTGCTGCCCTCCAACACCACCTCCTCCACGCCTCCTTCCTCCTCTCCCCTCTCCTCTTCCTCGTCTCGCCACCCTCCCGCACCACCTCCTCTGTGCCACCCTCCTCATCGTCTTCTTATTTATGGAATCAAATCCATGCTCACCATATTTACGTTTTCAAAATAAAAAGAAAAAAAGGAAAAAAAGAAACACTTAGTTTTGGTGTATGCAACTCAATTTTATTTGATGCCTTGGGTGGATTGATGTTGTATATTTATGGATGAGTTTGGAAGGAAAATTAGCATTCCAGATTGCAATCTATGTGCTCGTCTCTCGTTGTCATCACACGACTTTGTTGTCATTTTGTTTATGTCATAGTAAGGCTATTGGAAAATGCTCTTGCAACATTGATGATTAAAATTTTAATCATATTAATAAAAAAGGTAGCCCTCAGGTGACATTAGGATTGAGTTAGCTACTAAGGTCAAATGTTAAGGCTAAAGGTCAGCTTGTTGAGGCCAAGGGATGCATGATTGCAAAGAATCCTCATGTTAAAGGTTAGCAAGTGTGATTGAGGGTCTTTACAATCTATTTTTTCCTTGGTCTCTCTTAGTCAACCAATTTAGCACGTAACAATGTTTATTTAACTTCTGTCACTACTCCCAACATCAAGGTGCTCTTCTATCTCAAGATAGAGGTAGTGGTTCCCTTACCATAGTATAGCATTTTCATACTATAGCCTAACATTTCGACAAAAACTAAGTGCCAAGACCCCCTCTCCTATTAAAAAAGAGGGGGAAAAAGGTACCTTAGTGAACTCAAGCTAGAGTCAAACTTAACAGTAAAAGAAGATATCCCTCGACTGTGTTTAGATGAGTTGCAAGGGATATCCCTTGCTTTTGGCGGGAGAACCTCCTCATAAATCACTAGTTTGATTAAGAAGCCTAGCTAACCTATGCCAAATCTTGAAGTGATATCCTCTACAATGTAAACACGGTTATAAAAATGATTTGGGCAAGGCTGTATCCACGATCCTTTAAAGTGCCATATTCTCCTCTTCAGTACAGAATGATTAAAATTTGTTTTCAAATAAGTTTGTCTTTGCAATTTCACTTAACAAAATATGTTTTGTTAAGTAAACCAAAGGCGTGGGATATCTGATGCTTATGATTTTGAAGATGTCTACTTTTTACTATAGTGTACTATGTAATTAAGGTTATATAACATGTGCCATCCAAACCTTTGCCACTTATATTATGAGAAATCTTGGCATCGATCTCTTTCTAGAAGCACAACTAGTTTAAGGTACCTCAACCTGTATTGCGGAAAGAAGTGTGTTCTATTTGGGTTTGTAGTTTATATTTTTTTTTCTAACTAAATAAGAAACCTAAACTTCTACTAGGATTTTCTTACACTAGAAACACTAAAACCTAAAACTAATCATGCACATATGTTCAAAACATGTTCTTATTCACTACACTTTTTATTTTTTTATTTATTTAAAATATTTTAATAAGATAATAATGTGTTATTTAATTCCTATTGTTTTCAAAATTACATGTTATCGTTGGGTATACTCGAGGGCTGTTGTAGCTAGAGGCATAATTTCAAAGTTTTTAATATAATTGAATGATAATATAGGTTTTTGCTAGATGTGTGATATGCTTACATATTATTTCTTATTTAAATAAATGGATGTATGGTGTACCAACTTAAGTGATTTATTTTGAATGTGGGGTATGCTTACTTATTTGATTAAATTTTCTTTTAATGTGAGGTGTGCTTTAATTCATTGAACCTTTGTTCTAGTGAGATTTAGTAAGCCACTCAATTAATAAATTTTGAAAGTGGTAATTTCCCAATAAATTACATGCAATTTTCCCTAGCAGCCCTTTGGCCTATTCAAAGCAGTGACAAGATGACTATAATTGATAATTAAATTCCTTCTATAGGAATTAAATTGAAGGGCTACAAAGCTAATCATCAATCACTCTCTGCCCTCTAGATTGGCTCTCTTGATCTAGCAATGCATTAACATATTATTTTCTTCCTTGAAAATCCTACATCAAAGCCTAAGTATCATTGAAAAATTAGGAGGAATTTCCTTTTGAAAGGAAACATTTAGGAAAGGAACAAAAGTGCATCTCGCTGAATAGGCCCGAGCAAAATGACAGGTGGTGAATCACTATATATATAACCTCCATAACTACAAGCAATTAGGCCCTACTCGCAAAAACTCTAATCAGAATTCTAAATAACAAGTCCCTCGAGATCTTGTGACAAGGATAATGAAAGGGAGGTACTTTAATTAGGGGCAAACTAAACCAATCGATCCCACACTTACTCAAAAACTCCCTCAGCACCTCTTGTTTAATTTATGGGATACTTTTACGAAAAGAAACCTTGATGATTAGGCATGCAAGGAATAAGCCAGCACTTGTTTTTTTGGAAATGGGAAAACTCCTACTATTGATTGGAGACATATTAATGGGGGCCAACCCCTTTCTTCAAATAAACAAGATCGCCAAAGCTAGCCAAGCTTTAGGCATCCTATACAAAAAAAAAAGCATTGTATATCATATCTACCTAATTTCACACTTGAACCTAATAATCTGTATGCCAACTTTAATGGCCAGAAGTCCAGGGAATGGATCCTCTTTCAGTGAAATTTCTGACATTCAGGCTGTCAGTCAACTAAATTTATCAACTAACCAAGAACTAACTGAGTGGGTAATAAATGCAGTAAGGGCTTAAAGTAAAGATCTTTAATCGGTAAAAATTAACAAGTGAATCAGAGTTTCTAGGCGGGATATTCTAAGGTAGAAATGTGGGTTACTGTGACAGGTGGTTGTCGCAATGTTACTTTTTCTAAATTACGAGATGACACTTTGATGAACTTGTGAAGAGTACATTTTAGTTGCGTGCAAAATTGTAAGAGATCAGTAGTGAAATTATTATTGGTTGCAAAATCATGAGAATGTTTTATTATTCTTGTGGATTCCTTGGTTGCAATCTCTTCCACATGTTACTGAACATGTGAAATGTTTATATTAATTGAGTCACGTATCATAATATTGGTGTAAATCCTCCATTCTCTCTCCTCTAACCCTTCTGAATTTCGAGATCCCCACTTGTATGCTTTATCATTTAATAAGGGTAATTATTTTGTAAGTTATCTATATTAAATAGGTGCATCTAGTTTGTAATTTTCTATCTAACACAGCTTCGTTTCTTTTTGGTATGATCCTGCATGACTTTTAGGAAAGCTTGAGGTTAGCCCTATTCACCTTTTAAAATTCTGCCCGTTAAGCTCTTGGCTTGATGAATTTACTATTTGCCTACGATTCAGGTCTCTGAGATCTATAACTTCTCTCAAAAAGTCATATTAACAGAATATATTTTGATACTTGGTATGGACTTTGAGGTGTTTGTCTGAGTTGGTCATTCTATTGATTCTAAAGAAAAGTAGAAGGCATTTGATTTGGGCCAGGTAATAATGCTAAGGTTACCAGTCCAAATGTTCAATACTTAATCAGCTTGGAACTAATACAACAGGATGTTTGCAAAAATACATAGAGCATGCAGTGGCTGTTGTTGGCTTACACCCAAAGGACTCCCCTTCTAAAATCATAGAAGGAAATGAACCAAGTTTCTTTAATACATATTTTTTAGGTGACAATGTAAAGGCAGCAGTATGCTCTTTGTTTTATTTTTTCCCTTTGGTATAGAATTTCCTACCTTCATTACTTAAGCTCACTAATCAATTTTCAAGTCAATGTGTGATCCCCATAAGCTTTGAATTATGGTTAAAAGCTGTTTGCAACAATATGACGTGCATAATGATGCCATTTTAGAAAAAATCTGCACTTTGAAGTTCAATATATGTATTTTCTTTGTAACTGTTCTGCAAACTCGCTCAACTCAATTACACTTTTTACAACATTTTTTTCTTTTTTCTGGATTACAGCTAATAACCTAATAAATGTGGCAAACAACTAACCGTTACTTTCACTTTTATCCTCCGTTCGAATCTTCTTGCAGGTTGCCTACGAAGGTGAAGGTTGCATTTGCAGGCCTTTCCTACTCCAAGAATTGATGATTGGTTGTTGCTTGTATTGGACATCTTGATGTAGAAAATATGAATAATCCCATATGTAGAAAATATAAAAGGTCTTTCTCATAATTTTCACAATTAAAAAAAAATTCCCTACCTTTACAGTCGATTTTTCCAATAACCGGCAACGTTAAAAGGAAATTTCTTCTAACAAAGGTGGCTATTTATCGCCGCTTATTGTTGTTGCTTCATAACCAACCACAGAAATTTTAGCACCGTCGCTTCCTAAACAACAATAAATAGTAATAAACGAAAGCATTTATGTTTTTATTTTTAAAAAAAGTTTCTATTTGCCATTGCTTATCTACGAAGCGGCAGCAGAAACAATTACACCGTCACTTTTTGAAACACCAAGGGCGTTTACATTTTAATAACAACAAAAATCCAAAAGTGGCATGTTAAAGTGGGAAAATGTGATATACAATCCCTGTCACTTATTTTCTAAATGAAAGGAATTAGAAATGGTGTCAGTTATAAAACGATGGCAAAAGCCCCAATTCGTATGCTGGTGCAACGATAATTTGACGTCAGATTTTCTTTATAACCACGGCAAAACGAAATAACGACGCTAGTAATGTTGCCTCTTTCTAGCATAAGTTTAAACACCTTTGCTGTAGGTTTCTAATTGACGACAAAGGTCTAAATTGTTGTAGTGATTGATTTCGTCGCCAAATTAAGGGATCCCACCGATAAACTTAAATCATTGGTGGACATCATAGAATGGCCTGAAACATGCCCATACCCTATTCCTACATCATAGACATGAGGTGTACTTGGCACGGGATCTTCATGTATACTTGCATATGTTTGCATGTAGTCTCTGCTAGGACCTTACTGATGATATCCCTCATCTCGTCTACCTCTACTTTCTGCTTGTGGCTCATCGACCATCACTGCATCATCATCTCCATCATCATCATCATCATTTTGTGTTCCCCTTGAAGGTGGTGAATCATCAATTAATATTTTATGGCTTTTTATAATTTAGTCCGTCGACAAATCATGTGTCAATGTAAGTCGCACAGGGTAGGTGAGAAGAGCAGAAATGGAAAGAATGCGTGTCCATGTGAGTTGCACAAGCAAACAGTGATATACAACCGACATATCTCCCATATCAGTCACATACCACCAATTTAATGGAAAAACTCAATTGCAGTCCTTCAATATTTGCGATATCATAAAAAAAAGAGATGGCATGTGATATCGATATGGAAATACCCGTCAATATCTATATATCGGCGATATATTGGCAATATATCACCGATATGTCAAAGCTTGGAAGTAATCAATACAACATCAAGTATATAAACACAACAATCAATCGTAAGAAATCTAATCTACAGCTAACATAAATATTTAGAGTAATTCCTCCGCTAAAGCTAATACACTATTTAAGGTTGTCCCCATCTTAGTATTGCCATGTGGTCCTACCACAAATTTTTTAACAAATGGTTTATTTATGGGTGTAACGAGCGCGTGCCCCAGACGCCTTTTAAGACGTCTGGGAGGTGGCCCAGACGTCTGTAAAGACGTCTGGGATCACATCCAGACGTCTGATCAGACGTCCGGGATAGTTTACAGACGTCTGGCGAACAGTTATGCTCGCACGGGATATTCGTCTGCGCGCCTGTGCGCGCAGACCTGCGATTCTGCCCTTTTTCTCTGCGGTTGCAGGCGGCTGCGACCGCCTTCTCTCTCCTCTCCGCGCGGCGTTAAAAGGGGGGGGGGGGGGGGGGCGCCTCCCCTCCCGTCTCCACCATCTTCCTCCTTCTTCTCCTGCCTGTGCGCGAGAGCGAGCGGACGCGAGGGCGCAGCGGCAGCGGCAGCCGCAGTGAGCGCGGAGGAGCTGCGGCGTGCGAGGGCGGGGCTCTGCCGTGAGGGCGAGCTCGCCAGGAGCGGCTTGGCCGGCCGGGGGAGGGCGCAGGGGACGCAGAGCGTCGCGGAGAGGGACCTGCTGCGGGCGGAGCAGCGTACGCGCGAGGTGCGACGCAGGCGACGTCGCGAGCGGAGGCCGAGCAGGGCTCTGATTCTGGAAGAATTTCCAGAATCAGACGTCTGGATTGATATCCAGACGGCAAGGTCGACGTCTGTGAGATCATACAGACGTCTGAAAGGTGAGTTTCCGCTTTCTTCTTCGTTTTTGTCGACTGTCCGTACTGAGGGAGGGGGGTTGGCTGTGCGCAGGTTCTCTGATTCGTCATCTTTGCGAATCAGACGTCTGGAATTTGTACCAGACGGCGGGAGTGACCTCCAGACGTCCGGAGTGACCATCGGACGTCTGGGATCTAGGAAAGACGTCCCCATAGACTTCTGGACGTCCGGGGAACCAAGCCGAACAGGTAATTCTCTGATCCACCGTTTAAGACGTCTGGAAGGAGTTCCAGACGTCTGATTTTGCACAGTATTGTCTTTCTCGACCCGTTTAGGGCCCGTTTGGGATCCGTTTTCCGCGATTCGAGTTGCGTTCGTTTCAGAATTAATTCCTCTACCCGCCTACAGTAGCTATACCGACTTGTTGGCCCTCGTGTACGTAGTACCGAGGAGAGCTAGTAGTGTTAGGAGAGTACTAGCTACCCCACGGGCCCCGGGGTTCTGCTAGCCTCCTTCACCGACTTGTTAGGCCCACTAGGGCAAACCAGGGTAGTCAGGCGAGGGTGCGCGGACTGTGGAGGGGCAAGGCCCCGGTTTGGTTACTGTGGAGGGGTTGGACCCCTGTTATTGAGAGGGCTCTGCCCTGGTTCCGTGCTGTGCTTTGGGCGCACCCGTTAACGGAAACGACTTACCGCGTGCCAGTACGGGCTAGCTACCTGTGCGTTTATCGCGCGTGCCGTAGTCACCGTTACGTCTGTCAGTGACCTTGGGGTGGTTGACTGAGGGTAGGATCACCACGGGGGACTCTCCCGGCCAGGAGAGCACCACGTGCTACTTCTACTTTTGGAAAAGACTGCAATCAAGATCGTCCCATGAGGACATCCGAGATCAAGTAAAGGATCTGAGAAATAAATGAAATAGTAAGAAAAATTGAAAGATGTAAATAAAGGAAGTAATAGAACATAACAGCTCCTGCACACTCTACTGTTGCCTTTAGTTAGTTTGCCACTCTACTCAGCGTTTTGCTGACGTGTTACACTCGTTACCTTTTTCAGGACCAGGTGTTGAGCAGCCAGGGTCGGCGGCTGCAGAGGACGCTGGGCCGAGTAGGGTCCAGTAGAGTTACCACAGCTTTGTACCCTTTTTTTTTTTGTTTTGTTTCTGTTCTAGTGAGTAGTTTTTGTTTCCGCTGTACCTTCTTTACCTGCAGTTTTTGTTATATGATAAATGTTGTTTTACTGTTGTGGTGGTGCCTACTGTAGTAGTTTCTTTCCTTACTGCTGTACTTTCTTACTGTTAGTTATATTCATGCTGAATGTGGTTTATTTTACTGTCTTTTGGTTACTTCCTCGTTGGACGACTGGGTCTTGGGATTAGTCGAGTCGGTCCGGTTCTCGTGTCTCGTAGGGACTCGGGAATCGGGTCGTTACAATGGGTGTCATGCCCCACATTGAGAATCCTTCGTAATTGTCGTTGTAGTCGCGTGGCCGCCACCCATCACCTGCAGATAAATAGGTTAACACAAAAATTTCACAGCAACAATCTCAAGAAAAAAAAATATCGCTTAAAAGGCTGGATTCCTGCCGAAATTTGATAGAGTTTTCCCTATTTTCTCTATAGTTTTCTAATTCCTGTACCTATATGGGAAACCTACGCAAAATATGTCTTATATAACTATTGCAGGCACACCGCACTCATCATCATAACCGCAAAAAGGGAAAGCACATACATACACATAAGTAACCATTGTAGGCACATTGTGCACTGCAATTTACATTTACTGCTACGTCCTTCAGAGAAATTTACACAACCATTTCACAAAAGTTACCCAAAGGGAAGGGCTAAGAAAATTACAAAACATATGCATACAATTACTTACACGGTCTTACCTTGCATGTTCCCAATGCAACTTGGTTTCATCGAGGACCTTCAAAAACTAAGCCCAAAAAGATTACCAACCACTCATGTTCCCTCCCAAGCTACCAGTCCATTGCCCCTAGATCTGCCAGGGCAAACAGTAGGTCAGTCACATCATGAAGAAGTGCCCCAAGGTTGTGCAAAGGCTTGAGAAGCAAACCTCAAGGGGTTGGAACTCCCCCATGTATAGCATTTGCCAAGGGAGGTCCCTGATGAGCGTGATGCTGAGTAGTTGCTGCACTCATAGGTGCACCTCCTACACATGGGGGCATGGCTCGTAGTGTCTCGGGCAATGTGACATTTTGTCCTGAAAAGTAAAACAACAATGCAGTGTGAGCCATATAGCACAGTAGGGTGTCGAGCGCAGGAAAAAGAAAATGCCCATGAAATAAGATATTTCCATAAGCCGACACTAGCCATTGGCAAATTACCCTAAACCTGCTTACCTATGTCCCCTCTTTATCTTCCCTTAATTCCCCATCTCATCCGATCGGATTTCTCACACTGGTAGCACCTTAACTCAAGATGGTCGCTTAAATGTCATCACTTGTTCCCCAACCACGAGGTCCACTCCTTGGTAGCTACCTGGTGTAAGCATTAGCAATCATTATGGGGGTAACAAAAATTCTTTCGGTTAACAGCAGCAAGAATCCTCACCTTGTCATAAGGGTACTCTTGTTGTGAACCTAAGGGTTCGGGGTGTAAGAGACCACTCCTTGCACCTCAAAGAGGTTTCTTCACCTCGAGCATGCCCTTGGGATTCACCCCTCTTTCCTTGTGACAAAGAGTGGTCGAGCTAGTGGCTCACAACTTTAACCTGCGTGGAAACACTTGACACATGCGTAAGCCTCCTCAGTCCCTGCTTCCAATCACAGGTAATTTCAATTTCGCGAAGAATTCTTTCATTTCAAATCATCCTGCAAGTCTGCCTTTGCCTCCGGAAATTAAATAATTCTTCTCTGAACATTTCAGAGGTCAGCACTAGACTTTAGTCACTTACTCCTTGGTTGTGCGTAAGCACGGATCAGATCCCTGTTTGGACTTGAGGCCTCTTTGTTGAGGAGTTGCCACATGGTCACATCTCAATTTGTACTCCTTAATCCCCAAGGTTACTAAAGGCCTAACCGCAATCGTAATTGCTCTTGTTGACAATCCTTTACCTAGGTCGACGGGTCCCTAACGCACCTTCCCTCCTATGGCAAGGGTTATGTTTTTCGAGTCACGAGATTTGGGGGGGGGGGGGGGGTAAATTCCTTCATCGCTTTTTGTATCCCCAGTCAATCTCCATGCCTAGCCACTTTTTAGAGGACAGGCAATGCCAAAGTGGCCCACAAGCATTATGGGGTGCTTCGAGGGCCACTCAATCCTTTTGGGACCCCCCTAAGGATCCCTAGTTCGTGCTCTCATGCCATGTAAGTAGAGGCCTTGCGTAACTCGAGACCCTCGCTTATGTCGCTGTGTCAATAATTCGTTAAATTTTCATCCTTGACCAACCAAAAATCATTAAGGCATAGCAAGGATTACTAATGCATTTCGTGGCCAAATGAGAACCTCGAGAAAATCAGGAGAATAACCTGCAATCTTTTGAGTTGTTTAAACTTTAACGATATATCGTCAAATACATTCATAAGGCCAAAGAAGAAGAAATCACGAAGCATGGTTAAGATGCTGAGGTTCGAAATTTTGTTTACGTATTCCCATACACAAAAATGTCTCTATATATGTGTGTGTGTATGTGTATATATGCACATATACATATGTATGTTGATCGAACGTGTTTCACTTGCAGAAATAATGAATTAGAAAAATACCGTGTCGTAGTAAATAATGTGGTGGAAAACCCTCGATCAAAGTTATTAAAATTATACTGAAATTATACCACACTTTTGGTCATATCCACAAGGAGGACAACCCAATAAATTCACCAATATTTGTAGGTAGGAGTATGTTATAGGAAGCTTATCATGATGCAAAAAGTAACTTTGACTATTAGTTGTAGCATCAAACCAAAGGGAGTGTAACTTGAATGAGTAGTCATAAAATATGGAGAATCAGAGGCTTGAGAAACAATTACCCACAATATAAAATAATTTCCCAAAAATCTAACCTCTTCAACCACAATCATTTAAACCAATTTCCCCTCTCATGTAACAAAACAGGGTAGGTGGATTTGCTCACTTGCACGCACACGGGGAGCCGCGGTTGGCGGCATGGCTCGCTAGAGGAGTAGGGTCAGAGGAGAGGAGCGCCTAGATGGTGGTGCGGCGACGCGTGGTGGCCGGAGTTGCTGCCGGCGATGAGGAGGCACGACGGTGGTTGTAGCTATCACCGCTGTTTGGAGTTGCGCACGGTCAAGGAGGAGTCGCGTGATGATCTGAGGCACGTAAGGGTTCACCGGACAGTGGTTGGAGGCGGTCGTCGGCTCATGGGTTTGGTTGGGTTGTCAGTGGTGATGAAGGGGGTAGCGGCAATGGAGCTCCGATGCTGTTGTTTGAAGCTGCTTCTTGGAGTAGCTACTGGTAGGTTGGGTAGTGCACGAGGGTAGATAATGCTAAGGAGAAGGAGGGCAGTGTTGGGTTCCTTCTTTGGTGCAGCAGATGAAGAAGAGGAGGAGACCGAGTGGAGCGCACCATGCTATGCGCCGGAGGGCATGGCTGCGACCGTTGGTGCGTGCGAGGGCGTGGAGGAGGCTAGTCGTGCATGGTGAGACAGTGCGTGCGGCTCTGTTGAAGCGAAGATGGCATGGCCTTGAGTTTGAGATGATGGAGGTGTGAATTCCCTAATAGGAGGGGGTGGCGTAATAAATTGCGGAAATATAATGTAAAATAATCTCACAAAATTCAATCGCACAAAAGGCACAAAGATTTTTAGGTGGAAACCCAAACCGGGTGAAAACCACCACCTAACCCTCTCGAGTTAGGATTTTCCGATCATGCAAGCTGATCAAATCCACTAAACGAATCACTTAAACGACGGTGATTCAACCTCAATTACAACCACGCTGCAAGTGCGAGGGTAGCGTTCCTCAACCCCTTCTCTTCACGAGAAGGATTTTGTCCCATGAAGGAGACGGGAATTTGCAAAGCGAATGCCCAACCAAATAACAAAGTAAAATAACAAATATAGTTCTATAGAGCCAACAAAGATTTAAACCTAGCTTCTATAGGAATTAGGAAACTCCCCTTTGCAAGGAGTGCGTCGAATCGATGACGCGGGTGCGTGAGCCACGCGACGGTGCAACGTCGCTCTCGTGAACTACGGTGGGAGAGCGGGTGCGCAAAGGCTTGATGCTCTCAAGATGTAGAACTTGAGCTTGGAGGGCAAGAGCTTTTCTTGGACGCAAAAGAGTGTGAAAGTGTATTACTAGGTGTGTCTTGTGTATCTAGGTGTATGTTTGTGTGCAAGAGGTTCCTCTCTATTTATAGAGGCCTTAGGAAGGCTTTGGAAAGCTTCCATAGCCGTTGGGAGCAAAGCCCAAGAGAATCAGACCGAAATTAGGAACAATGATTGCACTGATAGGGTTATCAGATGTCTGATCCTGGCATTAGACGTCTGAAAATAAGGTAAGACATCTGATTTTATGCGGGTTTCTTCCTGACTTGAATCAGATTTAAACATGGTTCTAGTGCAAGTCCATTAGACGACATATAGGATGTCTGGCACTATGTCTGAACGTCTGGAAACCTACTTTTTCTGCGGGAATGGATTTCCAAGAGTTGCAACGGCTAGAAAATCTCTGAGAAGAGATTTTGGGTCAGCCGAGGCAAAACGGTCATCTATCAGACGTCTTGAAAGGCTTAAGGACGTCTGATAAGGCTCTAACGGTCATATCCTCCAGTGTTTGCTAAGCCAGCCAACGGTCCACTAATTGGACGTCTGGAAAAGTCATCAGACGTCTGGACATAGGTCTGGACATCTGATTTCATCAGACAGAGCTAACAAGTCCAGCCTACATGTTATCAGACGTCTGAATCAACAGTCAGACGTCTTAAAACACATTATCAGACGTCTGATTTTGGAATTAGACATCTGAAAAAGCTGTTTGAACCCTATATTGGTTTTCTAAGTTTTCTACAGAAAACCTAAGTATCCTAGGGTTGTGCAGGTGTTCCTAGGACTACTGCTAAGGTACTTTGCGGCTCTTTAACATGATTTTTCAAGGAACAAAAAGAGCAAGGAAATAAAGATAAAACTACATGAAAGATATAAACTGAATTCCATCATATTCTTCTTGTCCTTCCATCTTCAATCTATCGCTCCTCGTGAATATCCTCTGTTCTCCATCAAGCTCCTCGAATCCGTCCTGGATGCGAGCTCGAACTCCGTCTAAACACGTCACCATTTGTAATTGACCTGAAATCAGAGACTCCAAGTGCAAATGTTAAATGACACGTGTTTTGTTATCATCAAAACAAACTATCGTGGTGCTCTGGCACCAACAGGAGGAAGGTGCTATGCGTGGCGTGCGCTGGAGGGAAGGAGAGGCCGTGGAATGCACAGTCGAAGAGACGTCGAGGTCGCAGTTGGGTCACGATTGCACAGAGATGTGGTGGCTAGCGGTTGTGGTCACGACATAGGCCACATGCTATCACCGTGTGGCTTGTCACGAGAAGAATACTAGGAGGAGAGGGACATGGTTGGTGGCTCATGGTGGTTGTTGGGGGACACGGTGGTGTTTTGTTTGGGAGTGAACGTCGGTCTTTGTGATTGGCATGCGATGGTTGCTTTGGTCGTGTTCGGTGGTGCAGGAGTGGCAAGGAAGAAGTCGCGGTGTCGACGGTGGCTCGCAATTGCGTGGGGCTGTGGTGGCTCGCTATGTTGATTAGGAGACACGGTTGAGGATGAACGCTCGCGGTTGCGGAGAGGAGGCACATGGTCATGGGAATGTCGGGGCTGCACGGTGAGGTGGTGGCTCGCAGTGGTGAAAGGAACACGGTTAAGGTTGCCTGCTGGGAGGAGATGTGGAGGAGGGCTTCCTCCCATTGGAGGGAATGATCCCGTCTGCTGTCCTGCCGTCCTGTTATATAAGGAGAAAAAGAGAGAACGAGAGAGAGTCAGGGAAGGAAAGAGTGAGAGAGAATATTCCTGTGAGAGAGAGGTTGGAGGAGAAAGAGAGGAAAGTTGTTTTTTTTCTCTCTCTTTTTTACTTTACTTTCTTTTCCTTTTACCTTTCATATTGTGTGTTAACTTGCGATTAAGAAAAGGCAAGTGGTGGATTTTGATTGATTTTGAGAAAGAATGTGTTAGGATTTTTTTTTTCTTTGATGCATTAGCCACCACTTTCCTTTTTTAATGACATTTGTCAAAATTAAGAACGAACAATTGTAAGCCCACTTGCTTCCTTTGTTAATATGCTTGGATGAATTACATAATACAATGCCAATTCTCAATTGACCCTTCAATCAAACCCTTTAAAATAAGATGTCAATAGATGAGGTGTTCATTAATGTGTACTTGCAACGTGGAAAATGCTGTAACACCCAAGACACAAGCTTAACTGATTTTTTAGTGAAATGCTTGCTTAAGATCGAGTTCTCAATTCAATAATAGTGAATTTTAGGCACTAAATTAGTCCACTAAAATGGACCTCTCATATGTATTTTTATTTATATGTGTATGTATAACCTATGTGTGTACTTTCCTGCTTTTTTATCTATGGGGTTAGCTCCATGATGAAGCATTTAGATGGAAAATGTGTGGGAATTTTAGTAACAAGTTTCAATGGTTGCGCGTGTGTATTTCCTCCCCTCTCACATGCGCACACTCGCAAGCAAGTTGCGAGCCTAGCTTACATGCATCACAACAGAGTCTGGATGTACATATCACAACTCAACTCGATGTTGAGTCTAATCACACGTGCTGCACTACGGGTGTCCTTACAGTCACCTTAACCTAACTTTTCCAGTTGACATGCTAGGGAAGTAAAAGATAGGCTTGGAAAAAATAAATGATGGGGGGTGTCCACCCTACCTCAAACTTGCGAGTCACGAGCTACGACATGGTAAGGTCCTGGTGGTGAGCACACGATTCTTGATGTTTTCCTCCTATCACCACACAAGGAATTTCTTCTACTGTCAACTTCACTTGCTATGAGGGAATAAGGAAAAAGAAAGAGAAAAATAAAAGAACCCACAGAGGGGGGTCCTCTGCAACCATTCACTAATGCACACGTAGTGTCTGCCACACGCTCGCTCCCGTTGCCCTGCTGCATCGCTGATTTGCCGAGGGCATCCCAATCGCGGAGGGCACACAATCCGCCCTCTTCTTCCTCTTCCTCGCGCGGCCACTTGAACCCAAAGAGGGGCTCTCCTGCCTCAAGTCGAAGCAATGGTACCCAGTGAGCATATGAACAAACAAGGGAAAGAGAACGATTAGAGATGAGGGAGAGAGGGGGATTGATGAGGGACTCATCATGGCTCATAATTCACACAAATAAGCTAGTTTACCTAGTTAATTGATTAGTAATATCATTAAAACATGGTTAACTAGCAAATAAGTCAATATTGTATAAGAACCTTATTTATACTGTGATATATCCTAATTATTATTTAATAATCTTTCCTTTATATTTAATTAATAATAAGAACTTAAATCTAAGCATTTGGCTATTCATAATTAAGTTAATTAAGCTTATATACATTATATGACATAAGTTAATATTATTAAGATTATCGTTAATCATCAAAATAAATAATCTAGAAGGGGGAAAATGTAATTTAGACCCATAAATATATTATTTAACATATATATAATTTATAATAAAAAGTTAGAAAAGAAATAAATTAATTTACACATCTAAATTAAACATTTACATTTCTATCCCTAAGATTCAATTCAATCAAATCCTTATTATTTTATTTAAGTCCTTTTATTCATGTTCAGGTCCTTTTATGTTTGCACTTAGGTCCTCTGGGCATCTCCTTCACAGCTTCTTCCTTTCTTCTTCTTCATCGACAGCTATTGACAACCGGTTACCTTCAACTCCGATGACTGGAGATCTAATGGCAGTTCACCTATTCCGTGGCCGACAAGCTACACCTCAACTAACTCTTCCTATCCAACAACTCAAATAGGTCGTTAATCGCTTGAGATACACCTAATGAATTACCTAAAACTAGCAAATTTGGTTGTAAAGGTTGGAAAATGAAAGTTCTTGTGGCTTGTTAAATGTGGATGATTTTGTTGTGGATTCATATATGCTTGGCATAATTCATTCCTTAACCACTACTTAACCCCTTCATGTTAGTCCTTATACCCTGCAGTTACCTTAGTCACAATCAAATGTATTTGGAATAGTCTTTTATGTTCTTTTAGTTTATTATTAAGAAAATGGAGTTCTTGCCTAAATTGAGGTGCGGGAGAGGTCTCTCGAGTTGTTTTCCGGTGAGCCTATAACACTCTAGCAAGTTCTCTTTAAGGTTGTTATGGACTTCTTGTTGCATGTCTCTCCTCGTACTTGCCTCCTTGATTTCGAGGGCGAAACTCCCTTTAAGATTTTATATCTGTGATGGCTCGAACCAGGATTTCCGAGTTATTTTAAATTAAGCGTGGCAAGATAAACTCGTTGACACTTTTCGTATGCAAATCGGAACTTGCATGAATTAAAAATACGTAATCAGATTAAAAACCCATGTGTTTTTTTATTTTTAAAATCTGGATCTTGGATAAACGATCTGAAAGTATTGTCAACTTTGTACTGTCGTGAGGATTTATACGATATATTTTATGAGGCGATTGGACCTTAGATATGTAAAATATGTCTAAATTGTGAGCCAACCCTCATGCAACCTATTATAAGAATCACATTATACAAATAACCTCCATTTAGATATCTACAAATTTTATTAAGTTCTTTATCTTGTAACAATTTTGAGGATGCATATTTTGCCAACATCAAGGCTCATTTTGGTTAATTACGATGTTGTTTGCAGTTATAAATAAATATAAGAATTATATATACACACACGCACACATGTTACGAAAGATTATAAATAAAATAATGATATTAATAAATAAATGGTGGAATACGTGTTCTCATGGAAAGTTAAAAAAAAATATATTTTTTTTGATTTCGTTTGCTACGCGTAATCCATTTCCTATTTATTTCTTATTATTAATTGCAAACCTACTTCCTAAGTACCCCTCCCACGGGCCACCGCCAGCGAAAAACCCAAACAATTCCCACCAACACTAATTCCTTCCCTCACGTCGGAATAGAAAGGAAAGAGAGAGAGAGAAAGAGAGAGAGAGATCGTGGGAGGGTAAAGTGCAGGGTGGAGAGAAAGAAAGTGAGAGAGAGACGGGGAGAAAGAAAGAGAGGAGGAGGTCGACGATCGACCGACGACAAGACCTGCTTGGTGTTGACGTGTGCATGTTGCCGCGTGAACAGTTTGGGAAGGGAAGAACCGAAGTCGAGGGAGTCCTCGGGAACCGCGGAGGCTGCTGGTGAGTCGGAAGAGGCTTCGAGGGAGACCTCGGGAACCGAGAACGTCGGTTAACGGCCGACGTAGCCGCTCGTCGGGCATGCATGGGTGTTGCACCCATCATGCAGAGAGAGCGAGAGGGGCGAAGAGAGGTCGCCGGAGGGCGTGCCGTTGCGGCGATGGTCCGATGGATCGCGTGGAGGCCGGAGCGGGGTTCACGGCTGGAGGTGGACATCGATCGACGCCTCTACACATGCATGCTTGATGGGTTCCCGTGGTATCAGGAGGAGCGACGAAGGAAGAAGAAGCGTAAGGGAGAAGAGGTATATGTTGAAAGGATGGGTAAATTACAAAAGGAAAATTTAGAGTTTTAAATATTGCAACGTAGTCCATGTGAGGGGAGTTGTCTTATTTGAGATCTAACGATTCGTATTCGATCGCTTTGATTTAGGGCATCCGAAGGCAGATTTAGGCGATGCAAAACTTGATCCTGGGGTTTTCAAACATGCCAGACGAATTCATACAGTTGGATTTGATAGTTTCTGCTCCGATTTCCAAGGTGCAGGATTGGAAGACACATATGATGTTAGGAGTCTTCGACCTATTTTCACGAAGTCGTCGTGACCCCACGACGATGTTAGGTAGAGTTGTTTCTCTCTTTTCCCGTGCAGTTTGTCTATATGGTGATTTTCTTTGTGTATTGCACTATTTAGTGTGTGTTCTTACCTCTTGTTGGGATCAGACTCGTTTGCGTATTTCTTGCTATCTTAGGTATTAGAATATTAAATATGGATGATGTAAATTAGGTTGTTGACTTGGACTGAGAATAATAAAATTAATATAGCTACCTTCTGGATTTAAAAGGGGTTAATAATAATTTATTAGACTATGTTCATGAATTAACTGAATTATGATATACCTAGAATATGAGATGTGGTCTTAACATCTCATGTATGAAGTGAATTCTATTTTGAGTAAAATTGAAGGTTAAATAATAAATTTATTGGAATCACGATCAGAAATTGAAAATTTCCTAGAAATGGATGAGTTGGAGGATAATGTGAATATTTGTTAATTCTGTAATTAATAAAGTAAAATTATTAAAGTTGGTTGGAATGGATGAAAATAGAAGATACAGTCACCTGAAATGAATTAAGTAATCAATATGACGGAATTGTCGGGAATTAAAAGGAATTAGATAACTCGTTAGATTTGGTATAGCTTTGGTCTACTTCACCAGTTTCGAGCCGGTTTAGGGAGTTACTAACCTCCCAACGACTCTTTGGTTCAGCTGCGTGACTAACTGGGATAGCGGATTATAGGGCTCAAAAGTTGGAGTGATTTCTTTTTTGGTCGATGAGTGGGTCATTGGTTGTTTGTGGCTTAGCGTACATAGCGCGTGTACATATTCACATCATACGATATAGCCGCCACCCCTTTTTGCAATGACTCCAAGGTGATGGAGAGCAGCGACTTGATGGGTATAAGCGGTCTTCCCAGCTAGGAGGATGGCTTATACTGATCTTACGCTGTAGGAAGTTACATGAAATCATCTCGTGCCCTAAGACGCCGATTGATAAATTGTGAACAATAATAAATCGGGCTTCCACCATATGAAGGGAATGGGATAACGAGATGTCTAATAAATGAATTAATCAAAGCTATAGTACCCATTTTCTCTTGTGCTCGGCTACTGTTAAACTTTTTTGTTGTTGCTTCTACCCTACTCAGTTATTACTGACGTGTTTTTAGGTTCCATACTTAAGTATACTTGGCAGTTTGTAAGGAGATTTCCGTTATATATCTTCTTAGACTTATATACTACGACAAATCTTCAGGTTAGTATTCAAATTTTGTTCTTTTAAATTTTTACAATATGAATTGTTTGTTTGCTACGTTTATATTTTATGATTACGTGTTGGGTGACTGCGATCTTGTGGGCAATTAGTGCTAGGTTAGCACACGGTGACCCAGGTTTCGTCGCTTGGCGGGACTCGGGTCGTCACTGTCACCATAAGTCACCGAAGCTTTGTAGAGCTCTAGTGTCATCAACTTCGAGCTAAAGCATTCAAATTAATTCTTCAGGATCTCAAATCACTTAGCTTCTAAGGAGCAAATTCCATCACTCACATCTCACTTTTATTGATTGAATCACTCTTGTGCTCAGTCATCTTCTCTAACTCCGGTAGGGCAGCATTCAAGCTATTCCTTATGTTTTGAACTTTGAATTAGGTCTTTAAGCTTTAGCAGATCCTCCTAAGTCTAGAACAATTGTTCTTTAAGTTGTTAGAAGTCTGAATTATCTTGTCTATCAACCCTATCTTTGAGTTCATTCAACGAGCTTCGAAACCACAGTAATTAAGTCAAATTCCTTTCTTTTTGAGTTCAATAAGTTCCTAAGATATTTAAGAGTCTCTTTGGGCTTTTGATTTGATCAGAATTGACCTTAAGCTAAAAGTCAACTTTTTGCCTATTTCAGGTAAACGCAGGTCGCCAACGGCATTTAAAGCTCCTGAGCTCAATTCTAAAAGTCATGGTTTGTTTTAGGGGTTTTTTTGATTCCATTAGAGTCGAATTGGGGATGTTTTGAGTCAGTTTTAGTCTATTATGTGCTACTGAGGTTTTGGGTTCATATTGCCTGCAGTTAAGTTCTATTGAGCTTTGGGTGAATTTTAAGGCTATCTATAGCTCAAAAGAAAGCATTTTGATCTTTTGCAGGTGTTGAGAATAAGTCTGGCAATCTAGAATTAGGATTTGACTTTATTTAAGTTCCTTCTATCATCCTCTATTGGTCTAAATCTGGGAAGGTATTCCTAAGTGGTTTACAATCTTGGGTAGTTTTCATCTAAGCTTCCATGTGTATTTCAAGTTGTTAAAGGCATTGAGATGAAGTCAATGTAATTTCCCTACCAGGAGGGGGTGACGTAATAATTGCGGAAATGAAAATATAAAGCAATCTCACAAAATAAGCAATCAAACAAGTACACAAGTGTTTTTAGGTGGAAACCCAAACCAGGTGAAAACCACCACCTAACCCTCTCGAGTTAGGATTTTCCGATCAACCAAGTTGATCAAAATCCACTAAACCGAATCACTTTAAACGAGGGTGATTCAACCTCAATACAACCACGCTACTTAAACGAGGGTAGCATACCTCTACCCCTTCTCTCCACGAGAAGGATTTTGTCTCGCGAAGGAGACGGGAATTCGCAAAGCGAATACCCAACCAAATAACAAAGATAAAAGAAACAACAAGTCCTATAGAGCCAACAAAGTAATTTTTAACCTACGCTGAAGGTTCGTCCCTACCAGGAGGGGTGACGTAAAAATAATTGCGGAAATAAAATATAAAAAGCAATCTCACAAAAATAAGCAATCGCACAATGTACACAAAGATTTTTAGGTGGAAACCCAAACCGGGTAAAAACCACCACCTAACCCTCTCGAGTTAGGATTTTCCGATCAACCTAGTTGATCAAATCCACTAACCGAATCACTTTGAACGAGGGTGATTCAACCTCAATACAACCACGCTACAAGTACGAGGGTAGCGTTCCTCAACCCCTTCTCTCCACGAGAAGGATTTTGTCCCACGAAGGAGACGGGAATTCGCAAAGCGAATACCCAACCAAAATACAAAGATAAAATAAACAACAGTCCTATAGAGCCAACAAAATTAAACCTAGCTTCTATAGGAAATAGGAAACTCCCCTTTGCAAGGAGTGCGTCGACGATGACGCGGTGCGTGTGCCACGCGATGGCGCTACGTCGCTCTCGTTATCAACAGCGGGACAGCGGGCGCGCAAACTGTTTGATGCTCTCAAGATGTAGAACTTGAGCTTGGAGAGCAAGAACTTCTTGGACACAAGAGTGTGAAAATGTGTAGCTAAGTGTATCCAAGTGTATTTCTAAATGTCTCTTATGTTTTCTAAGTGTGTTTGTGTTACAAAGGTTCCCCTCTATTTATAGAGGCCTTAGGAAGGCTTTGGAAGGCTTGGAAAAGCTTCCATAGCCATTGGGTGCAAAGCCCAAGAGAATCAGGCCGAAATCAGGACAATGATTGCATTTGACAGGGTTATCAGACGTCTAATTCTGGCATTAGACGTCTGGAAGGCCACTTTAAGACGTCTGATTCCAAGGTCAGACGTCTGATTCTATGCGGGTTTCTCCCTGACTTGAATCAGATCTAAACAGGGTTTTTGTGCAAGTCCATCAGACGACATACAGGACGTCTGGAACTATGTCTGGACGTCTGGAAACCTACTTTTACTGTGGGAATTGATTTCCAAACGTTGCAACGGCTAGAAAATCTCTGAGAAGAGATTTTGGGTCAGCCGAGGCAAAACGGTCATTTATCAGATGTCTGGTAAGTCCTATGGACGTCTGATAAGGCTCTAACGGTCATAATCTTGAGTGTTTTCTAAGCCAGCCAACGGTCCACTAACTGGACGTCTGGCAAAGTCATCAGACGTCTCCTAAGACGTCTGGTCTAAGGTCTGGACGTCTGATTTCATCAGACAGAACTAACTATGTCCAGCCTAACAGATATCGGACGTCTGAAACAACAGTCAGACGTCTTAAAATTCTTTATCAGACGTCTGATTTTTGGATTAGACGTCTGGAAATGCTGTTTGAGCCCTATATTGGTTTTCTAAGTATTCTACAGAAAACCTAAGTATCCTAGGGTTGTGCAGGTGTTCCTAGGACTACTTTTAGGGTACTTTGAGGCTCTTTAACATAATGTTCTAAGGAATCAAAAAGAGCAAGAAAATAAATACAAAAGATACATGAAAGGATAAAAAAAGAATCTATCATATTCTTCTTGTCTTCCATCTCCAATCTTTCGCTCCACGCTAACCTCCTGTGTTTTCCGTCAAGCTCCTCCAATCCGTCCTGGATGCGAGCTTGAACTCCGTCTAAACACGTCCTCATTTGCAATTGATCTGAAATCTAGGACTCAAATTGCAAATGTTAAATAACACGTGTTTTGTTATCATCAAAACAAATGATCGTGGTGCTCTAGCACCAACATAAGCTTCTATAGGAATTAGAAAACTCTCCTTTGCAAGGAGTGCGTCGAGTTGATGACGCGGTGCGTGTGCCATGCGACGGCGCAACGTCGCTCTCGTAAACAATAGCGGGAGAGCGGGTGCGCAAAGCTTGATGCTCTCTAGAGAATGGAGCTTGAGCTTGGAGAGCAAGAGCTAGCTAGGACACAAGAGAGTGTGAAAGTGTGTAGCCAAGTGTGTCTTGTGTATCTTGGTGTATTTTTGTGTTGCAAAGGCTCCCCTCTATTTATAGAGGCCTTAGGAAGGCTTTGGAAGGCTTGGAAAAGCTTCCATAGCCGTTGGGTACAAAGCCCAAGAGAATCAGGCCGAAATCAGGACAATGATTACACTTGACAGGGTAATCAGACGTCTAATTCTGGCATTAGACGTCTGGAAGACCACTTTAAGATGTCTGATTTAAAGGTCAGACGTCTGATTTTCGGCGGGTTCCTTCCTAACTTGAATCAGATCTAAACAGGGTTCTTGTGCAAGTCCATCAGACGACATACAGGACGTCTGGCACTATGTCTGGATGTCTGGAAACCTACTTTTTCTGTGAGAATGGATTTCCAAACGTTGCAACGGCTAGAAAATCTCTGAGAAGAGATTTTGGGTCAGCCGAGGCAAAACGATCAATTATCAGACGTCTGGAAAGTCCTATGGACGTCTGATAAGGCTCTAACGGTCATATTCTACACTGTTTGCAAAGCCAGCCAACGGTCCACTAATTGGACGTTTGGCAAATCCATCAGGCGTCTCCTAAGACGTCTGGCAAATCCATCAGACGTCTCCGAAGATGTTTGGTCTAAGGTCTCGACGTCTGATTTCATCAGACAGCACTACTTAAGTCCAGCCTAATTGTTATCAGACGTCTGAAACAACAGTCAGACGTCTTAAAATACTTTATCAGACGTCTGATTTGGGAATTAGACGTTCGGAAACTCTGTTTGAACCCTATATTGGTTTTCTAAGTGTTCTACGAAAAACCTATGTATCCTAGGGTTGTGCGGGTGTTCCTAGGACTTCTGTTAGGGTACTTTGAGGCTCTTTAACATGAATCTAAGTAACAAAAATAAAGAGCAACAGAAGAAACGAAAAATACAAGGAGTACATGAGAAGAGAATCTATCCTATTCTTCATCTCCTTCCTTCTTCAATCTATCGCTCCTCGCAAATCTCCTCTGTTCTCCATCAAGCTCCTCCAATCCGTCCTGGATGCGAGCTCGAACTCCGTTTAAGCGCATCTCCAATTGCAATTTGCCTGAAATCTAAGACTCCAAGTGCAAATGTTAAATGACGCGTGTTTTGTTATCATTTAAACAAATGATCGTGGTGCTCTAGCACCAACAATCTCCCCCTTTTTGATGATGACGAAAGCATAAATAATAATGCAGAAAAATCATCTTTGAGGCTCTATCACCAACAGTCAATAGGAACGAAAGAGAGAATGATTAAGGTCTTAGAACACATCTGCAGGTATGCTTGTAAGCTGCTACTGTTACTGATCGAGTAATCATGGGAAGCAGAGGAATGAAGTAGAATCATGGAGTCTAATCAAGAAATTAAAGGATGTGATTCGTAAATTAGATCAGGCTGGAGATGCTGATGATGATTGAGAGCTCAATTGTGGAAGGTTGACATGATTTGATGGTGAATTTGAAGATGGAGTCATTATAGATGTGAAGAAAAATGCTCTGCACATGTGAAAGGCGCGGGACAACAAAGTCCCACCTCGGTAGTTGATTGCCGCTTGATGCAGTATACTTTGAATCATGCCCAAAGGCCTCTCATAAGACTTCGGGCTAGTGTAGGCAAGTGTGCCTACTCTGAGCATATCTTGACCATGCTTTGACCATATAATCCTATGGCCCATGAGGGGCGGCCTGTGGGCGTGATGAGCTCAGACTGCAACACGTGGCACACTCTAATACAACTGTGGTCTGGCTCATCTAAGCCATTGATTTAGTTCGGAGTGTGTGCAACAACCCATTTTTTTTATAAGTGATGGCATTCGTGCTTCTGTTGTACTAAGAGTGGTAAGTGTTGTTGAGAAAAGCTTAAGTGTTTACACACTTAGCATGAATGGAGAGCTGATTTGAGTTGAGCTATAATTTCACTTAATTAAGAAATTGAACGAGAATTTGTTGTTCTAAAACAACATTTTTGTTATTCTCTTATGCAATCAATGATCATCTTCTTAATTTATGCAATGCACGATTCTTAATCTAATGGAATTAGTTGCCATGTTTAATGTTTAATTTTGCTACTAATTCATGTGGCTAAAGTATACTAATTAAGTCATTAATCTAATAACCTAAGTATCTTAATTAAGAAGGTAGTATAGTAAGTTATACGATTATCATCTAAGATAAGCTTAAGATTAAGTAATTAAGTTAAGTAATAACTATCCTTAAGTTATATTTGTAGAGTTACTCATTATTAGTTAAGTTAATAAGTTTAGTTAATTTATTGTTAATATTAGTTAAGTAAATTATTAATAGGTAACTATGTAAGAGTAAGTTATACGTAGCTAGTAACTAAATTAAGGAGTTAACTTAATTCATTTATATATTGTAAAGTATAATTTTAGTATATTAAGTATAACTTATTAATTAACAGATTCTTAGTATTAATTAAAGCATAATCGATGAAATTTTGCTAATTAAATCTCTCGGTGAACGACCAAGACTCAAAACCATTAAAAATTTGTAAATGAGTAGGTTATTTTGCATCCTATGCTACAAAAATACAATGGCATTTATCACAATTGCTGAGTAACCTAAACATCTTTTTTGGCGTTGTTGATTAGGATAACAACCCTGATTAACAAGCCAGAGATAATGCATATCAGGGATTGAGTGAGGCGATGAGCTTGAGATAAAGATGGGATTACGGAGGAGGTGGGAAACAATGAGAGGGTGTGGCTCACGAGCATACAAGGGAGGTCGGTGGAGGTTCCTTGGGGAAGGGGTTGGCGCAAGCAAGTGGGAGGGAAGGCGTACAGTGGTGTGAGTTAGTGGGGGTAAACTTATCCTCCCTGAGTTCCCTGGTTATTTCATTTTCTTTTTTTTGCGTGTGGCCTCGACATTGGATTAACCCAACCCTGTGTAAAATACAATTATTTCCTAACCAAACAAATCAAATAAGCTTGATCGAGGGCATCTGAACCATCCTAAATCCAATCAATGTTTCACAATCAAATAGTATATTTCTTTCATGAGAGTACCAGTCCTTCTCGTGAAAGTACTTGGCTCTTTTTACAACAATATGCATATATAACCTAATGTAATCAACAAGAATGCTTCAATTCTCACAATCAATCCTATAGCCTTTAACAACAAATATTAGCCTGAATTATTAGAAATGATTAATTAGGTTATCCAATATCTTATTAAGAATATGAATATAAGCACAAGACAAGGTAACCAAGACAAGCAAAAGACACTTCCTAAATTTAGAAAGATGTTATAAATCAAAATTCAAGGAAGGTCAAGAACTAAGCAACTAACTCAAGTAAAATATCCCTATAACCTTAGAGTCAAAATAGAGCCTACTCCTTCAATAAAGGGATCCGCAAGAGTTCCTCTAGAATCACTTCTATTCAAATCGACAGAATCTCAAAATCTCATTTAGAACTTCAAGAGCACCACTCCATTAGAATATTAGGAGCACAAGCTCTTAGAAGACTAGAGTTGCAAACCATAATTTGAGACCTAAAGCGTTGAGAACCTGAGATCTAGAGCTTTGCTATAGAGAGCTTTTCTATTGCTTGTGTGTGTTGGATGTAAAGCCCTAAACTCAAATTCAAGTCATTTTGAACATAAGCATGTCAAAACAAACCCGTTAATACTTATCGAGCACGAATTGAGTTTGTTTGTTAGAATTGAGGGAAAATGTGTATTTTGGTTTAACTTGGTTAACCCTCAATAAACATGCAAAAAATGTGTCATAATTGGTATTGTTGGATTTCTCTTGTAATAAGCTTTCCAACTTCTCCTATTTGTAGAAATTTGAGTTCTGTAGGACAAGTTGTGCACCAAACACGTTTAACAAGGACGATGGCGCATGTAAACCAAAACCAAGGTCCAAGGGGTTACATTCGTCAAAATACAAGTTCCGAGTCATTTTTAGCGACGATTGTATCGTTTCATACTTGTTGGTACTCGTTGGGGTCAAGTCGAGTCAACGACTCATAAAATGTTAAAAACGTGTGTTTATGGTAACTCTTGATCAAACCTTTTCAAAAGGGGGTCAATTGTGATAGCATTGGTTTCCACTCATCATAAACTTTCCAACAATACTTGTTTCAAGTGAATCTGTGATGTGCAGCTCAAGTTGTGGACAAAATAAGAAAGATAGGATTAAGGCATAATTAAAATTGCACTTAAGGGTGTTTTGGTCAAGTAGAGGTTTTCCCTAGCCCTAACTCATGTTAATGGCCTGTTTCCGATCCTAATTATAGTTTTGGGTCATCATTTGTCCCCTCAAATCTCACAAACTTGAGGACAAAAAGGGAGAGGAAGAGAAAAGAAAATAATAGAGGACAAGGATGGCATAGAAGTGGCGAGCAAGTGCGTAAAACGATGGCGCATGGGCGAGTTCGTGGAGCAACAGTGCGTGCAGCGACAACGTCTTGGTGTAGAGCACATCAGCTCAAGTGAGTAGCACATGGAAGGACAACACGCAGTGCACGATGATCACTCATGCATGTGTGGGCACGATGCGCGGGCAAAGGTGACGCCAGTGAGTGGCGCATGTGAGGCACACGGGTGCATGTGCATGTAAGCGTGCATACGAATCCCCCTTTTACATCTTATTTTGTGTTTTGATCTGTGTGGGGGTCAAATGACATTTGTTTCTCATGTTTGATGATTCATTAGTATCACCTTACACGAACTACACAATGATAAACCCTAAAGTCACTTTTGAGAATTATCTGGTGCATGAAAAATTTAGTAAAGCCCCTATTGTAACTTTGGCATATTCGATTGCATGTCTCAACGTAGATTCGATTCCCGAAGTATGCAAGTCCCCATAGTAGTAGTGACAAACCTCATACGTGCATTGCAGAGTCACCTTGACACTTGATGACATTAGGTAAAGTAGTCGTGTTCCTTTCCCCATTTAATGTATGAATATGCCATCTTTTGAGAAAACGATCATTTTGTGTGTGTTCCTCTACTTTTGTTGAGTTTTGGAGTCTAGACAAATTTACTATGCATGATCATTCCTGTGGTGTGCTAATGATACATATTAATGAATTCTTAGATAAGATGATGAGGCATTGATTTAATTTAATCGTAATGGATAAATTTACTCCCTTTTTTTGTGATAACTAGCTCAGGAATGTGACGATTTGAAAATCAAATTGAGAATTTCATGGAAGTGATTAATGAGACAAATCTGATGGATCAAATAAATTACGTGATGACTCTTGTTATTGTATCGAATAATAATTCATGAATGGCATATAGACTATAAATTAAATTATCAATTATCCTCGTTGATAAATGAATACGTTTGATGTGATATAATATGTAAGTGAATATGAATAATTGGATGGCTCTGATAAGCCAATTTGGCCTGGTTGGTGGATCAAGGAGTGAGCTAGCCTTCCTGCAAATTTGTGATAAGCCCATTGGCCAATTGGATAGTGAGAAAAGAGTGCACGAGTCAATATACAAATACGATATTTTGGTTGGATGTGTGCTCAGGTTGTGGAGAGGGCTATCTACGAGCCAACATAGTTCACATCTATGGATATAGCTTGGAGTATGCAGCAGCCACATTGCCTATGTTAGGACCCCAGGGTGATGGAATAGGATGTAGGGTAAGTGCGGAGTTTCCTTCTAGTCAAGAGGACACTACGTACTTGCCATACTTGTTACAAAATCGTAGCAAGATCCCCTTGTGCCTTTCGAGGAACTAATATGGGGGTAACTCTGAGTGTAATATTGAGGACAACACACTGATGAGATAAATGGAAACAATTGAGAAATTAACTGATAACTAAGATTTATAAAGAT
The DNA here is from genome assembly GCA_037157565.1 of Thalassia testudinum. Classification (NCBI taxonomy): domain Eukaryota; kingdom Viridiplantae; phylum Streptophyta; class Magnoliopsida; order Alismatales; family Hydrocharitaceae; genus Thalassia; species Thalassia testudinum. Next base: position 62,371,513 of record JAZHRO010000040.1, read on the forward strand.
AAATTAGTACCCAACTTATTACGCTCTTAGTTCTTATTGTTTTTCCGTTTGTGCTAGTCTAGTTAGCATTTGCTCACGTCTACTTTGGACTCCGTACTTAGGTACATTCTGATAACAAATGTTAGCAACTACTTTTTGGGCTCATCTGTACTTGCGTAATTACAATTTGCATTACTTATTTCTGTCAATAGTTGGTTTATTTATTTAATTACTGCTTTATGAATTGTTTGTTAGCTATATTGATATTTTATGATTATGTACTAGGTGACTTCGATCCTATTTGAGCTTACTTATTGTACTTTGTGACTTGGACTTCACTGGGTTAGTTTGGATGGTGGGTTTTGAGTAGTCACGTTGGAACAATCAAAATAATCAAGGGTTCCACTCTCATTACCTAGAAAGTAGTGACAAGTTGGTCTTTGCTCAAAAGTAAACATATGTGCAAAATAGCATTAATAAAGAGTCAATAGGAATCGAATTGAAATAAAAATTGTCTTCTCTAATGGCTTTTTATAACACTTCTTGATGAAGCAATTAGAAAATGTTCTACCAGTTGAAACATTATTCATGAGTACTTTTAGTCACTACTCATGACTAGTTCAAAGATGTTCTACTTATTCAAAATTGAATTACTTAAGAAATGAGTACCAACCAATCTTAAATCAAATGGATGCCAAATTGGTTGATTTAGGTGATCCAATTGATGAAGAAATAATGTTGATGTGATTCACTCAACCTAATCAAATAGGGTTTCTAAGAGTACTTAAATTAATAAAAAAATTTAGATAAAGATAACTTAATTGAATTAATGACTTAGGAGACTCATGGTTGATCTAGTATTTGAACTCCTAATTGACTTAAGAAGCTAATATTTGATTATTTTACTAAGTTATTAAAAAAATTCTAAGTAACAAAATATATTTTTCTTTTAATTCTTCAAGTCAAACTTTGTCCTCTCATTCTTTTCGTCACATGTCAAACCTTGTCCTTCAATTCTTGTCGGTAGCTCTACCCTTCATCCTTTGTCTTCTTCTAGCTAGAACTTGGAGCTTTTGAAAGTTTCCATATTTTGGAATTCATGATCTCATTACAATAATTAAGCTCTTTTACAATTTTTTTCTCTCTTTTATGTTGCTCTTGGTGGATTTAAGAAACACAAGCGCACACTAGAAGGAGGAATGAATAGTGTGGAACAAAAAAATAATTTGAAAAAAAAAATGTAAAGCCAAAGAGATGTACAAAATATACAAGTAGGTACTCCACTACTTAAGTCCTTTAACGTAGGATTTTTAATCCCAATTCTCTCAAATCTGACGGAATCAAAGTTACTAATACGAGGTAATTAATGGGTTACCTCTACCCAATTACATAGAGAATATCAAAAAATTTAGTACAAGTGTAAGACAAGAATAAATCTTACAACAAAATATACCTAAGCCTCCTGAAGTTACACTAGAGAGAGGGTGAATATTGTAGAAAAAAAATGATATAAATAAAATCAATTGAATAAAATTAATCTACAATTTGCATAAGTAATTTTAAGGTGGAAACCCCATGAGTGAAAACCACCATCTAAATCTCTCGACTTAAGATTTAGCGATCCATCTAATGGATTTAGTTCACCAACATATTAGTTAAAATCAAGGATGATACAACCTCAATACAACACGTATCAATCAAAACCAATACAAGTTTTCCTTCAATTGAGGTCGAGAATTTACAAATCAAATACCCAACTACAAAGAACGAAATGAAGAAGATCCTATAGAGCCCCTAAAATATAATGAGTAGAGGAATGGAGAGTATAGAGATCACTAGGGTTTCCTTGTGGAATGAGGAGTTGCAACACTTAGAAGCAAGGCTTACTAAATGAGAGGAATAGCACTTGAGAGCTGCGGAAGCTAAATGAGAGCAATAGACAACTTGTAGGAGTTATTGAGTGAAGTAGAGCCCTTATGTGTTGTGTGTAGTGTGGGAGTGTTCTAAGGCATATATAAATGGCTTAGGAACACTCAAAATGGGCAATGGGACCTAAAATAGTCATTAGGGATCTTAATTGAATCAAGTCTAACATTCAAAAATCAGACAATAAACATTGTACCCATCAGTCAATGCTCAGCCAGCATGCAATAGCACAGCTGGTTGACCAAAAATCATTTTTAGTTGGTGCCTTGAAGCGCTATATTAGTGTGAGGTGGGTCTTCTATAGCCAGTCGACTAATGGTTGACTGGTACCGTTATAACAAGTTGACTTTTGGTCGACGCCCTACTGAAGGGTTCTTATGATGAAAGTTCCTAGTATTGGCGTTGATGAGGCATCGGTTGGCACCCTGACCGTATCACTCGGCGCCCAATGGTGTGGTTGGTTGATGACCGATCGACCAAGGCTTAGGATTTTTGAAGGTTGTTTAGTGAAATGATTGAGGTTATTGATTGTAACAAATCCCAAGATTTAAAGAAGACTTTGGAGAGCCAACAATCATAGCATGGGTCAGCTGGTCGACTCGTTGATTGACATGCCACAATGGGGCCAATCGGCTAGCTTCCTAGCTGATCGTCATCCTTGTGAAGAGTAGGGTGCTTTTAGTGGCTTTTGAGGTGCAGTTTCGTTTCCTAGGTAAAGTAACAGCTATGAGATCTTTTGCACCAAATTCTACAAGCTCTTTAACACCTAATCTATGGCGAAATCTATCCAGAAGGATTACATAATGATTTCATAATTTCACAACAAGTGTAAGACAAAATAAAAGGTCTTCTTTGATTTTCTTCATGTCCTTCTCTTTGAGCTCTCTAATAGGTTCTCTTCATGCCAAAGTGGGAGCTTCTTTTTGCATCCATCCTTGGTCCTTCTAGGCTCCGAAGTGAGAGCTTCCTTTTATATCTATCCCTATTCCTTCCAGACTCCAATGTGTCTTTTCTTTTTTTGAGAGGTAGACTCCAATGTGTGTTGAGATAATTAATTTAATTCCTACAAATAACTTAATGAAATGCTTGCATAAACCTTAGATTAATATTGTAATATAATTAAGGGATTAATTGTAATATTTAATTTTTATATTATCCTATTGCAATAACAAGCAACACAAAAATTACAATCGATTTTACTAATGGAGAGCCAAGGAACCTAGGTGCGTAAAATGTTGTGAATGGGAAAGCTTTTGCACATGCCTACAATCTTGTTACGATGGGAATTGAAATAGAAAAGGAACTGTAGGGCAACCAGGCTTTTTTAGAAGAGAAGAAGGGCGTAGAAAGCCTTTTTTGGGAGTTAATGGATTTCTTCCTTGCATTGCATAGAGAATGGAACCAAAGGGGTGTATCTATAGGCTTAGGATCACTAAGAATTTAATCATAGCTGTTAGAATTTAAATAATTAACGATAATAACAAAAATTAATTCAATTAGCTATTTAGATCTGACTTAACAGATAGTTAGTACTGGTACTAAAGGATGAATATTGATACTAGCTGCTTATAGGTTGAATTTTAAATTTTAGCTATCAAAAAAACACTTATGGGTCTTGGTGCAAAAAAATGTGTGATTTGTAATTGCGGGTGTTGTCACAACATACAATTTCACACACATTTAAATTTGTAAAAATCAAGTACTAGAGATGAGTAATCAGGTTATCCAAAGGAGATAGGTAGTTATTAAAATATAAAACACTATGTAGATCTTTTGAATTCTCAAAATTTTTAATGATTTTTTTACATTTTTTGTGATTTTTAGGGTTTTCAAAATATGGGCCAACAATAGTGATGATAAACGCTAAAGTAAAGTTGCAAAATGCAAAGGCAAAACCTGAACTTCCTAAGCCTACCCTAGGCATGTATGGCCTGAGGTAATTAGGAAAGAAGTGTGTGCAACTAAGGAACTAAATAAAGGAACACAAATGGAAAGGCAAACTTGAACTTATAATTTTCAGAAGTCAAACAGTTGTCGCACTTGGACAACTCACTTATGTAGAAGGAATCTACACAAGTAATCTTCAAGTGGAGAGTAAAGCTTTCTACTATAAAATTGAAGATGGAAAACTAAAGAGTAGGATACAAAGATCTCCAAAGATGGTGCTTGAGGTAGGCTTTGCTCCAAGCTCGTATGCTCCCGTGCTTAAAGAAGGTGTTCCTCTTGCACCCTAGCCCTCCTCCAATGGTGTACCTGCTTGGTGTGGCTCCAAAGAAGAAGGGAAGGCAATTGGACACTAGAGGGGTGTGGTACCTCTAATTCCAATGCTCAACCTTTCTTTCTAGGCTTTTTTGGTGGATGTTTAAGGTAGAAAATATCATAGCGGAGGATGATTTCTAGGTGGTGCTTATGGGCATATAAATAAGGAAGGAGGAGATGGTGGTTACATGGTGTAGGGGTGCATCAAAAGTGACCCCAACCATGGTGGTTAACCACCTTGAGTTGGTGCCAAAATTGAGGAGGAGTAAAGGGTTGGCGTGGAGGTGTGGTGGAGTATATGTTGGCACCAAGATGGAGGGCCATAATGTGGTGATATGGATGGTGGTTATAAGTAGAGGGTTGGATGTAGTTGGTGTCAATTGAAGGAGTGTGAAGGGATGGTGGTTGTAGGTCTTTGGTGCCAACTACAATGGGGGTTAAGGTAGGGTTGGTGACATATGATGGTGGTTAAGAGTGGTGGTTATGGGCTTTTTGGTGCCACCTTAGAAGGGACGTGGAGGTGGTGGCTTTGGTGCCATTTTAATGGTAGTTATGGAGGGTGGTTTGGCTCCAATTGTGGAGGGGTGTGAGTGAGTGGTGGTTATTATTTTTGGTGCCAACTTGTTAATGGCATGAGGAGGGGGCGTGGAATGGATATATGGTGGGGTTATTTGAGGAGCTAGGTAAACAAGTAGGAGAGGTAGTGGACTTAGCTTGGCTTGCTAATGCTAGCTAGAAGCTAAGGGGAGGTAGGTTGAGCTATGTTGAGTTGGTATGTAGCTGAGAGAAGCTAACTGGAGCTATGTTGAGTTTAGAATGAGATGGGGTGAAGCTTAGAAAAGCTGGAGCATGGGCCTAAGAGAGCTTCTGTTGCTTGGAGGCTTCTTCTATTTCTAGGGTTTTGCCTTTCACTCTAGCCTGGCAGGGTTCAGATGGTGACTATGAATCTTGCATACCCTGACAAGTCATGAATATATAAAGTCAAACCAAACAACAAAAATATCTATTTACTCATGTAAGGGTCCTAAAAATGCAAGAATGGCTAATGCATGCCTAATATTGTTGTGCAAGAGTAGAATACTTAGGAACTAGCTGTGAAATGTGCTTAAGAATTGTGATAAATAGGAGTTTACTAGGTACCAATACTGATCATGGGTACTAAAACTCATAGTATGCATTTCGATGAGTTGTTTCCTTGCTTATTAAAGCTTGCCGAAAACCAACGGGTACTGGTATTCATTATGAGTATTGGTACTTACTTCATATAGGAATTATACTTAGCATTTTTTTGTAAGAAACTGTATCCTATTGGTATCGATATTAAGGGTTAATGTTAAGACCCGTGCTGTTTGAGCCTTTTAAGACGTCTGGACTGTGGGTCAGACGTCTGGTTAGATGTCAGGACACCTTCCCGGACATCTGATAATCGAATATTTTGAGTACGAACTCGCGTCTACACTCATGCTGCGCACAGACAGTACACCCCCTCATTTCCTTTTCTCTCCTTCTACCCCAGCAAAACCCTAAACCCACACCCTTATAAAGCCCCCTCCTCTCTCTCGTTCCACCCCACTTCCCAGCCACCTTTCTCCTTCCCTCGAGTGAGAGCAGCAGAGCAGTGAGAGCGCAGAAGTGGCATGAGAAGGAGAGGAGGAGCAGCATGAGAGGGAGAGGAGTTGCGCTTGTGAGCTCGCGTGGGAGCTCGCCGGTGAGCGCACGGCCGGAGCAGCACGCGCTCGAGACGGGGGAGTGCATCGGGGAGGTCCTCCCCGACACTGCTGCAGCAGGAGCTGCAGGCGAGAGGGCGCAGCACGGCCACGTGCGGCGCGAGAGGGCTGAAGTAGGTTCTGGTTCTAGATTTTTCCCAGAATCAGTCGTCTGGAGCGACATCCAGACGACTTAGCCGACGTTTGGAGGAGGTTCCCGACGTCTGAGGAGTAGACTTCATGAAGGTACATCTTCTTTGCGGATACGGCCATGCAGGTCGCTCCGCCGAGGGATTGTTGCATGCCTTTTTGGGGAGATTTGGTGGATTTCGTGTATGCTTCGCTTCGAGAAGGCGCGAGACATGCCCTCCTACGCATTTCGGACATCTGGATGACATACCAGACGATGGGAAGCGCTTCCAGACATCTGGAGAGGTGGTCGGACGTCTGGAACTGGGTCCAGACGGTCTAGCGGAGTTCCTGGACATCCGAGGAGTGGCGCAGGACTTGAGGTATTGCACTGGACACTTTTAAGACATCTGGAAGTTGTTCCAGACATCTGATTTGATTCAGAAACACTGTTTTTGACCCGTTTAGGGTCCGTTTTCCGCAATTAAGATACTGATGTTTCTCATATGATTTCCTCTACTTGTTAGAAGACTTTTTATACTATTCTGAGTGTTCTCTTGTGATTGATCATTGTGATAGGACTCCATTCCGTTGCTGGTTTGGGGCTTGCTGAGGCACGTGAGCCTGCCGTTCAAGCCCCCACTACTCCTGGGTTTACTGGTACGGTGGCTTCCTCTTAATTTAATTAAAACCTAAATGCATGCGTGGAATGAATGATTAAAACCTAGGATATGGCATGAATCTTAGGACTAGAAATACTACAATGTCTGTATTAAATGAATGGATTGCAATCTTGAATGAGTAGATATAATAATAACAATTGCCTGTAAATAAATAACAGCTGCCTGTGAAATGTAAAGTACTGTGTTAGCAAACTGTTGCATGTAAATTCCTGTTGTATATGTTAAATGATATAATACGAGCTGAATGTATATATATTGAGGATGGAAATACGAGCTACCTGTGTATAACCTATGTAAGGAAATGTGAATGATAGAAATACGAGTTGCATATGTCGAATTCGGCCCTACCAGGAGGGGGTAACGTAATAAATTGTGGAAATAAAATATAAAGCAATCACACAAAAAATTCAATCACACAATGTGCACAAATAATTTCTAGGTGGAAACCCAAATTGGGTGAAAACCACCACCTAACCCTCTCGAGTTAGGATTTTCTGATTAACCAAGTTGATCAAATCCACTAAACGAATCACTGAAACTAGGGTGATTCAACCTCAATTACAACCACGCTACAAGTGCGAGGATAGCGTTCCTCAACCCCTTCTCTTCACGAGAAGGATTTTGTCCCACGAAGGAGACGGGAATTCTCAAAGAGAATACCCAACCAAATAACAAAGATAAAATAACAAATATAGTCATATAGAACCAACAAAGATTTAAACCTAGCTTCTATAGGAATTAGGAAACTCCCCTTTGCAAGGAGTGCGTCGAATCGATGACGCGGGTGCGTGAGCCACGCAACGGTGCAAGGTCGCTCTCGTGAACTACAGCGGCAGAGCGGGTGTGCAAAGGCTTGGTGCTCTCGAGATGTAGAACTTGAGCTTGGAGAGCAAGAGCTTTTCTTGGACACAAAAGAGTGTGAAAGTGTATTACTAGGTGTGTCTTGTGTATCTAGGTGTATGTTTGTGTGCAAGAGGTTCCTCTCTATTTATAGAGGCTTTAGGAAGGCTTTGGAAGGCCTTGGAAAGCTTCCATAGCCGTTGGGAGCAAAGCCCAAGAGAATCAGGCCGAAATCAGGAACAATGATTACACTGACAGGGTTATCAGACGTCTGATCCTTGCATCAGACGTCTGGAAGATCACTTTAAGACGTCTGGGAACAACATCAGACGTCTGATTTTAGGCGGGTTTCTTCCTGACTTCAATCAGATCTAAACAGGGTTCTAGTGCAAGTTTATCAGACGACATACAGGACGTCTGGCACTATGTCTGGACGTCTGGAAACCTAGTTTTTCGTGGGAATGGATTTCCAAGAGAGTGCAACGGCTTGAAAATCTCTGAGAAGAGATTTTGGGTCAGCCGAGGCAAAACAGTCACCTATCAGATGTCTGGAAAGGCTTAAGGATGTCTGATAAGGCTCTAACAATCATATCCTTCAGTGTTTGTTAAGCCAGCCAACGGTCCACTATTTGAACATTTGGCAAAGTCATCAGACATCTTCTAAGACGTCTGGACTAAGGTCTGGACGTCTGATTTCATTAGACAGAGCTAACTAAGTCCAGCCTAAATGTTATCAGACGTCTGAATCAACAGTCAGACATCTTAAAACATATTATCAGATGTCTGATTTTGGAATTAGGCGTCTGAAGAAGTTGTTTGAACCTTATATTGGTTTTCAACGTTCTCTACAGAAAACCTAAGTATCCTAGGGTTGTGCTGGTGTTCCTAGGACTACTATAAGGGTACTTTGAGGCGGTTTAACAAGAATCTAAGTGACAAAAATAAAGAGCAACAAAAGAAACAAAAAATACAAAGAGTACAAGAGAAGGAAATCTATCCTATTCTTCATCTCCTTCCTTGTTCAAGCCATCGCTCCTCGCGAATCTCCTCTGTTCTCCATCAAGCTCCTCCAATCCATCCTGGATGCGAGCTCGAACTCCGTCTAATCACGTCTCCATTTGCAATTGACCTGAAATCTAAGACTCCAAGTGCAAATGTTAAATGACACGTGTTTTGTTATCATCAAAACAAACGATCGTGGTGCTCTAGCACCAACAGCAAATGTGTAATATGAGAATGGAAATCGAAATAATGAAACCTGGTATGGCATTGCCTGAGGAATATGAGCATGAACCCTAAGGGGGGAATAGTAGTTGAACTACTGGAAATATATGGAATGGATATGGAAATGTGACGAGAAATGTGTTTCCTCTTGAGTACGTGGTACCAAGGGGAGCGCATGTTACTTCTTAGTGTGGAGGGGTGCTTGCCACCTTCAGGTTGAGACCCGGGGTGGGTTTGGCCACTTTGCAACGACTCTGTAGCCCTCGTGTACACTGTACCGGGGAGAGCTACTAGTGTAGGGAGAGAGCTAGCCACCCCACGGGGCCCGGGGTTCAGCTAGCCGCCCTACACCGACTTGTTAGGCCCACTAGGCAAACCAGAGTCGTCAGGCGTGGGTGCACGGACTGTGGAGGGGCGAGACCCCTATTTGGTTACTGAGAGGGGCAAGACCCCTGTTACTGAGAGGGCTAGGCCCTATATTGGTTCCATGCTGTGCTTTGGGAGCGCCCGCTAACGGAAATGATTGACCGTGTGCCAGTGCGGGGTAGCTACCCGTGTGCTTATTGCGCGTGCCGTAGTCATCGTTACATCTGTCCGTGACTTTGGGGTGGTTGACTGGGTGTAGGACCACCATGGGGGACTCTCCCGGCCAGGAGAGCACCACGTGCGACTTCTACTCTTCGGAAAAGACTGCAATAAAGATGGTTCCCACAAGGAACATTCGAGATCAAGAAAGAGACTTGATAAATATACAAAGTGATGGAAAACAACAATCAGTAAAGAAAGTAAATTGAAAAACAACAGCTACCTATTCACCTTTACTGCTTTAGTTAGTTGGTTGCCACTCTACTCAGCGTTCGCTAACGTTTTGTACTCATAAGCCCTTTTCTGGTCTAGGTGTTTAGCAACCAGAGCCTACGGCTACAGAGGGTGTTGGGCCCAGTAGAGCCTAGTAGTTGTAGCTTCTTGTTGTACTCCTTTTTTGATGTAGTGAGTAGTTTCTTGCACTTCTGTACTCTTACATTTTGTACTTTATATTCCTGTACCTGTCTACTTTTCCACTGTTGTGGTGGTGTGTATTATAGTAGTTTTACTTCTTTTTACTGCTGTACTTTTGTTACTGTTAGTTTCTTAGCATAGTGAATGTGGTTTACTTTCCTGCTTTTTGGTTACTTTCTCGTTGGACGACTGGGTCTTGGGATCAGTTGAGTCGGTCCAGTCTTGTGTCCTATTGGGATTCGGGAATCGAGTCGTAACAGATAGTATTGATACTTGTTAGCTAAAGAGTTTTAAAGAGTTCAAATAAAACTCAAACTTGTAGCCTCGATGTGCCAGTGCTCCTCCTCAATATCACTAGTCGTCGAGTACAAATTGAATTCTTAAGTTTGAGAAACTTTTCAAATCCATGGCTTACATGTACTGGTAGTAAAGGTACTTGCAGGAAATTTTTAACAAGTTGCAAATTTTTAACTATCTCTCACGTTCCCACGATCTAGCCATTAATGGAATTCAATTTAGTAACTGTTAAACGTTTACTAACATAAATATCAACGCGACAAACATGTGTTTCAGCTTCTGTCAACATGACCCATTACAGGTTATCGGATTGTTAACTGCATCGGGATGTCGGATCAGGCTGAACCCAGCAGGATGCCGATCCAACTAGATCCATCGTGATGCGTTTAGCCAGATCCATCAGAAGGCCGGGTGATCGGATCTGCTAAGATGCCAAGTAGTTGGATTCGCTAAGATGCCGAAGTTTATGAAGAGGATTTTCATTCCCTAATTAGTTGCCCCCACTCTCTTTGCTAGCTTAGGCAACAGAGAAAGTAGTAACCTTAAGAAATAAACTTCGTGCTTATGGTGCCCCCTAATGATATGCCATGTAATTTTTAGGTGGGCTGATCACTTATAGGTCACTGAGAGTTTGCAAGTGTTTGGGCAGTCAAGGCACTGCTTGCAGACAGTATTAGGCATATCGCCGCTTGTTTCTCAGGATAAATAGGCATGTCGCCACCTGATTTTCCTGCCGACTTTAAGAAGCCAAAATCCCGGGTATTTATGAGGTATGATGTGAGCATTGCCTTCTATGAGTGATGGCCAATCATTGTAGGGTTAAGTTTGTCATTTTGCACGGACAAGACGAGCATTAATTGCCGTAATGATGAACAATCCCTACCTTGATTATTGTAACAAATTATGGGGTTTCTGCCACTGTCAAATCGCAGCGTAATGATTATGTTATGTAGGGGCATTAATTGCCCCTCAATACAGCGGGATTTGTGAAATTTGAAATCTGTGCTCAATGGGGTTATAAATAGGGGGTGGTTGGGGCATTAAATGCTCTCTGCCCTCTTTAATGCAATAGAAATCCTAGCAGCGCTTGAGCCACCACCCCCGTAAGAGAGTCATCGCTGGAGAAGAAGATACTCATTTCCATCAACCCTCTCATTAGCAAAGATGTCTAAAATTGTGAGAAAAGGCGAGCCAACCTCCTCCTCGATGGAGCATTTGTGTGAAATGCTGAGACTGTACACTTTTTGCTCTAATTTTCATAGCAGCACCGCCATTTTAGAGTTCCTGACGGCCCACAGACTTGGGCAAGTTCGATTTCGTACCCCTTGGTCCATCACTCGTCTATGTTCTAAAGGGGTGGATGAATTTTTTTATTATTTGCAGATATGCTATAGAAAATGGCTTATAAGTGCCATTGAATCCTTTCCTCACCACCTTCCTGCATTACTATCGACTTGCGCCCTTGCAACTAAGTCTCAACTGTTGGCCTGTCATGAATGCTTTCACAGACATCTATATTCATTTGGGGATTCGTCCGCGGGTGGGATTATTCCGCCTCATTTTTGGATTGATTCCCCTTAAGGTGAAATGGGGAAAACCCCCATCTGGAGCATACACCCTTTATAGCCCGCACACAAAATATAGGATTACAGATCTACCGGACAACCTGAAAGGGTAGGACAGTCACGTTTTCTTTCTCTACAATGTGGAGAAATTAGAGGGTCCTAGCACGTGGCGGAACCTACCTGAAAAAGACTTGCCACTTGTTGCTTACGAAATTGACTCGGAGGCAGAAGCATATTAGGGGGCCGAATGTCTGGGCGGCACCAACATGAGTGGGGGATTCTTACCCCACTCCAAGTATATTAGGGGGTGATGACTTTAGATATTTTATTTTGCATGAATGATGAAATAATTTTGCCTTTGACTCTGCCTACAGCCTTTAGGAGGTTTGCTCGGCCAGATGCTCCGAGGAGACGTTCTGGCAGTTCATTCCAAGATACTCGACAGGGGGAGGCAAAGAAGGAGGGCAAGGGGCAAGGCGAGGGCAGTGTCTCCACCAGTCACTGGGAAGGGAAGAGAAAGGAGACGATGAAAGCCTTTAGCAGCCCTAAGGGGACTCCTCTCGATCAGAAGAGAAGCCAACTTGCAAAAGTCATTATGTAGGTCTCCTTAGGCTCTTTTGGTGGAGCTGAAGAGGAAAGTACCCCCTCCTACACTTTCGGCCACCACGAAGTCAAGAAGGTGGGGCCCAATCACACTTTAAGTGAGTCAGGTGGGAGGGTGCCTTCATGCACACCGTCTGCACCATTCGGGGTTCCCAGTGCGTTTGCACAGGCGGAAAGGAGAAGCGAATTTTCGATTGGCAGCATCTTCAGGCAACCGTAGTACATATAGAGTGCCACCGGTGTCGGCGTGTTGGTTGATTCACACGGCACTGGGAGCTCTGAAATGATTGGGCGATCCCTTAGTGAAGGGAGGGGTTCCATCCAGGAGCATACGCAGGTGGGGGCATTCAGTACCACAATTCCAGGTGGTCCATCACCACCCTTTAGGATTTCATTAGCGACAGGCCCTCAGGTTGTTGAGGGAAGGGTTGGTGGGGACGCACCCTTCGCCGACTTGGAGAGGCAGGTGTTAAGATGCCTATAGGATGCCCTTACTTGGGCCAAGCCCCCATCAAGGGAGGGTGAATTTCAAAGATGTGCATTGTTATTGCCATCATGTGGTAAGTGTCATTGTTATGAGTTGAACTTATCTTGGTGTTGTTTTAAATAAGCTATAACACTCTTGCTCTTAGGGGTGTAAACAAATCGAATCTAAGCAAACCTACGTAGGTTCAGTTCAGCTCAATAATAGCTTTTTATGGTTCGAGTTCGATTCGAGTTTGATAAGAAAAAATAAGGATGTTGTTCGGTTCGATTTATTTTTATTATCGAAAGTGCGGTTCGGTTCAATTCGTTTCGTTAAAATGTAAAGTATGAAGTGATGTTAATTTATATTTGATTTGTTTAAGATTTGTTTAAAGTTTTGTTTATGATTCCTTTAAAGTATACTACTTTGTTATAAATGCAAACATATTAAATTATAATTAAGAAAATAAAAAGTGGAGCAAAAAATTCAAAAATATATAAACTATATCATAAATAATTCAATGCATATTTCTCAAATAAATAAACAAATATATTTTTCAACTCTATCATTTACCCTCTCCTTTGCATGCTTCCTTTTGGTACGTGCTTTCAATTATGGAGTGTCAATGTATTAAATGATATATGTATTATTTAGTTATAAAATATCAGTGTGTTTTCTAAGCCAATTATATAAATGAATATCATTAATTCTTTCAAATACATCAATGTTATATACTTAAGATTTTGTGTGTATATGTGTGTGTTGAGTAATTAATGAATCGAATTTAACGAACCCACCTTGTTCAAGTTTGATTCATTTATTTACGAATCGAATTTAAATCGAACTTTTACGCATACCCTGTGGTAAGAGATGAGGGGACAAAGAGAGACATTGTCTTCTTGGCATTTGTGAAAATGATATCTGCGAAATTTTGCTAAAGTACAATGAACAATTACTGTCTCATGAGCTTGCAACTATGGTGATTACTATTGTCACAGTCCATATATGTACCAAGGCCCCATTTGGCAACAGGGTTAACCTAGGTTATGGGTTATTTTAAGTTTTTTTTCCGAGTTTTTCTTATCATTTCAACACAAACTCCTATATAATAATTTTTAATTATTCCCACATACTTTTACTATTAAAAATTACCCACTAGATCCTCCACTTTCACTTTTAATATTAACAAATATCCACTAACATTCTATACTACTTTTTATACTATTAAACAAATATCCACAAATATCACATCAATAAACCAATCATTTTAACACTATACTCAACCATCTTCTTATTTCACCATCCACACAAATATCATTTCCATTTATTCTATTTTAACCCTTTTTACTCCATTACCAAACGCAAGCTAAGGGTTATTATAATTTGAAATCATACCTTATTTTTTCAAAATAAAATACCATGTCCAATTCAATTGATCGGGTAGTGTTTTTTTGTATGGATTTTTCAATTATATCTGTACCGTTGTATGGTAATCAATCAAATAACATTCCAAATAATGTTTACATGAAATAACGATGACACCAATCGGATGATTTGGATATATAAAGTTGGCATATGAGTAAAGTACATAAGGGTAAAAAAAAAAAAAAGCAAACAATACAAGAGCATGAAAAATAATTAAATATATTTATTCTCCATTAACCATCAACTGACATGCCATTTTCTTTTTCCATCATTGACGTTTTATACAAGTCCCTTGCTTGACATCCAATTGGCCTTGAGATTGAGTCTCATGACTGATGGATCTCTTGTAAGGTGTAGATGTGTTGCCTTTGAGGTACATGCAATGCTCATTGATACATTAACTAGATTTGAAACTGTGGTTATATGCTCACCCTTATTGTGCTACTAATATGTAGATTTTTTGTGCCATCAAGAACAACAAAATCACTATACATGTTCTTTTTCAAAATTTGCATTAACACCTCTACTTGCTTTTTGATTTGTATTTTTATCCTAACTAGTGAATAGATGCTTGCAGTTCACTACCAGTAGTGAACACTGGTGCTGGCATGTGCACTAACATTAGAATTTGACCATATATGTGGTATATGGTTTGGAGATATGGAATAAATAGAGGAATTGAGGAAGAATATAATAAATTGAAGGAATAGGTGGATTTTGTTTACAACAATAGGCGAGTTAAACCTTATTCCATTGATTGGGTGGAATATGTACTTGTTTTTCATTACAAGAAAAAAATATGGGACTTTTACATAATTATCCCTATGATCTTTTGAAATTACATCTATATCCTTATATTTTCCATTTTTATGTGATACCCCAAAAAATTTGGTTATTTTACGCATCATACTTCTCTATCAACAAATTCAATAACTTTAAGGAATTTGAATTAAAATATGTCTATTTTTTCTAAAGGGACCCTCATAATTTTTTATTTACTTTATTTTTCTTATTTCCCTTCTTTCTTATTCCTCCTCCTTCCTCCCTTTCTTCATCTTCAACCTCCTTCCTTCTCCTTGATCCTTGCCCTCCATGCCATGGAGAGATCAACCTCATTGAACCAAATGAAGTCAATGTAAAAGATTTGGAGAAAGGTATGAGTCTAACTACCCAAGGGAGGTCCCAAGAGGTGTAGAGGACATGGATGGTGGAGAAAGGAGGTTGAAAAGGGAGAAAAGGAGGAGGTGGATTGGAGGAGGAGGAAGAAGTAAGGAAAAAAAGAAGAATTAAGGAAATAAATAAAAAAATTTAGGGGTCTCTTTATAAAAATATACATATTTTAATCCAAATCCATGAAAATTAACGGATTTGCTGGCAAAGGGGTACAT
The DNA here is from genome assembly GCA_037157565.1 of Thalassia testudinum. NCBI lineage: Eukaryota > Viridiplantae > Streptophyta > Magnoliopsida > Alismatales > Hydrocharitaceae > Thalassia > Thalassia testudinum. The sequence goes on from JAZHRO010000040.1 coordinate 62,387,002, forward strand.
GCAAGTTAACTAATTTTTTGGGGTTGCTTATGTAAATATGGAAAAGATAAGGATATGTGTGATCCAAAGATTACAAGGATATTTATGTACAAAGTTCAAAAATAATTTAACTGAGAATAATTATAATTCATATATTTGTATGCATCTCCTAGGAAAATAGGCTAAGAAAATAGTTGAATAATATAAATAAGCTTAAGCAAAATAAAAAGATATCAAAAGCATCACAGAAAGAAACTTAGATTTATGTGGAAACCCTACTCACGAAGTGTAGGGAGAAAACCACTAGAGAAGGCTCATGATAGGGTTGACTTCTCTATTAATTTTCTTAAGAAAACAACTGGTGGGTACATGCCTATTTATAGGCCACAACACATACTCCAACACTCCACATCTTACGATGTGATAGAAACCAATCACACATTCTCCAACACTTTCCCTCAAGCTGGAGTATGGAATGTTCGGCTTGTACAACAATGGAATCCACTCTGCATGATAGAACACAACTCACAACTAGTTCTTACCTATGGGCGGGTGTGCTGTTGATGACATATCAATGAGGTTTAGAGCTATTAGACGAACTGTTGTAGTTAGCTCTGACAAGGACCTCTCCTCTAGAGACTTTAACTAGTGATGGTGGCTCCCCATTCGGTATCCCTTACATGGGTCCTTCTCTGAAGGCCTCGAACCTGAATCTCCCCTCTGGATCACCCATACAGAAATCCGACATGAGTCATTATTTTGAAGACCTCGAAATTGGATCTCTCTCTCTCTGGAGACCTCAAAACTCTAGACCTCCCAGAGTTGTGGTTTCTCATGTGGTGATTGTAACAAAGAGACTCCCAAATGGAGTTCAGTACAATAGGATCCACGCTCCCCCTTTCTCCCAAAACTTTGTAGGAGATGAATACAACAATAAGAAAAAATAAGAATCAAAATAAAGAACTTCTCCTCCTCTTCTCATCATTATCATTTTTTTATTTCTTTTCTCTTCCTTTTTTTTTAAAAAAAAAATTTCCTTGCTATCTTCCTCTCTTTTTTTTCTCAATTTTTTTTTTGTGTCCTTTCCTTTTCTACTCCCTTTTTCCTTCAACTAACAACAAAGGCAACAAACATGATACAAACCATAAATAACCCATTCAAATGCAAGGGGTCAGGAAATAAAATGCTCGCTCATTAGGGTTCCAAGAACCCCAATGAGTGCACACCGCTGCCATTTGCCTTCTTCTTATGGCTCCACCATCGCTACCTTCCACACCTCGTCAAGAGCTTCACTAAAGTAGTTCCATCGTGGTTGAGCAGTGAGTCGTAGACTCACCAGAGAACCTCCACACCTTTGACCCTCGCCTCTTTTCTTGCTTGTAGGAGCAATGGCCTCTGCTTGTCGCCAAAGAGCACCATCATCATCGTCACTCCTGCAGTGCCTCCAACAGTCAAGCCCAACCATAATCTAGCCTTCTTCACCTCCACGACCACTCGACCTCACGCGCTGCCCCAGCGGACATTGCTCGAGTGGCCATTGCTTGAAGCCCCAGTAGTCGCCATAGGGTAGCGTCGCCCTTGGCGGGCCACTACGCAGCCCCATGTGGCTGTAGCCAACTTCTCTGCATGGTGTTGATGCTCCCAACGCCGCCTCTTGCGATAGCTGAGCCTTAGCTCCACCCAGATCACCTAGCCTCCTTTGCACTACACCAGCACAACGCACCTCCTTTCGATCGAGTGGATGCCATGAACATGGCAGATCCACCACCAAGAACCCAAATGATAACAACTTGATAATAAACAAAATGATAATCAAAAGAAGAAATGAACCCAAAATCGACTTCCTCTGATACCAAATTGGATAATTTGAATAAGCAGAAGTAAAATAATAAAATATTAAAAGCATTGCATAAAAAATACTTGGGTTTAAGTGGAAACCCTACTTACGAAAAGTAGAGAGAAAACCACAACAGAAGGCCCCTAATAAGGTTAATTTCTTAATTGATCTTCTCAAAGAAATAAATAGGACTATATGCCTATTTATAAGCCACTACACAATTCAGCACTCCACATCTCACGATATGGTGTTAAACCAACCACATATTCTCCAACAAAAACTTGTGAATATTTTTAAAAAATATATAAGAACAAGAAAATAAATAATTGGCATCAATCCCATGCTATGAAACACCCAAAGTACATAACATGAGACCTTAAATTTGTGCAGTAAGAATTGATGAAATGTTAGATCAATAGATTTTTGAAATGAAACTTAATTATGATCAATATGCTCTGCACCTAAATCAACTAAAATATCCACCATCATATGAAAACAATATTTGGACTACATTAAAGAATAAATTATCAAATTCCAAATGAAATTAATCCACTGTTAAGGTGACTTCAATTACTATGACACTGTGAAATTAGTGCCCCCAGTAACTTAATCACAACAAAATCATACGAACACCACTTGTTTTAACTCAAAAAAAAAAAAAAAAGCCTTTCTCCGTAAATTTAAAAATTTGATCATGGGTGATAGCTCTGATGCCTTCTTACATCTCTATCTCTATTGTACGTCTATCAAGCATCCTTTGGTCAAGTCTACTAAAAAAGATTAATCAGAATAAATTATTAAAAAAATTGACGTACGTTGTTTCAAAGTGGATAACGTACTAATTACTTTTGTTATATTATATTTGCTACTTGTTTTCTCATTCCTGATCGTTTTAGTATTGGACAAGTTTATCCTTCGATGCATTCTGATAAACTTCAGTTTTTTTCTAACCCCTTCCCCTCCCTTGTCCCATTTTCCCTCCATCCTCGTTGCTCACGTTTGTCAACCTCTTAATTAATTTTTTTCCTCCCCACCTTTTAGTCCTCCCTCTCCCTCCTCACTTCCCCTACTCTAATCACTTCATGCCAAACAATTTCTCAAGCATGCCATGACCAAGTCCTTGAAAATGCTTCCAATGCCTTTGTGGCCAATGCATTTCTTCTTGCTTGTGGGTATCTCGATCATGATGTCTTGCCTCCAACGACTAGTTTATCGTAGGAAATGGCTCCTCTGGGATAAGTTGTTTGTAATAGCGGATAACCTTTATTTGTGTTTACTGAAATAAGGATAAGAATTGAGGTTAGCCTGGGGTTAGTATGAGGGATAAGATGGGAATTATGACTACTTTGCTTCTTTTGGTTGTAGGTAATTTAATTGGTGGTATTCTTTTACATTAAAATTAAGTAATGTGAAAGAGAAATGTTAATTTAGTTTTTTTTTAAAATTAATAATGAAATTGGTATAATCTGTGAATATGGTCAAGGGGAGTATAATTATTATTAAGAATAAGTATATATTCGTTAATTGACATTGAAAGTTATTACTATTAATTACGAAGAAGATTTTTGTAATTATAATATTACTATAATTGTGTTTTGTGTTGAATGATATTGGGATGAATACATGATTAATTTAAGAACTACTAAAACAATCAAATCAAACCAAGTATAGTAATATAGAAATTACAAGTGAAACAAATGACAGAAATAGATAGTAGATATCTCCTTTCCTAAATCATATTTCTCTAACCTACGGGGATGGAAAGATGTATTCCATGCAATCGTAATGTACATTGAATAATATAGTAGGCTCAGATTGTTCCATTAATTGAAAATACAATGCTCGTCGTTGAGGAAAGTATATTAACAATGAATGGTGCAAATCGGTTATCCCTCGAATATCGATTTACATAGGGTTGTTGCATTGCAGTCGTCCATGTCATGTAAACACATTTAACCCTCGAATATAGTGTTGAATAGGGTTGCTATAACACAGTTGTCCTAATTATGCAAACAGATCCTCGAGTTATCTTAATTTCTCACTAGGTAGCCAAACCAGGACCATCTAAGTATACAATATCTTTTCTCTCAAGTATTTGAAGCTTTCATCATTACCTATATCTCCGAAAAAGTGATTGCAATGCATCTTGTAGATGTAATCGAAAGGAAAAATCATTAGATCGATATTCTTATCTTCATTTATGAAATAAGAAATAATAAATTTCAAATATGAAGGAAAATTGAAGGAAAAAAAATTAGGATAGAAATTCAACATGAAGCAAAAATGAAAACATCAAACCACTCAACATAACCATGTTAACAACATCTTACTTCCTCTTTAATGTAAGGAACTTCTTTTCACAAGTGCTATATTTCCCCTCCATTTTCATTTTTTTCCTCTTCTCCTCTATGAGCTCGCACCATACATCATAATACATGCATGCCATGAAATTTAACTTAACCTCCCTTGATTTTTGAGTGGGCTTGATGTGGAGAGGAGACTTACAAAAACTGCATTCTAAAATGAAGTTATTTGTCACGTGCTAGAAGATAAGTAATGCAACAAAAGGTACATCTTACGCTATTTCCGTAAGGGCATTTGTGGCGGAGCCTATCTAAGATTGCATGTACTGTTGTTCCTTCTACCTCAAAGACAAGGTCATAGGAAAGTCCACAATTGCACCTCCTTCCATGTGTCGACATTACTCGTGAGGTAGATATGCTTGTATGCTTACAAATTTAACGAAACTCTTAGAAACCTTACATACTTAACAAATAATGGAACAACAATCACGTAATGGTTGCATGGAAGTCTACTTATAACATTGTCTTAATAAGGTACTCCATTGACATAATAGACAAATACCGATGACTCATGGATTCTTATGGTACACTGATAGCAAGCATGGATTTAACAATAAGACACAGATATGACATTTAAACTAACCTCAATGAAATTTTTGGATGCGAGATAATAGCTCATCAGCTTTCACCTTCATACGCACCAACTCGAACTTAAGTCGCTCCAACTCCGCATCTGCACTATCCACGACAGTGTTCTCCGAACTAGAGCACGCTTTCTCCAACTTACCATACAATAGGCTAATGAAGTTGCGCTCAACCTCCACTGAAGAGAAGCTCGCAAAATATGATCTTGCATGTTGTTTCAAGTTGCATCCCTGCATATAATGGATTAAGTGGTTTACACACTTACCTCCTTTCCTAAAGCGCCTATGTAGAACATACGATCCAGAGGTTCCTCATTTGTTGGGTTGTCTTTCTTAAAAATAGGTCTGCATGGTTCATAGCACAGACATTCACACCCGAGATACCACTCTCCCCCTGTGTAAGGGGCGGTTTCTATCCTTGAAATATCATTAATAGGATGCAAAGGCCATGGCAATGTAGAAGAATTGTCAACATGTGAAGATACAATATGAATTAGTCATCGTACTTGTATTCCCATGATAGATGGTCTCCAAACTTGAAAATTATTACATACTACTGAACTACATGAAATGAGCAGACATTCTTCAAATACATCACATGCGTGCATTTCTCATTTGAAAATCCTCCCACATGATATCGGTAATTGACTCCTGTAGTTTTCCCCCCTGTCGGACCTCCGCCTGACTTAATGCCATAGAAGGCCTAGGCGTTGTGTCCCCAGGATTATTTGTCTTAGGAAGTGGTCGACTGCCTAGTAACCGATCTTCGTACAGTATTGCTTTTATGTTATTGTTATAAAATTCATTACGTATAACATGTCTCAATAAGAAGTTGTAAATGACACAACATGCAACGACGACATCTCGATGGATCTCATCTAAATAGAACGATGGATACTTCAAACATAGAAATCTCTTCTTCAAAATACTAAAGCACCTCTCAATGTAGTTCATAATCCTCACATATAGATGATTAAACAACTCATTCTTATTACGATATCTTCGTGATCCCCTGGAGTTGTATTCGGTGATGTGGTAACTGACATTTCTAAATGGTGCAAGGAATTGATGGGTATTTGTATATCCACAATCCACTAGATACACTCAACTTGGTGATGAGAGAATATTATCTTCTTGAACGGCCTATCGAAGTACTGTCATGTTAGCAGCAAATCCTTCCCAACCACTACCAATATACTATATCGATAGATCCAATGATGCAATCCACATAACGTTCAGAGAACACCAACCGTGTCGATTTTGAAACCTACTAGCATCCGTAAAATTGACACATAACTCAATATATGTTCCATCAATTGCCCTAATGAAGTCCTTCAATGATAGTGTTGGCAAGGACAAACATGTGATGTATCGTAAATGAATAATCACACCATTTTGACATAAAAACTTTAGCGAGTTACTTTGAAATACGGGTAAAGCTCCCTATTCCACCTTATCTTAGTCGGAATTGGTGCGGAGTGATTAGGGAAGGAAATGAACTGAAATTGGAGCTTCTTTATAGCTTGGACAACTCCTTTGTAGTAATTACTTATTGTTCTCTACGATCTTTTGAATCGGCTCTGCATATTTTGATTTGTAGCCCCCTTTCCTGTCTCGTGCAGGAAGATTGCGAATGCCTCGTTTGGATGCATCTTCTCAGGTGGGAGAGACCACGTTCGGTGACAGAGATACATAGTTTCCTGGGGTTGGCTGGTTATTACAGGCGATTTATCTAAGGGTTCTCGCAGATTGCCCGTCCTCTGACTCTTTTGACTTGGAAGGACGTACCCTTCACCTAGACAGATGACTGTGAGTCTTGCCTTCAGAAGCTGAAAGAGAAGTTGACCATAGCTCCTATGCTCACCATCCTTGACAGCAACGGCGGATTCATCGTCTACACAGACGCCTCGTTGCAGGGATTAGGGGTGTACTTATGCAGCGGGGTCATGTTGTAGCATATGCTTCGCGGCAACTGAAGCCCCACGAGCATAACTACCCCACTCACGACCTAGAACAAGCAGCAGTCGTCCTAGCATTGAAGACATGGAGGCACAATTTGTACGGAGAGACGTTCGAGATTTTCACTGACCATAAGAGCCTCAGATATCTGTTTGACTAGAAGGAGCTCAACATGAGGCAGAGACGCTGGTTGGAACTCCTGGAGGACTACAATTGTAGCATCTCCTACCACCCAGGAAAGGCCAGTGTGGTAGCTGATGCCTTGAGCCGAAAGGCGCCCGCCCACTTGCCTTGCTTACAAGCACAAAGTTGGAGGCTCATGGAGGAGTTGAGTAGCTGGCGACTTTAGGAGACATAGGGGTATTGCGGGGCAGTGACAGTCGTGAGGCAGACACGACCAGAGCTGGTGGATCGCATCATGGTCAAACAAATGACGGACTTATATCTACGGGCACAACGAGACCGAGTATTGCCAGGGAACCCAGGAGGATTCTCTTTCACTGACGGAGTTCTGCGTATGAGGGGACGCTTGTGCGTTCCTAGAGATGAGGAGCTATTGAGGAAGCTCTTGACTGAGGCTTATGGATCCAGATTTACCATACATCCCGGGAACATGAAAATTTATCATGACCTACGACGTGATTTTTGGTGGAGAGGCATGAAGCGGGATGTTGGCCTTTTCGTCCAGTAGTGTCTAATATGCCAGCAGGTGAAGGCCAAGCATTAGAGGCCTGCAGGGCCATTGCAGTCACTTCCCATTCCAGAATGGAAGTGGGAAAGTGTCACTATGGATCTGGTAGTAGGGTTACCTGTGACACAGAGAGGGAACAATGTAGTCTGGGTGGTTGTGGATAGATTAACGAAGACGGCACGGTTTCTGCCAATCCGAGTCACTTATGGACCAGCATAGTTGGCAGAGTGATACATCAGAGACATAGTACGCTTTCATGGGGTTCCCCGCGAAATTATTTCAGACAGGAACACTCGTTTTGGTTCCCAGTTCTTGGCAGAATTTCAGCTAGCCTTGGGGACTTGTCTAAAGTTCAGTACAGCCTATTACCCCCAGACAGACGGATAGTCAGAGAGCACCATTCAGACCCTTGAGGACCTTCTGCGCGCTTGCGCACTGGACTGGAGAGGCTCCTGGGAGGAGCATTTGCCTCTGGCAGAATTCGCATACAACAACAATTACCACTCGAGCATTGGCATGGCACCATATGAAGCTCTGTACAGGAGGAAGTGTACGACCCCCTTGAGTTAGGTAGAGGTGGGGACCAAGTGCGAGGTCGGCCCCCGTCTGATACGCCAGAGTCAGGAGGCGATCGAACAGATCCATCTATGATTGCGTACTATTCGGAGCAGGCAAAAGAGTAACGTCGATCTGCAGCGTAGGGAGGTACAATTTGAGGCTGGAGATCACGCTTTTCTCCGTGTTTCACCGATGAAAGACTTACAGCAGTTTGTTATGAGAGGGAAGCTTGCACCGAGATATGTGAGACCCTTTGAGGTCATAGAGCAGGTAGGACCCGTCGCTTACCGGCTTGCCCTTCCTCCCCAGCTTTCTGGAGTGAACAACGTATTTCACGTGTCCAACCTCAGAAGATACATCGCGGACCCCAGCCATGTCCTTAGCCACGAGAGCATCGAGGTGGGGGATGACCTAACCTATCCCGAGAGACCGGTATAGATACTAGATTGAGCCATTCGGAGGTTGAGGCGGAAGGAAGTACCCCTGGTGAAAGTCCTATGGAAAAGCAAGCGGTACGAGGAGGCAACTTGGGAGCCTAAGTCGATGAGAGAGCAGTACCCGGAACTCTTCGAAGGTATGACTCTTCCGACCTACTTCAGTCCTCTTTAAGTTTGTTATACGCTGCTACGTTATAGTTTTCACACCCTAGTCAGTTCAAGTTTCGGGGACGAAACTTCCTTTAAGTTTGTTATATTGAAATGACCCATCACCCCCCTTTGGTCATTTAAGACGTTTGGGATGTTCACCAGACGTCTGAAAATGCTTTTCAGCACAGAACGTACGTACGCCATACTTCTTCCCTCACCGCACCTCTTCCTGCGATGCCACTCTGCGCCATGCTTCGCCTTTCCACCCCCCTCACCTCCTCTCCCTTTATAAACCTCTCCCCCTCCTCTTCGTTGCCCACCCCGTAGCCGAGAGCAGAGCGAGGGTGAGAGCGAGTGAAGAGTGGAGAGCCTAAATGAGAGGAAGCGCGAGAACGGAGGGTGGAGCACCGTTCTGCTGCGGCACCTGCAGGCAGGGGGAGCCAGAGCTGTTCTGCGGAAGTCATTTTTCCACGGAATCAGATGGCCGAAGAGACACCCAGATGTCTTACTGGACGTCCGAAGGTAAAGCAAGACGTCTGGTAGAGATCTACTTTCCGTACTTTTTCTCTCGACAAGTCCTGACAGCATACGTGTATGTGTCAGAAGGCGAGAGCGTAGCCGAGGCAGTTTCAGACGTCCGGGAGCACCCCCAGACGTCTGACGAACTCTTTGGAAGTTGGCATTGAGTTCTAGACATCTGATAGCGGAACACCGAGAGAGGTATCCCTGAGAACTGTTTTAAGACGTCTAGGACCTTTCCCAGACGTCTAATTTTCGTCTGACAACGTGTTTTGGGCCGTGCAAAGCCCTATTATTATCGCTTTTCCACAAACGAACCATCTCTGTTTTCCGTATGAGTTTCTCTGTATAATGATACCTTGTTTATATCCTTCTGAACCTTTTGGCCCATCAATTCATGTTTTAGGTCTCCAGTCCGTCGGGCGTACGGGACGTGTGTAGACGTCGGGAGCCACTGTACGAGCCCCCATTCCACCTGGTTACCTAGGTAGAGTGGTTACAACCTTAAATCTCTAATTTAATACATGCAAGTAAGTAATCCTAGGACTTGAGATGAACCCTATGAAGGAATAAACGTATACTTGAAAATAACTTCTTGAACCCTAGGTCTTGGCATGAACACTAGGGTTAGAAGAAACTGCATGTGAATGATTGAGTAATCAAAAGCTGCCTATTTTTATCTAAAATGAACCCCTACTGTAATAAAATGGAAATTGAACCATTTGTTCCGAACATGCCAACCTGGATGTGAAAAAGAAACTCCAATACGAACCCCACGGGGAATGTAAACATGAACACCGTACTATGGAGAACCGGATGGTTCTGGGAATTTGCTTCCTATGGGCAGCTGTTAAGGGAGGTAAGCTGACCTTCGTGTACGTGGTACCGATGAGAAAAACTATCCCTTGTAGTGTAGAGGGGAGCTTGCTGCCCTTGGGTTGGGACCTTGGGTGGGTTTGGCCACTCTACGACGACTCTTACTGGCCCTCGTGTATGTGGTACCAAGGTGAGCTACTTAGTGTAGGGGGGAGCTATCCACCCCAGGGGGCCCAGGGCTTGGTATGGTCACCCTACACCGACTCTCGCCAGCCCATTGGGCAAACCAGGGTAGTCGGACGAGGGTACGCAGACTGAGGAGGAGCGAGACCCCTGAGGGGTAAGACCCCTGTTCTATTTTGAGAGGGCAAGGCCCTTTACTATTCTGCACTGTACGTTGAGGCATACCGCTAGCGGAAATGACTGACTGCGTACCAGTGCGGGGTAGCTACCCACACGCTTATCACATGTGCCGTAGTCACCGCTACGTCACGACCGTGACCTCGGGGTAGTAGACAGAGTATAGGACTACCAGATGGGACTCCCTCGGCCAGGAGAGTGCCACGTGGGCATCCTATATCACGGAAAGCTACAAGTAAAATCATTTCTATAAGGAACAAGAAGATTAATTAACAAATCCTAATTAAAGATCTCTACGCACCCACATGTATAATATAATTGGAAAATGAAAAATTTTATGTTAACTACTTGTTAAATGCATGTTACTTCTTAGCCACCACTCTACTCAGCGTTAGCTGACTCCAGTTAAATAAATTCGGTACAGGTTAGGGATTTGAGCAACCCGAGCCACTGGTTGCTGAGGACGCTGGGCCTAGTCGAGCCTAGCTTTAGTTCTACTGTTTGATAGTTAGTTTCTATAGCTTTGTCTTCTGCTACATGTACTCATTTTGTTGTGATGGCTGTATTATGACAAAATATTACTATTCCTTTTTTATAAAAGTCAGTTTATCATCATTCTTATGCATTAAAACAAACCTAGCTCTTAGGATTTTACTCTACAAATGGGTTTTTGGGTTGCATTTAGGCATTAACTAGGTTAGGCATGCATTGCATTTTCTCTTGTTGTTTTAATGCATTTTTGTGAGTGTTAGGGTTGAACAGATATACAGATCCCTAAAACCCTAGCACTCAAGAAGGCAAATGGTGAAGGAGGAGCTCAGACTAGCTGGAACTCAGCTTGATCCAACTCATCACAGCTGGAACCTAGCTCACTTGAACTAGGGTTAGCTCATCCCAGCTCCATTTAGCTAATCTTAGCTGAGTGGCAGCTCAAGAGAGTTCATCTTATCTCACTCTAGCTCAAGTCAGCTCAGATCCAGCTCAACCTAGTTGAGTCTAGCTCATTTTAGCTCCCACTAGTCCATAGGGAGCTCTAGCTAGCTTAGCTAAGTTGATTAGAGTTCACCCCAGCTCAAATCCAGCTACATCCAGCTCCACTCAACTCCAGCCAGCTGAAGAAGAACTCATCCCAGCTCAGGAAGCTCAAGTCCAGCTCCTCGGGACCTAGCTTAGCTCAAGCTAATTGAGCTAAGCTACCTTAGCTGTCTCAATCGGCTCAATCCTCCTCGGGAGCACCAGACCCAGCTCACCTCAGCTCCATTCAACATAAGCTAGCTCACTTTAGCTTGGCTTAGTAGCTAGCAAAGAACTAGCAAGCTAAGCCAGCTGGAGTAGCCCTATGTTGACCTCTTCAGCAGCTGCCAGCTCCACTTCAGCTCCAGACTCTTCAAAACCAGCTCCTCCCTCCAAACCCTAGCTCCAACACCTCCTCCTCTACTCCACCATTAGCTAGGATAGCTTAGCTATGCTCTAGCTTCCTTGGCTTGTACCATCCAAAAACCCTACCTAACAACTCCACCAACTAGCTCCACATAAGCTAACCCAACTTGGCGCCAACCTAGCCTACCTAACACCTCCAAAGACACCTAAAAGTGGCACCAAAACCACCCTAACTACCCCCTTGTTGGTGCCACTTTTCCCTCCAAAAATCCCCTTCATCTCCACCACACATCTCCCCTTAAACCCATCTCCACCCTCCACATAATCCCACCTTCTAGAAGCCTCAAAGTTGGCGCCAACCCATGGCACCTCTCCAAGGTTGGTGCCACTTTTAGGTGCCTCTTGGCCAACCCTAACTACCCCCCTTACACCCCTTAGGTGGTGCCAACCATCCTTAACCCTAGGATCATCTAACCACCTCCATCCTCCCATCTTAGCCCTCCATTTCATGAGGCACCTTAACCCGTCCTCCTACCCAATAGAAAGACCACTACCCACCACCATTCAAACCATCCTTGGCTAGCAAATTCACTCTCATATTCTACCTAGAGCCCACGCCCAAGAGAGAAGAAGAAGAAGATTAAGGGGATATTCTGTCCCTTTGGTGCCTTCCCCTCTTCCCTTCTCTCTTGAGCCACGCTAGCGAAAGGAGAAGCCAGGCAAGGAAGATCTCTGGAGGAGATCTTGAAGGAGGTCCACGCAACCTTGGAGGAGCTTTTGAGTGTGGTTGTAACGACCCGATTCCCGAATCCCTACGAGACACGAGAATCGGACCGACTCGACTGATCCCAAGACCCAGTCGTCCAACGAGAAAGTAACCAAAAGAGCAGTAAAATAAATCTCATTCAACATGTATATAACTAGCAGTAAAAAAATACAGCTGTAAAGAAAGGAAATACTATAGTATACACCACCACAACAGAAGAGAAATAAACATGTACATAACATGAAGCTTATAATAAAGAGAGTACAGGGAGTAACTGAAAACTACTCACTATAGTGAAAAGAAAAGTACAGTGGGTACTACAGGTAACACTACTGGGCTCTACTAGGCCCAGTGCCCTCTACAGTCGCTGACTCTGGCTGCTCAACACCTGGTCCTGAAAAGGTAACAAGGGTGGCCCGTCAGCGAAACGTTGAGTAGAGTGGCAACTAAAAGCTAAAAGAAGCAGTAGAGTGTACAGTAGCTGTTATATTTTTTTACTTCCTTTCTTTATATTTTTCCATTATTCACTATTGATTATTTCTCAGATCCTTCTCTTGATCTTGAATGTTCATCGTAGGAACGATCTTGATTGCAGTCTTTCCCGAAAAGTAGAAGTAACACGTGGTGCTCTCTTGGCCGGGAGAGTCCCCCGTGGTGGTCCTACTCTTAGTCAACCACCCCAAGGTCGCTGACAGATGTAACGGTGACTACGGCATGCGCGATAAACGCACGGGTTGCTACCCCGCACTAGCACATGGTCTGTCGTTTTTGTTAACGGGTGCGCCCAAAACACAGCACGGAACCAGTATAGGGCAGAGCCCTCTCAGTAACAGGGGTCCAGCCCCTCCACAGTAACCAAACAGGGGTCTTGCCCCTCCACAGTCCGCACACCCTCGCCTGACACCCTGGTTTGCTCAGTGGGCCTAACAAGTCGGTGTAGGAGAGCTAACAGAACCCCGGGGCCCGTGGGGTAGCTAGTGCTCTCCCTACACTAGTAGCTCTCCTCGGTACTGTGTACACGAGGGCCAAAAGTCGGTACAAAGTGGCCAGACCTAACCTTGGGTCCCTGGGGCGGCTAGCTCCGCTCTACACTAAACAGGGGGACAGTTGCTTTCCTTGGTACTCCGTACTCAAGGGCTAGCTCACTTCCCCAATTCTATTCCATTCACTTTCCAGGAGTTCTTCTCCTAATTCCCCGTAGGGTTCATGCTCTTTTAACTCAGCCAATTTAGGTTTCATCGTTGCAGCTTTATATCCATACAATGCATGTTCTGAACCGTATTTATCCATTCATAACAGGCAGCTGTTAACCAATTTACGGGTAGTTATCGTTTCCTTTCCACTTTTCCAAGACTGCAATGTATATATTCAACTAGTTTTCCAGTCCTAGGATTCATGCCATCCCGTAGGATTTATCATTCAATCTAGTTTTTCCAATCCTAGGATTCATGCAATACCCTAGGATCTATCATTCAATCTAATTCTTCAACCCTAGGGTTCATGCAATGCCCTAGACTCTATTAATTTTTTTCACAATGTATAATTTTTGATAATTAAATTAAAGGGCCACTCTATCCGCAAAATCAGAAGTGCTGGGGGCGTGGTCGGCAATCCCGTGCGCCTCCGCAACCCACAGAGTCGCAACGGAACGAGGTCCTAATACAAGGATCAAAGACAAGGAGCTACTCAGAACAGTATACAATTATGGTAAACAGGTAGAGGAAATAAATTTGTAAAGAACGAAACTTGAAACGCGGAAAACGGACTCCGAACGGACCCTAAACGGGTCAAAAATGACGAGTCTGCCCAAAATCAAACGTCTGGACCTTCCTCCAGACGTCTTCTGCGTCGTCTGGGCGTAAGTCAAGACGTCTAATTCTGGGAAATTTTCCCAGAATCAGGACCCTTTTCGCTCTCCACCCGCGACGCACAGCCGCGCCGCGCTGCATCCGCCTGCTGCCCGAGCTGCAGCAGCCCCTCCGCAACACCCCACGTTCGCTGCTCCCCTACCGGCTGGCTCTAGCTGCCCCGGCAAGCTCGCACCCTCGCGGTCGAGCTTCTTCTTTCTCTCGCAATAACTCCTCCTTCCCGCACGCTCGCAGCAGCCACTGCTGCCGCACTCACTCACTCGCTCGCTCGTGCTCTCACTGGCAGGGAGAAGGAGAAGAAGAAGGCGGTGGAGTGAGGGTGAGGGAGAGGGAGGTGCTATTTGTAGGTAGCGCTGGGAGAGAGAGAAAAGAAGCGACGTCGTTTGCAAGGAGGGAGAGAAAAAAGAGAAGAACGAAGGCGGCGGGTTCAGTCTGCGCGCGCACGCGCGCAGACGCGAACCCGTACGCCGAAAAAATTTAATACCAGACGTCTGTGCTACTTCCCAGACGTCTTAAACTACGTCTGATTCCCATGTTCGTAACAGTGGTGCACGCCCACCCCTTGGAGGAGAGCATTGAAGGTGGTAGCATCCACCTTGGAGGAGCTCTCGAGGAAGGAGAGGAAGGAGGCCCTCTTTTCAAGCTAAGGAGCAGCTAGGCTTGGAGCAAGAAGACTCCCTTCTTCACCAAATTTTGTAAGAGGATTTGTGTTTCTTTTATTGCTTTTAGATTTTTTCATTTCTAGTAGAAGCATTCCTCTACTTGTCTTGGAAAAGAACACAAATTGTAGTTAATCAAATTGACTTCTTTTTGCTTTCTATTGCAATTGTTGTTTTTGTTCTATCACTTGTTTCACCTCTTCTTCCTAATTACTCTAGGCCTCTACTTGCCTAGAGTGAGCTTAGGAAAAGGATATATCTATCTCTTAAGTTTTGACTAAGTAATTATAGGTGTTAGTACTTTCCGTCACAATTCACATTTTGCCCTCGTCTTTTCAAAACAAAAAAAAATTAAATATTTAAAATACTAAAAGGAAAGTTGGGATCTATTTTGTAAGCAAGAGAATTTATTTTGCAAACATTTGGCCTCCTTGGACGACCCTAGATACTCCCCTATCTAAGTTTATAAATTTAAGAATTGATCGATTTTGTGTATTGCAACGGCGTATTTTACAAACCATGTAAAATCCGTATCACTTTTCCCTTTGTTGTAAATTTCTTTCTACTTAAGCTACTGTACTTGTGTGATTGTGGTTTGATGAATGTTACTTGGTTATTTCTTGTTGGATTACTGGGTCTTGGGATTAACCGAAGCGAGCCGATCTCAGATCCTGTAGGAATTTGGGATCGGGTCGTGACACATTTCCTACGATCATCCCAATCCTACCCACTCTTATTGGTGAGTGCAACGAATGCGCTATACTCTTTCTTCAATGTCTTGAAGTGATTCTACAGCTGGTCCTTATTGTAGTTGAGACCACTTTCGAAGTTTAACTCCTGAACAATGTCAATCCATCCTGTTTTAGTGAACAACCTATTAACAAAGTCATTTTCGTAGTGATCATTGAGAAGTCTTATCAACAGTGTATCTTTTTCATTGTCCAATTGTTGGTTTGCGAAACTCCCATCTTAGTACCTTGTTGTACCACTCATCCCCCGACTTGAACCATCTGCATTCATCCTACATAACGAATATAATAAGTTTTACCATGTTGGTATGCCAAATATATGACAATTTTTTCTCATTTAAACATTCAAAAACTCTATAAGCAATGCTTCAATCAATACCTTGCTTTCCAGAATTGTTTGTCTACATCATCCATGTCATCTTCATGCATCTCCAACATAAGAATCATTTTAGTTATTGGTACAATGATTTGGAGCAAATTTTGTTCATATTCAACTCTCCATCTTCCTGGTGGATATATATAATGGCTGACATGACTAATTTCATCAGCCATTTTCCATCTCAAAATTTCAAGTCCAAACTCCATTCACACCACCTAGGAAATAAATGCCTATCTCAGTTGGTAATTACCTCATTATACATGTTTTACTACATTAATTGTCAATGTCATGAAATAGAAGTTCATTGCATTTCACATACATAATTGATTTATTGCAAGTAAGTGTTTTAAATTCCAATTTTAATAATATAGTAGGTAATTGGGATAATTTGACATCAATTTTTCTTATTTCAACAAGAAATGAACCTATTTACTTATGTTAAGTGACACTAAGACATTAAATTTTTACTTATATGATTTGACATTCCAATAAAAATTATATGATACGTGACCATGACAAATTTAACGAAAGTAATTAATTTGCATCTTTAAAAAATAATATCAAATTAAAGAGGGGAATGTCATTTCCATAGCTCGTTCTACATGCATGTATGAAATTATCAAGCTAAATTCCAGGAAATAAAATCCACAAGTCCCCGCATAATGTAACATAAAATTTATGAAATAGAATAAATCAAAATAAGTATATAAACGAGAAAATTAATGTAAGCTGTTCAATGGAAACGAGATTTTAATGGAAATCTGATAAAGACTTGTAATTGGTACCATGCATACTTTATCCATTTCTTTAATACATATTTATATTTAAATCAACATTCATATATACAATTCACATCAAAATTATGCTACATAAGCATATATTGGGTGAATGAGTATAAGGAAAAAATATATGTACACTGGTATATGTGTTATCCACTATTTATAAACATATAAATGAATTAACTGCAATGGGGTGGTATTTCGTGATAAAATTGAAAAGTAAAACATTATACAAGAGGTCAGACATTGAAACAAGCAACACTATATATTATGTAGCAGTTGCATGGTGATATAAATAAATGGTAGGGCATAGTTTAAATGATTACGAGGATTTGGAAAATGTGATTAATGTTGACATTTATAAGGACACATAACTCTGATATAGCATAACAATACAAGTGACATATACAAACATGTAGTTGTTTTAATAAGGACACATATCTCAGCCATTTAATAATTTTGTAGGAGAGGATTTTGGTGAGCTAAGTGAATAGATGACAATGTAGAACAATATAAAAGAGGTTTATCGTCTTACAAGTAAATAAGAATAGTATAGAAGAGGTCAAATATAAGAAAAGACAACTCTACATAATATATATAATTCGTATAGCCTGACATAAAAATGAAACATGCAACTATTCTTCTCATAGAACATACGTATAGTCTCAAATAGAAATGGCAACGCATACTGAAAAGGATAACAAGGTTTTGTAAAATGGGATTAATGTCATCATTTTAAGGTACACTGTAATATGATATATCATCACTATGCTGATATACGAAGATTTATGTGAATATACATGTACCATTGAATGTACTACAATGGAGAGGTATTTCATGATAAAATTGAAAACAAATGACTATCTACAACAATTCAGACATATGGATAGGCAGCTCTTATTGTTATATTGTATAACTATAGTCACACATAGAAATGACGATGGATAGTTCAAATTAAAAGAAGGTTTTGCAAGATGTTGGAATATAAACAAACCTAATCAAATATTAATTCCTTTGAAAATGGAACATAAACAATAAATAAACCATCGTTTGATAGACAAATCAGATAAGCAAACCATCATTTGAAAATGGAACATAAAGATGTTGGAACATAAACAAACTAAATCAGATAAACCATCTATTGACAACCAACGTTTTTGTAAGTTAATTTCGTTTGAAAGTGGAACATAAGATGTTGGAAAATAAGTTTCAAAGTAAATTAGATATTAAGTCATTTTTGTTTAACTTGTACGCCAAAGTGGAGTAAACCTCTTTAAAATACATTATTGTTAAACAAATAACAGGCAACAGTTGTAATCATATATTAATTCCTCCTTTAAATAGTTCATTTCATAACATAAACAAGCCTCAAATGCTCAACACAACAGTCCAAATGATCTAAAAAAAAGATAACCGAACACTGATAAACATCGAATCCGTAGGCCAAACATAGAAACATATATATGCAAGTGGGGATCACTTCTAAGGGAGGCATTGTTGGATCACGGGATTTAATAATAAGCTAGCTTCTTTCAACTATCATCCACCTTCAAGCTACAGACAGTGAGAGGGACAATAAAAATAGGGAATAGTCATTAGAATTTGTGGAGTTTATGGTCATGCCTTCTCAATCAACCAAGAGATGCAAATCATTCATATTTGCGGAGTTCATGGTCGTTGAAAACCTACAACTAAGGAAAATCAGCCACAACTAAAATCACATCGAAGTAAAGATTAATAGAGGAATCACATATGAAAATTTCCTTTTTTAAATAGTTCTTTCTAGAACTATTTATAAACCTAAAATGCTCAACACAACAATGAAAAACCTTTGAAAAAAAACTAAACCAAACACTGATAAACATAGAATCTGTAGGCCAATCTTAATAAATATTGCAAAAAAAAAATCACTACAAGCCATTCTATCACCCATTGAGTTGTAGACACTGAAAACCTACTGCTAAAGAAGATCAGGTATAACTAAACTCACATTGAAGTAAAGAACAATATCACTGAGTTTTACCTGAGCAAATGTATAGCTAAAACAACCTCCACTAAGATCGGGCAACTAACGTATGCAGAGGATAACCAAAAATGGTGAAGAGGGGAACCACAAGAGTAGAAAAACCCAAAATGCGAATAGGATTTAGGTTGAAGGACAAAGTTAAACAAACCACGCACCAGATAGGCTCAAGGAAATGGTGAAGAGGGGAACCGCGAGCTGCTCCCCTTTTATAGAAGATGACAAATCAAAAGGCATCAATGCATTCAACAACTAACAAAAATAGTTCGATAGATCATAAAAGCAACCTCACACTATGGGTTACGAGAAAGCACAACAAGATTCATGTAAGGAAAAGGTAAAGCTGAAGAAACATCATGTCCACCTACATACCTTCACCACAAGGCAGATAAAAGGAGGAGAGAAGTAATGGCCACCCACCTATAGGTCGTAGCACAGGACCAACCTCCACGGCGTGAAGGTTGCACCTACGTAAGATGCAAAACCTATTCGAAAAATTGCAAGCTTACCTTGCATACGCCTGATCTAGGGCTTGCCAAGGTAGGGAGAAGGACCACACTCGATCTACAGTTTTCCGACGTAGGGAGAAGGGTTGGCTAGATAGCAGAGATGGGCAGACGTAGGCCTGCACGGGTGAAGGCCACCCATCTTCGTGGCGGTAGGGAGGAGTGGGGGCGAGGGTGGAGGGGTGAAGGGCAACATCGGAATGAGGCTGCCGTGGGGGGACCCATGCCATCGGGGGATAACTAAGGGGATAACTTATCCCTTCAGCAAACTCGAGTTTGCCTATTCAGAGTTAACGGGGCACTCAGGCATTAACTTATCCTCTTTAATAAACGGGGGTTATCTCCTTAAAAAAAGGGGATAACCCCTTGGGTAAACTAGGCCCAAAGGGCCTCTACACTAGCTTGAGTGGTATATCCGATTATCAATATGGAAAGAGTGCACCAATGTGGTGGGCATGGATGATAAAGTAGATGGCTGCAATTAATGATTGGGAATAAGGAGGGGGTGTTGCTTTGGCGATGAATCAATCATGCAATGGAGGTCGAAGCATAAGTGGCTAGAGAAAGCCAAGGAGAGGCGGTGGAGGTCATTAAGTCTGGTAGGAGGAAACCTTATTTTAATATAAATGATTTATATTTTTATAAGCTACCTAGATGAAATTTATCTTAGATTTTGCAAAATCATATAAATTACTTGACGACCAATATATTCTTCTTAGAAGGAGAAGAACAGGCATACCAACATTTTAGGAAGACCATAAAATTTACGAAACACCTTTAGTATGATTATACTACATTGAGGATTCAAAGCAATTGCACTCAAAAGTAATTATTGAAGATTCTATATATATATATATATATATATATATATATATATATATATATATATATATATATATATATATAAGCACATGTTTTTGAGAAAAGAATTTAAAAACAAAAAAGGCAAAGTCCAACTTGCACATATAATTCAAAAACATCTATTCCTTCCCTCATTTGTTAAGGTCCCAAGCTTTTCATGTGTTGGCGGATGGGAGTAGAGAGAGAGAGAGAGAGAGAGAGAGAGTGAGTGGGGTTCAAGTGGGTGAAATACAAATTAAACTAATATGTTGCTTGTACATTTAATGTGTCTTAGCGAGAGAAATAATTGAAGGGCAGATAATAGGACACGTGGAGGATTAAGCGCTACCACACTCACTTTTAGCTATAGAAATAGATAAGTCAAAGTGAAGTCTTCCAATTATTACGATGACTGACTACCTGTTGATGCGTTTCAATCAGGATTCTTTCTTACTATTTCTACCAGTATGGATGGGTTTTTTTGTTTTCTTTTAACAAAAAGTTCGGACCAGCTCTCAGGATTTATCCAAGGTGGTTTACCGCATTGGCTGCATACCTTCATCCTTTATCACAAGTCAGAACGTCATGCATGTATCAGAATGGTCCTTCATCATAGGAATGTTAGAAGATGGGACTTTATCTAACACACAGAGCATACAATCTTTATATATACATATATAAAAGGGCGTGGTTTGTTATGCTTTACAACAGTTGTAAATTGTGTATTTATTTATTTATTACTTTTTGTTCTAATGCATTGATATATATATCTCTCTCTCTTTTGTCTCTTAGTACATGTTTTTTGCACATAGTTTAGCATTTATGTTTGATTCAAATTTTATTTCTATCATCAGCTTTCTTGTCTTGTACTTTTCCATTAAAGATCAATATTGAATATGGTTATATGAGAGTATAAAATAAGGCATATACAAAATGAGACACTGTAAATATAATCGAAGATATCGATTAAAAATCAAAATACACTGGATAATACACTATAAAATAAGTTACCTATACCAATAGGGATACTACGTTGATTTCTATATAAGTTGTTGTAAGTATTTTTTATATGTCACTAATTATAAAATGTACACCTAGGGTCATCCTTCTTTTTAGTAAATATTTGCTCATCCTAAACATCTTAGAACACTCCGCTCCACCAATCCCTTCCCTAACCCTTCTTCCTCCTCCCTCGAGCTCACCCCTCGCTTTCCTTTGCCGCAACTACTCTTCGCTGGTCACCACTGCCACCATCGCGCCCTCTCCTCAACAATCTCCACAGTTAGCATTGCTCTCTATTTAACAACTTGCATCGCATCCCTCAACGATCTCACTCTGTACTCTTTCTCCTGATCTCAATCCCATGCCTCACCCCCTATTTGGCAACAGTGGCGACCATTCTCATGTTCTAGATCAACCTTGCTTTGGATCAATCCCTATATTGATTGATCAAGCTAGGGCTCTTGATCAACACCTATACTGATTAA
Source organism: Thalassia testudinum (assembly GCA_037157565.1). Classification (NCBI taxonomy): domain Eukaryota; kingdom Viridiplantae; phylum Streptophyta; class Magnoliopsida; order Alismatales; family Hydrocharitaceae; genus Thalassia; species Thalassia testudinum. The sequence goes on from JAZHRO010000040.1 coordinate 62,408,691, forward strand.
TCATCCCGAGGCACCCATTGATCTCGTTGATGTATTGGGACCCACCTGCTGGTGGGAATTTTTAGATTCACGTGATGGTGCATTTGTGCCCAATATCTCATTAGGTATGCCCCAATTCCTTAGCATTTCCCCAATGAATCTAGTATTTACGAAAATTAGATGTTTTATGGCTTATCCATGGGGTTCTAATAGATATTTATGAATTTTAGGTGATTTAATGTTGGAAAGGAAAGGTGTACTTCATGCACCTAAGTTGTTCGATGAAATGCCTGAGAGAGCTGAACCCATTCAAAGAGCCTATTCTTCATCTTTGATGAAGCGCTTTAAAAGAGTTCTTGTGTACCTAGTTTTACATTGCTAGAAGGTAAACAGTTCTAGTTAGGTAGTTAAATATTTCTAGAAGGTAAGTTGTTTACTACTTGGGTTTCGATAATTGTGCCATGGGTTTTGACTATGTCTTCATGCATCCATTTGCCGATTAACGATCTGATATCTCAAAGTGCATGGGAGAACAACCGGCAAACCTGATAGAAGCTTATACCGTAGTGCATACTGATCTTTAATCCTTCTCCACAGATTTTATATCTCTTGCTCAGTTAGGGTTTAGCATCAAACCTATGGTCAAATAGATCTATCTAAGGGTTTTGTTACATATTATCTCCTACTGAATCTTCCGATGGTGTCAAGGATCTCCGATTGAAACGTCTCCTCAAAGGGATTGGCATTGAGGAAGAATCTCCAGCATGGGGTTGGAAGAGTTCGGCAAGGTTTGTTAATGTCAATGGTGAGATGGAGCTTAGGGAGGAGGAGGATATTGAGGAGGTTGGAGAACTCGTAGGTGAGATTGTGGAAGAGATAAGAGATAAAGTTGAACAAGAGACCAACTAGGTGAAATGTGATTTTCATTATGTTGTTTTGGTCGATGACACCAAGATATCCTCGAGGTGTTCGGCAAAATGCCTAAGGGGTATGTGGCATTAGGAAACATAGTGTTGATCTCCTTATAGGGTTCCTAGACATTGCCCTTGAGATTGATCCCTCTCCCCAAGTTATTGTTTGTCATTCAATCGTTGATTAGTGAGGGATGGGATCTATCTATATAGTAGGCATAATTGGCACTAAAAGAGAAGAATAGGGTAACTATGGGCAGGGTGATAGATCTCGGATTCTTAATGATGTGGTAGATATAGACAGAAAAGTTAGTGCATGTACATCATGAACATGTAAATAAGGTTTTTTTTTTCAAAAAGCAATTGCTTTAGAGTAACCACGTATTTGATGCCGTAATTTATTCTACATGCATGCGATTTTGAAAGATAAGCATGCAATTTATTCAAAAGGTAAGTGTTTTGGGGAAATGGTCCTTATACATAGACATGCAATTTTCATGTGTTCATAGAAGCTAATGGCATATTTTAAACGATTTGGGACTTCCTTTGCTTAATCGCTTTCATTACATGTTACCAATCAGACCCAACAACTAATCTGAAGCCTAGAGCCATGCCTTCAAATTCCTTCAATGAGGTTCCAAGTTTAAATTAGAAGAAAGCATGGAAATTTCTGTGGAGCCAACAACCGATTTAACTTTTTGGTTCTCTTTTGTTAGAAAATGCATCCTTTGCCTTGGAAAGTGACTTAATTTCCTCATGGCCATCATATTTACTTCCTCAAAAAAGAAAAATCTAAACAAGCACATTTGAAATTGTTAACAAATTCAATGTGGTAGTGTAATAAGCTAATCTACATCTAGAGCTTCTGCATTCCAACAATATTATTGACCTTTTTTTTTCATATTTGTAGGGACTTAGTTTTGGTCCAATGGATCTCTAATCTAGCTTGAGCTTTGAAGGGTAAGGAATTAAGATACAGATATAGCCCAACTACGAAATATAGAATTCAACCTGTTCTAATGTCATGGAAATAACAATTAGTAGATCAGGAAGTGATTGCCTCCATGAGAAGAATGCATTACTAAATGTATATGTCCAGGTAATACTTAGATTACTTATAGCCAATGTTTTTCGTTTGTTTAGACATGATATCTAGTAGAAAGAGATCCACTTTTTAGGAATTGCAAAACTTTGATTGTGTAGGAGGGGTACTATTTTCAAGAATTATAGGATACTAAGGAATTTTGATCTTAAATAATGTTCCTCAGTTGCTTAGCATACACTCAATCAAGTTTGCCAATTACATTCTATTAGATTTTTGTATCTGAATTACATAAATATACTGCGACTATGGTCGAACATGTTGATAAATAAACAAGAAGAGTCTCTATCCTTGTTGAGATGTCTGATTGAGTTAGAATTCAGTTAGAAACTTGAATTTTCTAATTTGTCTATTATGTAGTGTTCAAGAGATTAGTTTAGAAGGCATACGGTTTATTGCAATCCATGAATGATGGTATTATTTTGGTGGATGGAGATTGCTGCTTATTGTGGCAATTGAAAATGCCATTGTAGATGAAGATCTTCTTGTGGTTGTTGAGAAGGAGAAAGTTAGTGACCAAAAAGTTTTGGAGTGGCTAGATCATTGGGGCTGATACGGGGTGTAGCTTCTATTTTGTTAGGGAGGTGAGGGGGGTTGTTGATTGTTGGATGCCTTATTTATAATGATATGATTTGAATGATTACTAATCTCCAGAAATCATCCCATTATATAAAAAAAAATAGTGCAATGCCCGGTCTAGTTGCTTGCAAGATGCTTAATTCTTGATACCTAGATACCAAACAATATGGTGACTGAGATATTGAACATTCAAGCAAGGGATTAAAATGGTCCATCTTACATAGGTAGGATATATAGACCACACTAGTATCTCATTCCATTTCTCATTTGGTTGAACCCATTATCCTTAGTAAGTAGAACTATGTACAATAAAATGTTAAACATGTGACTTGGACAACTAGAACTTAGGTAGGAACAGAATATCTAAACTATCATCTCTATAAAACCTTATATGGCAATTTAGCACAAAATCTCTTAAATGTTTAGAACTTGATGAATTTTACCTTAATGACAATTTCTCCTGACACAATATGATAATTTCTCCTCCATGTCAGAACTAGTGAACATTATAGTGGCACCTTAGTTTGTGAAAATGCCTACAAACAATTAAGTTTACTATGGAGGAGGGGCAAGGACCGATGCCGATGCACCTTAAGGTCGTGGTGGATCTAGGCTTGGGGTACCTGTGGGGGATGACGAGCCGCCATTGTTCCTCAATCACATCTTGATGGTTATTGTTTCTTGTGGATGATGACAAATGCAGATTGCAGTGGGAAAGTTCACTGACGACGTGGCAATTTCACGAAAATGGGTGGAAAAGTTTACTACTCCTTATTTCCTAGTGTATCAACTATAGGTTTCCACTAGTCCATTCTCTTTTGATTTCACTTTATTTGTCTTCCTTTTCAATATGATTCAAATTAATCAAGAGTCTAAGATGAGTTTTATCAATAAAGTTGTTTTATTTTTCCCTTAAGAATCCTAGCTTGTTGACATTATTCTACATTTGCTTCCCCTGTATATCAAGCTAATCTTATTATTGTTATTTTTTTTAGCAGGTAGCACTAGAGATAAAGATTGAAGCAAAATTTCAGAATGACTTTTTAGCCCTCGTCCCCCCCCTCCCCACCCCGACCAAACCAAATCAAACTCAAGAAGCGTATGTTTAAATCAACAGAAGCTTTTCTCACCCTCTTCTGGGTTTAAATTTATGTTTCAAGTTCTCGGGGGAAAATCTTCATGTTGTTGAAGGATGTTTGTGAGTTTAGAATAGAACACATTCTAATATTTTTTATACTAGGTAACTTGTTGGATGCCTCTTAAAGATAAATCATACATGTTTAATCTACTTTCCCGACCAGCTTGAAGTTTCACTTTCTAGTTTACATATTATAGATTTCCCCATCCACCAATTCTATAATTGCAATTAGCAGAGTAAAATGGACAAGCTGAATTTGACTCTCTCAAGTTGCATACCTGCAATTTTTCAAAGAAAAAAAAAAGAAGTTGTGTACCTGCAAATCTTAAAACAGGGGCTACTACAACAAATAAGCGACCCTCCTTGGGGTTTGCGAACCTCAAATCAATCTCTGTACCACCTAGATCCGCAATCGATACAGGAACCTGCATATATATAGATATAAGGGTTTAGTCACCACGACCACTTTATCAATAGTTCAATACACAGATATCGTTTGCCAAAAGATGAAGAGATGGAGTTCCATACCTCCCTCCACTCTGGGGGAACTGAAATGGAATATGGGGTTATAAGGCTCCACCCGACTCCATGCCCCCCTGACATCTCATCAGGTCTGCGATATGTTCTCCAACCTGTCTGAGCAATCCTCCTCCTCATTAACATCTACTTAGTTATAGTGCTTATCAAAACAGAACTTAAATTCACAGCAACCAATCCGCAAAAGCCACTGGATTTTTTTTTTTTCGGAACAAGCCTGCTTGAATGGTTAGTCACTGTCCAGTTCCTTCGTTACTAATGTTTATAATTCTTTGTCTTTTCTTACCAATGCCAACTCTTCCCTCCTCCGATCATCTTGCCTCCTTTTCATCAACTTTCTTGAAATTACAGAACTTTGCTGCTATTGACCAATAATTTTTTTCCATTCTTATTTAAACACATGTATACCTTCTTCCTGCATCGTTTCTCTTTGATTGTTTCATACTTATTATAAAAGGTTAATTGCTAAATTAACAAAGAATAATATCGGATGCCATTATTAGCTGCACAAACAAGGGAAGTTTTCGAATAATTAAAATACGGGATAAATTCCATGGAAAAAAAAATTGGGGCGACAAGGATATGATTTGATATTTTTGATGCTAAACCATGCTCTGAAGACATTCAGACCAGTCTGACAAAATTCTAGACCATACAGACCATAACTTATAAAGAGGTAATCTTGACAGGGAGTTCACAGTGCAAATATGAGTAACCGAAACAAGCTAGTCTAATTTATTTTTTTCAAACATTAAACTCCTAACTGCACACTAATTATTACAGAATAAAAACGGTAAGCATTTTCTCTCTTTGATATTGAACTTAATCACAGCTGAAACTACAGAATTTCATCAAGAATTCACACGTCATGAAAATTCCGGGAAAAAAAAAAAAATACAAAAGCATCAAAACAAATTTGTAAACCGTGGAGAGAAGCTCACCATTCTCATCTGGATCAGACAAACCAGGTATCCTTCCTGCCAGAAGACCCTGCCTCGCTGCCATTGTAGTACTCCCATTTCGTGAAAGCCCCAAGAGTACCACCCCACAAGCCATGCTCAACCCATTTTCTTGCGCCAGTGTAGCGCAATGGGGGAATGAGATGACTTAATGGTGAACATTTTCTAGTGCCAGTGACATATATGGATTTTTTCGTATATCTTTTGTTTTACGAAGATATATTCATCTGATTTTATCCCATCCCTTTGCTTTCTTTAATGCAGTTCAGTCCTTCTTTGCTTTGCAAAAAGAGTCAAGCTTGTCGAAAATCTGAGTTTACCCCTGACCATGGTGGTGATGTGAGTGTTTTTGAATTTTTCAGGTGTTGATAGCAAGTATTGTGTTTAGAGTATAGGCTAGCACTTTGTTGTACAGGGATCTTTCTTTTGTGAATTTGCATCAATGCTTAATTGCAATGGTACCCCATGTGCTGTAGTTGTATATAGGCTCTTGACTTGGTGCAGAAAATTTGAATTTTCCGAATCAATTTGGAAGGCATTGGTTTACTTCACTCTTAACATGGAAATGTTGGTTTCTTTATGTGATACATACTTTATAGTTAGTAGTCATGTTTTGTATGTTTCTTTGATTTTCATCAATGCCTTGAGTATATGAATAGTTAAGGTAACCCTTAGGTGATTAACTATGTTTCATATGTGTTGAGTTTGTATATAATGATCTTGTTTATTGTGTACAAAATCAAACTCCAGATTGTAAATCCTTTCTCAAAAGTTAAACAGGAGGATGCCTTCTAGAAGGCATGTGACATCTAATCAGCAGCCAAGCTGCATTGCTCACGATAGCAATGATGATGCAGGTGCCAATGTGACATAGTTGTCACTTCTACTTGAATGGTAGCTAGTTCAACTTTGTAATTGTCACTAGGTAAATATTTCACTTAACCGATATCGTGTCTTGTACGGGCTTCTATAAACTTTTTGTAACACAAAGGTGATGTAAATATGATTCATCTCATTTTTTTTGAATGTAAATGTGTTGTAAATTGATTACCCATAAGAATATAACATAATCTCCCATCTTCTTTTCTAACGGTCATGCATGAATAGGAACTCCTAGTTCGTATTAAAATATTGAAGCTTTAAATCTTATTATTTTTAAAATTATCCGAAAGGACTTCAAGATTATTCATTTTTTAACCACTCTTAGTTTGTATTAATTTAGGTTCATAAAACATTAATAGCACCAATGGTTTAGTGAAAGAATAGTACCAAGTTAGTGCATCTTTTCTTTAGTTCTAAGTTAAAATATCCATTTTTTGAATCTTTATGCTTCATGATTTTTTTATTGCAAACACAAAAATGGGAGGTTGTTCAAGGATGCAATCATGAAATGTAATAGAATTATAAATAATTACATGATTCTAATTTCATACATGTTTCATAACAGTCATGCAACTTGTATTTATGTAGGCAAACTGTAACATCATTTTTTTTTTAAGGGTTATAACATCATATTTAATGCTTTGCAGTTGTGTATCAACTTAAGTTGATCGAGAACCTTTGCAAGTTACTCAAGATCTCATAGTTGAGGTACCTAGAAACCAATAAACTATTGGAACAATTAGATGAAGATCCAAGGAGTGCTTACATTTTGATTAACAACTTCTATGATGGCAGTTGGTTGTACTTTCTAACCTTAGATTAGAATGTTGTATACTAGTTTAAGAGTGTATAGGGTGAGATTGATGGACACTTGTAACTCATGAAACTTATAATGCTTGTAGATACACAATTTCCTTTTAAAATTATATGAAAAAATTATTCCATTTGATGCGAATCTATGATTTGATGAATAATTTAATTTGTTATTTTAATAGAAAGTAATATCTTGTGTATTTTTCTTTAATCTTATTTGAATAAAGGTAAACATTGTTGTTGATGATGATATAAGATATTGTAGGATTCTAAAATTGAATAGGATATGTAGTCAAGATCTTTATATCTACATTGACGGATCTAGTGATAAATAGTCATGTTAGTACTATGTTTTAAATAAAATTGGAGTTATTGCTTACCGTGATAGTTTTATTGACATTTTTCATCTTACACCAACAGATAAAATTGTCGCTGTTGCTATTATCACCAAAATTGGACAGCTTTGGAAATGAGACTGTCGCTATAGTTGTACGTACAACACCGACAATTTTTACTGCTGGTATTGGCTACAGTGACACCTCTTAAGACAACACCCCATTTGACCATCGGAATAGCTTTTTATACCTACAGTGATTATCATTTTGACTTATATCGACAGTTATTGACCGTCAATGTGGGTGTAGACTATTGTGATATATTTTGCAACATACAATGTATTATAATTTCCAATCATTTTTTTTTCCAATTAAATTTTTAATTTTCATTTGATGTAAGAAAGTGAGAAATCAGAATACGTTAGTTGAAATTTTTTAATTGATTTTTTAATTTTTCACATATAAAATAAAAATATATATTGATATCAATAAAAAATAAGAAATATATGAAAAATCAAAATATATCAATTAAAATCAATAAAAAATTAAAACATAAAATAATCATTTACATCTACTCTTAAAACTTTTATTTACTAAAAAAAATAATCCAACATTTATCCAACTATTTATTTATTTTTCAACTTTAACATTAAAAAATAACGTGGTATTTCCTTTTTTTTTTTTTTTTCCTGCTTACTTTTCTACTCCCGTAATAAGGGAGAGGTTCAAAACTAATATAAGTTAATTCTAACGTGGCGTTTGAAGGCAAAAGGAGACGACAAGTGGCTTATATGTGATAAGAAATCTACAAGGTCCCCATCATTGACGATTGATCGAGAGGAATTGGGTCCTTTCCCATTTAACGATACTGACATCGCACCATCCTAAGTATCTATGGACCACTCCCTACGAATATTTCACATGGCACCCACGTTCCCACTTGGGTCCCCCCTCATTCGCCGGTGCAACAAAACGAATGGAGGGATGCAGCAAGTGGACACTAGGCAACGAGAAATAACCCCACTCTCAGCGTAATCTGACGTAATGCAATCTACATCGTGGCATTGCTGTACTTCTATTATTTTTCGGTGTGCGTAACGTTGATAATATTTTACTTTTTTATAAGCTGGAATTTCATTGATGGAGAATGAGTATTACGGCATCAACCATACTCAACAAGACACAAAAAATATTCAAGAACGTTGTGTGCGGAAATACCTCCAAAGTAAGGACACTAGATACAAATAGAAATTCCTAATTGAGATGTCAATCTAAGAATGAATATAATGACATCTGAAGCTTCATTAATAATGGTAACATTATTATTCGTTATAACTAACTCAATTTAGTTGAAATTAAGAGATAAATATTTCTAAATAATTATCTGAGAACCATAATTTTATTCTAATCTATTCTGAGGAGAAGATAATAAAATAAGGTTAATTCTGTTGTTTTAATATCACATCACAAATGTAAATTAATCACAGGGTTATTCAAACCTTAATTAAAGGTCAATTAAGCATTGAAGATCAAGAAGTGGGTCCATATTGACCGAAACAGGGTTTCATTTATTTCGAGAACCAAAATATGACACAAAATCGTAATTATCAATCCCACTTAAATTTAAGAGGTTCTGGTCAAGATAAAATCTATCTAAATCTCCTAAAATTCATAGAAAAATATTTTAAGAGGCTTGGTACCTTTGAGTTGATCATCTGAGTCCATTTTAACATAGAACAAAGGTTCAGACGAGAATTTACCCTAATTTACGTTTCTGTGCAATTTACCCAGTAAAATATGGTCAAAACTCAAATTCAAGCCCACCATTAGATTTCTTAGGTCCAAATTAGGTTAACACCAAAACTTGAGCACAATCAGACTCCATCTTTAGTTAGTTTGCAATTCAGTCCCTAGATCTTTGACCATTAGACATAAGCTCTCACATTCTATAGTTTATTTGCAAAGAAGGCCCTAGCTTCGCGCCTCTTTTGTGAACAAGTCCAATCTCCATCTCCTTCCTCACGTTCAAACAGGGAAATAGCACAACAACTAACCCATGCTCGTTGCGTTTGATTCGTTAATTTGAGGGATCAAACCTCAATTAAACCTCGTCAAACTTGGCGAGATTGATCTCGAGATCAATCCTGATCAAATAAGCATCTTCTTGGAGCCAATCATCCTCGATTCCACCGTTGGTGAGCTCCAAGAACTCGAGCTCAAAATCATGACAAATCACCTTCCAAATCCTTGTCTCTAGGCTTAATTGAAGAGGGAAGCACATCTATAAATGGTTCCCCCTGTCTACAATAAGAAATTGTACCTATTTGACCGTCAATTTTCCCTCTCTTCCCCTCCGACTGCAAATCCGACGTACCTCAAAGCTCCTCCAACCTCCTTCGTCACCCTTTGCCTCGGCCAAAAGATAGAGGGTTTTGCCTCTCCTCTTCTCCAGGAAGCTTCACACGAAGCTTGAGCATCTCTACCTCCTTACTCAACTCTGATTTCCAACCTTCGTCCCCGTCGCCAACGGTCACACCGACGACCTATCTCCCAGCCTCTATTCGTCCAATAGAATTAAGGCTTCTCTTCCTTTTCCTTCCAATTAGCTTTAGGTATATTTTTAGGTCTAATCTCCATCTCCTTCGACGCCGGCCACACCTCTGCCAACTACCCTCATCATCGGCTTTTCGACATCCTCCATACACCAAATTAGCCACAGCGAAAGTTCCACCACACCTCCACAAAACTTTCGCCTCGCCCAATTTCACCTCGCACACCCTTCATCGTCTCCTCCGACCACGTTGGCCAGAGCTCCATCCACCTTTACTCTCCTGCCACTCCGTTGCACCTCTCACCAAATTGCACACACCATTGCCTTCGCCACACTACGGCGAAGGTTGCCAGCTATCTAATTGGGCCCTTGGCCATACTTCTCTTGTAGGTCAGCCTCGTTGTCGTCGTCGCTGTTCTCCGGCTACACCCGCTGTGCTCTGACCAACTTCGACCTCGCTGCCACCTTCAGCAAGAGCGGAATCCGTCCACAAAGCAACCTGCAATTGTAATCGAAGAAGGATGTAAAGCAGCAGTGTTAATTGGAGGAGAGTCCCTGCCTGCAGCATACGCGAAGGAAGAGGGGGGCATTTAGTCCCACCTCATGCATCGAAAAACCACAAGAGACACATAAATTGTTTTATTGCCTTAGGCTATTCACCTCGACAAGCGGTGGTGAGGTCCCTGCCTCACTGTACCTTAGGCACACCTCGCCCACCATTCACACTAGGGGGCCTGGTCACTGTTCAAACCCGATTACCCGATTACCGTGCACACCCGTATACCCGATTAGAGAAAGAGAGAGAAATCTGAGGAGGTGGAGGGGGTTCTTGCACTGTTGGCCTTGAAATTCGTGCCCACACATGCCCAACACATAAGCGTTTTGAGAGGCTCATTCTCTGTGCTTAGCTGGCCCTTGTGCTTGCCCTTGGTTCTAACACTGTGGACATATTGACATTTTTTATTGACGTGGATATTTGAATAAGTCGTTCAAAACACTGTTGAAAAATTGATTTGGTTTGATACATTGGGATATGTGCTTAAATGTGGAAATTAATTGGTGATTCAAATCATCATTTTAGGGCCTTATTATTCTTTTTATCCCATTATTTTCTAAGATACAATTGCTATTATTGATTATCATTTTGAGTAGATTTTATTCATTGAATATCTTTATTGTGATTTGTTACGAACGCGCAGCTTCTGACGTATTTTAAGACGTCTAGGAGGTGGCCCAGACGTCTGGAACCACTCCCAGACATCTGGGATTTGGTTACGGCGACACGCGCGGTCGCGTCTGTGCGCCTGCGCACGCAGACCTGCGGGTGCCCTTTTCCCTCTCCTCTGCAGGCGCTGCCCCCCTGTCCCGCTCTCTCTCCTCCTCGCGAGGCTTTAAAAGGCCTCGCTCTCTCCCTCACTCTCACCACCTCCGCTTCTCCTTCTTCTTCCGGCGAGTGCGAGTGCGAGCGAGCGGCGGCGGTGGCAGCCGCAGCGAGTGCGGGAGGAGGTACTACGCGAGAAGAGGAGGCGCTCGGCCGTGAGGGCGAGCTTGCCGGGGGTGCTAGGGCCGGCCGGTGGGGGGAGTAGCAGACGCGGGGTGACGCGGGAGGCCTGCTGTAGCTCGAGCAGCAGGCGAACGAGACGCGGCGCGGCCGAGCGTCGCGAGCGGAGGGCTAGTTGCGCCCTGGTTCTGGAAATTCTTCCAGAATCAGACGTCTGGGCTTCCAACCAGACGACGGGGAAGACGTCTGGAGGACTGTCCAGACGTCTGGTAAGTAAGTTATTTTTCGTACCTTCTTCCTTTTCTTTGACCGTCCGTACTGAGCACGAGGATGGGTACACACAGGTTTTGAGATTCGCATCCAACGTGAATCAGACGTCTGGCTGAAGTGCCAGACGACGGGAGCGACTTCCAGACGTCCGGGGTGACCATCGGACGTCTAGGAACTAGGCCAGACGCCCCCGCAGGCTTCTGGACGTCTGAGAGACTACGCAGAGCAAACGTAACCTCTGATCCACTTTTTAAGACGTCTGGAAGAGGTTCCAGACGTCTGATTTTGCACTGTTTCATCGTTTTCGACCCGTTTAGGGCCCGTTCGGAGTCCGTTTTCCGCGTTTCGAGTTGCGTGCTTCTCGGAAATTAATCCTCTACCCGTCTACAGTAGTTATATACTATTTTGAGAAACTTCTTGTGTTTGATCCTTGTGATAGGACCCCGTTCCGTTGCAGTCTTGGGATTTGCGGAGGCACGCGGGATTCCCGACCACGCCTCCAGTACGCCTATTGTAACTGGTAGAGTGGCTTTTAAGTTTATTAGTATAATCTGTTAAATTATGGAACCATAAATAGAACCTAGGACATTGCATGAATCCTAGGAATGAGAAACTAGAATGATGGTAGATCCTAGGGTGTTGCATGAATCCTAGGGCTGGAAAACTAGATTGTATGATAGATCCTAGGATATGGCATGAATCCTAGGACAGGAAAACTAGTGGAATGTATGAATACTGCAGTCTTGGAAAATGTGGAAAGGAAATAATAGCTGCCTGTGAATTGAATTAATAGCTGCCTGCTATGAATAAATAAACGTGATTGAGAACATGAATTGTATGAACGTGAAACTGGAAAGGTGAAACCTGAATGTGCTGAGTTAAAAGAGTTGGAACCCTACGGGGAATTAGGAGTAGAACTCCTGGAAGGTGAATGGAATAGAATTGGGGAAGTGAGCTGGCCCTTAAGTACGGAATACCAAGGAGAGCGACTGTCCCCCTGTTTAGTGCAGAGCGGAGCCAGTTGCTCCAGGGACCCGGGGTTAGGACTGGCCACTTTGTACCGACTTGCTGGCCCTCGTGTACGTAGTACCGAGGAGAGCTACTAGTGTAGGGAGGTACTAGCTACCCCACGGGCCCCGGGGTTCTGCTAGCCTCCTACACCGACTTGTTAGGCCCACTGGGCAAACCAGGGTAGTCAGGCGAGGGTGCGCGGACTGTAGAGGGGCAAGGCCCCTGTTTGGTTACTGTGGAGGGGTTGGACCCCTGTTACTGAGAGGGCTCTACCCTGTACTGGTTCCGTGCTGTGCTTTGGGCGCACCCGTTAACGGAAACGACTGACCGCGTGCCAGTGCGGGTTAGATACCTGTGCGTTTATCGCGCGTGTCGTGGTCACCGTTACGCCTGTCTGTGACCTTGGGTGGTTGACTGAGAGTAGGATCACCACGGGGGGGCTCTCCCGGCCAGCGGAGCACCACGTGCTACTTCTACTGTTCGGAAAAGACTGCAATCAAGATCGTTCCCACGAGGAACATTCGAGATCAAGTGAAGGATCTGAGAAATAGATAAATTTTGAAATAATAGAAAGACGTAAATAAAGAAAGAAAGAAAATTAAAACAGCTACTGTACACTTCACTGTTTCTTTAGTTTAGCTTCCACTCTACTCAGCTTTTTGCTGACGTGTTACACTTGTTACTTTTCAGGACCAGGTGTTGAGCAGCCAGGGTCAGCGGCTGCAGAGGACGCTGGGCCGAGTAGGGTCCAGTAGAGTTACCACTGTTCTCTTGTACCTCTTTTTGGTTCCACTGTAGTGAGTAGTTCTTGTTTCCGCTGTAGTTTTTTTACCTGCAGTTCATATTATGTTATGAATGTTGTTCTACTGTTGTGGTGGTATATACTGTAGTGGCTTCTTTCTTTACTGCTGTATTTCCTTACTGTTAGTTATATTCATGCTGAATGTGGTTTATTTTACTGCTCTTTTGGTTACTTCCTCGTTGGACGACTAGGTCTTGGGATTAGTCGAGTCGGTCCGGTTCTCGTGTCTCGTAGGGACTCGGGAATCGGGTCGTTACATGATTAATCATTGTGCTAGTTTATTCATTATATTTCGAATAGTGATTGGATTCCATATTTACTCCCCGTGAATGACCTTGGACTCACTTTTATTTTCGTGCTTACAAATTTAAATGTTGTATTGATTTTCGTCACTATACTACAATACAATATTTTCCTAAATACGACGATTTTTGACGTATCAACAATTAATTACACGCACAACTCACATCCATGATCACAACAACAAGACAATAACCAACAACAACAACAGCAACCAACCAACCAAAAATATTGACACAAAGGCCTAAGACAAAAACAAGGACACTAAGATAAGAGAGTCATGAAATGGCTATAGGGGTGAAGGTGAAGTGGACCTACGAACCAAAGATGGAGGTGGCATTCCCTCTAAGCCCAACATGAATCTCTGGTAGAAGGCTTAAGACACATGTGCATATTGGGGAACCATTCCGAAATGAAGAGAGGAAGGGAATGGAGGCCTCTTGTAGCTATCACTAGATGAGAGGGGGGTGGGGGTGGGGGCTTGGCTAATCCAAGCAAGCTGGGCTAGGGCCTCCAACCAATAGCAACAAACTGGAATTTGTGAGGATGGTTGTAGAGTGAGGAGGGAAAGTGAACAAGAAAGGGAAAGGTGATCCCTTAGAGTTGATAAGACTTTACAATAGGGTGATGGATTATGCAGAAAGAGAAGCAATGTGTTATGAAATAGTAAGTGCAGTGCAAATAACTTGATGAGGGAAGAAAAGTCAGGCCTAGTATAGATGGTCCAGATTGGCCCAAAGAATTGTTGGATTATGTGCGCCTTGAGTGGGCCATCCGAATAATGTAATATAATTATATTACATCCAAATAAAAGAATTAAATTAATTTTCAGTACATGAATTGGATCCCTTAGTATGAATAGGGTAACGTACTAAGCAAAATTGAATAAACTCGATGTATGTTGATTGGGAGATCTAAACAGGTTAGAGGATCTAATAGTACATCAAGAAACCATTTGATTTGAATACTTGTTTCTAGTCTAAGTTGGGAAGGCAACCTTCTTAAGAGGCCATTGCCTAATTGATGTTCCTAAATAGAGATTCAGGACAGTCACGTGGGTCGAGTCAAGGAGTTAATTTGATGAAATAAGAGATAACCAAAGTCCTCCAATGCTGTCATAAAGAGGGCATCTCCTTTGACCTCAAACAGATATGTGTCTATATTCATGAATACATGCATTTAGTGGACCAATAATAAATGCACCCACCTTAGTGTTAATTCTGGAAAACTGGTGTATCTGGAATGGGATAGGAGGCATATGATCTCTCAAAGGAATCGCACGAATCTATCCCATAAGTGTTTGTTGTAGATTAGAGGAATGTGCTCACTTCGAGTATATTAAAAAGGACAATTCCACATATGGTCATAAAATCCTAATCAAACTCAAGCAAGAAAGAGAAGAAGACAATTCCTTAGGAACTCAATAATGTGAAGAGATGTCAAAAATAATATTATCCAAGGAGAAAAGACGACTGTCTAATGGATTTAGATCTAATTAGAATAATATTATCCTTCATGTGTGAATGTTTCACGGGTATTAAGGATACCTAGGGAAGCATAATGTCATAATCCCACAAGTCCTAAACTCTTCACTATTGACATGATTAAACCAATAATGATTTTGATAGGTTCCTACTTGTAGAATGTAAGGGCCTCTATTTCTAATGTAGTTAATGGGCTAATGAAAGTTCTAATTGCTTGCTTAATAATGTATTAAGGTCTAGGGAACTTAAATTTAGGCATGACATCTTTAAAAGATAAGTAATCCCCTTAAGTTATCAACAAAAGGTTATGTAATAAAAAGATGAGGGGCCATTGGTAATGCATCTTGAGTTTGAAGACTCTTTAAAAATGTGTGCTTTGGGGGTAGGACTTTTTCATCAATTTCCTGCCCCTTATATAAGGCTAAGGCAAATTAAAAATAAAAACAAAAATTTCATTCGCTTCCTTCCCAAGCCTCTTCTCTTCTTCCCATCGGTGGAGAAGAGCTCCACCATCACCTCCACCTTACTCCATTGCTGGTCCACCTCCTTGCCAGCCGTTGCCGTCGTTGTCGCTGTCGTCCTCGACGCCATTGCTGGAGTTGTTGTTGCTGCTCATGCTACAGTTGGTGATTATATTGTGCGTGGAAGCAATTGCAAAGAAGAGAAGTGAATGGGAAAGGTGTCTCACCCAAAGGTAAGGATTTCCCTCTTGTTGTACCTCCTTTTTTATTCCTACGGTTAGGAGTTCTATCAAGGATTGATTGGGAGTGCAATCAGTAATTTGCATGCATGATTTTCGGTGATGTATGTGGTGGTTTCAAGTCTTGGTGGACTTTTATGTGGTAATGGGATTTTTCTAGTTAAAGCTTGCCCTAATGTTTGGTGGGGGATTTAATTGGTTCACTGTGTTCCTTGTATGTGTGGTTGTTGGTGCTCAAGGTTTCGAGGGTTTTGGATGAGTTATGTATGTGATTTGAGGCATGGAAGGTCAGTTTTGTAGGTTTGCCCTACTATTGCAGCCTTACTTAACGTAGGTTTTTGCTAGAGGGCCTCCTAATGTTAGGTAAAAGTCCTTAATGTTAGGTAGCCTGTTGGAGTTTCTTGGTCTGAAATTAGGGTTTTTGATGCTAGGAGTCCTAAAGAGTGATTGAGCTTAGTTTATAACCTAACTAGGGGTCTGGTTGGTGCCCTAATAGGTGGGGAAATGGTTAAATTGTTGTTAAACCTTAAATGGGTTTAGGGTGTCTTTAATTGAGCTTGACGCCCTCTAAATGGATTAAAAGCAATCTGAATTGGTTAAGTAACAACTTAAACCCTACATGATGATATCTGTGACTCGGTTAGAGTCTAATAAGAGGAAATGCTTAGATCCTAAGGTCTTCGGTAAGGACCCTACGTGATCTAGAAGGTAACCAGAGTTGTTTGATTTGATTCAGATCAGGGGATAAAAAGGACTGAGAAATGATTAGGTTGAATAAGTGAGCTCGTTAGGCTGCACCCTTGGACTTAGTAAACCATGCATTCACTGCTCAGGCGGGGGGCCTGAGCTGTTGCGAACTGGAGGCTACCAAGGAATCTGTCGTGGAACTTGGAGGGTTGCTCGGTGTAGTGATAGGCCATGGGTTGTCATTGGTGTATGCTACTTCGATGTACCTGAATCCAACTTAATGCAAAGGTACTTGTGGCTCTATGCTCATTAGGCTCCCACATGCTCAGCGGGGGACACCGGAGTATTGGGCACTTGTAGCTAGAGGCTTACTGGGTACTCGTATCCACAAAAGTGCCAGGGTACTGTGACGGATTTGTTGAGATCTTGTCTAACGGTAGATCGAGAGGGCACACCTGGAGACTATGCTCCTACGGGATGCTAGTCCTAACGGGTGCATTGGTGTAGCCTGACAATTTTGGCCATCCCTGCGATGATGATCTGCTTAATTTGTGACTGGTCCTTGTTGGACAAGACCAAGCGTGCGTTTTGTGGTCGTAATGTATAGGCCTGGGTAGCTTTCAAGAGTCCCAACTCTTCTGGCTGAGGTCAGCAATGTTTTTGATACGTTGAGAACGGGCGATCCTTTCTCGAGAATCAACGAACTTGCTAGTCTCTCCCCTGGCTAGGGTGAGACATTAGGGTAGAATCTAAAGGAAAGGATGCATCTCAAACTCCTTTGATAAAGAGGGATGATTCCCAGAATCTGATCACTGAGGCAAGTGAGAGAATAAATTTTAATACCAATCTTGCGATAATGGGGCAAGATGATTAATGGGTTGGACCATGGTAGCTAGTTAGGTCTAATCAGGTTTAGAAGTTAGAACCTAGGGTGTTGGGTGCAAGTTAGGGATTTAGTTGGTTAGTGAAACTGTACATTTTCATTTATGTTCCATTCTCCCGATATTTTCTTCCATTTCCTTATTGAGTGGAATTCTTAATAAGTCGACTTAGTTAGGTACAACCCGAATTAAATATACCAACACTCCTTTTGTTGTCATTCACCTGAACTTCGACCTTCATTAAGGACCTGGATTTTTTGGGCATGACATAGGATAAATCAAATGTCATTTAAAGAGTTAAATGCATTTAATTTAACAATTAATTGATCATAATTTGATTAGGTTAAATCCAAAGGGTTTGGATTGCAATTAATTAATATTTGGATAATAAATCCTAACATTCCAAAAGATGTTATGGGCTTATCCTACAAAATTTAAATAGAAATTGGTCCTATCCTTTGGATTGAGTGATTGCGCAGTAATCATGGGTCTTAAAATGGCTAAATTAGGCTAAACACCTACCTTACATTGTAAACAGGCCATGCTTCTCATGCGTAATATGCATTTGCATCTTTGTACATTTTTATCTAACTTTTGTCTAGAATAAGGGCATGTCATAACAATTGACATCTGATGCGTGTAGGCTTATGATAAAGAGAGGGAGTTGTACTATGAAGGAAATGTGGGAAGACACATAAAGTAGGCACCAAACAATTCTCACAATAGAGTGAAAAGAGTCGTCAATGCAAGAGGAGAAGGGACAAGACAAACCTGACTCAAAATTAGCCAGGAAGTCCCATGAATGCAAGTCCATGCATGCGCATCCATTGTAGAAACCTCAATGTAATGTAGTGTAAGCACATGTAAATGCAGCACAATGTATACATACATTTGCATGCACACAACAGGGCACATATCAAAACCTACTTATACATTTCCTATTTGGCCCACAAATCCATAAGAAAAACCTCCTCTAGGTGTACCTATTGATCATTTATTCTAAGTCCAACAGTAATAAACCACCTTTGCCTTAAAGCTACAACCATTTATTACCCATTAAAACTTTTGAGTCCTCTTCTCAACCTTTTAGGACAAGAGCCCAAGCCAAAAACCCAACTCCAACACTCATACATACCTCACCCAGCACTTCTTTGGACATCCAAAACATTCTCTAGACATACAAACTAGGCAAATCCTAACATCCATGAATGACCTTGGCACCCGGGGTAGAATTGAACGTCCAAGACTTTCTCAAGAAGTTCAATTCTGCTACTTAAGTCATCCAGACCACCATCTAGACGTCCAATTTGCTACATTAGTGAGCAAACTTATCTGAACACCACCATTTTTACCTATTCTTGAGCGGATACACACAAGGACCTTCCACCATGTTCTAATACCTTTCTAGTGCATCTTTAACGTAAGCTTTCCATTAATCCTCCACACCAATTAAGCTTAATTAGCCCTTACATAAGCTCCACCTAATCCCAACTACACCTTGACCATATTCACAACTTTTGGACCAACCTTGACTACACCTCCCTTAAGCTGTGCACTCATTTGGACCAACTAGAACTTTTCAAAATGCTATGAATGCACGTCTTTATCCTAGACCATACATTGCTCCTCACCACCACCACACCTTATGGAGACGATTGACACCTCAATTTTGAAGCACTAAAATTATTGTATATGCCAACTAATCTTTTAGGAAATCTATCCTGGATCTTGACAGGTGGACAGACTGTCTCCTAGAAGGAAGTCTTGTACTTGTATTTTTTGAGTATAGAATCATTGTACGAAACCTCATATATTTTCCAATAAATTGATGTACGTAAATTTTCCTGTCATAGGCTCATTGATCGACCAATACACTTAAATAGATTGATCAAACATTAGCAAATTAGGAAGCTTGATTCCAAAAGATTAATCGATCAAATTAGTAGTCTAATTGATCAAAATATTAATTTAATTTATTAATAGTATTTTTTGATCGACCAATAATTTATTTTGGTTGACCAACTGAGTTTTAAATGGTTTCCAAATCTACTCGGATTTCAAGGATAAATAGGGCCTTCTTGTAACCTTTTTCCACACACACTTCAAAGTACATTATTAAGAGAAAAAGCATGCTTTCTCACTTTCATTCTAATTGCTTCTGCACTCTTCTTGCTATGCTTTTCAAGCACTACGTCATGAGCCTCTACGAATATTTCGGATTGAATTCTATACCTATTTGAGGTTGCTTAGGATATAACATGTATTTTTTTTGCCAGTTTAGTTAGGGTCCCAAGTTGTTTGGGAGACCCTGTCATTGCTGTTCTTCTCTTTAGGTTAGCAAAGAGAAGGGTTGTTGTAAGAGGTTATGCCACCCATGTTTAAAGTGGTACGGTTCTTAGTGGATTGACTAGCTTTTCCTAGTCGTCCTAAGCTGGGAGGCTTAGGTAGTGATTTTTATATGAAAGGGTTTATACTATAAAATTGGGTGCAATCGTTTGAATTATCCTGTGGTTTGCAATCATTTCTCTTTGATTGTTTTAATATTGCCATCTACACTAGTCACCCCTCCCCTCTAGTGTAGTTATTAGATCTTACAGGGTTATCATCTTGCACCCCCTCCCCTTGTGGGAGAGAAGGTAAGGCATGACCTCCACCATGCCTTCATTGAGTCTGATGGGAGCTTCTTTTAGATCGATGGTATAAGGGCTTCCTATAGAATGTTGGGAGTAGGACATCCTATCGACTAATCGATTTTAAGCACCCAACATTGCGTTCTATTGCAAAGCACCCGTAAGTTTAGGTGTTGAACAAGGCATCAGAGGTGAGGGTATATACGTAGAGCTTGTAAGACCTTAAACCAAGATTCTCGCACTCGACCTAGATTACCCTTATTACAAGAAACCCAACACTTTTTGTTTCACACGAATCGGAGTTTTGTAGCTCGTGTTGCAAAAGATTTGCAAAAATTCTCCATGTTTGCCATATTTCATGTAAGTAGCCCTGCATTTTGGGATTTGCACTTGTTTCCCTATTGAAAGTCATTTCCAAACTTCTTGTGAAATTTGGAAACCAACAACACAAATTTTGTGTCAATTAGAGGCCAATAGCCTACTTTGTAGAGTCCATACCTGTTTCATGTTTTACGATGTTCTTTAGCTTCAATTAATCTTGTTGCATCTCAAAATTTTCAAAGTACAAATTGATGCACATAATTTTATTTTCTTTGTATATAGTCATTCTTTCATTCAAATTCTTTCTTGTAGATATATTCTTTGATTTGTTTGTATATAACTATCTTAGTAATCATTATTTGTTTTTGCAGCAACTGAGGAGTAGGAGTGTCGTCTTCCCAAAGGAGTTCTTCCTGGTGGCTTCACTACAATTCAGACTTGACTTCCAGGCAGAGTTGTTCCTGGGAGCTGCAGATTTTCCCGCTTTCTTAGTGTAGTGTAGTTAGTAGTTAGGCTTAGATTATATACTTAGGATATATTGTTAGTCGTAAGTTGTGAGGGCATGTTCTCGCACATCTGTGTAATAATTTGGACTATGGACTCTTCTTGATCTCTTTCTCTACTCATCTCTCAGCAATTCGATTTCCGATTTGCTTCTTTTCGATTTGATTTTTCTTTGTTGCATTACAAAAATCCCCAAAAAAAAATAGAAAATCGAAAATACCAAAAAGATCTCATCCCTTATCTAGTAGCATCATATCCTTAGGCAATCCATCTTAGGTTTGCATCTTTCCTACAGGATTAACATTTTTGCCAAACCTGCATCACTTGATGAGTGCTGGAGACAGGTACGCATTCTCTATCCTCCTTAGCTCTTGCCATTTTGCATTTGACTTAAACTAATCAAGACCATTCCTTGTTTGAAAGACTAAAAAGCAAGATCTTCTTCCAGTAATTCATATTTTAAGAAGAAGAGTCAATTCAAAAGGAGACTTAGTAATGTGATTAATACCTTGTGTGTTTTTTATCGCTAGGTTTCGTTGATTGATTATAATGTACACACTACACAATCACATAACGTACACATCACACAGATTTCTATCACATCTATCTGTGCACCCATAGGGATCTGCATTCGCACATCGGTCTTATCCAGATTCTGGGTGGATTTTGAAGGTCTGCACTCTGCTAGATCTTTCGTAAGATGATTACAATTGTACTGAAATAGTTGTTTGCATACTATCTATTTTCGCATAGCAAACTTTAGGCAGAAATCCATGTTTTCTTGCTTGATTGTTATTAATTGGTCTTGTGATAGTGATTGTGAGATTTCTTGGGATTTCTTATTTTCTGATTTGAGATTGAGACGCTTTCCTTGAGTTTGTGACTGTTATACATGAGTTTTCAAAAACCAACTCATGGACAGTATGAGATCCCATAACCCATCCCTTATACCTCCCTTGGGTGCTGATGCCCACGCTTCTGCTGCTTCTTCCATGCCTTCCACATCCATTCCCATACCTCCTAAGCCTCAAACTCCCATCCACCGCACTATTCATCCAGAGGATGATAATTACTCCAAAAAATTAGAGGATTTCAAAGAGAATCCTCATCTCTTTGCACATCATCCTTCACCACCACTACCACCACCACAAAGGTTTCCACCTCCTCACTATCCTAACTTCCCTAATCAACCTCAACCAGAGAAAGGTGCACCACCTAATCTTCAACACCTGGACAATACACAATTGCAAATGAACACAAAAACATAACAGGTGCAACAACTTACTCAAGTTGTTAATCTCCTAGCTAACCCCTGTCTACAAGCTTGTAGACCTCAACTACAGGATTACTATAATCTCGTAGTTGCACATCCTTTTCCTGCAGTTCGATTTCCCCTGGGGGTCATGCTACTGAACAGATGTCGAACATTATTGCACATATTCCTTACCTCCATGGTCTTACTTCTGAGGACCCTTGTCAACATTTAAAGGAGCTGAAAAACCTAGCTCAGACTCTGGGTCTGCAGGGCCATGATCAGCACACGCTTTTAATGAAATGTTCTCCTTTTCATTGAAAGACAAAGTCGTCTTCTGGTACAGAACACTTTCTAGGACTACACATATAGAGACCTAGTT
This sequence comes from Thalassia testudinum, assembly GCA_037157565.1. Classification (NCBI taxonomy): domain Eukaryota; kingdom Viridiplantae; phylum Streptophyta; class Magnoliopsida; order Alismatales; family Hydrocharitaceae; genus Thalassia; species Thalassia testudinum. Next base: position 62,431,202 of record JAZHRO010000040.1, read on the forward strand.
TTCTTCGGAACATGAGTTCCTAAAGAAGTATTTTCCTATAGCCTGCACAAAAGCTTTAAGGCGTGCTATTACTACCTTTACACAGAATTCTGGAGAACAAATGCACAAGGCTTGAGAGAGATTCCACGATCTTCTGAGAAAATGCCCCCATCAAGGTGTCCCTACTGGCAACATGTCCAGATCTTCTATCATGGGCTCCATGTTGACACAAGAAACTTTGTAGATGCCGCTTGTGGAGGCAATTTCTTGTGTCAGGATTTGGATTCTGCCTTTGAGCTCTTCGAAGATATCACTGAAAACTCTATTAATAATGCTTCGATGAGCATTTTTAATAGAAAATCCTCACATTCCCAAACACATTCTTAGGTACACAAAGTCCAATCCAGCCCATGAGATATGAAAATAGTGGCCAATCAGCTGGATAAAGTGGGCTTAATTGAGAAGAAAGTTGATGAAGAATGGAAGTTCCTCTCAAAACCATCTTCTTCTTAGTCACCTACACAACACACTTCTTCTCAATTTTCTACAGGGAGGAAAACCGTGAACAACCTATCTATGACAACACCATCTGACTATTCACTTCATTGTCCTTCCTCACCAGCTAAAGGAACCTTTATTCGTTCATTTCTTAAATTCCTTGCACCTCCCGGAGCTTCGGAGGAGCTCCATGCTATTCACAATAACCCATATTCCCAAACCTATAACCTTGGATGGTGTAGCCATCCAAATTTCTCGTGGTTGGGAAATTCATAGAGACCAAAATACCAACAACCTTCTACACCACCACTTCAAAACCTGAACCAAGCACCACCTCCACCTGAAGCACAACAACACAGTTATCCATCGTGTGCATACCAACATGCTCAACTAAGGCCCTCCCAGTACTCTCAATCTGAGCCTACACGCGATGGGCAGTTGGAGACAATCATGAAAGCTCTTACTGACATGCAGCAACAGAACATTACTATGTAGCAAAGACAGGACGCGAGATTAGCTGAGATGAGAGCTCAGCTAAAACAGTTAGCTACACCCTGTCAGTCACATTCACTTCCATCTCATACTGAACCTAATCATAGCAATGTACCTGGCCAGACGTATGTTCATCCCAATCCTCCCCAAGGCCAAGCACAAGTCATATCACAAGCCTTGCACAATTCTGAACCCTCTACACTATATTCATATTAGCAACCACCTCTTCTTCTCAATCCTGATTCATCTTCTACATCTTAATCAGCTCTTATTGATTAGAAGAGGTAGATGTTGTAGATTCTTGATACATCCTTTGAACTTAGACCTTGAGCCAAGTCTTCTGATTTGATTTTCCACTTGGACCTTGTACCAAGTATCTTGATTCTGATCTTCATTGATTATGGAGGCTATCTTCACCTTTGAGATTGACAATTCTCACCTTTGCACTATACATCATGACTTGAATCTTTCATTGAGTTCCATTGACTTGTCAATTCTACACCATTTTTGTTCCTACATTTTGAACCTTCTGGGTTTACACCTAGCTAAAGGGGTAAAACTTAGCAACCTCTTCTATATAGCTATTTTCTCTTTCTTTATTTTTCATTTCTTTCTTTGGTGTCTATCTTGCATTTTTAGCTTGCATGCATAGTCACATTTGTCCTGCATTTCACTACTTAGCCTAACTTTCTACTTTGATGTATGTCAGACTTGAAATCATCCGTATAGAGATTTTATCTCCTCATTTCAACTTCCTTTCATCACCCAGCTTAAGTAAGTGAAAAGGAGAGCATGCACTTGCATCCACCCTATTCATACAATGACATTACATCATTTAAGCTTAGGGGGGTGCACATGGTGAAATCATTTACTGAATTGCAATCATAGACATAACCTTTAGTGTATATAGTATAGTATTATTGAAAAAAATCAAAAAAATTGAAAGATTTTGAAAATTTTGAAAACAATTACAAAACAAAAAGTGAAACAAAAAAATTTCAAAAATACAATATAGGACCTACTTACATTCACTATTGAAGGAGAACCCCAGAAAAAATTTTTAGAGGAGAAAAGAATTGAAAAGTTTTATAAGTATTTAATTATGATCTTATACTGAAACAAAAATAAAAATAAGCGTTTATGGATATTCAACCTTTGCTGGTTAAACTTTCCAAGCCATAGAAGCTTGATTCGCTCAAGCTTAGGCTTAATATACTCAAGCATTGACAACATAGACTAGGATCTCTCCTAACTTAGGACGTATTCTTGTACCTGAATCACTAGTACATGATTTGTTGGTTTGCTTTTACTTAAGAGTCCATGTAACTTTGGTTTACACTACACCGAGTCGGGAAAGACCAGATGAACTTAAGATTCAACCCTAGTATTCATTAGGGAAGGTGGAGTCCTTACCTGTGCGTGTAGGTAGACTTTTTATCTCAGCCTTTAGTTATGTGTTTAGGAGAAGCTCTTTCCACCAAAGTACTCACCGACCAAATAAGTGTGCTCTACCAAATAAAGTTGTAGGAGACATATTGACATTTGTATTGATAAAAAGAAAAAAAATCAAGAAAAAAAATCAGCAAAATGAGAAAAAGCAGATGAAAATAGAACAAGTCAAAAAGAATTGGAAAAAAATATTCTTTTGAATAAGTCAGTACGTTCTCCAACTTCCTGTATATTCCACGAAAGAGATTTTTTAGGGTGCACTACAAATACCCTGTTTCCATAGAATATTATTTGAGACACAACACAACAAGAGTTGGGTTTGAGTCTTCAATCATTTTTGAGAATTGATCCAAAGACATGAGCCGAAGCTGGGACCAACTTGGACTTAAAAAGACATGAAACCCTGGCCTTGAGTCTTAGTGTTCATCTAGTTAGTCTTGATTATTCACTAAGCACAACCGTAGCCTCTTAACTCTTGAGCTTTGTAAAACTTTCTGAGTCTTGGAAATCACACTTAAGGTTTAAATATTAAGAGTCCTTGTTTGTCGAGAGATGGTCTATGTTATGTAAGTCTTGAGTTCTGGTAAGTTTTCCTTAGTAGTTGGTTCTTACAATGCCCACTATATAAACACAATTGGTTACTATATAGAAAATTTTCAACTTAAAGACAATCTTTGAGCACTTAACAATTAAAAAAAAATTAAATAGAAATCTCATTACACTTACCTAGCTGATGCTTCAATGCTTTGCACTGAATGAGTTGTTTGCTAAGGGACTAGCAAAACTTAAGCATGGGGGTATGATGAGGTGTGGCCCATCATGGCTAAAATGCCCAAGCTAAACTAGAAACTAGGTTAAACACTATCTTGTTAACATAATAAATGGGTTAAGTGTGAAAATTAATGGAAATGACCTAAAACACTCAATTTGTGTTAAAAATGCATAATTAGGTCATAATTGAGATATTCTATTCACAAAAGACAATCTGATGATCTAAATGTCAATTGAACACATATTTAAGTTCCAAAGTACAAATCAAGGGTTGAATTATGTTCTAACATGTTCAATTAAGCTTCAATAAAAATCTCATTACATTTGGACACCATTAGGACCTTGTATTCAAAGCATTAGATTTAGCTCTTCCATGTTTATTCATTTGTTCACAAACAAAAGCCGCAAGGGCTTCTTTGTGAGACTTCACGGATTGCTATGTCATGTTCTTCACCACTAATGGGCCTTGTCCGTAGCATTCACCCCATTTCACTTGAGGGTTCTTTTTGTAAATGCACCAAAAGACCAGGGTTAGCTCCTTTTTGCCTGTTCTTCACGAAGAACTCAAACAGCAGCGTTCGTCCATTCGTGTGATCACTTGAGCTACAGCGGATCTCCTACCATAGGCCTCACGTCATTGCGCACAGCATCGCATCACCTCTTAGAGCTGATCCTACAGTGGAATTTTGTTGGAGCTTCCTGCCTCTCCTCACTCACATCTCCACCATTTAGACCCAAATTGAATAACCCTCTATTGCAGTGCCCAGATCTCCCCATTGCTTATATAAGTAGCCCCCTGAGCTCCTGCGGCGCTTATTAGCTCCCTCCCCCTGAGTAGATCCATTGGTCTATCCCTCTAGCTCCAATTCCCCTTCCTCGGTGACTGGGGACAGCGACCACCGTCACCCTTGATTCTTCCCCTTCAGCTGTCAACCGTTGGTCCCAAAGAGTCTCCTTCTTCCACTGGAGTTTCCTCCCCTTTCTTCCTCTTCAGCCGTCGACTGTAGATTCCAGAGAGTCACCTTCATCCCTTAGATAGATTTACATGCTTTCATAGTGCAGTTTATTGCTTTATTAGATTAGATTTATTGTTTTCTAGCTTAGATTGATTAGAATAGAGTAGAATTACAGTTCAATTGTGTTTGACTAAGAGGAAATTAGTGTTAGCAATCGATTTCCTTGATCTAACCTTATTGATCAATTCAGATCAGAGAAACGATTCCATCATGTCATTTTGATCCATACGGCTCCCTCATCACCTCACAATCTACATTCACTGATTTCCTTGTGTTTTTAATCCATATTTCACCCCATCCATTAGAGTTGATTTAGATCTGAAGTTCACAAACTTTCATATCAAAATCATGCTCAAATCCACCTATGGGCCTCTCCATTCACTCCATCTGATCACAAGGACCCCCCATCTAGTTTTAATTACAATGATTCACTTGATTCATTTATATTTGAGTTTTGCACCCAATAGAGAGATTTAGAGTCAATTTGATTTGAAACAGATTTAATCGAGCGAATTGAGTTTGTATTTGCTTAGTAGGTGTAATGTGAGGATTTTGAGATGTTTTAGTTGGATTTTTATACTCAGATGAGCAAACACTCAATTTGATCTCCATTTTGTGTAGGTTTAGCCAAGGAATCTCATATTCACTGAGATGAGACTTAACAATGACCCATTTGATTTCCATAGGATCACCTGAGGTCTTAAACACTAATTGTTAGTGTTTAGGTGCTCTCGGTGATCAAATCATCTGGGTGAATCTAAAGTAAATGCCCAATCTGAGAAACTTTGGATTCTCAACTCAAAATGATTTCAATTTGATAATCAATGCTTGAATGAATTGTTAGCAATCCTAACAGAGGTTCTAATTCAGATTGCAAGTGGAATTAATGTCTAGATTAATCCATGTCTCTTTTGTTGTCTATGAATAAGAGAAATGATTGAACTAGGGTTTGACGTGTTACGGATGCGTTTGTTTAAAAGGGTCGTTGTAGTTCGCGCTTGCAATGTAGGTTTTAAATGAAGAAACAGATATGAGTCTGAGTACCGAACATAGGGAGGCATGAAAATCAAATTTTTTTGTCACTTAGTATCACGGAAATGGCAGGATTTTGCTTGCGAGAAAACACAGGAAAAAAACGAGTGAGAGAGAGAGAGTAGGGTTAGAGTCTTCTAAGTCATGGCATTCACTTAGATCAAGATGGAAAACAACATCAATACTATATTTAACATGCAACTCGAGTTTTACAAATACAACAATAGCTAAATGCTTAAACAAAAGTAAAGCTAGAGTAAAGGGAGAGAAAGAGAGAGAGAGGGGAGACGGCGAGGCAGCCACGGCGGTGGAGGAGGCCTCCGTCGGTGGCTCGTCAACTCCGTTGATTACAAAAGGGGTTTATATAGGTTGTTGGAAGGGGTTTATATAGGAAGATGGGTTTTCTAAATGAAGAAGGGGTCTTAGCGACGTCCGGGACGTCGCTAAAACCCTTCCCAAAACGTCGGTGAAGCTCCTTGCCCACCGGTCCCATGCGCGCGCTCTGCTTTTTCTCTTCGTGCTGCGCCTGTAATCCTCGTGCGTGTGCTGTGGACCGTCCGATCACAGATCGGACGGTCGAGATCACTCGTGGGTCGCGCCTTTGGATTGCACCTGCATAGCTTGCGCCCCGCACGTCATCGCGAGCATTTGGCGTGAAAGTCTACGATCGCACTGAGTTGCTCGTTTCTGCACCATTCGCTCACAGATGAGCGACTGTAATTGTGCTCCTCGCGATCGCTTTGAAATTGAAGTGCGGCAGGTGCCTCGAACGTGCGCCTCCTACGCGTGTTGCGGGGGCACGACTGTTGTGCTATGTAGCATGGTTGGTCATGTTCTTCGATGATCCTTAGCCGCTGCCAACCGTTGGATGGAGATCCAATGGTCAGATCTTCGTGTGCATGCGCTAGCGGGCTGCTGCTGAAGAGCTTAGGCGCGCGGGCGAGGATGGTTTTCAGCCTTCTGATCGGACGATTGGAAGGCTTAAAGTGATGCACGGTGAGGAGCGGTGAGGGGCACGCTCGAATGTCGCCATGTGGCGGCTGTGTGGCCGTTGATCATCAGATCAATGGTTAGAACTTCTTGGGTCAATTGCGGGAGCTCCGGATGTCGGATTTGGTCGATTTTGAGCCCGTTGGACTCCATTTGTCGCTCTGAATCCATCCATGTGGTCCAATTGCTCATCTGAGGCCTGTTTTGACATGGACTTGCACAATCAGCCATTAATACCGGTTTATAAGAAATCTTAACATGAGATGTATGCATTGCTCCCATGCCCCTTTCATGATGTGCTATTCATGCATATTATCTTTAAGACCGACCCCATTTGGCGGAATTATCATCGTAAAATGTAGTGTTATCATACCCCTATGCTTACTCCTTGCTAGTCCCTAGTACGGTTCATTCTAGCCATTATTCTCAATCATAATTCAGGAAGTGATTACTTAGACATTTTATTACTTGTCAACAGGATGAAATATACTAAGATCCTAATCTACAGAGATTAAATAGTGCCTGAGTGTTTGCCAAAATATGAATCGCCTGAATCCTTACTTTAAGGCATATATGCAATTCTCATTTTAGATTTTTGGAGTTGAGAGTGTATTGGTAACTTTTTACGGCTGCCCAACCCACCTAAAACTCGAAAAAGACTCTAAGTGCTAAGCATCTTGGTGTGAAGATCATGATAAACTCACTCAACGGTAATTCAGACAGACTTCGGGTTTCTACGCCCCTAGGTGACCGGAAAAGGAAGTGTTTTGCCTGAAGGTGTATCTGTCTGATCGGTAGCTTTCTCCATACTTTTATTTTACTTAGGGTCAACACAAGGATTTTTCCAGTGTATATCTCCCCAAATTGCTCTACTTCCCCACTTCTTCGTTAAGAGCTTTGGGTCTTTTTGTGCATTTAATGAGCTGAGTTTTGGACAACCGACCAATGGGCTGTTACCCACGATCACTTGCCAGCCATACTCATGCGGTGAAGTGTGGCTTATTTTGTTCTTTTTCTTCTTTTCTATTTTTTTTTCTTTTGTTGTTTAGTAGGTGGCTTCCCTGATCTCAAATTTACCTAGAGGTAATAAAAAGAAAGTGGTCCTGTGGTTGGGCTCTGGATAGCCGGCCAATGGGCTGTTACCCACGACAACTTATCCGCCATACCACTCTAAAAGGTTCATTAGCTACCCAATTTCTGTTAGAATCTTCGAGGAGTGAGTAAGTGCAAAAATGTGTGTAGATGATGCTTAGACTAAAAGTCCCTCTGAGTCAGAGGGCCAGTTAATAAGTCGTATATTTATCACCTTATTTTATTGGTAGATTAGAATAAATTAAGGTTGCAAAGATTTGAAGGTAAATCCATATTTTAACGGATACCAGGGCTGATTATGCTTGAAGGCCTGAAAAGTCTAAGTGTTCAGGTTCTTTTCGTATTATTTCCTACTGTTGACAAGTTCCTAATGCCTAAGTTTTTCTTCCTTAATTCAATTTTTTATTTTATTTTATTTTATTCAGACTGATTAAATGAACTCAAAATCATGCAAATTACCACCCCCCATGCTTAAGTTGGACAATGTCCCCATTGACAAATACATGGATGCAATAGGGGTTTAGAAAGATATTACCAGAGTGAAGTGAAATACCTGATCAGTCTGAATCTTCTGGGTTGCCTCCCAGGAAGCGCTGAGTTTAATGCCTTCAGTCGGGTAGTGCTTTGTGTCATCCCTTAATGAGGGTGACAACCTCCTTTGGGGGAACTTAGGCGAGGAAGTGTTTCAATCTCTGACCATTGACTGTGAAAGTATACTCAGTGTTCGGATCTACAATTTCAACCACCCCATTAGAGTAGGGCTTGACCACCCTAAATGCTCCTGTCCATTTGGATCTGAGCTTCTCAGGGAAGAGTTTAAGTCGGGCATCAAAGAGCCAGACTTACTGATTTGGCTCGAAGGTTTTTCTGTGAATGAGTCGGTCATGGACAGCTTTCATCTTTTCCTTGTACAGCCGATTATTCTCAAAGGTGTCCCGATGAATCCCCTCGAGATCAGAGAGTTGGAGCGTCCTCTGCACACTGGCTAACTGGGAATCCATGTTACATTGCTTAACGGCGTAATAAGCCTGGTGTTCCAACTCAATAGGAAGGTGGCAAGCTTTGCCAAAGACCAGGCGATATGGCGACATGCCTATCGGGGTCTTGAAAGCGGTCCGATATGCCCACAAGGATCATCCAGTTGTGTAGACCACTCCTTCCTGTCAGGTCTTACGGTCTTTTGTAGAATGTTTTTGATCTTCCTATTTGAGACCTTGGTCTGCCCATTCGTTTATGGATGATACGGGGTGGCAATGCGGTGGGTAACCCCGTATTTTCTGAGTAGAGCACGGAATTGGGTGTGGATAAAATGACTTCCACCATCACTGATCATGGCTTTCGGTATTCCAAACCGAGAAAAGATGTTTTCCTTAACAAAGTCCATGACAGCCTTGTGATCGCAATGACGGGTGGAGACGGCTTCAATCCATTTGGAGACATAGTCTATAGAGATTAAGATGTACTCAAAGCCGTTGGATTGTAGAAAGGGGCCCATAAAATCAATTCCCCAAACGTTGAAGATCTCGACAATTAGAATGGGCTGGAGGGGCATCATGTCTTTCTTGGTCATGGTCCCCAGAGTTTGGAAGCGAGGGCATGTCTTAGCAAAGTTGTGTGCATCATTGAATAATGAAGACCAGTAAAATCCGGACTGCAAAACTTTCGTAACCGTCTTCTTCCCTGAAAAGTGGCCACCACAAGCTTAGTTGTGACAAAAGGATAGCACACTTTGAACTTCATCCTTCGAGATACACCTCCTGATGATCTGGTCGGTACAGAGGCGAAATAGCATGGGATCATCCCAGAAATAGTGCTTGGCTTCCACCAAGAACTTATCTCATTGTTGTGTGGACCAGCTGTGCGAATCTGTCCTACTACTAGGTAGTTGACGAAGTCGGCATACCAAGGTAGTTTTTTGTCTTTCATAGCTAGAATTTTCTCATCGGAAAATGTGTCAGATAAGGTCAGGGAGGATCCAATGTGGTCTAGGTGGAGTCTGGACAAGTGATCGGCCACAACATTCTTTGACCCGATTTTGTCACGAATTTCCAGGTCAAATTCCTGCAAAAGCAAGATCCATCTGATGAGCCTAGGTTTCGCATCCTTTTGGGCCAACAAATGCTGGATGGCCAAGTGGTCCGTATAGATGGTCACGTGGGATCCCAGAAGGTAAGATCGGAACTTTTCGAGTCCAAAAACTACAGTGAGCAGTTTTTTTCTGTGACCGTATGATTTTGTTGGGCCTCGCCCAACGTCTTGCTCGCGTAGTAGATCACCATGAGTTTCTTGTCTTGTCTCTGTCCCAGGACTGCGCCTATGGCAAAGTCTGATGCATCACACATGATCTCAAAATCCTGGGACCAGTCCAGGGGCTGAAGTACGGGTGCGGTGGAGACTAAACCCCTGAGGGTGAGGTAAGCTTGGATGCAATTAGAGGTCATATGGAATAAGGCGTCATTGACTAGAAGGTCGGTCAAGGGTTTCGAGATCTTGGAGAAGTCTTTGATGAACCTTTGGTAGAAGCCAACATATCTAAGGAACGAGCAGATTTGTCGGACTGAGCTAGGTGGGGGAAGTTTGGAAATCAAATCAACTTTGGCTCGATCCACCTCAATGCCCCTATGCGATACGATGTGACCGAGGACGATTCCTTCTTGAACCATGAAATGGCTCTTTTCCCAGCTTAACACCAAATTAACCTCGATACATCGTTTCAGGATTTTCTCCAAGTTGCTTAAACAGTGGTCGAATGAATTCCCAAACACTGAGAAATCATCCGTAAAGACCTCCAGATATTCACCCACCATCTCTAAAAAGATGGCTAGCATGCAACACTGAAAGGTAGCGGGTGCGTTACATAACCCGAATGGCATACGACGGAATGCAAAAGTGCTAAATGGACAAGTGAATGTGGTTTTCTCTTGATCTTCAGGAGCAATTGCAACTTGGTTATATCCTGAATATCCATCCAGGAAACAAAATACTTCTGCCCTGCCAATCGCTCAAGAATCTGGTCGATGAATGGCAGGGGGAAATGATCTTTCTTGGTTGTCTCATTGAGCTTCCTATAATCAATACACACCCACCATGCGGTGGTGGTGCGGGTGGGGATGGATTTGCCACACTCATTGGTGACAACGGTGAGCCCGACTTTCTTCGAAACCACTTGAGTGGGGCTCACCCAGGGGCTATCGGAGATGGGATAGATGATGTCGGCGTCAAGCCATTTGATAATTTCCTTCTTGACAACCTCCCGTATATTTGGGTTTAACCGTCTCTGCATCTGATGGGAGGGTCGCACCCCATCTTCTAGGTAAATCTTGTGGGTACAATAGGTTTGGCTAATTCCTCTTAAGTCTGAAATAGTCTAGCCAATGGCAACCTGATGTTCTGATAGGGTTGCGGTCAACCAAGTTCCTGATCCATGGTCAGGTTGGCATTGATAATCACTGGGAGGTTCTGGTCAGGTCCCAGGAAGACATACTTGAGATTCTCGAATAGCGGCTTTAGTTCGGGTGTGGGTGGAACAATATTTGACGAAAAGGGGAAAGGCGGGAGTTGATCAACATCAACCTCCTTGAATGGTGTTGGTTGATGGTAATCAGCCCAACAAAGGTTTGCGTGCATAGATGGTGACGGGTCAGAACAGTCGTTACAAGATTGGGTCTGGTAGTCTGAGACAGAACTAAGGGTGAGGAATTCCTCGACCAAAGGCTCCACGGGATCATGTTCCTTAACCCAGTCGCAATCAAAAGACTTGGTCACCCTAAAGATATCTAATTGCATCTTTCTATCTCCGAAGGCGATTTCCATGCATCACGTGCCACAATCGATGTTTGCCTTGGCCATAGCTAAGAAAGGTCTGCCTAGGATGATGGGTGTGTTCTGTAGCTATTCAGGGACTTCCATGTCGAGCACGAAGAAGTCGACTGGGAAATAGAAGTCCTTGACCCGAACAATCACATCCTTGACAACCCCCATCGGGATCTTCACAGATCTATCGGCCAACTGGATGGTCACAGGTGTGGACATTAATTCTCCGAATCCAAATTGGTGGTACAGGGTCATCGGAATCAGATTGATGGAAGCACCTAAGTCCAGGAGTGCTCTATCAAATGTCATGTCCCTGATATTGCAGGACATCCGGGGTGCTCCTGGGTTAGTTCGTTTGAGCGAAAAGTTGCTCGATATCATAGAACTTGCTTGCTCTGAGAGCACAACCTTCCTAGGTGCTTGAGGTCTCGGCTTACACTTCGATGTGCAGTCATCCTTCAGGAACTTAGCATAAGCAGGAATGTGCTTGACGGCTTCGAGGAGAGGGATGTTAATTTGAACCTGCTTAAAGATCTCCAAAAGCTCCTCATTCTCCATAACACTTTTCTTTTTCTTGATCATCTCCAAGGCCTCGGGATCTGGTGTCTGAATGTGAATAGGGTCTATTTCTGGGTCCTTTGGTTTTTTCCTGCACCTCTTCAGAGTCAGGCATTTCAGGGGGTGAAGTCACGGAGGAGTCGGCCATTTGGGATCTTGGGTTTTGGTGCTGCTTCTCAAGGTCACTGCATTTGCAGAGGTGTTGGGACCATGGGTCGATCCTTGAGAAGACGAAGAAGAAGAAGCACCAAACCCAGGGGGTGTTTGTGGGGCTGGCTGGACCATGTGGGCCTGCCTAGGATTGCCTTGGAACCCTTGCAAATTGGAGCCTCCGTTAATCACATTTCGTGGGTTTGATTATGGATGAGAAGGAAGGGATCCCTGTTGTTTACAATCCAATAGTTGGCTTAACTGTCCCTTTACTAAAGCCATTTCCCCTTGGTGCTTTGGTTCATTTCGGCCATCATTTTTATTAGGGTGTCCATTTCGTTTTGTGGGGGAGGAGCCACCCTATTTGGGTTATAAGGGGGTCTGACCGGTGGACCTTGCTGATAGGAGGGTGGGTTTGGCTGATGGTTTGGCCTGGGTTGGTTCTGGATTTAAGGCGATTTCTGGTTTGTCCAAGCAAAGTTTGGGTGATTACGCCATTCAGCATTGTAGGTGTTGGAGAGGGGGTCATCTTCAATGATAGAGGGTGTCGAGGGAGAGTGAAGAGAGTAATCAGGGGTTGAGGGAGCAAAGGTCCCTCCCTGGAACATGGTCAGGGGTTGTTCTAGGTTCATCTGGCTTAGTGGTTGGACCAGGTCAATGTTGTGAGCTCCCTTTGCTAGGGAGAGGGTCTGTAGCGGGTTCCTGGTCTGGTTCAATAGTTCATCTATCTTTTTATCTGCCAATTCCACTCGATCCGATTTCTTAGCAATGATATCCATGTCAACCATTCCAGCATTTGCTTGTACCTCATAGATCCCACCACGGGGTTGATTGGATCGATTAAATTGGGTCATGAAGGCATCATTGAGGGAATTTTCACTCATAGACTCGAAGAGTTCAAATGCGCTCTCCTCGTCTTTGTTCAGGAAGTTTCCCTCGCATGAGGCATCGATGAAGTTCTGAAGGTTGCTGTCCAGACCATGGTAGAAGATCTGAGCCAATTGCCACCTTGGTACTTCGTGGTGTGGGCATTTCCTCAATAGTTCATCAAATCTCTCCCACGCCTCATGGAACTGTTCCTCGCCCTGAAGTGTAAAGGTGGTAATGGCTCTTCTGAGGGCATTGGTCTTTCTAATGGGGAAGAATTTCTTTAGGAATGCATGCCTCAGTTTTTCCTAGGTGGCGATGGGTTTTCTTAATGTCCTAAGCCAGTGAGATGCTTTGTCTCTCAGTGAGAAGGGGAACATCTTGATCAAAGCAATGTCTAGGCTAATATTCCTGGGTTTTACAGTTCAGGCGATCCGATTGAGATCCTCTAGGTGCTGGAAGGGGTCCTCATTTGAGCTTCCTTGGAAGTGGCTCTGAATCAGGCTCAAGATATTCGATTTCAGCTTAAAATCATCTCCCCCCTCAGGGATCCTAAGGTGTGGCTCAATCTGAATCGCAGAAGGATTGTAGAAGTCGTGGAGGGGCCTAGGTTGGTCTTGGAATGGTGGTGGATCAAGGGGTGGTTGCACTTGTGGATCCTGGAACGGTGGTGGTGGTTGCCTCTGTGGGTTCTGCAACCGGTGTATGGCTTGCATGATAGTGTGGATCTATTGCTACTAAGGCCAGTGGTTTACATTGATCTGGGCATGGATGATGGCCATCGTGTCTGGTGGAGGTTGGTCCTCAACCTCATTTACTCTAGGTTCGGCCATGTCTCTAGCAAGAGCAAGTCTCTTGGATTCTCGTCCCAAAACAAACAACTCGGGATGAAGTAATCGTCTCCTGTGCGTACACTAGAGAAGAACAGGAGGGGATGTGGAGAGCGACGGATGCAAGAAGTGTGTGTGCACAACCAAGCAAGCAAGCCTAGTCCTTATAGTGTATTCCTTAGGGGACCTAGAAATCTCCAAAGGAACGTCAAGTCCGTAGGCACGGGACTGCCCTTCCCAAAGCTAATCTGGCCAGGTTGTTGACGAGGGGATTGTGACGAAGGTTCTTCCTTTGGCTTGCGCCGCCGGGTCCGTATACCCCACAACCGCGGTCATTTGACACTTCCCCGCAGCCTAGTCACCAGATTATACTAAGGGAATGAAGGCCAAGTGCCTAGCAAACAAAACCACGCCTTTTAAGACTTAACCCAGTCTTGCCTAGGGCACGTCTACTCTGTTTTAATGGGGCTAGGATAGTGCTTGTGCTTAGGTTATGTGATGATACGTTGATTGGGGTGGTGCCTCTTAGTTATCCAATTCGAGTGCGTGTGCTCTTATCAAAACATGATTTTCAAGCAAGGATTTAAGATGTGGTGTCTTTTAATGTTTGTCCTTACTTTTGTGACTTTTAGGGTTTACATGTCTTAATGCTTTCAGGCAAGTTTCAAGTGGGCACACCAAGTTTTTCACACAATCGGTGAGAGTAGATTTCCTTTAATGTGAAGAGGCTCTAAAACCCTAATGTACTCATCCTAGTGTCCATGAAATTTCTACCAGATGAGTTGATTTTAGAGTTGAGTGGTGCGGCCCAAGTCAAATCACGGTGGCCTCACAAACACCACTCAAAGAAAAAAGGACACTCCAAAAGATTAGGTCTTTAAGAATGTTAGAATGTATATTTTTTGTTGGGTGATGAGTTAAAGATGAGGATCGGGCAATCATTCACCACACAAATTTTTTTTCTGATTTAAATTTTTTTTTAGATTTTTTAAGGCAAGCAAACAACCACGGGTAGAGAACTACTCACAACTGGTCTTTTCTATGGTTACTCCATCTCCACTGTCATGAGTTGTGCTCCTTCACCATCCAAGCGCCGAGTTCTTGCAACCATCAAGTAGAAGGAGAAAATGCGTTAAATGATGTGAGCATGGATGCAAAATGGAAGTGACAAAATAAATTAGTTGCCTCCCCAGCAACAGCGCCAAAAACTTACATGCTATGGATGCGTTTATTTAAAAGGGTCGTTGTAGTTCACGTTCGCAACGTCGGTTTTAAATGAAGAAACAGACGTGAGTCCGAGTATTGGATTTTTCTGTCACTAGTGTCACGGAAATGGCGGGTTTTCGCTTGCGAGAAAACTCGGGAGAAAAGCGAGTGAGAGAGAGAGAGAGTAGGGTTAGAGTCTTCTAAGTCATGGCATTCACTTAGATGAAGATGGAAAACAACATCAATACTATATTTAACATGCAACTCGAGTTTTACAAATACAACAATAGCTAAATGCTTAAACAAAAGTAAAGTAAAGCTAGAGTAAAGGGAGAGAAAGAGAGAGAGAGGGGAGACGGCGAGGCAGCCACGGCGGTGGAGGAGGCCTCCGTCGGTGGCTCGTCAACTCCGTTGATTACAAAAGGTGCTAAGGGAAGCTAGGAGGGAAGTACAACACTTGCCAAGTGAATTCAATGCCTTACATGGGTGGTTGGAAGGGGTTTACATAGGACGAAGGGTGTGAGGGTTTTCTGACTTATGTAGTGGCAAAGCCCAGCCCCGTGGTAGACTTTCAGAGCATCCCGGTGGTCAGAGAGTACCCCAACGTGTTTCCCAAGGAGCTGCCAGGACTACCACCTGAGCGTGAGATCGAGTTTGAGATCTCATTGGTATAGGGGACCAGCCCCATTTCTACGGCACCATAAAGGATGGCACCACTTGAGCTGCGAGAGCTCAAGTCCCAGTTGCAGGACCTGTTGGAGAAGGGCTTTGTGTGGCTAAGTGCGTCCTCGTGGGGAGCCCCGGTGTTATTTGTGAAGGAGAAGAATGGTACCCTGCGCCTTTGTGTCGACGACAGACAACTGAATAGGGTCACCGTCAAGAACAGGTATCCGTTGCCTAGGATTGATGATCTGTTTGACCAGTTACGAGGTGCCATGGTTTTCTCCAAGATAGATCTGAGATCAGGCTACCACCAGTTGAGGATCAGGGAGACTGACGTCTCCAAGACAGCTTTCCGCACCCGGTACTGACACTATGAGTTTTTGGTCATGCCATTTAGGTTGACCAACGCCCCCGCTGCCTTTATGGATTTGATGAACTGGGTGTTCAGACCGTATTTGGATCAGTTTTTGGTGGTATTTATCGATGATGTGCTCAATTACTCACGGGATCAGACATAGCACGGACAGCACTTGCAGATGGTTCTAGACATGTTGAGACGACGTAGGCTATTTGCCAAATACAACAAGTGTGAGTTTTGGTTGAGGCAAGTGACTTTCTTCGGTCATCTGATTTCAGGGGATGACTTGGCTGTACATCCAGCCAAGGTAGAGGCAGGACTCAGGTGGGAGAGGCCACGTACAGTGATAGAGATCTGCAGTTTCTTGGGACTGGCAGGTTACTACCAGCAGTTTATCATGGGTTCCTCGCAGATTGCACGTCCTATGACTCAGTTGAGCCGGAAGGACATGCCCTTTGCTTGGACAGACGCTTGTGAGGTGTGTTTTCAGGAGTTGAAGGAGAGGCTGACTTCGGCTCTTATTCTTACCATCCCAGATAGCAGCGGAGGTTTTGTTGTCTACACGGACACTTAGTTGCAGGGGTTAGGGGTTGTGCTCATGCAGCGGGGTCACGTTGTCGCCTACACTTCGCGGCAACTGAAGCCCATGAGCATAGCTACCCTACCCATTACTTAGAGCTGGCAGCTGTTGTCTTCGCGTTGAAGACATGAAGGCACTACCTTTACGGTGAGATCTTTGAGATATTCACGGATCATAAGAGCCTCAGGTATTTATTTGATCAGAAGGAGCTTAACATGAGACAGAGATGTTGGTTAGAACTCCTAAAGGACTATGACTGCCGCATCTCCTACCATCCAGGGAAGGCCAACGTGGTGGCTGATGCCTTTAGTCGGAAGGCGCCCGCCCACTTGGCCAGCTTACAGGCAGAGAGTTGGAGACTTATGGAGGAGTTGGGCAGTTGGCAACCCTTAGAGTTACAGGAGCATTGTGGGGTAGTGACAGAGACACGACAAACGAGACCAGAGCTGATACACCGCATCGTCACAGGACAGATGACAGATCCATATCGATAGTCGTTGCGAGACAAAGTACTGTCAGGGGGCCTAGGAGACTTCTCATTTACAGACGAGGTGTTGCACATGAGGAGACGTTTGTGTGTGCCCAGGGACGAGGAGTTGTTGAGGGAGCTCCTGACTGAGACACACGAGTCCAGGTTCACCATACATCCTAGGAACACGAAGATGTACCATGATCTTAGACGTGACTTTTGGTGGAGAGGGATGAAGCGAGATGTAGGTGAGTTCGTGCAGTAGTGTTTGGTGTGCCAGCAGATGAAGGCCGGGCATCAGAGGCCTGTAGGGCCGTTGCAGCCACTTCATGTAACAGAGTGGAAGTGGGAGAGCATCACTATGGACTTGGTGGTGGGCTTGCCCGTTACCCAGTGAGGACACGACGTAGTATGGGTGATTGTAGATAGATTGACGAAGACGGCACGATTCTTGTCGATCCGAGTCACCTTGGGACCAGCGTAGTTGGTAGAGAGGTATATTCATGACGTGGAACGTCTTCACGGAGTTCCGCGTGAGATTGTATCTGACTAGGATAACTGTTTCACTTCCCAGTTTTGGGCTGAGTTTCAATAGGCCTTGGGGACACGGTTGAGGTTCAATACGGCGTACCACCCCCAGATGGATGAACAGTCAGAGTGCACGGTATAGACACTTGAGGACCTTTTACGCGCCTGTATACTAGACTGGAGGGGCTCTTGGGAGGAGCACTTACCCCTGGCCGAGTTTGCATATAATAACAGCTATCACTTGAGTATTGGCATGGCACCCTACGAGGCTCTGTATGGACGGAGGTGTACTGCACCCTTGAGTTGGGTTGAGGTGGGGACCAAGTGGGAGGTTGGCCCCAGGCTGATCCGGTAAAGTCAAGAGGTGATAGAGTAGATTCACAAACGACTTCGCACAGTCAGGAGTAGACAGAAGAGTTATGCCGATCGGAAGCGCAGAGAGGTGCAGTTCGAGGTTGGGGATCACATCTTTCTTCGCGTTTCGCCCATGAAGGGCCTGCAGTGTTTTGGGGTGAAAGGGAAGTTTGCGCCGAGGTTTGTGGGGCCCTTTGAGGTCTTGGAGTGAGTAGGACCCATTGCTTACCGGCTTGACCTTCCTTCCCAGCTTTCTGGTGTGCACAACGTGTTCCACGTGTCCAACCTCAGGAAGTACGTCGCCGATCCCAGTCACGTTCTGAGCCATGAGAGTGTCAGGGTGGGTGACAACCTGACCTACCCTGAGCAACCAGTACAGATACTAGACAGAGCCATCCAGAGTCTGAGACGGAAGCAGGTACCCCTGGTGAAGGTCTTGTGGAGGACCCAGAGGTATGAGGAGGCTACTTGGGAGCCTGAGGCGGCGATGCGAGAGTAGTACCCGGAGCTTTTTGAGGGTACGTCTTTTCGGACCGGCTTCGGTCCTCTTTAAGTTTGTTATGCGAATATAGTTCTTTTTTCGCACCCTAGCTAGCTTAAGTTTCGAGGACGAAACTTCCTTCAAGTTTGTTATGATATAAAGACCCGTTCTGTCCTGAGCCTTTTAAGACGTCTGGACTGTCGGTCAGACGTCTGGTCAAACGTCTGGACCCCTTCCCAGACGTCTGGAAATCAAAATTTTGGTACGAGCCTTCGCGTTTGAGCGTGGGCTGCGCGTAGACAGTACCTCTTTTCTCTCTCTTTCCCTCTTCCCTCCTCCACCGAACCCTAACGCACCCATATATAAACCCCTCTCCCCCTCTTCCTTTCTTCCCCACTTCACCACTGCCAGCCACCATCTTCTCTTCCTCTCCACCACAGTGAGAGGAGCGAGCACGAGAGAGAGCGTGAGAGCGACAACGAGGAGGAGAGGCGGCAAGAGGAGAGGAGGAAGAGCTTGAGCTCGCGAGCTCGTGGGAGCTCGCCGGAGGGTGCATGGTCGGAGCGACGCATGTGGAAGGAGTGCGTCGGGGGAGTCGTCCCCGACACTACTGCAGTCAGAGCTACAAGCGAGGAGGCGAGGCCGCGGCTGCGCACTGCGAGGGAGAGCAGGAAGTGGTTCTAGTTCTAGGATTTTCCTAGAATCAGATGTCTGCCGTGACGTCCAGACGACTAGGCGGACATCTAGTGACTACATCGGACGTCTAAAAGTAGATCTTAACGAAGGTACGTTCCTCTTGCTGTTACGGCCATGCAGGCCGTACCACAGCTACGCTTTGCATGGCTAAATATAGTTGATTTGGCTGTCGCATGCAGGGATTGCTTTGGGAAGGCACGGAGCACACCCTCCCACACGTTTCGGACATGTGGACAGCTTACTAGACTATCAGAAGCACTCCTAGACATCCGGAGGAGAGGTCGGACGTCTGGAGCTGGGTCCAGACGATCTAGAAGAGGTTTTGGATGTCTGAGGTCGATGCAGAACCTGAGGTGAGTTTCTGGTTACTTTTAAGACGTCTAGACCATGTGCCAGATGTTTGATTTGGGTATGTAGCCCTATTTTTGACCGGTTTAGGGTCCGTTTGAGGTTCGTTTTACGCAAACAAGATATCGGTGTTTTCCTTGTTAGTTCCTCTACTTGTTAGAAGGCCTTTTATACTGTTCTGAATGTTCCATTATGGTATGTTCCTTGTTATAGGACTTCGATCAGTTGCAGGTTCGGGGCTTGCTGAGGCACGAGAGCCTACCGTTTGAGCCCCCAGTACTCTTGGGTTGTCTGGTAAAGTGGTCTTCCCCTAATTTAATTATAAAACCTGAATGCATATGTGGATTGGATAACTAGAACCTAGGATATGGCATGAATCCTAGGACGAGAAGTACTTGAAATGTCTGTATGCGTGTTTGGAATTGCAGTCTTGAATGAATGAATAGAAATGTTAACAACTGCATGTTAATGAACAAGAGCTGTTTGTGAAATATGAATTACCTATGCTAGTTAAACAGTTACATGTGACATTACCGGTTGTATTTGTTAAATGATAGAAATACGAGCTGCATGTGTATAACCTGAGAATGGAAATGTGAATGATGAAACCTGGTATGGAATGGCATGAGAAATACAAGCATGAACCCTATGGGGAACTAGGAGTAGAGTCCTGTGAATAAATGGAATGGATTTGAAAATATGAGTGGGAAGTGTGCTAGCCCTTGAGTATGTGATACCAAGGAGAGCGACTATCCCCTGTTTAGTGTGGAGCGGAGCTAACCGCCCTTGGGTTGGGACTCGGGGTTAGGATTGGCCACTCTGCACTGACTTCTTGGCCCTCGCATACACTGTACCGGGGAGAGCTAGCCACCCCACGGGACCCGAGGTTCAGCTAGCCACCTTACACCGACTTGTTAGGCCCACTGGGCAAACCAGGGTAGTCAGACGAGGGTGCGCGGACTGTGGAAGGGCGAGACCCCTGTTTGGTTCTGAGGGGCTAGACCCCTATTACTAAGAGGGCTAGGCCCTATACTGTTCCGTGCTGTACTTCAAGTGTACCCGTTAGCGGAAACGACTGACCGCATGCCAGTGCAGGGTAGCTCCCTGTGCGCTTATCGCGCGTGCTGTAGTCATCGCTACATCTGTCCGTGACCTTGGGGTGGTTGACTGGGTGTAGGATCACCACGAGGGACTCTCCCAACCAAGAGAGCACCACGTGTGACTTCTACTCTTCTAAAAATACTGCAATCAAGATCATTCCCACGAGGAACATTCGAGATCAAGAAAGTGATCTGAAAAATAAACCAATGGGTGAAAAGGAATAACTTGTAAAATAAAGTAATTGGAATGGATAGTTTACCTGTTAGCTTTTACTGCTTTAGTTAGTTGATTGCCACTCTACTCAACGTTCGCTGACTTTGTTTACTCATAACCCTTTTTAGGTCCAAGTGTTGAGCAGCCCGAGTCACCGACTGCAGAGGGTGTTGGGTCCAGTAGAGCCCAATAGCAGCAGTCTTCCTGTTATTGTACCTTCTTTTGTTAGTGAGTTCAGACCCTTGTTACTGTTTACGTTCAGTACCTTGTTTCCACTTTACTGTTGTGGGGGTGCTATGGACTGTTAGCAGCTTTTCTTCCCTTACTGCTTGTACTCTTTTACTGTTAGTTACATAGCATAGTGAATGTGGTTTACTTTCCTGCTTTTTGGTTATTTCCTTATTGGACGACTAGGTCTTGGGATTAGTCGAGTCGGGCCGGTCTCGTGTCCTGAAGGGATTCGGGAACCGGGTCGTAATAGCGTTCGTCTTACTCGACTCACCACAACGCCTCAACCGTCGTCCTCATCGCCTCTGTCTCCTTCCTCAACAACAACCCAACAAGAGCAACCACGCACCATTAGAGCACAACCCATCGCCTTCTCTCAAACTGGTGGCCATAGGAGTGCTGTGCTCAAGCTTCATCCTCAACCTCGATGATATACTCATTGCGCGTGCTCTCTCCTCCACGCCATCAGTAGCCGCTCCCACACGTGCCACCTCAAGCTCCGCACCATCCTCTCCCCCTTCTCCATCATCTTCAACCTCTGTTATCAAGCCAAAGGAACCCAACAAACGTCGAATCCAACCCACATGCAGTCGTCACCTCCAACCATGATCCTTCGCAATGTCAACTCCACCGCGCTCACCTTGCCACCTCGAGACCAACCACGTCTTCAAATGCACCAACTGCAGTCGCCATCAACATCCAGACCAACCCACCACCGGTGACCTCCTTTGCTTCAACCAGCCACCTACGACCGCCATCGTCGAAGCTGCCACCACCATCAGGACCCCCTCGCTCCAGCCGACCTCCACCGAAGTTCTTGCCACCCGCTGCGGCCACAAGTGCTCAAGCCTACAAGAGGAGCAAATCCTCTGTTTTTTGGATCTATTAGTTGTTACATCGTGTGCCATTTCCGAATTTTGATTTTTGATTTGAATATTCTAGATATTGTGTGGGCATTTGCTAGGTAATCCTTGCATAATTATGTTATTGCTCAATTCTTTCTGATCACCTTTTTTTGCACCAAATTTAGATTTGAATTTTCACTCTAGTATGTGTGCAATTGAAAATTACATGATATGCCATGCACATGCATTGTTCACATATTTAGTGATTTATTTTTTGAGTGGAATTTGCATAAATATCAATGACTTCGACCTAAATTGTGGGTTTACATTAAGAGCAACATATCCTTTGATTGATGCAAAGGATTTGATGAATATTTCTACACAATAATCTTTCATCTCTGCGAACATGAATGTTATGTATCTGTGATCTTACAGGTTCTGCTCCTCCTTGTGAATACGACATCCTAACTCTTCGTGGTTAGTTTTCACTGATAAATATTTTTGTTTGGGATTTTCCCACCACGCGGTTTACTACGACGACGTATTATTTTTCTAACATATCATCTTTCAAGCGAAAATATCCCGATCGTATAGGATTCATGACCATATGGTTTAATTTGAAATTAATTATCATTTAAGTACCTAATTAAAGACCTAAACATAGCCATTTCACATGAACTTGCGTAATTAAATCGTTGCAAGAACTAAGTGGGATAGTCCCACCTCGGTAGCCATCGCGGCTGTTCTGTCGAATATAATTCTCAACACTGCCTATAGGGCACACTAAAATGAGAATAGAGCATACAGGTGCATGAGCATTTGTGCACGTGTGTGCACGCCTGCGAGCACGTCCGTGTGCGCGAGAGTGCGTGCGGGTGCACACGTATGTGGGCACGTGTGAGCACATGTGGGCATGAAATTATACCTAAAATACACCCTAATAAAACTAAGGCCTGCCTAGTAATGTTACCGATCTAGCCTTGAGAGGGGATGCTAATCCTATAAACGATGAGCCTGCCAATCAATAATTTTTGACTAAGTGTAGGTTAAATTTGAGTTAACATAAAATATGCTAAGTGTCAGCGTGTGTTTAAGTTAAATGTATGTGTGTATGTGTGATGTAAGTGTGCTATGTTAAGTGTGTCTTGTGTATGTAGAGTTGATTAATTAGTTTAGTTATATAGTAGCTTGTGTGTATGTGTATATATACAGCATATGTATATAATCATGTTTGTTGAGTGCTGTGAGTTTAGTATGTATATCTGTATACATAGTTTTTGCCTTATTTTGTATATTTGTTTCTAAGGCTCTAGTGCCACTTATATACATCACTGTACATAGTATTATATGTTAGCATAAGTAGCTACATATGTTACTATAATGTATATTTAGTCTCTTTTTGTGCCAACACTTACTCATTGGTTAAGTACAATTGTAAATAACAAACCTAGAGTAGTTTATTTAGTTTTTCATGCATTTCCAATTGTAAATATGTTTAAGGCATTGTAATTAACACTAACTGATTCATTTTATAAAGAATTGACTTAGATTCATTAATTCTTTAATTCATTCATTTATTCTTTGATTCATTTATAAATAAACTTGATATTTTTGAAATAAAATAGCATTTTTGGAACATAGATAATGATATATATCAATAGCCGCCTCCTAGTGAACGATGTAGAATAAACTAGTAAAAATTGTAAACAAATAAATGACAAGAAATCCATTTGGATTGCATCTATACTACAACGCAATGACCTTTAGTTAACATGCAGTTGATGGTAACACCATCATTGGTGCTAATAAACCTAATTTAGCCTAATACAGTAATAAATGCTCCTTAATCTTCATTTGAGGGTTATAATTCTTCTCTGAACTGAATTTGAGAAGAAGAGAAAACAAGTTAATTCTACCATTTTAACACCTAATCACAATTGCAGATTAACTAAGGGGTTAATCAAGGCTTAATTGAAGGTCAAATGAGTTTAATTTCCAAAGAATTTGGCCTGAGCTGACTAAATCAGGGTTTTATGAAGATCTGAGAATTAAATTATTGAGAAAAACCTTAAGTTTAGCCTCAC
The DNA here is from genome assembly GCA_037157565.1 of Thalassia testudinum. Classification (NCBI taxonomy): domain Eukaryota; kingdom Viridiplantae; phylum Streptophyta; class Magnoliopsida; order Alismatales; family Hydrocharitaceae; genus Thalassia; species Thalassia testudinum. Next base: position 62,454,893 of record JAZHRO010000040.1, read on the forward strand.
TTAAATTATAAGGGTTCTGGTGGAAATAAATATAATCTAAACTGCTTACAAGTCATTGAAAAATATTCTATGAGATTTGGAACCTTCGCTTTGGCCAAAGGAACCCATTTGACTAGAGAGAATTAAGTGGGAATTTATTTTGTTTTGGGCTTCTAAGTAAATTAACCAGGCAAACTGTATCAAAATCTAAATCTAAGCTCACCATTAAATTCCTTGGGTTAGAATTAGATTAACCAAAAATTTTGAGCCCAATCAAAGTCCATTTCGACTCAATTTGCATTTTAGCCCAAATACTTCTGTATATTACACAAATACCCCCAACTTTCGAGTTAAATCACAAATGAGCCCCTTCCCTTCTTCTTCGTTAAGCCAAAAGAGGCAAGTTCCAGTAGTGTGAACAAACACAAATCCAAGATCCTTTGACTGCTAATTTATCGCTCGAATCTCAATCAAATCCCCTCAAACTGAGACGGATTGATCTTAAGGAGATCCCCTACCATTTGAACCGAACCTTAGATCCTAGCTTGAGGCAGAAGGTTGGCGGCAAGCTCAAGAAATGCATGAACGTGGGTTTCCAAAATCGTGAAGAAATCTCATGAAATCTTCTCAATTAAGGGCCATTTCCTCTTCTATTTAAGCTCTTCCATGCTTCCAACTGTTTCTTAGTCTTGAATTGGCTGAAAAATCACCATCTCTTCCACCGCCGGCCAACCCATTACTTACTCTGGTGAGCCCTCTTCGACCTCCTCCTCTACGGGTGTTCAAGGCCAACGGACACCACCAACATCTCCCTCCCCTCCTCATGAACCTTGCTAGCTAAAGCAAGGGCACCTTCGACTCCTTTCTCCTCGTTGTTCTCTCGCCATCTACTTCATCTTCCCCACATCCAGATGATCGATGCCAAATGTGGTCCCTCTTCGTATCACAGCAATAAGTCCCTCAATATCTTCCTCTTCGCTCCGGGTTTCTTTTTAGGCCCATAGACTTAGCATTAGAACCCTCCTCATGTCGTTCGCATCTCTTCTTCCTTGTCTCCGACGTGAGCTCTAGATAGCTCATGCCACCGTCACATGCCACTAAACTCCCATCCACTTACACCACAACCTTCCTCTCGATCCATAGATCAAAAGCCCTCAATAAATTGAGAGTTTCGATCTACGGATCAACACGCCGAGCAACCCATCATCAAACCGATCACCACGCCTCCATCCAGCCATGCCACCCTCTCAAACACCAAATCACCACCCCCACCTCGTTCTACACTTCACGGAGAAGCTTGTGAGCTTTCTAATTTGGGCCAAAAGCTTATGTTTTGTTGTAGCTAAGGTGTTGGCCAACCTCCAATAGCACGCCGTCGAACTCCTCCATCCAACCATCAAACCTCCAAGGGAAGGACCTACTCTTGTGCGGCTTCACTCACGAAAGCCATCCACGCCATTGGATTGAAGATCCAATGGCTCAAAAGTCGCCAATCAAATGGGCAAATCCACACATTCTCAACGAGGAAGCTCCTGCATTTTTTTCCCACATCGTGGGGTTTTGGTTTGGAAAGTTGAATATAAGGAATTTTATTCCTTAGTTGCTTGCCTTAGTTCCAAGGGGGGTCAAGTCCCCATATACCTTACAAATGCATGCATACGTGCGTGTGTGTTGGGCGAGTTTTGGCCTCGAGAATCGTACCTGGGCCTGGGCCTTGGATTGAATTTGTCCAGTCTGAAAGGAAAGAGAGAAAAAGAAAGGAGCTTATCTGAGAGAAGTGTAGGGGGGTTTTGCTCTGTAAGACATAGCGTTAGACGTCCAGAATTGAACTTTAAGTCATCAACACTTAGTCCAGACGTCTGATTGAAGTATTTAGTGTTGAGTTGAGTTATTTAGAGCATGTTTTTGTCACTCAAACACTTGGATTTCTTCTTGAGTTTTGATATTGCAAAAAATTGAGCTTGTATTCTTTTTATATCAAACTTTTATGCCTCTACTTTATATCCATTGATTAGTGGTTATATTGAGATTATTTTGCTCTCTCCAAATGACCTTAGAACCCTTTTTCCAAGCATATATATTTAAGTGTTAATTCGTTTTCATTGCTATACTGCGATGCGTATTTTAAAACTCGATGAAAGTGCGTTAATAGCAGTCCACAAGGGTCATCACCCACTTGCACCACAAAAATCAAACATAGAAAGGAAAAAAAGAAAAAAATAGTGCTATAACTTTATTTTTCTTCTACGGGGAGATATACCCTGAGGTTGACCTTAGTGGAAGATTAGAAAGTTGCCAAATTCATGTGGGAGTAGCTGACTGAGTCCAATAGGCTATTAATTTGACACTCAATTCACTTCCACTACATGTGTTCCAACCCTGTTATCAACGAAATCGGGAGTGAGACTGAGACTAACCTGAACCATGTGCCCCTATGTTTAAAAATCCAGAGTCATGTGAAATTAAATTAGGGAGCTGTTAGATTAGAGTGTCTTGAGGAACCGGGTTGTCCAAAGCCCTAGGCACAAGAGCACTTATGTTTTTATTGAATTTTGACCAGGATTAACAAAGTAACATTATTTCTAATTGAGCTAATGCAAAAATACCCACTGAGCTAAACTCAATGCTAAACTCTGAGAATTTGCTAAGGGACTAGCAAATGGTAGACATGGGGGTAAGATCGTAACACCATCATCCTCTATTTCTAGTTTAATTTGGCTATGTTCCAAGGTTAAATTCACCTAATTATTCATTAAAAGGGTATAACTTAAGAATATCAAGAATTGGAGGGCATGTCACAAAATAGGTTAATTCTGGTACTTTTATAGCAAAATATAAGTAGAAATTAACTAAGGGTTGAACCTAAATTTGGTCTAAGGTCAAATAAGCATAAAATTGAAATAAGTGGGCTTGCATTGATTTTTTTAAGGATCTTATGGAATAAAATCCTAATTTTGGCCTCACTTTAATTTAAAGGGTTCTAATGGAAATATATGTGATCTAAATCTTCTAAAAATCATTGAAACATATTTGATAAAGTTTAGAACATTCAGTTATACAAAATGAGCCAAAATTGACCTAAAATAAAAACAAAGGTGGGTAATTGATACATTTCAAGTTAAAGTATAAATTGACCAGGAAAACCTCATCAAAACAAAAAAAATTAAAGTCACCATTAGATTCCCTGGGTCTAAATTAGGTTACCCACAAATTTTTAGCCCAATCAGATTCCATCTTGACCAAGTTTGCAATGTGCTCCTTTAGTTTCTAATTTTTACAAACCCCCCCTAAGTTTTGAAATTCCTTGCAAAATGGTCAATGCGACCATCTTCTTCGACCTCCAACCACGGCAACAGCTCGAGCTTGAGCTTTAAGTGAACTTTGGAGATCCATATCTCCCTAGTCATGCAATCAAATCCCACCAAATCCGGTAGGATTGATCCTCGTTTAATCCTTTACGTGTTGACGCAAGTTACAGCTCATGATTCCATCAATGGAGCCTGATTTTCTCATTAAGAAAGGGCTCCATTCTTGCCTTAAAGCCACTGTTTTAGACCCCTTTTCCTACCTCAATTCACGAGACTATTACTCTATAAAGAGTGGTCGTGCATCATTAAGTAGGTTCGCCCTTAATTGGCGTGGCCAAGCCCCATCTTCTTCTTCTTCCGGCCATTACCATTGAAGCACCATGGAGCACCTTCGACCCTTCTTCTTCGCCGCTGCTCGCCTCCAATTGAGAAGGGAATCTTTTTCCCCATTCTTCCCCGAAGCTTTACGCGAAGCTTCGGCCCTTAAGACCCCCTCGTCTGCTCTAACTTCCACCTCCTTCATCACCCATCAAGCTTGCCAATGCTATGGGTATATCTTCCTCCTTTTGTCAAATTAGTTTAGCGCTTTTCTTATTCTAGGTGTCAATTAGCTATCTGGAGCTCTATAGCTCCATCGGTAGTTCATTCCTCCCACACCATCGTCCACCATTAACGCTTACCACCACCTTCACCATCATCGCACTTTATGCACCCACACTCCAAATTAGGATGGGGGTTTAGTTCCATTCACCATTGCCAACCTTAACCCCAACCTAATTTGATCCTCCAACATCCTCGCCGTCGTCCCCCATAGCCACCATTGAAGCTCTTTTTGACCTTCTTCGATGGAGCTTTACACACACACTCGCGCACAATAGAGGAGTGCTCTAGCTATGGCGTGATCCGCTGGAGCTATTGGTGTATTAAGTTAGGCCGCAAGGCCGTATTTTGATGTGTAGGTAAGCACGGACCTCCTCGTCGACCACGTCGTCGTTTGCCACCTTCGACCGAATATCCATCCCCGTCAATACGTCGACGACAGGCTGGCGATCGTGCCCTGCCTCTCGTCGGAGTAATTCTACAGTTCTAGCTCAGCTCCAACCGACCTCCGATGAGCCTCGCCAGAGATGGAGAAGTCCCTTTGCTGGCAAGCATTCACATGAAAGGAAAGAAAATCGTCAGGGACCAAATCGTGAGCTTTCAGGGACAACTTTGTAACTTGGCTTGAATTAGTTGAAGGTTTGTTTAAATATGGATTTTTAGTGCAATATCTTGTTCCACACTATTGATATTATTTATTTAGTGCTTAATTTCATTAATACCTAATTATATTTCAATTGAGCATTAAATAATAATAATAAACTTTATGGTCAATTATTCTTAGCACTTGATTTCATCTCTAAATTGGTAAAGTGCGATCTCGAGCTTGTTTGATTTTTGAAAACTCACACTTAATACAAGTTCGTCAAAAGTAAATAATTAAATAGTGGTATACACGAAATTAATTGCTCATAGCAAATAACCTTGGAATACTCTTATTTCACGAAAAATAAATTTTTAAAAGTCGATTTGTAAGATTTGAGTATACTACGACGCGTATTTAATGAATCTCATTTCACACATACCAATGTGTGATTGACCTCTCTCATAACCCTACCACCCTTGAAGAACAATCTATCCACAACAATAACATTACCACCAATAACCCCCCATGTTCTTCTGAAGAAGGCTCCATTAAAACCATCCAACCTCAGGGATTTATTAATTCCAATGCTCCATATGGCTTCTCGATCTCATCATCCAAAGGGATTAGACTGAGAGAGCTATTTTCAAAACTAGTGACTTGTCGTTAGAATAGGAATTGCAACCTGTGAGTGGGGGTTAACTAGTGTCCTTCGAGAAGAACCCATGGAAGCAGATCAAGGATGCCCTCATGAGTTTCACTTCTTTATCCAGAGTGGTGCCATCAACCTTGATAAGATAGGAAATGGAATCCGATTCTGACAAATTTTAGTAGCAGTGGCCAGAAAAGCAGAGCACTTGTCACCACCATTCAACCAATTGATCCTCCTCCCTTCTTCCCAATATGACTCCTCTTCCTTAAGCAGTAAGTTGAGGGAGCTTCTGATGTCACGTTCAAAGGTTGGATGGCCATGTAGAAGAGAGTGAACCACGTGAAGCCTCCCTTAAATCTTGGGATTGGAAAGTGACGAGTTGATTCTCCCTTTCGATGAAATTTTAAACATAAAATGACGTGTCGTTGTAATACTTTTGTGGTGGAAAATCGACTATCAAAATATTTAATAACTCAAAATCTAACCAAGAAAATAGTTAAGTCGTCTCCACAGGGAGGAATTAGCTTATTAAACTAGTGAGGGATGCCTTATTTATTCGGGAGTCTGAATGGGTGCACATATTAGTTAGTGGAACTCATTTCCCACATAAATTCTCATTCTATACAATTGATCAAGAATGTAGGTGTTTATATGCAAAATCACCACAAAATAATATTATGTTAAATAGTGATCTTGGCAATGGCAATCACTGTAAATATTAATCTCCAATAAAATATAGCTTGTTCACTATAATCAATATGACATGCTCTATATGAGAGACATTCAACCATAAGTAATTTTGTTTGACTAGAAGGATATCTATGCAAATTCACCTCAATATATTAACTAATTAAATAAATGCATAGTATCTTCACAATGGCACAATTTGTAAGTAGAATTGGGATGAAAAATAGAGGAATCTTCCTCTCTCCTCGTGCGTGAAGAAGAGAAGCCAGCTATTGGCCTGCATGCAGTGAAGGTGCGTCAGAGGATGGGAGTCAAGATGGCGCTGATGGGGTAGTGAGAGGTGACCAGACGGTGAGGGGGAAACCGCTGGTGGTGGGTGCTACTGTCAATGGAGATGTGGCAATGGCTAGCGGCTGCAACCCTCGGGGGAGGTGCGATGGTGGTTGGCCAGACGCGTGTAAGATTAGCATCGAGTATGGCGTCCGGCGATGGTGGCTGTGAATGACGGTGGCCAGCAGTCAAGGTGGCAGTGATGGGTTCACATGGAGGAGAAGAAACAAGGGAGGCAGGTGGTGTTTTGGAGAGGAAAAAGGGGATAGGTAGTTGTACGGGGCATTGGTAAGGGAAGTGATGTTGGTAGAAATGTCGATGGAAGCGGAGAGCGGTCGTGGATGGGCCCTTGAGGTAGTGGGGAGTGACTGCAAGTTTGGGTTCTTTTGCATGAAGTTGCAGGGGAGGCGGGTTGAAGAGGAGGAAGAAGGGATTATGGTCATGGGGCGACGTGCTGTCACCGCGTGGCTGATGGAGGTAGAGTTCTCAGGGGTTCACGGTGCATGTTCGATTTCAACAGTGCTCATTATCTCCACCGTGTTCGCCCAAGCTACAGTGACGGTGGTGCAGGAGGTCGACCCCCAAGGGGGAGAAAGATGATCCTCTTCAGATGATGGCCCGCCTTCCGTTTTAAAAACTCCGTTGTTTGTTTACTTCGACTAAAAGGTTCTCCAACCATTCGGCGAGGGTTGCAAGTGGTTGGAACGCACAGAGAGATAAGGCTGGCAGTGGAACGGTGGTGGGTGCGGTTGCACGCTCTGCAGGATAGAAAAAGAAAAGTTGGGTTATTTATAAAAAAATAATCCAAAATAATGCATGCTACTATAAAGCGTATTATCTTGTATGAAATGTATGAAATATGCATGGAAGTAATTTTATAAACTAAACTATTTACATAGAAAAATCTACTATGTATATGCAAACATTAATCTAATAACTAGGCATTTATCAATTTAATTAATCCACAAATGTGGTCTCAACAAAAGGACCCTTACGCGCTTGATCGGGCTCTGATCAGCTGGATTTAGTACGTGTAAAAGGTTGAGCTTGAAACCCGTTGTTATAGTTACAAAAAAATCTGCTATCAAATAAAATTTAGAACCAAAACTCTGGTGAGTCCCGGGTCGAACACGAGGAGGCAAACATTTGATCAAAAATCGCATTTAGAATTATTGTCACGAAGTAAATTAGTTGATTGAATTAGATCTACACTAGATATTCCACTTAAAGAATAAATAATAGAAGGAGAAAGAAAAATACACACAAAGAGAAAATAGGAAGAGAATGAACAAGTATTTCATAACCATAACATCTTGTCCCTTACATCTACTTGCTACAACTAGAAAGATGGAAATCTATACTAGAAAGTAATAAAAAGTGAGGGATGAGAAAATCCTCCTCGACGGCTACTTCGAGGAGGAGCCACATTGACGAAGAACCCGAATGATGGGGATGAGATGTTGGACGAGGGAGAACGGAGCTAGAGGGCGGAAAACAAAATAAAGCGGCGTCGCAGCTAGATTCACCTCTCGAATGGCAGTGGGAGGACAATCGTAGGTCTCCATGAACGGGATGAGATGGAAAAATTATATTTAGGACTCTAGTGGAGCATCCCAAGTATGGGATTACCTCTTTAGAGCTTTAAATGGGGTGAGAGAAGAAGAGTAGGGATGTAGAAAAGTGGAGGGTGCAGGAGCTTTAAATAGGTAGGTTTTGAGGGCAAAAATGTCACTTAACATCTTTAAATCTTTAATATAGGTCTTTAGTGACGGATACGTGCGTCACTGTAGCCGTACATCGCTGAAGCTCACGTACAACGTGAGCCCTCCATCATCGATCACACAGTCCACGCACTACCACGTCACCATCCACTCACCTTCAATCATTTAAGCCTTTGATTACATACAATCGATCTCAGTTGTTTGATCACACGATTGAATGCCTTAGATCCGCGCTCATCGCTTCATCTTTACCTGTTATGCATGCCCGAGTGCGATGGCACGTATGATTTCCCATCAACGCATGCGCTCGTGCGCTCCTCCATCTGGCGCTCGATGGCACGCCACGTCTCATCTCTACAGTCGTTGGATGTGCATCGCACGGTCCAATTGAGCATGCGCGCCCGCGTCGCTTGATTTGAGGTTGATGGGGGCTCAACCCTCGCCGCTCTCCTCGCGAAAGTGTGCTTTATCGTTGTGCTACAAGGTCAATTAAGGCGAGTTCTTGATTTAACTCTCGATCGCACTTGACTGTTGGATTCTAATCCAACAATCAAGATCTTTTCGTAGTCTTCGCTTCTACGGTTTGAATGGGTGCGGCTGGGATGCATCTCAGCTGTTGGATGGAGATCCGATGACTGAGATTGATCGTGTGAGTGAAGAAGAGGTGCTGGGGTGGTATTGAGCGGCTGTAATGGTGCCATGTGGCACCATCATGGTCGTCCATCTTCTTTACTTTGCAAGTGGTGCCACGGTTATCGGATTGAACCAATTTTTGTGTTGTTGGGCTGCGATCATCTATCCAAACCCATCTGTGTAGTTGGATTTTTCATCTGAGGTATGGATTTACACTACCATGGCCCTTAACCTCTGATTTTTCTTGGACTGTATCTGATGCTATGAAAATCCGATCTGAGTGATCTCGGAGGCATTGGACTCCGATCATCGCCTTGATCAGATCTGTACATTTGGATCTTCAATCCGAGGCACTGAAATGATATTGCCTTGTCCCATGGCCACAAAAAGGATAAATTAACTTATAATTTGTACAAATTAATCTAATGCATGATGATGCATGTTATGTAATATTTATAGTCCATGATGCTTCTATAGAGTTAGGAACAAGCATAAATAGTCATTTTAGGGCAATTAAATGTGTGCACATCAGGATCATTCGTAAACAGAAGATCCAACTCAACAATCACACACAAGTAATCGGAGAAAAGGGACAAGAAAGTTGATGACCCTGTTTCACCGCAAGGGGTGTACATCTGGGGGGAGGGTAATGCTCCCGAATCTTCACTAGAATTAGTAATAAAACAAAGTCTCTACTTTCTTCACTCCCAGATTGCATGAAGAGGTCCTTCAAGGGGCACTCTTATCTATTTATAACATAGAAATATCCTAACAATGTAAGATCTTTCGCAACAGTCCTCGCAGATTTTCCAACATGTCCATTATTTGGCTATTAATGGCGCTAGTAACGCCATCGTTACTGCCGACGTGGGCGCAGTGGGTGCTATTGCCACCTCTTTGACTCCAGTCAACCTAGGTCCTTTGGCAAGTCAGTGCTATTCGGATCTGCCTGGATAAAGCTGGGTCCGGATCCGTCTGAGCATAGGCGGGTTGGGTGGAGACGGATCCGCATGTTTGCCTAGTTTCCTGGTAGTTGGATCTTTTTTTAGGGTTTGTGCAGAGTTTAAAGTCTGAGGACACTTTTTGCCCCTCATCATATGGCCCCACCCTCTAGCTAGCGAATGCTACTGAGAGAGTAGTCAAGGTACTTAAAACTTCACAGTATACGATGCCCCCAAATGATTTCCCAGTTGTCTTTCAAGCGGGGTAAGCAGTTGTCATGAAGTGAAAGTCTTAACTTCAGGCAAGGAAGGTACCTCTAGTCATGTGATGCATGACCATTGAAATATGTATGGAACATGGTCATATTCAACCTGGGTTCCTGTTGGCCTTAGGAGGTCAACATGTAATAGTTAAGCAAAACGTATGCATGTTCCACCTGTTTTTTTGCTGGCCTTAAGAGGTCTGCATTTGGTAAAGGGAACATCGACGCGTTTGCTTGACTTCCTATCAGCCTTTAGAGGTTCACGTTTATTGAGGGGAATATAGGCGTATCACTGCCTGAGTCCCTATCGACCTTAAGAGGTCAGCATCCCAAGTAGTAATGTAACGTAAGTGTCACCTTCCATGAGTGGTGGCCAATCATTGTGCGAATTGGCCTGGGTGTTGTGTAACAAGAGTGGCATTAATTACCGTCATGATAAGGCGTAATGGCCTCAAATATCGTACTTGTTAACGACGTGACCGTTGTTATTGCAGCAAAATGATACACGCGCAGGGGTATTTATTTTTTGATACAAAAAGGAAAGCTATCATCTTACGATAGCAATCCGGGAGGGTATATTATATAATCAAGTAAGAGGAATTACAACCTAGTTCCCCAAGTATGTATGAGGGACCAACACTCTCTTACAATTTGTTCACAACACACCGGTCTCTCCTGAAAAAGCCTCGCATTTCTCACCTTCCACACACACCAAAGAGTGACAGCCATGTGCACATGTGGCCTCTCTCTCACGACAAACCCATGCCAAATGGATTCCCATGTTGGTAACGGCTCTTGGCAAGTCCTCCTCCATACAACATCAGTGACCAGGCAAGAGGAGAAAATGTGATTAATGTTGTCAGAGTGCATCCCACATAAGTGACATTCATGAAGAGCAGCTCCCATCCTTCTATGTCGCAGATCACCTGTTATCAAGCCCTCTCTCCTACACAGCCAAAGAAAGATTTGTACTTTAAGGGGGATCTTCAAAAGCCAAATTTAATACTAAATGATGACCAAAGGGCATATCTGTTTTGGCGGGATATTTTGAAATCCACGTCGTAATCTATGGGATTTTATTTTTTCGAAATTCGCACCCCTCAAGGGGGAACCACCCTTTGGGGGTGTTATAAATAAGGGTGGGGCATGCTTAATTCCCCACCTACCCGCCTTTCTGCAGCAAAAAACCTTGCGCTCCAGCCTCTGCTACTTCTTCTCCAACGAGTTGTGAAAGGATCCATACATCGGAATGTCGTGTCTAGAGGATTAGCAAAAACTAATCCTGTCTGGGCTCGCGGGCAAGGGTAAGTCCGCCTATTCCACGCCCGGCATCTCGCCTGAGTCAAGGTTGTATAATTTTCCTTCTGATTTTCATCGTCAGAGTGTCATTAAGGCATTCTATGATGTTTATGGGTTTGGGGGGTTCCATGCCAAGCCTATGGGTCCCAGACCCATCTGTGTTCCAATAGGACGAAGGAAATGCTCATAATTTGCAAATATGCCATAGAACATGGTCTACGGGTACCTTTAAATCCATTTTTGGTTTCCTTCCTCTCGTCTTATTAGCTTGCCTCCTTGCAACTGAGCCTTAACTTCTGGCCTGTCCTTAATGCCTTTACTGTCATTTGTCTTCATCTTGGGATTGCCTAGGTGTATTTTGCCTAAGTTTTTGTTCATGTCCCTTAAGGTGAAAAAGGGTATGCTACCCTTTGGAACCTATACCTTGTACAGTCGACATACCAAATAAGGAATCACTAATTCCCCCATAGTTTGAAGGGGAAAGATCATTGTTTCTTTTTCCTCTAACATTGAGGACATACCTGTCCCTTACACTTGGCAAGGCCCACCTGAGAGGGACTTGCTGCCTAGAGATGAGGAACTTAACCAGTCTGTGCAGGTGGACACAGGCAAAGTAATGAAGTTCAGACCAATTGCCCACTCGAAACTTAGGCGGGACGACATACTAGAAGCATTGGAGTGGGTTGCGGATGTCTATCCCACTCCAAGTAAGTTGGGAGGGGGGGGGGGGCAATAGCTTTGGAAGGCATATCGTCCTCCACCCTCTACTTAACTCCATTTTGTTCTTCAATGCAGCTTTCAGGTGGTTCGCCCGTTCGAATACCCCCAAGCGTTGAGGCAGCAGCTCCACACACCACAAGTCTTTTGGGCTCCACAGAGGTGAAGAGGAAAGGTGTGGCGAGTGAAGAGGAGGCAAAGGTCCCTCTGAATTGCCTGAGAAGGGGCCCGCTGCGAAGCTTCTGAAGGGGGAGCCAGAAGCACCTGCTTCTTCGAGCCCAGGCATGGTTGAGGTGAAGAACGTCCCAGTGGACCTGACTCACCTGTTTGGCTCGCCTCCCCGCTCAGGGTGACTCAAACGGGGACCACCAGTCAATCCACCCATTCACTGGCTTTACTGGCACCTTTGCACAGCTGACGTAGGAGGTGGGTACCACAGGAGGTGTTTTGAGTGGCAGTGACTTCACATAGCCTTACCTTACGCGGAGCTCAACGAGGGCGAGGGTGTCGGTAGATCCCACTAGCTAGGAAGGCCACAAGATGATAGGCCAAATGATCGGGTCCATCAGAGGATCCATACTGGACATGGCCCCTAAAGACCCTGCACCCAGCCGAGTGACGCCAGTTTAGGTGGGTGCTTCAAGTAGTGCCTTGCACATGGAGAGACAGGTGCTGCGGCAACTGAATGATGCCATATTTTGGGCGACCTCACGACCGGGAGGGTTGAACTTCAACCACATGTTTTTCTACTGCTCACGTGTGGTGAGTGTTCTCTTTGATTCTCGATTCTTGCTTTTTATAAAGACATTGAGTCTTATACCCTCATCTGTGCTCCTTAACAGATTGAAGCTATCGCGACCTTCTTTGTACTTAAAGAAGATGCACCATCAGACATCCCCGATGCGAGCACCCCCACTGAGGAAGCTGAAATGACTGCCTGATGAGAACCTCATCATGAGCCATAACTAGCTCATTTTGACCCAATACAAAGGATAAAAGCTCCTACATATCTCAAGGAAAGGCGTAACTCAGAGAATTCTGAGTTTGAGAAGAAAACAAGTCATAAGGGGTAAAAGTGCAATTTTACCAGTATAATCTGCATACAGGGTAATTCAGGGACCAAACACAGGTCAAAACAGCTTAATAAGAATAAAAGTGGGATGAGATGATCTAGCAAGGGCTACAGCACTTCCAAGGAACCAAATGATAATCTGTAACCCTAAAACAACCCACTTCAATTCACAAGGTTCGAGGCAAAGTAAAAATAGAATAAACCCTCTAAAATTCATAGAAAAATAATCTCTAGGGTTTAGAACCTTCAATTTGGCCTTTAGAACCCATTTTGACCTACATTGAGAACCATGCCCAATTAATAACTTAATTTGGGTTTTTGCGCAAATTGACCGGTCAAACAAGGTTTAATATGAAAATAAAATTCACCATCATATTCCTTAGGTCCTAATTAGTCATGTATAAAAACTTGAGCCTAAGAAGAAACCTCCTTGACCGACTTCACACTTTGGTCCTCATATATTTACTCTTTGGCCCTCAACTTTTGAACCCTCGCATTTTGGCCCCTAACTCTCCTTCGTTCTTTGCAATCAGGTCCCTCCTGCAAAACCCTGCCAGCACCATGCTCCGGCGACCTTGCGCGGAGCATGGCGCCGCGCAGGGTGAGGTGAGGGACCTGGCAAGTAAACCGAGGGTGCCCTGCGTCGTCAGCCGTCGCAGGAGCACCCCCCTGGTCATTGTAGGCCACCATACCGGCCGTGCGAACGCACGGACGGTATGGGTTCGTCTCCGACCATTCTCCGGCGAGGGAGACACGTCGTCTCCCTCCGCCTTCCTCCCTGTTTCATCCCTATAAATACCCCCCGCTGCTCCACCGACCAGGGCAGCTTGGATCTGACGGAGAAAACCCCCAACTTTCCTCTCCTCTCCCTCCGGCAGACGCCCACCAGCTCCGGCGGTCCTTCCTCCTCCTCCTCTTCGCTCTGCCGCAATACCAGCAGCAGAGACTTCTTCCCCTGCTCTTCCCGCGTCGCGCAATACCGGCGCGCGCTGCCTCTGCCCCGTCGTCACCGCCGTCCTCCCCCCACTGGGCATCGTCTTCTCCGGCGACAGTCGATACGACTGTCGCCTTGTTCCTCCCCCTTCGTCCCTGCAAGTAAGTTAGAACTACTCCCCTTCTTCTCCTCTTTCTTTCCCCGCTTTCAATTTAGTCAATTAAGCCCTCGACCGACTCTGACCACCTTCACCCCCTTCGCCTCCGACCACCCTCCGGCGAGCCGCTCCCATCACCTCAGCGACCCACACGGCTCGCCGACCACCGCAGGACCTCCGCCTCCTCACCCTGATCAACCTCCGCCCTGCCACTCCCCCCACATCACCCTCTGCAACCCCACCGAACAGACCCATCCTCCGACCCACAGTCCGACCTAGGGCAGCCCTCGCACGCCGCCCCGCGCCTCGCCACCACCCACACGAGCTTCGCCGCACCCTGGCGAAGCTCCTGGCACTCTCTGATTAGGCCAAGAGGCCGTTTTCTTCTGAACAGGCCACCCGACCTCCGCCGCCATTGACGCGCAGGAGGACCTGCTTCCACCTGCAGCTACAGGCGCGCCACGCTCAGCGCCAAGCCCAGATTCACTCTCAGGCCTTGCGAGGAGTTTTGGCAAAACACCAGGTTCGCAGCCGAGGAAGAAAACTCCGCGTGACGCTGCCATCTCCTGCTAAATTCTCCGCGACGGGCGCTCAATTGGGGTGGGACATTTAGTCCCACCTCGGAACTTCTCGGAGGCGTGCGGACGCATAAAGGCAAAAAGTGCCTTATGCTGTCTGCCTCCTGACCACGGGGTGAGGTCCCTCTCACCCGACCCGGCCTCGTCCGTGACCACGCTCCGCGGACCTGGCCCGACCCGATTAGACCGACCTGCACTCCTCGCCCACCACCGCACGCCGGTGGGCCTGGACCCGGGCCTGACCCGAACCCGATTACCCGGTAGCTCTGGGAGAGCTGTCCCAAGAGTGGTTTAAGAGAGAAAGAGAGACGCGGGGGGGGGGGAGGGTAGAGTAGGTTTTGCCTCTTGACGAAAAACTCTGAAGTGTGCAGGCCAAAGAAGAAGAAGAAGACCCGCGGAAGAAGAAGTGCAGGCGAAGAAGAAGGAGCTGCACTGTAGCAAATGCTCAGTTAAGTCGTCGAAGCACCGGGCCAGACGACGGAAAGTCAGCAGCCAGAGCAACACAGAAGGCAGGCTGAAGAAGAAGGAAGGGAGACTTAGTAGCCGAAGGCAGAAGCACCACGATTGCAGAAGAAGAAGAAGAGAGGTCAAGGCAGAAAACCAAAGAAGAAGAAGAACAAGGAGCTCTGAAGAAAGAAGAACATCACCAACGGAAGAACAGCAGGAAGAAGAAGAAGAGCACCACCATTGCAAGAGAAGAATATCACCTGAACAGAGAGAAAGAAGGAGATCTAAAGAAAGAGAGAAAGAAGAGCACCCCCCTCTGCAGAACAAAGAGAACAACAAATTCTCTCTCTCTCTTTATTTTTGTAAAAGAAACATGTATATCTCTAGAATACAACTTGCTCCCTGAGTTCGACCTCGGGAACTCTTTTATTTTTCCGAGTAAAAAAATTTATATTTGAAATGTTGGTAATAACCGGCTTTACTACAACGTTATAACAGAACCGACGTCTCACTGCCCAGTGGGTCATGACTGCGAGGGCAGAGCAGAGGAATTTTATCCATCTACTTGTGGATGTACTACTGCCCAAGAAAGGGCAGAGAAGGCCACTGAGGAGGCTACATGAAAGCTCCGCTCGCAACAACAGGAGGCCAACCAAGTGACCCGGCTATAGCAAGAGCTAAAGAAAGCCCGCCAAGATCTACAAAGAGCCATGTATATAGGGCAAAAACTGGAGGAGAGTCTCATTGCAACCCACAAGAGGGGTCTTGTGGAGTTGCAAGACTTGTCTAAGCACTTGCAAATGTCCTGTACCAACACGCTTTCACTGAAGGAGGAAGTGCAGGTGCTCAAGGTTGAACACTCCTCTGTCGTGGAGCGGTATGAGGCGGCTCTTAAAGAAGAACACCTTTGCCTGGATGCAACTATGAGAAGAGCTTGTCAGTCTAAAGTTAAGCCATGAGAAGGTGTAGGCAGCTATGGAAAGCTTAAGAGCCAGCCTCACCAAGGCCCAGTAGCTTGCGAAGGACAGGGGCAAGAAGGTGCTGGAGCTCGAATGTACTGCATAGCCAGATCCTGACCCTGAGACGATGATGGCATTCTTTGCCTCTAACCCGTCTATGGGGGAGAGCTGGGACACGATCTCAAAGGAGATCAACAAATATACCCTAGCGGCCGAAAAGAGGACATCGGTGGAGTAGTGCACTTGGTCTATGGACTGATTCCTCTCTGAGTTCTACCAACAAAAGTCTGACAGTCTGATTTTGGACAAGGCTCCCATAGAATCGTCTGAGGACCAACCGGCTCCTAAAGAGGAGGCAAACAAGCCGGGTTCATCAGGAGCTGTAGAGCCACCTGCTCAACCCATCAACCCTTCTCACGCGGTTTCTTTGCCCCCTTCAACTCATGGAGCTGATATTTTTGAAGACTTGGAGTGAAATCGCTTGATTTGTAGTAGTGTTGTTTCTATTTCCCCCTGTTAACTACTTTCTTTTTTTGTGCACCATTTGCTCGGGAAATGAAACAGAAAACACTTACAATGAAATGAAAGGAAAAGTTTTTATCTTTACTTTCTTTTCTCTTTCTTTCTATACATGATACGAACGTAGATTACTTGCATGCCAAATATGAAGGATTGCCTTGCTGCCTAAGGTTTGTAATTCGTAGAAGTCACCTGGATTATCTTTACAAATTTTGTAAGTCCTCGAATAACATATAATCCCCCTGTGATTCACTCCAGATTCTAAGGCTGGGTTCCTCCATCGGATTATCATCCTCCTCTAAAATAGACTCTTTGTACCCCTAAGGCTAAAATTGATCCAATTCATCCTCTATTCCCTTAGGGTCACCTTCATTGGGCACATTTAAGTCCACAAAATGTTGGATGGTAGGTGTTGGTTCCCTATGTGGAGGGTCAGTATTAGGCTCCCAAGGGGTAGAATGGGGTTCCACCATATGATTAATAGGGAAAGTCGTGTAAACAATACGACCTTGACTAGGGTTATCAAGGGTAAGGAAAATACTGTCATCAGGGTCAAGGCCCTCAAGAGGTACCATCTTCCCTTTCTTTTGACTCCAATATAGCTCGGGTGGATAATAGCTAGGATCGCTTTCCTCTAGTGGCCGTGTCTTATGGGGAGAGTCTAAGTGATAGCTACTCAAAATGGGATCCTTATTGTCATTGGTTTCCTCAGAATTATTTTGATGATCACGGTTGTACGGGTAGGGAATAGAATCATTAGTAAGAGCGTAGCTAAGCTGTCTAATTTCCTTATTCAATTGTTGACTATTCCTCAACATCTCTCCCATAGATTCCATCATTTCTTTCCGTTGTTTTTACATTTCTATCATAAAAGAGGAGAGACTATACTATCAGATTGGGGAGGATAGTCAATCTCAGGCTCTGGTTGCCTAGGGGTATCGATCCAACCTCGATAAGGAAAATCATGAAGGGTGGGAGGGTTGGGTGTTTGTATAGTAGTGGGGATTCCAAGGGTGGAAAATCTCACTCCTAGGCTATGCTAAAAAGTGGGAGCTATCAGGCCAGTACGCCCAGGATAGGAATATGATTGATCCCATGAATTGTCATTGTACCTATCAAAGGATGGATACGCTTGGGGCATGGGATCCTGGTTAAAAGATGGGAAGTATTAACTCTAATAATTTGAATGATAGGAGTAAGGGTGATCCATTCCTTTAAGCCAAACAAATTTAACTCTTTTAGGACTTAGATAGATTAAAAACAGAAACTTCCTAGAGATCTCTATCATGAACACACCAAGTAAATACAAGGCAAGAGGTCTTTTGTTGATTTAAAGTTCTTCAAGTCCTCTTCCAACTTGGCCAAATATAGTCAAGACAGTGTTTCTCCGTTCCAACATAAGTGGTGTAAGAGAATTGAGGCACTTGAAATTTCTGGTCAATGACTGTTAAGAAGGTTGAGGTTACTTTTAGTCTTTTTTAGGTGATCAATCAAGTTGTCAAGCAATTACACACCCTAAATTGACCTTCAAGTGCCCTAAAGACGTATACTTTGCTGTGATGATATTCTCTAATGCTCAAGTAAAAAGTTACTCCAAGGATGGAACCAAGGGATGCAAGTAGGGCGAACCCTTCCTTCGAGGCGTTTCGTTAGTGGTGTCTTATAACTATCCTTGAATTCCTTTAAGGGGTGTCCCCCTCCTTAGAGTATTAAGTCACTGGGGCAAAAGTTAATACTACCATCACAAAACGAGATAGGAGGGTTTGCACCGATAAAGAGATCGAAGCCTATAGCCTTAATGGTCCAAGTCCTAGTACAGTGCCTATAGTGCGTGCTCAATGCAGGAAGTGTGCATCACACCGCGAAAAGTGATTTTTCTTTTGAAAATCGCAGTCACGTTATTTAAACACTTCATGTATATTTTTCTTTCTTTTCAAGAAGTAATGTGACCGCTTGATTAATATTTTCAAATCAGCTTAAATGGTCTTTTTTAATTATGTTCAAATGCAATGCATGTGCAGATAATTGGTACACAAGAAAAGGCGTACCTTACTCCAGCTCTCTTCAATGCAGGATGTTTGCAATGCAAAAAGAAAAGCTAGATGCTGAGCTTAAACTGACTGAGGTGACCTTCCAGCTAGCAAACAAATCAATCAACTCACCAAAAGGAGTTCTCGAGGATGTGCTAGTTCGCATTCGAGATTTCTACTTCCCGGTGGATTTCATCATATTAGATTTGGATACTCCTGAAAATCTTAAAGATACACCAATCATCTTAGAGAGACCGTTCCTAGCCACAGTTAGGGCGAATATCAATTGTGAAGAGGGCCAGATCAAGTTAAAATTCGGGAACAAGACGTTATGAAATGATATCTTTAAGACCCAAAGAGGAATCAACTGTGGGGTGATCAAAGAAGTATGCGACATCAGTTCTTTGGTTGAGGAACCGAGTGTAGAGGAAAACACGATTATCCACGATCCTCAATCACAAGAAGATCTTAACCCATAGGTAGAGAAGCTCAGAGCTGATCTAGATGTACCCATAGCTTCCACCCTAGCTTTTGAGGCCTATCCTGGATCCCCGCTCGCGCTTGATAACCCAGTACTAGAATTGAAGCCCTACCCAGATCATCTGAAGTACATCTTCCTGGGTTTCAATCAAATGTTTCCTGTGATTATCAATTCCCGATTCACACCTGATTAGGAAATAAAGTTGATTTCTGTTCTCCAGCAGGATCGAAGAGCTATTGGATGGACTCTAGAAGACCTGATTGGGATAAGCCCCTCGTATTGCACACATTGTATCTACACTGAAGAGGGCTCACAACCATCGAGAAATGCAGAGATGTCTAAATCTGAATCTTCAAGAGGTCATGAAGAAGGAGACCATCAAGTGGTTAGACGCTTGTATCAACTACCCGATCTCTGACAGCAGTTGGGTGAGCCCCATCCAAGTTGTGCCTAAGAAGGCAGGGCTTATGGTGATTACGACTGAATCTGGAGTGACCATCTCAACTCGTATTGCGAATTTGTAGAGAATCTGCATAGACTATCAAAGATTGAAGGCCTCCATGAAGAAAGATCATTTCCCACTCCTATTCATTGATCAAATTTTCGTGAAACTGGCGCGAAATTGATTTTTCTATTTCCTAGATGGGTGCTCCGAATACAATCAGGTGACAATTCATCCCAAAGATTAAGAAAAGACCACCTTTACCTGCCCCTACGGGACATAAACATTCCGTAGGATGCCATTTGGGTTGTGCAACGCACCTGCCACCTTTCAGCAGTGCATGCTAGCCATATTTTCCGATATGATAGGCAAATACCTTGAGGTCTTCATGGACAACTTCTCAGTATAAGGTGAATCTTTTGATGACTGCCTCCTACATTTGGTCCAGATCCTTCGGAGATGTATTAAAGTGAACTTGGTTCTCTCCTGGGAAACGAACCACTTTATGGTTCCTGGTTTTGAGAGAGGTATCCAAGTTGACCGAGCCAAGGTAAATCTTATTTCAAAACTACCTGTGCCTGCATCGGTTAAAGTCATCATATCGTTCTTGGGGCATGTCAGATTTTATCGTCATTCATATCTGATTTTTCCAAGATCGCGTGCCCTTTAACGAATCTTCTCTCTAACGACACGTCTTTCGAGATGACGAGTGAGTCCATTCACGCGTTGGAGATCCTACGTGACCAAGTAACCCAACCACTGATCCTGAAATCTCCTTACTGGTCTCAATCCTTCTAAATCATGTGCGATGCATCTGACTACGTAATAGGAGCGGTGCTGGGTCAAAAAATCAATGGGAAACCAATGGGCATATATTATCCTAGCAAGACACCAGACGAGGCTTAGCATAATTACACGATTATGGAGAAAGAGTTGCTGGTCATAGTATTTGGTCTGGAGAAATTCAAATTATACTTCTTGGGATCCCATGTCATCATTTACTCGGATCACACTGCAGTGAGGCACTTACTGAAGAAGAAGGATGCAAAGCCTAGAGTGATCTACTGGATCTTGCTGTTGTAAGAATCCGATCTTGAAATTTGCAACAAGGCAGGAAAGCAGAATGTGGTAGCTGACCATTTGTCCCACCTCCCTTCTTCAATCATTGACCCCTCTGGACCTATCACTAAGCACTTTCCAAATGAGCACCTCCTGACAATCGATACAGGACTTCCTTGGTATGCTGATATGGTGAACTATTTGGCATCACACTAGATTCTGTCTAATTGGCCAAAAGCCAAGAAAGACAAATTGATGTCAGATACCAAATACAATGTCAGGGAGGCTCCATACCTATTCCACATTGGTGCAAATCAAATCATCCGAAGATGCATCCTGGAATCAGAGATCAATGACATTTTGTCCTACCATGACCAGGCTTGTGGTGGTCACTTCTCTGGATACAAAACCGCAGTAAAAATCCTCCAATGTGGCTTCTATTGGCCCACAATTTTCAAGGATGCACACAACTATTATAAGGCATGTGCTCGTTGCCAGACCTTAGGCAACATGAGCCACCGTGAGATGATGCCTTTACAACTAATCCTCATGTGCGAGATCTTCGACATTTAGGGGATTGACTTCATGGGACCCTTCCCAAATTCATATGATTTCAAGTACATCCTCCTAGCTGTGGACTATGCATCCAAATGAACCGAAGTCATCTCAACTCGAACCAATGATCATAAAGTTGTAATCAAATTCATTCATCAGCACATCTCTCGGTTCAGTGTCCAACGTGCTATTATCTACGATGGAGGGACCCACTTCGTGAATGTGCACTTCCTGTCCCTGATGAAAAAGTATGGGGTGTCACATTGTATTTCAACTCCTTATCACCCCTAGACTAATGGATTGGCCGAGCTATCCAATCGGGAGATAAAGAAAATCCTTCAAGTCATTGTTCGGCCTGATAGGAAAGATTAGTCTACTTGCCTTACGACAACCTTGTTGGTCTATAGGATCGCCCATAAGACCAAGTTAGGAATGTCTCCCTTCAGACTCGTGTACGGGAAGGCATGTCACCTCCTAGTAGAAATGGAGCGCAAAGCCTATTGGGCAGTACAGAAGTACAACTTAAATCTCATGAAGGCTGGAATCCACCACCGATTGCAAGTGAGTGAGATCGAGGAACTACGCAATGATGTATACGAGAACTCACAAATCTATAAAGAGCAGGTCAAAGCCTTCCATGACAAGCACATTTCGAGAAAATCTTTCCAGCCTGGACAGAAAGTACTGCTCTTTGATGCCAAGTTTAAGCTCTTCCCAGGGAAACTAAAATCAAAATCGATCATATCATTCCTTGCTCGACGAGTGTTTGAAAATGGAGCAGTTGAAATCAGCGAACTCAGCCACAACTTAGAACCATTTGTCGTGAACGGTCAGAGAATCAAACCGTTCCTCGAACTCACCGACTTGAATCTGGCTGTAGTATCTTTTGATCTCCTTTCTCCCTAAGCAACATTGTACTCTGTTGATAGCATTAAACTTAGCGCTTAATGGGAGGCAACCCGTCATTTTAAAAACGTGAGACCCTTCTGACCTACCTTTTTGCTGAAATCATATTGCACTTTAGGATTTGTCCGTTAGAACAGCCGACTCCACCTTTGAAATTTGCATCAGAGCTAGAAATCGTACGCAACAGTCATTCCGACTTGTTCGACACCCACCTATTCTAATGCACGAACTGAACTAAACTTCATCCCCCCTAATTTACAATGGGGATATTGCAAATCTTAGGCAAGGGGAGTACTAAAGTGCAAAATGCTATGAATATCAATTCATGGAGGGGTTTCATTAAAAAAAAAAAGGGGATAAAGGAGAAAAGAAGAGGCTAATTTTGAGCTAAATTGAAAACAATTAAGGAGGAAAGAAAAGAAAAGAAAAAGAAAAAGAAAGGAACAATAAAAAGAAAGAAAGAAAAAGAGATGGTCCCTTGTGATTGATTATGGAACCTACCTAAGTTCTAGGCTGTATCAGATGATGAATTAAGACTTGGAAGGCTAAAACTCAGGAGATTAGAGATGAGTACCAACCTTAGACCTCATAGTCTTATTTTGGGGCTTAAACACTCGCGTATTCATTAAGATTGGAATAATCCTCAAGAGGTTTAGGAAAGTGCGAGGCTAATGTATTAAGTCTAAGCCTCAGGGAGTATTTGGCCCCGTTACCTGTCATTTGGTTTGCGAGACTTGGTAACCTAAGCACCCAAAATCCACACACTAGTCTGGTTCAGTGCGCTTATTGAAGAAATAACGACAAAAGTGCTTTGTTCAAAAAAAGTCATCTCGAAGATCTAGCTTAGGAGTGGCATAAAACACAAGTATATTAGACGAGTTCCTGGCATGGAAAGGGGGAATGAAAAATACTCCCTCGAAGATGAGTAATAACATATCGTCTCTTCGATTCGTGTCTCCTGGGATATCTAAATATCCTACCGGAGACATGTAAGAACATTGTGTTGGTTCAGGTGTCATGGGTAGCATTATCCCAAAATGTCGATTATTAGGGCTTGAATTTAGCTACAGAACGTCATGGGTGGCACTATCCCGAAGTGTAGAAAGACAGGGTTTTGGAGGTTGCCATGCGCGGAGCTATCTCGAAGCATCGAACACCAGGGACCCTTCGAGGATTAATGGTAAGAACAAGGAATCCGATACAAACCGTGTTTAGGGCCAATCCAATGTTGGATTTAGGGAAACATAAAAAGAAAAGAAAGAAAACTCTTTAAAAAAAAATCCTTCTCTATCTTTCCCTAATCAAAATGCATTGGCAAACTAAACCTGGACTCGATACATATACGCACGGGTACTTTAACTGCTAGGGTCAATGAACCTCTAGGCAGTTTTTGCGAGCCTCTGAAACCTTCGCGGCAGACCCAGGTTGAAGCTGGTCAAGTCTGGATCTTAGTTGGTACTTGAGTACCTCTAGGCCTATTATTGGTATTTTGATCTGATTTCTACAGATGGAGCTTAGTAGGGCATCCTGACGATTATATCCAGCTTAGAGATCTGGTTTGATTCATAGGATGTTGCTAAGGACTAGCAAAAGCTAGGCATGGGGGTAAGATGGGAACACCATCATGAGTCCTAACTAGCTACATTTAGTCAAGATTGATTGATACAAACTCTTACCTAATCATCTGAGGGTTATAACTTCACATTATTCTGATTTGAGAAGAGAATTGGAAATCAGGGTTAATTCTGTAATTTTAACAGCACATCACAAACACAGATTAATTACGAGGTCACTCAAGGGATAAATGATGGTCAAATGAACTCAGAAGTCAAAAAAGTAGGTCAACATTGATAGAAACGGGATTTCACGAAATTCGAGAACACAAACAGTACATAAAATCCTAATTATCAACTTGCTTAAATTCAAGAGGTTTCGACCAGGATAAAATTCATATAAACCTCCTAAAATTCATATAAAAAAATTATAAGAGGTTTAGTACCCTTGGTTTGACCATCTAAACCTATTTTGACTTAGAATAAAGTTTCAGACGAAATTTTGCCTTGATTGGGGCTTCTATGCAAATTATCCAGTCAAACGTGATCAAAACTCAAATCAAAGTTCACCATTAGATTCCTTGGGTCCAAATTAGGTTAGCACCAAATTTTGGACACAACCAGAGTTTATCTTGACCTAGTTTGTAATTTAGTCCCCAAAATCTCTATTCCTCACATCCAAGCCCCTAACTTTTGGATTTATTGCATTTTGGTCCCTAACTTCTCATCATTTTTCTCAGAATGGTCCTTTCCGCCATGACAGTCTGAAAAGGATCGTCAGAGGTCCTATGCTGACATTTGATCGAAAGGTTGTTTCAAGAAATCTCGACGAGAAATCCTCAAACTCTGAACTGATCCGTAGATCAATCAGCGTCGATCAAGATCCTTCTTGAGGCCAATCATGGCTGGAATTTGCACCGGCGAGCTCGAGAAACTCGATCTTTTCAGGCAGCAAAGGCACCTGCCCAAAGTGCCCTACTTGCCTTGATTAAAACTCGGACTGGCCCTATTTGAAGCCTTGCTCGTCGCCCTATGTTCTCTCGTGCATTCTTCGTCGGATCTCCCTCAAATTCCACCTCCTCATCGGTGTCAAGGACCACCACCGGGGTTCTTCAAAACCCCATTATCACCCTCTGCCACGTACAATAGGCAGAGGGATCCTCTTCCTCCTTCGTCTGCGAAGCTTCCCATGAAGCTTCGGCCTCTCTAGCCACCTCTTCCGCTTCGGTTACTCTGTCTCCTTCCTCCCCTTCGACGTACCCCCGACAGAATCTTTTGCCTCTTTCCTCTCAATTATGTTAGGGCTTCAATTCCTCTCTTCCCCAATTTCATATCTGAAGCTTCTCCGCTCCTAATTCCCTCTCTACCATTGTCTCCAACGTCGTCTACTTTGACTTCGACTACCTTCACCGCAGGCATACCTCCACCCATCACACACCCCATAACCACCACCGTCAACATCGCCTCATCTTCGCAAAGCTTCCCGGCTCCTCAATTTCACTGCTCGCCACCTCCATCACCCCTCTCCATCACGGACAACTGAAGCTCATCAGAGCTTCTTCGCCACACACACCCGACCACCTACATATCTAATTTCTTTAGGGTTTTTATCCAGCAAGAAGCGCCGGACCTTTGCACATGCTTAATTCCAACTCTAGGGCCATACTTTTGTC
Organism: Thalassia testudinum; assembly: GCA_037157565.1. Taxonomy (NCBI): domain Eukaryota; kingdom Viridiplantae; phylum Streptophyta; class Magnoliopsida; order Alismatales; family Hydrocharitaceae; genus Thalassia; species Thalassia testudinum. Next base: position 62,479,971 of record JAZHRO010000040.1, read on the forward strand.
ACAGGTATCTCGTTGTCGGTCAGTCATCATCTAGGGCTTCAATTGAGTGAAGGCACAGCTCTAACACCTTCAATTCCTCAACTCTAGCTGATGCAGCTTACGCGAAGCCTTGTGCGAAGGAGTAGGATTAGTCCCACCTTAGAAAGACAAGATTCTGAAGGAGAATAAAAGCAATTTGTGCCCGTAACTCTTCGCCTCAGAGAGCACGGGGTGAGATCCCTACGCACGACCCACCGCACGTGCTTGCACGCACCCACTCACGGGCGCTCACCAGCGGTTACGCTCGTCAACCTGGGCCAAATCCGATTATCCAGTAACTTGGGTTTGACTTGGTTCTACAGGAAGGGAATCTGAGAGGGAAGAGGGGGGGTTTTGTACTACTATTGCCTTGGTATTCGTGCCTCCTCTCCTGCACTTAACACTTAGCCTTCTGAGGTGTTGCGAGGCCCTTGTGCCTTGTTTTAAATCTACAGGTGCTTTAGTTCCCTTGAGGTTAAGGCGTTTAAGCCTTTAACCAACCATCTGAGGCCTTATGATTGATTCTAATATTACTATGGATACATTTGATTGTGGTTACTGTTGACATATTTTAGTTGATTGAAGATTTTAGACATTAAGGTTAAATTAGTGGTTCAAACCACCATTTTAACCCAACCTTTTTACACTTTGATTCCTGATTTTATTGAGATGTTATTCTGATATACATTGAGCATTATTTTGATTCTATTGCATATCTTTCTCAATAATTGGGATTAGTGATTGAATTTGTCAATTTGCTCCCTGCGAAAGATCTCGGACTCACTTGTGCTTTCGAGCACTTATAAATTTTAAATATTGTTACGATTTTTGTCACTATACTACGACGCTACACCTTAAAACGACAACTATTGCACCAGCAACAAACGTACTGGTGGAACTTATCCGCCAATTCTTGGAAGTAGGTGATATGTTCGGCCGGCGACGCATTAAACCCATTCATGGGACATACCGAATAGGTAAGACGGGAATACCTAGAAGAGTACTCCGTCTGGGCAGCCATGCACCAACATCATTTAGTGGTAAAACCCCACGAAACTATTGGGGTTTGTTGTCTCGTCATATTGGGCCAAGATAGACTGTTTGATTTTATCCGGCAAGGGGCACGTCAACACCTCCCCTGTGAAGCAGTAGGTGGTGACGTAAGCATGTGGTCGTATACCCCTTATTGCCTTGGTGACCTGGTATCGAGCCTCCACCACTGGTCACCAAGGGTTGAACCCCAGACTGCTCCCCTGACGAAGGTGGGCGGGGAGCTTTTGACTGGCTGGGTGGAACTTCACCTTTTTTGCTACTGAGCTTGCATTTTAGCTTTTTGAGTCATTCGCGCAGGCGGACGTTCTCCTCTTCCACCGTACAATGCCACTTTAATTGTTCGTCCTCATGGCTTGAACTTTGTGCCGCCTCTAGCTGGATTTTGCCTAACTCCTTGATCTGCTTGATCTCGAGGAGTTGATTGGCGGCTGATTGTTGTCCAACCTGCAAAGTCGCCAGTTTGGCCTAGTATTGTTCTTCCCTCGCTTGCAACTCAAGGAGAGGATCCCTATCAAGAACCTCAAGTAGTTGGCTAGGTTGAGTCGCCTTCTCCTTGCCAAGCAGGGCGGGTTAGGGATGTCTCTTGGACTCTGAGACATTCAATTCCGCCTATGCTGACACCTTCTTGGGATCACTACGAGAGGAATTGAGAGTTGTAGGGGCCATCGCTGAGATTTGAAGTATGGAAACGGTATCGAATGGTAATCGCTTCCCACAGACAGCGCCGATTGATTAGGCTCATTCGTAGACGGAGGATCTGACTCGACAATCACACACAAGTAATCGCAAAAAAGAGATAAGAAAGTTGGTGACCTAGTTTCACCGTAAGAGGTGTAGGTCTGGGGGGAGGGCAATGCTCCTTAATCTCCACTAGAATTAATAGTAATACAAATTCTCTATTTTTCTCTCTTCCAGATTGCGTGAAGAGGACCTTCGAGAATCTCTTTTCTCTGTTTATAACATAGGAAATATCCTAACAACGTAAGATCTTCCGCAACAGTTCTCGCGGATTCTCCGACACATTCATTATTTGCCTATTAATAGTGCTGGTAACGCATAGTTACTGTCGACGTGGGCGCAGTGTGTGCTATTGACGCCTCTTTGCCTTTAGTCAACCTGGGTCCTTTGGCGGGTGGTCCTATCCGAATCTGTTTGGATAAAGCCGTGTCTGGATCCGTTTGAGCGTAGGCAGGTCGGCTGGAGCTGGAGCAGCCTGTTTACCCAATATCTGGGTAGTCGGATCCTTTTTTAGGTTTCATGCGAAGTTTTAAGTCTGAGAGTACTTTTTGCCCCTAATCAGAACCCATGATTTGAGTGCCTTTTTAACGGCTTCCAATTTTCTGGTGCATTGGAACATCAGGTTCCCAAGGGCATCTGACTCCCACGCCCTCAGCATTAGCTGAAGGAAATCCCTCCCTCTCAACCCAATAGTTAAGAAATATAAGGCCTAGTTTACGACAAGGTTTAGCTAACTCAGGTTAGCTAAGTTGTAACAGGGGTTAACCGTTGTTTCTGTTTATTTCCAAACGGAGGTTAACCTATGTTTGTATTTACTGAATGGGGGATAAGAATAGAGGTTAATTTGTGACGTAAAAGGGGGATGTTTACTTGGATTTGGAGATTAGAATGGGAGATAAGTTGGTAAAAAACTTTGTTGCTTTGAGATGGTAAGTTAGTTGATTTTTTCTTTTAAGTTTATATTAATTTAATATGGAAAAATGGCAACTTCTGAAAAAGTCACGAGAGTTACAAATAAATGTTGGAATGCGGGCTATTTCAACCCCTCTTCTAACACGGGTTGAAATAACTCAAGATAAGAAGGCCAAGAGGGGTTGGGCTACCTCCCAAGGCAAATAGGGGAAAAACTACCACTGAAGGGTTGGTTTCTTAGACTTTCTTTAGGAGGATGGCATGATCGCTCAAAACAATGTGAGAGTATTTGACCTTAGCCATAGGGAATACAAAGAGCAATCCCCAGAGGGAAGTGCTCTGTCCAAATGTGAGGCAATGCATCCCCCACCCAAACAGAGGTGCAACCAAGAGAGGCAATTCCCAACCACAGTGATGTTGATACCACCCAACTTTCCGATGCAAGCATTGAATTCCCTCGCACTTCCCTTACAGTGCTCACCTCCTCCGACCTTTCCCAGAGTTCTCTTCTTTGTGGCCAATCATTATGTGCATAAACGAAAGAGACAAAGAGCTGGAGCCCACCTTTATTCGAAGCAAGAATGGAGGTCACCTTGTTTGTGCTCCCTAGGACATTGATATCCCATGTAGCGCATTTGTAAGTCACAACCACCAACGCGTAACTAGCCCAATGAATGTTCGATGCCATATCCCACTCCTACCGGAGCTTTCTCCTCCATCGATCCCAACCTTGTAGCCAAATCTTGATTTCAAGGAGCCCCACCACTTCCACAGAATTCCTACGAAGAAAGTCGTGGGCCTCCTTCACAGGTTTCAAGGAGCCCCACCACCACCACCTCCTCCCATGTTCGAAGGGCTGTCACGAATCTATGTAGTGGTCCCACGCGGCCAACTCGACACAGAGACCTCGTAATTATCTCCTCAAGCAGCGGTCATTTTTAATGGCTGCGGGCTTCCAACACGTCGCACATCACATCACCACACCTGACACCACCATCACACCACACCCCCCCCCCCCCCCCCTATGCGTCCAAATCTGCTGCACTCGAGCACCCACAGAAATTCCCGTTATCCGCCTAATGCATTTTTTACGCGTCACGTTTCTTTTTAATCAACTTCTTTTTGAGCCACTGCATCCGCAAGGGCACCACTCTGCTTGAAATTAGTTATACCCGCGGACCATCCCAAGGGGGGAAAACAAAGGTGTCAAGCAAACTCACATTGTGAATAAGGATCGGTCTGATAAATAATAAGCCATAAATAGAAGAGCTTGTATGCAACTATTCCTTAGTTATTAACCCCAAAACTGTTTTCCTATCTTTTGTCTGGTCATTATCCCTCCCACGTGTCCCCCCTCACCTCGCAAATCAAACCCCTTTTCCCACCCAACCGCATCATCATCCTCTCACAGAGAGAGAGAGAGAGAGAGAGAGCGGAAAAAGAAGAAGGAGAACTAGAAGAGAAGCAGCACCAGCAGGAGGAATAGTGGACATGGCGAGGAAGGCAGCAGAATTAAAGGGTAGGAGCTACTGGGGGATGTAGGGACGGGAGTGCGACTCGTGCCGGTCGGCCCCGGCGACGCTGTTCTGCAGGGTGGACTTGTCGTTCCTGTGCTCGGCGTGCGATTCGAGGTGCACTCGGCGAACAAGCTCGCCTCCCTCCACGAGCGCATGTGGCTCTGCGAGGTCTGCAAGCAGTCCCCGCCGCCATCACTACTTGCAAGGCCGACGCCGCCGCCCTCTGCCTCGCCTGCGACGCCGACATCCACTCCGCCAACCCTCTCGCCCGCTGTCACGACCGCGGCCCCGTCGTCCCCCTCACCTTCTCCACCACCCCTCCCCTCCTCCGCCACGACCACCAACACGACAAAGATGACCAACGCAACCCCCAGGACAACAACAGCAACGACATCGACAACGACGTCGTCGCCTCCTAGCTCCTCCCCACCAACCCCAACAACAATAACAACCCCAGCAGCAACAACGCCACCAACAACAGCAGCAGCAAGGGTAGCTCCGACGCCCTCCTCTTCGCGGACGCCGCCGACCCATACGCCGACGTTGACTACGCCTTCCATGTCCCCGACGCCTCCCCCTACGACTTTGACTTGGCCAAGGCCAAGCCTCCTCCCTCCTCCTTCTACGCCCCCACCCTCAGCCACAGCGCGAGTTACTCATCACCCCCACCTTCCTGTTGCTTCTCACGATCTGTCGATCCCGTTGCGGATGCGCGAGATCTGGTTCTTCTTCGTCTCGAGCTCTTCTCCACCTCCCTTGATTTCGCAAATTGGAGTTCCAATCCTTGGTCTTTAGGCAAACTAAGTAGGCCCGTTTGTTTTTGTGATTCAGTTGCGGCCGTTGTGGGACGTTTGTTTATGCGTCAAAACGACTATAACTCCTCTAGTAACAGCCGTGTCTTTATTCCGTGTCAAAGCCGCCGTCTTGTGCTGCTGCTGCGATCTTCGGACACTATAGGAAAATGCGTGTTTTGCGTCGATTTGAAACCGTCACCAATTGGCCTATAGCCATCGCCATAGTTTGTCGCCAAAAAGTACGTCGCTGCATCTGTTTGGCAACGGTGGAAATGACGTACGGATGCTATTTCTAACGATCCTAGGGCCCAGATTCTCCATAATTGCCGTCGGTTATTGATCGTCGCCACTTAGATTTAAAATCAGGTACTCGAGAAATTGTTCATAAATGTCGACGTGGGAAATATTTGTGACATTTAAGACCTGTCACCGTACAATAAAATACTGTCGTTAAATAAGCAAAGTTGTCACAAACATGGGATGACAAGAAAATTTTGGTCTTTGGCGATGGATAATAACTGCTGCCAAATCTCATATAAATTGTCTTAATAATATATTAATTGGCCAGAGTAGGGTTGGGGCATCAAAATTAGATATTAGGTGATAGTTATAAAAAGTTGTGGTAACATCATTAAATCATCGTTAGATCTAGTTTTTTTTAAAAGGATTTTTAGTGAAGGTATATATCTGCATCTATATAATAGTAAAGCATACTATAATGGAAAATTAAGTGCATATCAAATGTAATTGAGAAGGAAATTATTTATGTAGGAAGAGTTTAATTATTACAAAAGATATGCATAATAGATACACTATGTTGGGTACCTATGTTGTCATTATCTAGTCCACTCTTATCATCGTCATCTTATCAAGGAGGCTCGTGAAATGTCGAATGTTCTGGTTTAGATCCTCAGAAGAATGTCATCAGTGTTATGACTCGATTCCCGAATCCTTACAGGATTTGAGATCGACTCGTCTCGACTAATCCTAAGATTCAGTCGTCCAATGAGAAATAATCGAAAAGTAGGAAAATAAATCACATTCACTATACAATGTGATTAACAGTAAAGGCGTACAAGTAGTCAAAGAAAGTAAAAATTTTTAGTTCAGTACATACCACCACAACAATAGGAAAATATAACAGAAGCAACAGTAACCGGAACAATAAACAAAAGTCTGAAACTCATTATAATAGACAAGAGAGTACAACAACAATACGGAAAATTACAATTAGGCTTAACTGTGTCCAACACCTTCCGTAGCCGGTAGCTCAACTCCTGTACCTGAATAAGGTTATGTAAAAATAGAGTCAGCAAACGATAAGTACAGTGGTAATCAAACTATCTAAAGCAGTAAAATCAGTAAGTATATTTATCTTTTCAAGTTATTTTGTTTTATAGGGTTTACTTTTAGATTTCTTTCTTGATCTTGCAGTTAATCGTGGGAATGATCTTGATTGCAGTTTTTCCGAAGAGTATAAGGTACACGTGGTGCTCTCCTAGTCAGGAGAGTCCCCCATGGTAATCCTACACCGAGTAAACCACCCCGAGGTCACTGACAGATGTAGTGGTGACTACGGCACGCGCGATAAGCGTCCGGGTAGCTACCCCACACTAGCACGCGGTCAGTCATTTTCACTAGCGGGTATGCCCAAAGTACAGCACGGAACAGTATAGGCCCTAGCCCTCTCAGAAATAGGGGTCTAGCCCCTCAGAACCAAATAATGGTCTCGTCCCTTCACAGTTCACGCACCCTCGTCTGACTACCCCAGTTTGCCTAGAGGGTCTAACAAGTCGGTGTACGGTGGCTAGCTGAACCCCGGATCCCGTGAGGTGGCTAGCTCTCTCCCTACACTAGTTGCTCGCCTCGGTACCAAGTATACAATGGCTAACAGAAGTCGGTATACAATGGTCAATCCTAGCCTCAGGTTCCAACCTAAGGGTGGCTAGCTCCGCTATATACTAAAAGGGGACAGTCGCTCTCCTTTGTATCACATACTCAAGGGCCAGCACACTTTCCATCCACATTCCAAGCTTTTCCATCTATCCACAGGAGCTCTACTCCTAACTTTCCGTAGGATTCATGCTTATGTTCACCATATTATTCCAATCCAGGTTTCATCATTCACAATTCGGTTCTCGTTTATACACATGCAGCTTATATTTTCATAATTTAACATATGCAATAAGTGATATCACAGGTAACTATTTAATTATCTCAGGCAGCTCATATTCTAACAGGCAGCACTTATTCATTAACAGGCAGTTGATAACAATTTAGCTCATTCATTTTTAAATACTATTTCAATTATGCAAACAATCAATTCAACCATTTCTCGTCCTACGGTTCATGCCACATCCTAGGTTTCCAGTTGTCTAATTTTCATAGATGCATTCATATTTTATAAGTCTAACAAGAGTGAACCACTCGACCAGACAATTCAGGAGTACTGGAGGCTTGAACTGCAGGCCCACGAGCCTCTGCAAGCTCCAGACAGGCAACAAGTCAAAGCCATATACCAAGGAACACATCGCAACGAAAGGTTCAGAATAGTATATAAAGGTTTCTAATAAGTAGAGGAACTCACAAGGAAACCACAGATATTTCGTTTGCGTAGAACGGACCCTAAACGGGTCAAAAACGCGTCTGCAGACCCAAATCAAATGTCTGGAAACAAGTCTAGACGTCTTAAAAGTCACAGAGACTCACCTCAAGCTCTTGCAACGACCTCAGACGTCCAGGACACCCCCGCATCTATCTGAGAACCGTTCTAGACGTCTGACCAGTCCTCCGGTCGTCTAGGAACATCTCCTGTCGTCTAGTAAGCTGTCCAGACGTTCGAAAGTGTGTGGAAGGGAGTTCCGCGCACCTTCCCAAAGCTACTTCAGCGCACGACAAAGCAGCAAACCACTTCAGGCTAAACCGAATCAACGGTGGTGCCTGCATGGCCGTAACCGCGAAGAGAACGTACCTTAGCGATACACTTGCTTTCAGACGTCTGGGGTCAACGCCAGATGTCCAACCAGTTGCCCAGAAGACACTCCAGTCGTCTGATACTAGAAAAATTTTAGTATCAAACCGTGCTCCTGCGCTTCTCACCGCACTCTGCCGTGGCTCCTTCTGCTTCGCTGCAGCCCCAACTGCTGTAAAAGGTCGGGGACGACGCCCCAAAGTCCTCCTCCTCCCGCACACGCCATGGTGGCCGTGCGAGCCTCCGACGAGCTTCCACGAAGCTCACGACCTCAGCACTCTCCTCCTCCTCACGCCCGTTCCTCCTCGCTCTTGCTCTCTCTCTCTCTTGCTCGCATTTGCTCACGGTAGTGAAGCGGACGATGTGGTGGTAGTGGTGGAGTGGAGAGGAGAGGAAGGGGAGTCTCTTATATAGAGCTGGGGGGTTAGCATTCGGAGGGGAAAAGGAGGGAAAGAGAGGAAGAGTATGCGTGCTGCCCGCACGCAGACCCGCAGGGTGCGTACAGAATTTTCAATTTCCAGACGTCCGAGAAGGAGTCCAGACATCTGACTAGACGTCTGACTGACACTCCAGACGTCTTAAAAGGCTCAAAGAAGGACGGGTCTTTACATCATAACAAACTTAATGGAAGTTTCCTCCCCAAAACTTGAACGAGCTAAGGTGTGGAAAAAGGAAAATAAAACGCATAACAAACTTAAAGAGGACTGAAGTCGGTCTGGAAAGACGTACCCTCGAAAAGCTCCAAGTACCACTCTCGCATTGTCGCCTCAGGCTCCCAGGTAGCCACCTCGTACTGCTAGCTTCTCCACAAAACCTTCACTAGGGGTACCTGCTTCCGTCTCAGACTCCGGGCAACTCTGTTGAGTATCTGCACTGGTCTCTCGGGGTAGGTCAGGTCGTCACCCACCTCAACACTCTCGTGGCTCAGAATGTGACTGAGATCGGCGACGTACTTCATGAGGTTGGACAAGTGGAACACGTCGTGCACACCAGAAAGTTAGGAAGGAAGGGAAAGTCGATAAGCAACAGGTCTTACCCACTCCAGGACCTTAAAGGGCCCCACAAACCTCGGCGCAAGCTTCCTCTTCGCCCTAAAACGCTGCAGGTCCTTCATGGGCGAAACACGGAGAAAGCCGTTATCCCCAACCTCCCTGCTTTTCTAATCAGCATAACTCTTCTGCCTGCTCCTGAAGGTGCGGAGTCGTCTTTCTATCTGATATATCACCTCTTGACTCTGTCGGATCAGCCTGGAGCCAACCTCCCACTTGGTCCCCACCTCAACCCAACTCAAGGGCGCAGTACACCTCTGTACGTACAGAGCCTCGTAAGGTGCCATGCCGATGCTCGAGTGATAACTGTTATTATATGCAAACTCTGTCAGGGGTAAGTGCTCCTCCCAAAAGCCTCTCCAGTCTATTACACAGGTGCGTAAAAGGTCCTAAATTGTCTGTATAGTGCACTCTGACTATCCGTCAATCTATGGGTGGTATGTGGTACAGAACCTCAACTGTATCCCCAAAGCCGAGTGAAACTCAGCCCAAAACTGTGAAGTGAAATAGGTATCCCTGTCGGATACAATCTCACGCGAAACTCCGTGCAAGGGTACCACATCGTGAATGTATCTCCCCGCCAACTGTGCTGGTTCCAAGGTGACTCGGATCGACCGAAATTACGCCGTCTTCTTCAACCTATCCACTATCACCCAGACTGCGTCGTGTCATCGCTGGGTAACAGGTAGACCCACCACCAAGTCCATGGTGATACTCTCTCACTTCCACTCTGGCACAGGAAGTGGCTGCAACGGCCCTGAGAGCTCTCTCAACAACTCCTCGTCCCTTGGAACGTACAAGCGCCCCCTCATGCGTTGCACCTCGCCTATAAAAGAAAAGTCTCATGGGTCCCCTAACAGCACTCTGTCTCGCAACGCCTGTAAGTACGAATCTGTCATCTGTCCTACGACGATGAGGTCTATCAGCTCTAGTCGCATCTGTCGTGTCACCGTCACTGCCCCACAATACCCCTGTAACTCTCGGGGTCAACAACTGCCCAACTCCTCCATAGGTCTCCAACTCTGTGCTTGTAGACTGGCCAAGTGGGCGAGCGCCTTCCAGCTCAAGACATCAGCCACCACGTTGGCCTTCCCCAGATTGTAGGAGATGCTGCAGTCATAGTCCTTCAGGAGCTCTAACCAACGTCTCTGTCTCATGTTAAGCTCCTTCTAATCAAACAAGTACCTAAGGCTCTTATGATCTGTGAAAATCTCAAAGGTCTCACCGTAAAGGTAGTGCCTCCAAATCTTCAGCGCGAAGACAACAGCTGCCAGCTCTAATTCATAGGCAGGGTAGTTATGCTCAGAGGCTTCAGTTGCCGCGAAGCGTAAGCGACAACGTGACCCCGCTGCATGAGCACACCCCCTAACCCCTGCAACGAAGCATCAGTGTAGATCACAAAATCGCCATTGCTATTCGAGATGGTAAGCACAAGAGTCGAAGTCAATCTCTCCTTCAACTCCTGAAAGCATGCCTCACAAGTATCTGTCCACGTAAAGGGCATGTTCTTCCGAGTCAACTGAGTCATAAGACGCGCAATCTACGAGAATCCCCTGATAAACCGCCGATAGTAACCTGCTAGTCCCAAAAAGCTGCGTATCTTTGTCACTGTACGTGGCCTCTCCCACCTGAGTACGGCCTCCACTTTCGCTGGATCCATAGCCAAACCATCCCCTTAGATCACGTGGCCCAAGAAAGTTACCTGCCTCAACCAAAACTCGCACTTGCTGTACTTGGCATACAGCTTGCATCGTCTTAAAGTGTCCAGAAACATCCGCAGATGCTGTCCATGCTGTGCCTGATCCCACGAGTAAACGAGCACGTCATTGATGAATACCACCACAAACTGATCTAGATACAGTCTGAAAACCTGGTTCATCAAATCCATAAAAGCGGCGGGGGAGTTGGTCAGCCCAAATGGCATGACCAAAAACTCGTAATGTCTGTACCGGATGCGGAAAGCTTACTCTTAAATCCTATTGGCCTTTTTTTTTGCTTACTCTTAGAACAAATTATTAGTATTAAATAGGAATATAATAATTTCAACTAATCGATATAAACAAATAATTGTTTACCCCTATAGTAGGAGTACTCCAATGCTCACATGACTCCTTCCAAATGTCGGGCATAACGATTGGAGGCACATTCCTTAATGCCTCCTCAAATGGCATATTCCCAAAGTGTTGAAATATCTATATAAATTGTTAGAAATATTGTAAATGTTGTAAATTTAAATTGTTAAATATCTTACCGGAGTCTTCACCTCATTCTTCCAACCACAATGGATCTTGCCCGCATGCTTCGAAATATACATGGGCACGTTCGGATTGATCCTCCAATCAAATATCCCCTACAATTATGAAATAATTGTAGTTCTTATATATAAAAAAATTAATTAAGCTTTTGTTCATAGATAATGGAGATGCATTTACCTGCAGCTCACGAATAACTACCGCCTTCAAGTCCTTCGACACTTTCCTCCAGTCGAAGCATGAAAGGTGCACTATCAACTTTGTAATCGTTGCCAGTCGACTAATGAACTTTTGGTAATTCTTTACTTCCCCCAATGGATTATTCTCAACTGAGATCCTAGTGCCTATTGGTAATCTATCGAGGTCCAAATTCCGAGTAAGATCCCTTATTTTCTTACCTGAAAACAATTTATATTATATTATCATTAAATAAATTACAAGTTAATTAAATTACAAATTCAAGAAATGTAAATTTAAAATAAAAGATGAATGAATTATTTACTAGCACTAGTGCCTACCTCCCTTGTAGCTGGCACCTCCCCCTGTACCTCCTACACTACCTCCTCTTCCTGTACATCCTCCTCCCCCTGTACCTCCTACACTACCTCCTCGTCCTGTACATCCTCCTCCACCTGTACCTCCTCCCCCTGTACGTGCTCCCCACCAACCTCCTCATCGTACTCTTCATCGTCAGGCTCTTGAACAAGGTAAGTGGTAGATGGAACATGAGTAGTAATTGGGGCCTTAACCTTCCCCTAGAGGTGACGCCCCTGAAAAAGAGTATGCGGTGGTATGAACTAAGATCTAGGAGGAGGCATCCTATGTAAGGGCTGAGAAACAAGAGGAAGCTGCAAGACTGGAGGTTGAGTCTGGGCCTCCTCCTTCCTGATCGCTGCCTGTTGACTCTTCCCAGAGGCCTTTATTTTAAACATCATCTGCACATGAAATTACCATTAATTAGTGATAAATAAAAAAAAAATTCATAAAATTTTCGGTAAAGTTTCCTCTATATTATTGATTTTTTCCTAAATCCTATTTAGAAGAAAATATATACAAGAACAGAATTATAAACACATAATATAGAAATAAAATTTGGGGGCACACCTCCCATTCAATCTCACATGTAATATTAACGTAATGCAATAACTTCTTAAATATTTTGGTTAGTTTTCGTTTGCAAGAGTTTGATTCTTTTTCATTTAAAAGAGTTTGATTCATTTTCGTTTAAAAGAGTTTGGTTTGTTTTCATTGATGGATAGTCTCCCATGTCCTTATCTTTTTGATCAACACCTAGATTTGTCCTTTAAGCTACCAAACCCTTATCATTTATATAGCATAGTCTCCATATACACACATTTGCCATCTAAAATTAATTTTAAACCATCAATGTTGTATGAAGCTTATTTAAGCGATAGGTGAGTCGTTTGGATCATGAGCCAACTGAATCTCAGCAAGCCAAGCTTGAGGGTTCATTCAGCTCATGAGTTGAGTCATTTGGCTCATGTGCCAAGTTGAGCTTAAATGAGTTCTTTGGGTTACAAGCCAATTTGAGCTCAACAAGTCAAGCATGCATGAGGGCTCATTAAAGTGATAAATGAGCTCACGTGGCTTATAGGTCAACTCAAGCTTAAATGAGCCTCTATGACACGTCGCTTTCACTGTATTGGTCCCTTCTTCCGTTTGAGTCTGGGTATGGATTGCCTTTTTCTTTTTGGACATTGCAGGGGGCTTATGCTTATTTATAGGAGTAAACTCTCTCTACTTGCGATGTAAAACTAACCAAGGGGCAAATCTTTCTTGAAAAAATTTGGGTTTGTATTTTGTTGTGCCTGTGAAAAATTGGGATGCACTAGGAAATAATGAATTAATACTGAAATAAAAGCTTCTTCAAATGAACATTATACTTTATATGTCGTTATCAAATGCTCCGACTACTTCATGTCCTTCTTCTTGAATTTCTTAATAAGCTTCATATTCAAAATCAAGATCAATATCCTTTTTTGCATCAAGTATTCACACGGCACAGTTCTGATAGGTATATCCCATCCATTCCTGCTATTATTGGACATGTAAAATACTTGTGACACTTGACACGCTAAGGTGAATGGTTTTGCTACCTGAAGAACACGGTGGTTCATATTTAAACTTAAGAAATTGTGTTTAACCTCTTTCTTGAAATCAATGCCATTCTTAAAACATCGAACCAATCACACTTGAACAAGATCACCCTATGATCGTATCTGAAGCTCATCTCCACAATTTCAATGATTTGACTATAGTAGCCATCACAACCAATCGTCGGATCACAACTGATAACGACACCAGCATTTTGCGTTGTCTTCTTATCATCAATTGATCTTATCCTGAATCAAAGGCCATTTATTATAAATCCTAAATGATAATGTTCGTAACTCAATGGGATCTCAGCAATAACATCAAAATCTTCGACCCACCTAGGATCGTTGTTTTCTTTCATCTATTTTACCCACCTAGGATTGTAAAATTTTTCCAATAAGGGAGTTCCATGAAGAAGTTGCTCTTCTTTTCACAACCTGAATCCTTCAAAGCCATAAGGTCCTTAAATGTTCGACCTAAAATTTCGGGACTAGGAGGGGGTGAGATTTGCATGATACGAAAGCAAATGAGGAACTGTAAAGCAATCACACAAAGGAGAAATCTCACAAAAACACAAGGGCTTTTTAGGTGGAAACCCAAACCCGGGTAAAAGCAACTACCGAAACCTCTCGGTTTAGGGTTTCCTGATCAACTGAGTCGATCAAATCCGCTGACGACTACTTAACCGAGGGTAGTTCAACCTGTTACAACCAGGCCACTTTGAACCAAGGGTAGCATACCTCAAACCCCTCGTCTTTGTGAGGAGTATTTTGTCTCGCAATGAAAATGGGAATTCGCAAAGCAAATACCCAATCAAAAATTAAATTCAAATTACAAATATCGTATAGATCTCAACAAGTAGAAATGTAGTATGCTCCTACAGGTTTAAGATAGTTCTCTAAATCGGAGGTGCATCAACTAGCAACGCGATGTGCGGGTTGATGCTCTCGAATATAGAGTGCGTAGACGGGAGAGTAGGTGCACAGCTAAGACAGTGCTCTTTAATGTCTATTGGAATGCTTTTAGAGCAATGGCTTTTCTTTTAGTTGATCTTTTCTTTCCTTGGACACAAATGCAAGTGGAAGTAGTTTCTCTAGTGTATTTGTCTTAGAAAGGGTCCTCTCCTATTTATAGAGGTCCTAAGAAGTATTTGGAAAGCTTAGGAAGCCTCTCGTAGCCATTAGGAACAAGGCTCAAGAGATTGAGCCAAAATCTTAACGAAATAAGGGTCATTATGATTTTGACAGAGTTATCCCATGTCTAATTTTCGGGTCATACATCTAATTAGACGTCTAATGTCATGTTGGACGTCTGCTCCAAAGTGTAGGAGTCCCTGATCTTTTTGTATAGAAACAGGTATCTAGGTGGCCATCCGATGTGCTATAATAAGATGTATGGCACTAAAATTGGACGTCTAATAATAGGATGATTTGTTCCTATTTTGACCAGATCTAAACATGGTTATAGTGATTATAAAGGTCAAACAACAAACTGGACATTTGGCATAAGGTTTGGATGTCTGGAAAGAGGATTCTCTGTGGGAATAGATTTCCCGAGAAGCTAACGGCTATAATCATCTGACAAAAGTATATTTGGGTCAGAATTAGCCTAATGTCTCTTTATTAGATGTCTAGGAGGCTCTACAAACGTCAGGAAATATTATTAATATAATCATAAGATAATCCTCGAAGACTTCTCCTGATAGACCAACAATCCTCTAATTGAACGTCTGTCAAAGTCATCAGATGTCTTCTAAGACGGCTGGACCTAAGACAGGACGTCTAACTGGAAAGGCACAGGTTGTGAATTTGAAGCCTAGATAGTTGGACGTTTAGGTCAAATATCAGACGACTTAAATGTTATTATCAGACATCTGATAATCATGTTAAACGTATGATTGGACTGTTTGATTTGCATTTTGGTTTTTTCTTTCTATTCTAAGGTTTGCCTAAGTGTCTTAGTGATGTGTAAGTGTTCCTAGGACTAAAGTATGGTACTTTTGGGCTCTTTATATGAATCTAAGGAAAAATAAAGAGCAAAGTAGAAAAAGACAATTAGAAAAATACATATAACAAAGAAGATATCTATCATATTCTTCTTCACGCTTTCGCTCCACTGGAAGTTCTCATCTCCACTTCTCCATCAAGCTCCTCCAATCCACCATTAATACAAGCTTAAGCTTCTTCACACTTGAGTCCATTTGCGTTATTCCTGAAAACGTAAGCTCAAGTGGAAATGTTAAATATCAAGTGTTTTGTTATCATCAAAATTGATGATCGTGGTGCCCTTGCACCAACACGACCTAATCGAATGTTACCAAGTTTTTGTAACTTCTACATTACTTCAAATCTTGACAACCTGATGGAATCTATTCTCAACATATTTCTTAGATTCCTGCTAGAATACCGATAGGTTTTACCACCAAATCTTTCCTTGAACTGTGATGTCTGCCAACTATGCTCAATAGGAAGAAATCTGCGATGTCCTAAGTAACAAAATTTGTTACTTTCCGGAAGACGCAAATAATGCATATCTTCCATGCAAATTGAACATGCTAACTTTCCTTTCGTACTTCATCTTGACAACTTTACATATGTTGGGAAGTCATTTCTGGTCCATAACAGTGCTGTGTACATCTTGAAAAATTCTTCCTTATGTGCATCGTAAGTTTGAACGCCGTCCTGCCACAATTGTTTCAGTTCATCTATCAACGAATGTAAATACACGTCAATCGCATTTCTCAGTTGCTTAGGACCTGGGATGAGAAGTGTCATCATCATAAATGAGGATTGCATATAAAGCCAAGAAGCTAAGTTATAAGTGACCAACAAGAATGACCAAATGGAATACAAGGGATACATGTTCTTAAAAGGATTAAATCCGTCGCTTACAAGTCCCAACCGAACATTACACGAATCCCCAGCGAAGGAAAAATGTGTGCTATCAATTTTTTCCACTCTTCAAAATCTCCTAAATGGCGAATACGACCATCCTGTGACTTGTTGTTTGCAGTCATGTCATCCACCTTGTTGTTTTACTCGACATAAATAGTCATTGGAGCCTTGGAATCAATGGAAGTATCGAAGAAGCTTTCTTCCTTGTTTTTTATCCCCTCTATATCTTTCCTCACCACTGCCCGAGCAGGAACTCAGCCCTGCGTACTCTTTTCTGTGTAAGACAATCATTCGGACATACATGAATCTTCTCACAATTCAAACCCAGCCCTCGAATCTGCTTCTTCACTTCATATCATGACTCAGGAAAACCACCAGTAGTATTCAACATCTCCCGAATGAAATCAAATACTTTTGACATTAATTTCGTCGTTGCTCTATTCGTAACTTTCATCTAAAATAACTTCAACAAGAACGATAACCGGGTCATGGAACTAATTCCAGGTGCAATTGGTTCTTCTACAGCTTTCATTTGCTTCATAAAATTGATTACAGCCTCTAAATGTTTCTTTCCTGTTTCCAATCTCAACGTCACATGCTCTCATCTCATTAAGCATCTCATCAATTTGATTCCCATGATATCATCATCGGATCCATCAACTACTATTGCATTCCTTGTGACCTCCTTAGTCAGTTCCTCTCAGTACATTGTCCTCTTTGTGTAATGCAACTACCAACTATTGCAGATCATGTGCTCAAACACGGTGTTTCTATCCTAAATGAATCCATTCAAACACTTCCTACACAGACAAAATATCTTCTCCACAAGTTCTCCTCGTCTATAGTGTTTCCTATCATCATGGAAAGCCCAATCTAAAAATGAAAGGACTCCATTCTTATATTGAGTGTAATTCAAGGTTCTCAAACCAATCCACGACTTGTCCATTGTAACCTACAGTTTATAATAAGCCACGATCAATTTAGAAACAAATGTAGGGATGATGTATGCTAATTTTAATGAAGGTTTTCATTTAATAGTCCATCCTTGAAGATTTAATCACAATACTACTTGTTATATGTAAATAGTGTCTAGAGAAATTTCGCCAACATCTTCTCACACTTTCCAGTATACCCCCAAAGACTAACCGTAATTACATTCCTAGTAAGTCCTATTTAAGAGTGCTTTAGGAACGTAGATAAAATAAGTTGGTATACTGGAAAAGATTGAAAAGGTGCTACCGAAATTCCTCCAGACATTGGTTCAATGTAACAAGTAACTCTATGTTATGATCAAATCCTCAAGGACCTTTTTAAGCCTAAGTTCTTCACTGAACTAAAGATGATTGACACTTATGGCATGCTATAAAGAAAAAAAATTGTGCAGGTAAGTGAGGCATACACACACCCTGCATTATCCGTATAACATGATTATAAGTCTCGACAGACGAGTATACTGACACAATTTGACTCTAAAAACTTTTTCTTTAGGGGTTAGAATATCTACTATTTGACCTCATGTGCATCTAAATTTGTCTAAGTATGTGTATCTACCAATTATAATACATTAGTGCATCACAATTTAACTCTTCATTGTTGAACTTTAAGAAAATTTTGGCGTAGTTTTCCCTTAATTTTTTATTTTTTTCCATAAACATGCACTTCAAAATAACATAACACACTTGCACAAATTAAATTGGGCACATCCCACATTAAAAACATAATAAACAAATTGCATACATGTATAAGAACATACGTAAGCACACCTCACAACTGATAAATTTTTAAATTGATAGACAAAAGAAGGAAAAGTGAGTACACCCCCACCATCAATTCACCAAAACATAAATTTATGTGGGCACGCCCTACATCTAATATGATCCCAAAATATCACAAATTTAAATTATACCTCTAAAGTCTCCGAATGTAACTATCATGAATAATCTATTTTTTCAAAAATACAAACTAATTTAAATAAGTAACTACTACATTATTAATAACTTCATCAATTAATTTAATACAAAGAAACGAAAAGGAGAAAGCAAATAATTTACTAAAAATTCCAATTCAACGATTATAGTATTATATCAAAGCTTTCCAACAACATTTGTCAACCTCCATATGTTTGTCGAGCCCAACGTAGGGAGAACTATTGATTCGTTTTAGGATGGAAGGGTGCAGAGAAGAGCACGGAAAGGATGGAACGATTGAAAAGAAAAGATAATCAAGTAGCAGGAAGTGTTTAGATTCTCAAAAGATAAAAAGAAAGACATTTTTTAGTTATTGCGATGAAATTTAGCGTTTTTCAGTCCTTATCACCGGCTTAATATATTTGTACACCAAAGTATAAACAATTAAAGGGGAAATTTTTACGGGAGAATTTGTGTAAATATCAAAGTAAAATGTAATTTCAAAAGTCAGAACATGATTTGAGTCTTTCAATTACAAATTTCCCCGATCATAATTTGCCATCATTATTTGAATTTTCATCTTCAATGGATTAGACAGGAATGGAAAATCCATCGAGATATGGATCAGATCAGATTGGACTCCTCGTTCAACCTATCCATTTTGCAATGCATACACTGAAACTTCAAATTGTTACTTTGGTTTATGGTGATCCTAACTCTGATTGCTTCGATGTTAAATTTTCCCTTACACGTACGATCATTGCTTTGTTATAAAACCACTGGGATCATTATTAAGTATAATTGAAACATACTCGTTTTTTTCTCTTTCTCATACGGATAGAAACTTAAGAATTTCTTTCTCAACTCTTATGATACAACCCCTTGCAGAATTGCATCATCAAGGGAAAAAAAAAAAAAACAAGCAAACAAACTTTGGTGTCTGTGTAATACTCATTGTGAACATAAAAAAAGCAAAAGCAAGCCTACATTTCAAATAGGCAAGAAGGTCTGATCCAGTTGAAAACGGTACGAGTTCAATGAGATCGGATTAGATATCTAGCTGGGTTGGATTTGGACCAGAGAAAAGAATGAAAAAAAATAGGAAAACCATTATGATAACGATGGAATGAATCATGAATTCAGCCAAATCCCATTCCAATCAACATTCGATTCAAAGAGCTTCCAACATCAAACGAAGCCACAAGCAGTTGCACTACATGTAGAAATCAGAACCACCTCCACTTTGCCACCGACTTCCCTCCATTTGAACTCCCCAAGCATCAAGGGAGTTCTTTCTATCCCTACAATCCTCCACACAAGATGGGCCCCAAATCGGAGTAGACCATCCGTGGCATCCGAAATCGTCCGACAAAGAAAATCCTTAGAAGCTACGTTAGAAAACAAGTAAGAATAAACACGCAGAATGAAGGATAAGCCACAACAGACATATCGAAGACTCAAAGCCTTTACTTCAACTTGTGTGTTGAGCGGGGGCATGAAGAGGGGCTTGTCTAAATGCGAGTAGAGTTATTTAATTAGGTGATATTAACGTTAAAATGAATATAATGGAAGTGATTTCCTACAAACAAATACACACTAGTTTATCAAAATTTTATTATTATGAGTTAAATCAGATTTTAAGATAGTTACTTTTAAGCAAAGGTCAAACTTAAGGAGGTGGGTTTTGGAATTAACCAGTTTCTATGCACTTCCTAAAATTGCATTAATTCCTTTTGCTTATTATATTTTTGGATTTTTCTTTTTTTTCAATTTTTCTTTTTTGAATATTCTTATTCTTGAGGTACACCCTTAACAAATAGTTCTTGGCTATACACCAAAATAATCAGAAATAGTCTCTCCACACGTGAGACCATACACCTACAAGTCAAGAATTCTCTTTTCTATTTTATACTTTTTTTTGTTTCTCTTAATCAACAAAATAAAAGATAATATAAAAGAAAAGAAAATGTAGAATTGAAATGAGAAAAAAAAAATGAATGGAAATCTTTTATATATATATATATATATATAAGAAATGAGTGAAATAAGAATGTAGTATCAGGCTAGGTTAACCGTCATTCAGAAAGATACGATTAACCTAGATATGTGCCACATGCGGGTGTGGAGCAGACATATGAGAGTGTGTATGGAAAGCTTTGATGTGCACGAATAACGATGATATATGCGTAACTGGTGCGAATATACCCGCAATGGAATGTGTGGAAATGGAATGAGTGCACGGTATCATGAGTGAGAATGTATATGTGAATGTGTGTATGAGGAAGTGTGTGATATAGATATGTGTATATGTGTGTGTATGTATGTATGTGTGTGTATATATATATAGGTAATATGTGTGTGTGTGTGTGTGTACGTCTATATAGGTGTGTGTGTGTGCTAGTGTGTATGTGTGTGTATTTATGTGTGCATGAGTGCACTGGAAAGAGAGGGCATGTCAGTGGCTGTGTGAGGTTGAGGGAGCGCAGATGCGTGCGGCTCGCATAAGGGCGCAGATGAGTGTGGGATTGGCCACAGGAGGTGAGGTGCGAGGAGAGAGAGCACGCGGTGACCAGCAAAATGAGGAATGACCGGTCACCCACTGTAGTGATGAGAGATCGCGTGAACAATGCGAGGGGCAAAGTGCACCGGCTCACGTGATATTCCACTGACTGTGTTTCTCAGTTAGCCGATGGATGGGGAGAGAGAATGCGCGAGGGTGAGAGAGTGGGAGCGGATGGAAACCGGCTGACCCGCGTGAAGGGCTGCGTGCGGTCGTCTCCCCACCAGATAAATGAGGAGCTACAGGTCACGAGTGGAAAAAAATGCCTAGCAATGAACGCTACAGTGGCCGAGAAACAAAGTAGCTTGCGAGCTTTCTCTAATGGCGAAACGAATCCGAGAAAATGAAAGCAAAAAAACAAAAAAAAAACAAAAAGGAAGAGACACAACACGTCTACCTGCTCTCAATGAGCTAGACGATGGTGCACCCTCACCGTAATGGTTGCAACCACAAGAGTGGGGGGCTCCTCTATTCTCAGTGTGCCCTATCAACTTGTGATACGATACTGAGAGTAGAGGAGGGGAAGAGAGGGAGAGAGGAGAGCAGGAAGATGTGTGTGTGTTGTGGCCGGTTCCTATGAGGTATCTGCTGCTGTGTTTGTGGGAGGAATGGAGGGAGTGCTGGTGGGTGGTTTTTGGAGAGCGCAGAGTCGAATTTGCACAAAGGAGTGGGGTGGGTGATTATATAGGTGAGGGAATGAGGATGGTGAGTGAGGATGAGCCGTTAGGAGAGATTTTTTTAGTGGGGATATTTTGAGTAAATTATGGGTAGGCACTTAGGTTATCATGGAATTAATGTGGGTGGTGTTAGGTGGTATTAGGTGGTAGAAATGTGGTAGAATTGAAATGGGAATGAGATGGAAATGGGGGGGATAAAATGAATGAAATGGAGTCACAGTCTCTATCTCTATCTTTCTCTCCATAAAATGCACAAATGCAAATATTTACATAATACATGCATAACTACCTAATCTAAATGTGGAAATAGCATAAGATGACTTATTTATAGCCGTGTATTGCTGCGCAATCAGGGCTCACGCTCATCCAACAAGCCGCACATAATCACCCTTCGACCACTTTGCTAAACACGCAGAAGTCCGACGACGGAGCTTTATCAAATGAGCAAACGAGCCATAAAATTTCCTCCCCATGACTATTAAGTCCCTTAAGCACGATGAAAGAAGACGAGAGGCCGTGAAATGAGACCCACCACATGCCTCTATTTATAGCCCCACCACACAAGCTCCCAAGGGCAATGGCATCTTTCTACCCCCCTGCGGTTCGCGAGTACCCAAGGAGCCAAATACCCCGAGATACAGCACTGATTCCGCGATAGCATGGCTACGCTAATAAAATTTTCGATCAAGGATCCCACGCGTTATTGCATGTTGGACATTCAGATTGACATTACAGAAATACTTTCACGCCTTTCTAAACAGCACGATGCTTCGGGTCATAACCTCTCACAGCAACAACGGTTAATGCCCACCTCAGCATCTCAATTTGGCGAAATGCCGCTCATACGTCCCATGCCCAACTACCGCCACCTCTTAAGGCCGGCACTGGCTCAGACACCCCACGCCTAAGTAATGTCACCTCCTAAGGCTGGCACGAGCTCAGGATTATACGCCCCACGTCCAATAAACGCCACCTCCAAAGGCCGGCATGAGCTCAGGATTATATACCCATGCCCAAGAAATGCCGCCTCCTAAGGCCAGCTTGAGCTAGGGCTCATTAGCCCCAAATTTAACATGTGTTGCCTCGTAAGGCCAGCACGAACTCAGGCTTGTGCGCCCAATGTTCAGCCTCGACACATGCCACCTCCTAAAGCCGGCGTGACCTCGAGCTAATACGCCTCATGCTTAAGCAACGCTGCCTCCTAAGGCCAACGCGAGCTCGGGCTCGTACGCCTCTAACTAGGGGCCTCTTCCAGACGATTGGAAACAGGTGAAAGTCACCCAACTCCTCCATCATAAATGTTCTCCCCGCTATAGCATAGTCGAAAGAACAACTTAGGGCATCATCTATCACGGAGTTTTGGCCACTCTTACTACTCTCTGAGCAGTTCACACTAGCTAGAGAGTGGGTATATGATGAGAGGCAAAAATTACCCTCGAATCCAAAACTCCGCACACGACCCGACGAAGGATCCAACTACCTAACTACAAGATAAACAGGCGGAACCAGCACCACTTGTTCAGCCTAAGACTAGTTGGATCCCAACCGGAACCTGCCCAACCTTTCAAAAAATTCAACGCAGCTAGGGCAGAAGATACGATACGATAGAGCTGACCACCTATACCCTAATAGCAGAAAGTAGTCTGACAAAAGAGGTACTAGAGGCCAT
Source organism: Thalassia testudinum (assembly GCA_037157565.1). Classification (NCBI taxonomy): domain Eukaryota; kingdom Viridiplantae; phylum Streptophyta; class Magnoliopsida; order Alismatales; family Hydrocharitaceae; genus Thalassia; species Thalassia testudinum. Next base: position 62,503,097 of record JAZHRO010000040.1, read on the forward strand.
CAAATGAGCCCCCCCCCCCCCCCCAATGATATAAATAGAGGGAAAGACCCCCGGTGAAAGGCCCCTCCCAAAGAGGAAGGGCATATCTTGTTATTCCAAAAATTATAGTGCATAATTAGGAGCACCATTCTTTCCTCAGATGTACACCTCTTGCGGTGGAATTGGGTCACCAAATCTCTGATTTCCTTTGTGCTTGTTGATTGTCGATCTTCCCTCCTATGCCACGGATGATAGTGGCTAAGTAATACCCCCAACCCGTATAAATCTTTTGGTGTCCTTCCGAGATCTATCAGCCATTAATTTAGACATTTGTAAAAATTTAACTAATCAAATTCAACAAAAAAAAAATTCATAAAAAATTTTTTTTGGGAATGCTGTAGGAGAAAGGGGAAGGGGGGCTGTAGGAGGAGGGGGGTGTAGGTGGCGAGCTGGGAAGAGGGGGCAGTGGGGTGGCAACTGGGAGGAGGGGGCAGGAAGGTAGAGAGGGGGGTGTAGGTGGCACGCAGGTTGGAGGGGGAGGTGGAGGAGAGGCTGGAGGGCTGGAGGTGGAGGTGGAGGAGGGGGATGTGGAGGAGTCCGCTACCTCGAGGAGGAGAGTAGCGAGGACGATCAGAGGCTCGGAGGTGCAATGACAAGAAGAATGTCATTGCGTAGGGTCGCGTCCAAGGAAGGGGAGATCGGCAAGGAGGATCTGGCGAGGAGATGTGGACGCGTCGGCACAAGGGGGAGGGGGAGGTTGTGGACGAGGGGGGTCACGTTCGCTGAACAAAGGGCCCCTTAATAAACGACCTTTGGCGATGATTTTCAAATAACTGTCGCCAAATGTCCTAAAAAAGTTTAACCTTCTGCGCACAATAAAAATCACATGTCATCGTCTGCGATGGTAAATTGAAAACTATCTTAAATTTGATTCGGCAATGACAACGTCGTCAAATATTTAAAATGTCACCCTCCCATGCTGAGTAGGGAAACAAAGGCATTTTAGACAATAGTTCTATAAATAGCCATCATCGATTACTATATTCGACGACGGTTGTTAAACCATCTCGAAACCCATCTTTTGTAGTAGTGGGATTCGGTAGCTTAAAGATCTAGAAGTTTTATACAGCTAAGGATATGTGGGTTTTTTTTTTCTTGGTTTACAGGTGTCGTCGTCGGAGGTGGGGCTGGTGCCGGAGGGTGGGGGGATGGAGGAGATCTCGAATGCGTGCATGACGGGTGTGCCGGTGTACTCAACGGCTGTGGCGGCGGTGGTAGCGGGGGTGGACAGGGAGGCGAGGGTGATGAGGAACAGGGAGAAGAGAAAGAATAGGAAATTCGAGAACACCTTCCGCTACGCATCCGGGAAGGCCTATGCGGAGACGAGGCCGCTCGTCAGGGGTCGGTTTGCCAAGCGAACCAAGGTAGAACCCGAGCCCAGGGTGGATGACGGCATCTATTCTACCATTGCTGCCGACACCGTCGGCTACAGCGTGCTGCCTCCGTTCTAGAACATACGTATGCACGTCCCCACCACGTGCTCTTTTTACTGGTAAGTACGTATAATCTCCGAGGAGCAAACTGGAGGCGCTTAGAAAGGAATCGCACCGACTGTCTGCTGCAGCTTGTCAAACGCCGGAATGGAGCAGAAGGGTAGTAGTAGATCTACGACTCTTTTAAGCTTTCACGGGTTGTTTTGTTGGGCGCGCTTTAATTTCGTATGTATCATTTCCGTTTTGGCTTGGGTCAGTGTTGTAATCTATGTAACATTAATTAATTACTACTGTGCTACTTCTGATGATCGTTGCCATGCTCGTTGGAGTGCAAGTATATTTAAATTACGGACTTTGCTTGGTGTACCGGTGGATTCTTTGAGGGTTACGTGATATTGCATGTAGAATTACGTAAATATCTGGAGAGAACGACAGCTTCATTACTACAGATGAGGAGGAGCTACGGAGACCATTAGGGTTAGGATATGGCAGGGATAACTAACTTAGGTTAATTTTTTTGCAATATTGAATATATGACCTTTGTTTTTGTTTACTTAAGAATATGAGTTAATTTTTATTTGTGTTTACTAAATGAAGTTTAAGAAAAAAAGTTATTCTATATTATGGCAGGAGGTGTTTGTAAATCTTGGGGATATGTTAACTTCTCAACAAATCCAAGTTAACTTATCCTATGATAATGAGATCAAGGGTGGTTAGATTATCTCATCGTGTTAACGGGAGTTATCCCTCAAAAAGTGGAGACAACCTCCTTCGTAAACCAATCGTTAAGGACAGGTAGAGAGTTGCAAAAAGAGCAATAAACAACTGCCATGAAACAAGACAAGAGATAGATAAGGCCTGATTTTTATATTTCTCTGAGATGGACATGCCACAATTTCTCATAATTTAAGAGGGTTACCCCACAAGGAAAATTGAATGTTTATGGTCCTATATTCATGCTTTGTTAAATTTTTTTCTTTTAAGATAATGATACATAGACATCAATTTATACATAACTTCCGACGTGGAATATGATATACCATGAAACATGTCATATATATGTTGATGTGATGTTAACTCATGTTCGACGTATCCTATTTCTATAAGATGATATGATAGATGTGTAATGTTAACATGTATATATCATGTTAACTCATGATACATGACACATGACATATCACATGATATGATAGATGTGTAATGTGAATGTAACATGACACGTCATTCAAATATGTCATGACACAAGCTGTATATGAAATATTATACAAAGCTGCATCTCTAAAGTATTTTTCATTTAAAAAATAAGAAAATGTATATTCTTTTTCCTTTTTTTTTTGTCAAAATTTTCAACACCCTCCTCACCCCCTTCGTCCACCTCTCCGTCCTACCTAACCTCTCCTCTTTGTGGGACCCAACCAATTTTGATGGTTGAAGCACATGTCGAGGAGTCACTTCCTCTCCCGTGGAGCATTTGGAGGGTGTTGCTGAGTCTCGGGATCCAACCGACATTGGTGTGGCTGTTGGTAGCGCTGCATGTTATGACGTACCCATTGTAGCGGTTGTGGTGGCTAGGGGAGAAGTCATTGTCAACCACGAAGAAGCTATCCCATAGCTCCGACCATGCGAAGGTTGATCACACAGAGGTCGGGGAGGAGGTCAGGGGATGTCGGGGAGGACAAGGCGAAATTCGTCCTCGAGGGGGGACATAGTGGGTTGGAGGCAGACTTGGTTTGGTCGAGGAGGGAGGGGTTTGAGGAACCGAGGTGATCAATGGCACAAAGGTGGTTGCAGGGGGAGTGGTCATCGGAGTCATCCAAGGGGAGGGGGTCGAAGGAGGGGGAGTCCTAATTATGGTAGATGACAAACTCGACGACGTCGAGGAGGGCGTTGGGAGGGGGGATTAAGGGGGTGCTTTCCTCCATGGAGGAGAGGCAATTGTTGAGGCTAGAGAGGACGACAAGCATGTCCTCTGCCACATTCTTGAAGGTGGCGAGGGACATTAATACGATTTGTTGTGTCGTGGCGATCACGTGCTCATCCTCCTTAACTACCACCATTGCTACGACCGGGGAGGGGGCGGGGGCTGGTGGCGATTACGTAGAGGTTGGAGACAGGTGCTTGGGGAGGAGGAGGATGAATGGAGGAGAACGATGAAACTAGAAAAAGGAAATTAAGGGAGAAAATATATGTATATATATGTATATATATATATATATATATATATATAAACTTCCTTCATTGAGCCTACAGAACAGGGGTGTTTGACTATAAGAAAGTAACTTTATAAGAATACATATCTACATACGAAATGTACACGAGTTATATATGCTATTTTAAATATTTTTAGGGATATATATATATATAATTCCTTTATTTTTTTTGACAACGCACCACATGATTTTCTAATGCTAACTTTTATATGGAGATAAAATAAGAGAAGAATAAGTTACAAAGGGTGTTTATTTGAAAGATGGGATAAATGTTAGTGGATGATTATTTTAAGTTAAAATGTATAAAAACATAGACATTGATATGTTTTAATTACAACATACATACTCGTGAATGTTGTCCTTATTTTACAATTGTTATTTAATATAAGAAAATAAAAAATTATACGTTGTATTATGTGGTGGACCCTACTTCAATTAAAAAAGATTATATCGATGAAAAATAATTTTACATTGCATTAATATAAAATGATTTTGCACCTGAGGTAAAATAGTTTTGACATTATTTTATATCACGGAAGAATGTTCTGAAGGCAATTTTGGTGATTTATAGTGCTGTAAAATGATTCTGTTTTTACTTTAAAGGTAGTGTTAGCTTTTTAGAATGATGGTGGATCCTATTATGTGACAATAACTTACGTTACTTTTTTTCGTGCAAATAAGTACGTGATGTGGTCTCAACTTCTGAATTTATTTTTTTTATTACCCTCATCTCCTTAAGATGTAAAATACGTTAAATTTTATATTTTTATACCTGCATCTATTTTTTAATATTATGCATATGGATGTAAATGGATTGATGTAATTTAGTAAATATATTTTAAGACCTATATCAAGTTGAAGTGGTTATATTTTAACATATATTGGTGTCAAAGTGATGTACTGAGGTAGTTTGGAAGTGATATATTTTAATAATTATTGTGCATATATATTTTGATAAACTTGTAAATGGTAGGAATAGTTTACGTCTTATGAGAGTATGCGTGTATTTCTTTGGGGTCTATATAAGACCAATGTAACAACCTATGTAACATATAACAAATGGCTGATTTCTCTATTTTTATCTGCTCACATGGTATCAGAGGTTGTGCAATGCACACCTGCTACTGACGTGATATTTTTCCTAGTGCTCCATTTGGAAGCTATTCCACCTGCTTAACGTCTTTAGCGATATTTGTTTTTCGATTTGAAACAGATTATTGTGTTGCTCAGTGCTATTTCTTTATAGTCTTTCTCCAAGTTTTTCTTTTTTGTCATCATTGAATGGCTTTGCCAATTATTACTTCTAATACCTCTATGGGTAGCTTGCTTATTCAAGGACTTCCATCATCTATTAATCATAGTGTCCCCTTTAAGCTTTCCTCTTCAAATTACATCTTGTGGAGAGTTCAATTTGAGCCTTTGCTTTGTGCATATGATCTTATTTAACTTGTCGATGGTCTTGCTTCTGCCCCTGCCTGTATGATTTTGAAGGCTGATGGTTCTGAAGTTGTTAATGACGCCTATTCATTATGGTTTCGCAAAGGTCAGCTTCTCAAAAGTTGGTTAATATCCTCTGTCACCGAGGATATTGGTCAGTAGCTAACTAATTTAACTATGTCTCGTCATATTTGGGTTTTCTTGAGAAATTCTTTGCTACCCAAACATGCTCTAGTCTTCTTCAATATAAATTTGAGTTACATTCTCTTCATAAAGGAGATCTCTACATCTCCGATTATGTCAAGAAAGTAAAACTAATTGCCACTAATCTCGCTGCCTCAAGAAAGCCTCTCGATGATGATGATTTTGTTTTATCAGCTCTTCGAGGTCATAGTTCTGAGTATGACCCCATTGTGGCCTCACTCACGACCAAAATTGAAAATGTTTCGTTTAATGAGCTTGTTGGACATTTGTTATCTCATGAGCAACGTCTCTTGCAAAATCAGCCTTCTTAGAACTGCACGTCCATTAGACCTCTCATTCTCCTTCTTCCTTTTGAGGCCGTGGTTGTTTTTGTGGTACATCTTGTGGTTTTGGATGGCCTACTGGTTGTGGTCGTGGTTTTCTGGAAGGCATGGTAGTTTCATTCATCTTTCCCTTAGGGTAGAGGTTTTTCTTTGCCTAGTCGTGGGCATTAGGTGGCTGGCATATAGTGTCCAATATGTGGGTGATTCAATCATAGTGCCTTCACCTGCTATCAACGATATGATTCCTTTGAATTTACTCCAGAAGCACAAGTTACTGAGTCCTCTATGTCTGCCAATACCCTTTGGTATCCGGACTCTACTGCAACACATCATGTTACAAATTAGTTGGTCAACATGCAGTTAAATTCTGAATACTCAGGAACTGATGAAATTAAGTTTGGCAATGGGGATACATCCCCTATCACTCAAACTAGTAGTACTACTATTCCCAACCCTCTACAGTCATTATATCTTCATGATATGTTACGTTCTTCTCATGTTAATAAAAATTTGTTCTCTATTCCACGCTTTTCTTGAGACAACTCGTGCTATTTTTGAACTTCATCCGACTACATTACTTGTTAAGGACAAAGCCTCACACCAAGTGCTTCTAAAGGGGCGCACCAGTAGAGGAATGTATCAACTGTGGCTACCAAAAGGTCTCGCACCAAAGTTATCTACTCTTGCTGCTGCTGTACTATGGAAAAAGTCAGTTTGGATACTTGGCACCATCGCATTGGGCATGTCAATAATCAAAGTCTCCTTAAGCTTCTTCGCAGATTCCATATTCTAGTATTTCAGCTTCTAATAATGAATTATGTGATGCCTGCATGCGTGCCAAAATGCACAAACTTTATCTTCCAAAAACCACTTCAGTGCTCCATTTCAACTAATTCATAGCAATGTTTGGACTTCTCTAGTCTATTCTATTGATGGATATAAATACTTGGTTACCTTTGTTGATGATTATTCCAAGTATACATGGGCCTTTCCAATTATTAATAAAGCTAATGTCTATCAAAATTTTCTTCAGTTTAATACTTATGTCAAGAATCAATTTTAGATGACCATAGAGTCTTTGCAATCAAATTGGGGAGGAGAATATCGCAAGTTACATCAATGGTTCAAATCCTAAGGTATTAACCATCGAGTTTCAGTGCCTCATACTCCCAAGCAGAATGGCACTGCCGAAAGGAAGAATCGCCATCTTACAGAGATTGCGTTAGCTCTTATGGCCCATGGAAATATTCCTCTTAAAGTTTGGTCATATTTTTTCCTTCAGCTACCTACATTATTAACTCCTTATTTACCATGGTTCTCAATGGTCTTACTCCATATGAACTATTATTTGGAGCACATCCTGACTACAAGTTTTTTCAAATTTTGGGTTGCGCAGCATATCCACTTTTGTGACCATATAACAAACATAAGTTGAACCATGATCTACACTCCATGTTTTAATTGAATATTTGCAATTTCATACGGCTTACTTTTATTACAACATCCTCCTTGACAAAATTATTCTTACAAGGCATGTTGTCTTCGATGAAAATCATCTCCCTTTTTCCGTCGCTATCACTAAGGGGTCTATTGCAAACTCTATACCTTCAAATGGTTCCTCCAATGTTGTTCATTTACAAATACCACTTGATTTAATAGAATCTCCTACTACCTCAAGTGGTTATCTGTCAACTCAAGTTGCTCCTATAAATGCACCAACTAATCATACTCATGTTGATAATTTTTCTGAAACTCATGTTTCTGCCACTGATACTCCTGGAATGATGTTGTATGCTCCTACCGATGATCCACCTACATGCTCTCATGGTATGGTCATGGGTTCTATGCGTGGTATTTCAAAGAAAAAGGTATTCCATACTACAATTTCTACGCATGAAGTAGAGCCGAGTTCCTTTATTGCAGCAAGCAAAAACAGTAAGTGGATGGATGCCATGACTAATGAATTCAATGTGTTAATTAAAAATGGAACCTGGACTTTAGTTCCATACCAGTTCATGATGAACCTCATTGGTAACAAATGGGTCTACAAAATTAAAAGACATCCAAACAGTTCTATTGCACGTTGTAAGGCTCGCTTTGTCGCAAAACGATATCATCAACAAGAGGGCCACGATTTCTTTGATACCTTTAGTCTAGTGAAAAAGCTATCACGCCTCGAATTTGTAATACCCTTAATAGGCTAATTAAAAACGTTAATTGGTTGCTTAAGGAGAAATTATGGGTTTTGGAACCTGAATTTAGTGATATTAGCCTTGGAAGTAGAGAAATCCCCTAAGTCATTAACAAATGTTAGATAAGTAAAAAATTGAGGTGCCATTTGTGAGGAAAACATGTTTGGAGGCCTTTCTTAGGGCTCAAGAAAGAAGTGTAAGGGCTTGTATGCAAATTTTACAACCCTTATATAAGAGAGAGATTTAAAAATTTGAACAAGAAAATCGCATTTTCTTCTCATCAAAGCCAGTTGCACCCCCATCCCCTCTCCTCTCTGCTGAGCTGCTGCTGCTGCCATAGCTGTTGTTGCTGCTGGTGTTGCTGCATGAGAGAAAGGGAGAAGGGAAGGAAAGGAGGAGAGTTGTTTTTGAGGTTGTTGTTGCTGCTACTGTTGCTGTTGTGGTTGCTACTACTGTTGCATGTGAAAGAAGGAGAAGGAAGGAAGAAGGTGTGCTGCTATGACTGTTGTGGATGTTGCCGTTGCAGCTGCTATGTGCGAGGCAAAGAGGAGAAGAGATCTATCTCCGAGGTAGGGTTTCTCTCTTTGAATCCTTCTTTTTTTCCTATGCCTAGGAAGGTTAGAAGAAAAAGGTGGTTTGTGTGTAGAATCCACTCTTACATGTAAAGTGGTAGAGATCTTTTTTTTCCCCTTTAGCTTCATTCTTTTGGGTTTCCACGTTTATGGGTGATAAAGGGGAGGGTTTTGATCAAGATAGCAAGGTAGGCTTTTAGATAAACTCGTTGGGTGTTTGGCAATGTGAACTGGGTGCTGGAAGCACCGAGTGCCGGTATTGGTGACTAGCACCGATACTAGTTGACCTAACACCAACTTGTAATGCACTGAAATGGGAACTGAAAGCACCCAGTACTGGTACTAGTGATTAGTACCGGTACTGGATGACTTCATTCGGTGAACTGGGGCTGCCCAATACCAGTACTGGTGCTCAATATCGGTACTGGTTGGGTAATTTTGATACTCGGCTGGTGGTGCCCAATACCGGTACTGGGTAGGTTATGTTGATACCAGGCTGGTGGTGCCCAGTACCGGTACTGGCTAGATTATGTTGATACCAGTACCAATACTGGTGTTCAGTACCGGTATTGGTTAGGCTAAGAGATAAACAACTAATGGTGCCTAGTACCAGCACTGGTGCCCAGTACCGGTACTGGTTGGAACCTGTGATTTGGCTTTGTGGGTTATCAAATGTCTAATATGAAATTGCACTAGAGGGGGGTAAATAGTGAATTTATTAAATATTGTAATACAAAAAATTCAATCACAAAAAGAGGCACCAGATTTTTAGGTGAAAACCCAAGATGGGTGAAAACCACCACCTAAGCAAATCCCTTGACTTAGGATTTTCAATCACAAAGTGATCAATCTACTAACCACACTACTTAAACGAGGGTAGTGTACCTCAATTAAAAATTCCACCTCCGATCCCTAAACGAAGGTTTCTCCCTTCACAATGAAGAGACGGGGACCTGACAGGCCGGATACCCAAAGTACAAAAGTAAGAATTAAACAGCACCTATAGAGTACCCAAATAATTTGATTACTTCCTTATCTATTAAACATAAAGAAAACTCCCTGAGAATTTGCAGAACGAAGTGAACCGGGAATGTGGGTTTGCCCTTTAATCAGAGTGTTAGCACAACACAAGGGCAAGAGGAGGCTAAGAGTAGTGAGCAAGTGATTTTTCAAAGGGAATTGAATCTCAAGATGTGTGTATTGCCTAAGAAGGATTATAGTCTATTTATATGCAAGTTTGGAACCTTCAAGAATACTTGGGAGAGATCTCCTAGCTGTTGGAGGCAAATCCCAAGAGATTGGGATAAAATCCACCACAAATCAGGGTAATGATAAGTCTGACAGCAATACCAGACGTCTGATTTTAGGGTCAGACGTCTTATAAGACGTTTGATTACAATAATGGTCATCTAATACTATTAACCAGGTTGTACTGGTTTCATTGGATCGAAACAGGGACGTCTGATATTTTCACATAAGACGCCTGATAAAATTATTGGATGTTTAATTATGCGTGGATTCGTTCCTATTTTGACCACATCAAAATAGGGTTCTAGATCTAAAGGAACATACGTCAGTATGGACGTTTGTAGGATTCCCTAGACGTCTGGAAACCTAAGAAGGACTTGCCTAGCAAATCTGACAGAAGATCTTTGGTTCCTAATGAGATTCGCACAGAAATAAATGAGCAATGGTCCAAAGGTAAATGTCTGAAGGCATGTCCAAACGTCTGAAAATGTAGTTTGCCTGTTATATTCAAAAGGAAGATGGGTGCTTGAGTCTAACAGTTGTTTTGAGGACGTCTAGGTAAAGTAGTAGACGTCTGGATGAGGCTATGGACGTCTAATGGAAAGTTGCTTCGCCTGATGTTTATGAAGTCAGAAAACAAAAGGCAAAGCTATAGGATACCTAGACATCTGAAACACTTCTCAGATATCTTAAAGTTGAAAATCAGACGTCTGACAGTTGTTATGGACGTCTGATTTGAGTCTTAGTGTTAAGTTTTTGTTTCTAATTTATCCTAAATGTAGAGAGCCTAAGTTAACTATTTATAAGTTATGTTTGGGGGCCCTTTACAATATCTCTAGACTTAAATAAAATAAAGATTACAATCTTTGAAAGTTTATATAAAAAGCCTATGACCTATGACAATACTTATGCTACTTATTCTTCACGCTTTTAATCCTTCTACTTGGAAAACTCCATGGAACCTGCAATTGTGTTATAACAGAGAAAAATATGCTACACTTATGTTTTATTTCTTTTTCTTAATTTTGTAAAATCATCAAAATATTATATATGAGAGGTTGAACTAACAATCTCCTCCTTTTTGATGATTTTCAAAATATACCTGTAGGTTCTTATTTTCTCCCCCTGAAAGTTGTACTTAGTAGTCCATACCTATTTTGAGAAGATTTTTTATAATTTTTTATGTTATTCCCTAAGTTCTTACCTACGTTCTTCTCCCCCTTTTTGAATATCATCATGAAGAGTTCTGAAAGGGGGTTGATACTTAAACTACAAGTGTGACATTTATAAAGTGGAGAGCATTAATAAAATTGCATGCTGAATAAAAAATGACAAAGCATTAAAGTAAATTAACTAAGAAAGGAATGTAGTTGCCCTAAGCACAGACTATCTATTGTTCCCAAAATATTTAAGTATGGGGTCAAGGCCCCTTAATACAAGCCAACATGGAAGATAGAAAGAAAGACAAACAGAAGAACTAAACTAGTCTTCTTGATCATGGCGACGGTGGTGGGCAGGTCCTTGTCCCATCTGTAGATTTTGAACGTCAGAACAAAGTTCGTTGATGTCGCGACGCATACTCCCCATATAAGTGTACATCTCGCTGGTTCGTCGCAACAAGAGGGAGATGCCGGAGGAGAGGGAATCTGTGGCAGGATCCCAAGCCTCATCAAAGCTTGAGCGAGGAGCTTCTATTTGAAGTGGACGTTCTTCATGGAAATCCGAAAAGGGTGGAAGGGCCTCTTCTTCAGCGAGCTCTTCGGCTGGCTCAAGATGCTCCCTAAGTATGTGCATCTTGGCGGCTGCGGCCCGGTTGTAGGGCTCAATTTTTTTTGTTAACTGTCTGGTTATTCATGGAGATCCGATGGCTTGCAAAAATTTTGGATAAAAATGGTAGAGATGCCCCATGATCCTCATTCATAACACAAACAATGAGGCGGTAATAGTTGAAGGGAATGTGATGTACGGTGGCAAAAAGGAGCGCCTTATGTTGGCGCGAGATATAATCAAAACCTCCCGATTTGTTTAGAAGGTCCCACCCAAAAATGAGAGATAGTAATCGGGGAAGAGGTTTGAGGTTTTTGCATGGTAAGGTGCCAAGATTTTCAACATATTTTTCAATTAGGACTAATTCTTGATTTATGACTTCGAAGTCATATTGTCTCAGAATGTCATTGAAGTCATTTCCCTCATTAGCGATGCAAGAAGGGTGGAAATAGAGTCAGAGGTGATATGGATTTCACGCCCAAATAAGCGGGTATTTAATTCAAGTTTATCGTTGCTATAGTCTTCAACGATGTTAGCGTAGAAAAGTCGGACAAGATCGGGAAACACACCAATAGTTCTAACGCCAGAATGGAACTATTGGTCAAAATAATGGAAGAGATGGAGGGTTTCAAAGTGTTCCCGAAGGTTTAGATGGGCAAAGCCATTCCATACAATGAGGCGAGGACACTTGACTTTGGCATTTGCGAAGTGACGAAAACGTTGTCTAGCGATGTCAGCACGCAATTGGTCAACCAAATAAGTGGAACAGGAGGTGGAAGAGCCCTCAGCTTGCTTCCGATGGGGAGGCATTTTGGGTGGTATGGGTGATTGGGTTTGGAAGGAGAGGTTTGGTACTTTTAGGATAGAACACCTGCAAAAGCATACATGCAAACAACATGCCACACCGGTCATTCAACCAATAATGCCATACATGCAAACCATATTGATACTAGAAAAAATGTGTGGCAATATGCCTTGAGGCAATACAACCTGCCATGATATTGTGGCAATATACCTTTGAATTCAAGCCACTAAGATGTCGGCTTGAATCACTTGAGGTAATACCCTTGCCATAATCAACCAAAGAGGTGAACATTCATGCTCCATAGAAAAAATAGGTTTTGTTCTAAGGTTTTAGGTCCTAGGGCAAACAAAGGCACGATAGAAAAAGTAAATCGAGTTGATCATCAAAGAAGAAAAGACAAGACGAGAGCTTTGAAGAAACTTGAGCAAAGCTCGTGGAGATGCCGTAAGGGTTTGAGAAGTTTTACCCACGGAGGAGGGTCTCCAGTCGTGCAAAGGAGTGGGGGCACGCACGCAGGCCAGCAGCAGTGCCACTAGTCGTCGAGGAGGCAGAGCAGTGGTCTGGCGGCGAGAGGAGCAGCGCCAACTGCAGTCGTCGTTCGTCGGGTGGGAGAGAGAGACCTTAGGGATTTGAGAGAGGGGAAGTGGGACCTTGCAACTAGGATTTTATATCCCAAGGGGTTGAGCAAGTCTCCCCCTGAGGTTGGGGAAATTTACATTGCAAACCATTCAGAGAACAGACGCGAAGCGGCAGATTTTTGCAAGATCAGACATCTGGAGATGTTGTCAAACGTCGGGATTGGACCTTTGGGATTTTAACCCTTTTGATGGCATCGTCTATTTTAACAACCAGACGACTTATCGGATGACTAATTTAAAAATTAGACGTCAGATTTCTGCAGACATACCTCCCTGGAAAATGGTTTATTCTCCAGGTTGTCATCCGATCTCTGTATCAAACAACTATCAGATGTCTAAATCTAAAATTAGACGTCTGATTTTTGCAGACAGACCTTCCTGGATTTCACTCTAAAGCTACAAGCTGTCGTCTGATTTCTTTATCAGACAACCTACATGACATCTAATTATACAATCAGACGTCTGAATCCAAACATCATAATACATATTCTGATGCAAAGATAGACGTCTGTCAACACATCTTGACGACGGTCCAGACGTCTGTGAATGATGATGGACGTCTGAAATAGTTCTTTTATCAGCTCTTTTGAGATATAAAATTGACGTTTATCCCATATCTTCAGACATCGAATTTTTAAGTATAAGACGTCTGAGGTGTTAATCAGACATCTGATATTGCACAGAATGTGCATTTTAATGTTTGAACTGTGTATGAAGGCTCTTAACTTGGTAATGTCAAGGCTCCTTCTATGTTCATGACAAAAGAAATTCCATTAAATCACTAAATTCTTCAAATATCACTTAACTTACATATGCCTAGTTTCCTACTATCATAATTCAAAGGTTTAGTGAAACTACCAGCTAATTGCATTTCAGTACAAATAAATTCAACCTCGATTTCTCCCTTAAGTACATTATCTCTCAAAAAATGATGTGGAACATCAATATGTTTTGTATCGGAGTGATGTACGGGATTTTTCGAGAGGTTGATAGCACTAGTATTATCACATAATATTTTTATTTTATTAAATATCAAGTTAAAATCCTTCAAATTATTTTTCATCCAAAGCACTTGGGAACATGCTAGAGCGGCGACTATGTATTCAGCCTCCGTAGTTGATACGGCTACACTAGATTGTTTCTTTGAGAACCAAGAGACTAGTGATTCACCCAAGAATTGGCACGTCCCACTAGCACTCTTCCTATCAGTGCGGCTACCTGTGTAGTCTGCATCGCTATATGTGACTAAGTCAAATTGTGGACTCCTAGGGTAGAATAAGCCATAATCAGATGTGTCAACTAGATATCTAAATATTCGTTTTACAGCGTTCAAGTGTGATTGTTTAAGGTTTGATTGAAACCTAGGCATAAGCAGGTACTAAATAAAATGTCAAGTCTACTGGAAGTTAAATACAGTAAAGATCTAATCATGCTACGATAAAGCTTTTGATCTATGGGCGTACATGATTCGTCCAAGTCTAAGGAAGTTATGACACTCATAGGAGGGTTTTTCCCTTTACTTTTTGTCATTTCAAATTTTTTCAGCATCTCCTTTGTGTATTTTGATTGACACATAAAGGTTCCAAATTCGAGTTGAGTGATTTGTAAGCCCAAGAAAAACTTGAGTTCGCCCATCAAACTCATTTCAAATTCTTCCTGCATAATTCCTGAAAACTTTCTACACATAGTTTCATTAGTAGCACCTAATATAATATCATCTACATATATTTGAACTAATAAAATGTCTTTTCCTCTTGTTTTAATGAATAATGTGGAATCAGCTTCCCCTATAGAAAATTTTGCATTTAACAAATAGTCTCTGAGCCTCTCATACCAAGCTCTAGGAGCTTGCTTTAGACCATATACTACCTTGTTTAATTTAGAGACAAAATGAAGCTTATAATAAGACTCAAAACCAGGAGGTTGTTTTACGAAAACTTCCTCCTTAATGAATCCGTTAAGAAATGCGCTCTTAACGTCCATTTGAAAGAGTTTAAAGCTAAGAAAGGCGACATAAGCAAGAAGCATGCGAATTGATTAGAGTCGAGCTACAGGAGCATAGGCCTCATCAAAATCAATTGCTTCTTCTTGGTTGTACCCTTGTGCTACCAACCGAGCCTTACTTCAAATGACTATACCGGATTCATTCAACTTATTCTGGAATACCCATTTGCTACCTATTACTGTTTACCCTTTAGGCTGAGGTACTAAATCCCAGACTTCATTCCTTTGGAATTGGTTGAGTTCCTCCTGCATGGCCATCATCCAAGGTTCTTCAGAGCATACTTCCTCGACACTCTTGGGTTCAACTTGAGATACAAAGGCAGAGAGACCAAAAGAGCAACTAAAACGAGATCGGGTTTTAACGCCATCAAAAACACTTCCAATGACTTGACTTTCGGGATGATCCCTTTGATATATCCAACATTTTGGAAGATTATGGATATTGGAGTTTGGAATGTTAGACACATCAATAGAGGAAGAGTGAGGAGATTCATCGAAGGAAACATGAAGGGTCTCCCTGGTATTTTATCTCCAGACATTTGGGATGTGTGGCAAATGACCTATGATGCATTTTTGGTTGTCTGACAATTGTGCTGGACTTCTAATAAGATACATGTGGTCTTGTTTTGTGTGGAATTTCCCCATGTGAACCAGGAACTTAACATAATTAGTTAAATCTATCTAGTGCCCAAAAATGGAAGATATTAATCCCTGTCAACGTCTAATGTTAGAAACTTGGATTTTGGGTATAATTGGGACCTGTGGTGGTTAGTCATAATGTGAAATGGAGAGAGCCTAAATGTGATGCATGAGGCCATGTCGCTGAGATACCTGTGAGCCCAAAATGCATGGTTTAAACTAAACCTATGGGTCCTGGTATGGGTATAGAAACCCTAATTGGAGAAATAAGCACAACTCTGGGATGATAGAGTGTGGGTTCTAGCAAGAACCCTACTAATGATAAAATATGCAATGGAAAATGAGATTTAAAGTTCTGAACTTGATGTTGGAAGCATCTAGTACCGATACCAGTAACCAGTGTCAGTACTGGCTGGCTTAGCATGAGCTAGAGGTGGAGCTTAAGTTAGGTATTGAAGGCACCTAATATCGGTATCAGTGACCGTACCGATACTGGATAGATTCAGTAGCCATGACAGTGGGTGTCCGGCATCGGTACTGGTACTCAGTACAGGTGCAGGCTAGATCATTTGGAAGGTGTGGTTAGTGCCTAGCACCGACATCGGCGTTCAATACCAGTACTAGCTGTGTTGGAAATTGTACCGGGATTGCCCAGTGCCAGTACTAAGGTCTAGTACCGGTACTAGCCGGCCTATTAGTGGCTGTGCTGCGGGTACACAGTACTAGTACTAAAGCTTAGCATCGGTACTGGTACTCCACAGCCTGGTGAGTGAAGAGGGTGCCTAACACCGCTACCTAAGACTAGGACCAGGGCCGGTGCACTTTATCTCCTGTGTTAGAGATTTAAGTGAAGATAAAATTGGCTATTTGAGTTTACTAATGTTAGGGGTAGGTCCCTAATGTTTGATAGCTTGTTAAATCTGATAATTGTCTTGAAACTATGTGAGTCTGATACTAGAAATCCCATGTAAAGTTAAACCCTAATTGAGGGTCCAGCAAGTACCCCATTGGACAAGGATGAATGGGAAACATTGTAGTTAGATGCTAGATGGGTGAAGCATATGTGGGTGTGGGTGTGTGCATACACCGATAATTTGAGCATGAATCCCCCTAAAGCAAATTTGAATTGACTAAGTAATGGCTTAAATCTCATAAGATGACATCTACGACTCAACCCGAGTCAAATAAAAGGAAATGCTTAGATCCTTAGGTCTTGAGTAAGACCCCAGGAGATCCACTAGGTCCTTAGGACTTCGTTTTGGGCACGTAACCCAAATGAAATTAAAGGTATGGTAAGTCAACTACGTGAGCTCGTAAGGCTGCACCCTTAGACTTGGTCAACCATGGGCTCACTGCTTCGGTAGAAGATTCGAGCTGTTGCGATAGCAAGAGGCTACCAAGAAGATCTACCTCGGAACAGGAAAGGTTCCTAGGTTCAGTGACAAACCTTAGGCTATCACTGGTGTTTGGTACTTGAATGTACCCGAATTTGACTCGATGCTAAGGTACTTGAGCAAGAGGTTCACTAGGCGCCCGCATGTTCGAAGATGGCCAAGGTACTGAGATGGATTGGTTGAAATCTCGTCTGATAGCGGATTGAGAAGGCACACCCGAGGACTACGCTCCTATGGGGAGTTGCTTTTAGCTGGAGCATTAGTGTGGCTCGGCAATTCTGGCCAATCCTACGATGATGATCTGGTTTGATCTGTGACTAGTCCTTGTTGGACACAGATTGGGCTCGTGTTTCGTGATCACAAGCCATAGGCCTGGGTAGCTCCCAAGAGGGTCGACTCTTCTGACTAAAGTCAGCAATGTACTCGATATGTCGAGAACGGGCATGCCTTTCTAGAGGATTAACAAACTGCTAGCCTCTCCCCTTGCCAAAGTAAGACTATCAAGCTATAATTCAAAGGAAAGGATGCGGCTCAATCTCCTTTAGTAGAGAGAGATGATTCCCAAAATCTGATTGTTGAGGCAAGTGAGGGAATAAACTACTATACCAAATCGTGGGAAGAACTTGGGTAACTTGTTAATGGGTTACTGGACCAAGGTGATTGGTCGTGCCAGGTAGGGTTTGAGAAACTAGAACCTAGAGTGTGGATTTGGGCTAGGAACTAGCCAGTAAATGAAATTGTACACTATCCTGTTTGGTTGAGATACAATAGATGATTGCTACCCGCTGAGCCGATTGGCTCATCCCTACTTTGTGACCTACTTTCAAGTTGTCATCGCTGGTTGTCGACGTATGGAATTTGTCGCTACGCAAGTTTGTACATGCTCTGTTGGCAGGTACATTTTATGCTTTGTTTCTATTTTATTGTATCAATTATATCCATTATTTTCGGATTTTCTTCCATCTTATGTTGTAAATGGAACTTTTTTATAACTCGACTTAATTAGGTAACAGCTGAATTAAATAAATCAGCACCTCTTTCTTTTCCGTCCCTCAGGACTTTGACCATCATTTAAGATTTGGGTTTTGAGGCATGACAAAAGCAAACTATTGTTCGTCTTCTTCTAACCTTGGCTCTCTCAAGAGGTTGGTTTCTTCACCAATTGGATGTGCATAATGCCTTCATGTATACCTAGAGGAAGAAATTTACACGTGTCAACCACATGGATTTATTGATTTTGATAAGCCCTTTCATGTTTGCCGACTTCGTAAGTCATTATATGGGCTCAAGCAAGCCCCATGCACTTGGTTTTCTACATTGAGCAATTTTCTTCACACACTAGGATTCATTGGATCAAGACGGATACTTCCTTACTTATTTTGCATGAACAAGGACAACAAATTTATTTCTTGATTTATGTCGACGATATTCCTATCCTTAGTTCTTCAACACAACTACTTGACCGTGTTATTTAGCAACTTCAGTCTGAATTCCCCATTCATGATTTGGGGCATCCCTCTTAGTTCTTGGGAATTGAATTCATCAAATTTTCTTATGCTGTTCATTTATCACAGAAAAGATATATCATCGAACTACTTCTGAAGGCTGGATTGGCTGATTCGAAACCAGTAAAAACGCCAATATCCATAGCTGCATATTCCCATCTCCTCAAGGACTGTGGACAACCTCTACTTGACCCATCTACGTTTAGAGAACTTGTGGGCTCGCTGCAATACCTTGCATTTACACGCCCTGACATTAGTTTTACTGTAAACAAGTTGTCTCAGCTGATGCATAATCCAACTGATTTGCACTTTGAAGCCCTTAAACGATTGTTGCGTTATCTAGAGGGAACACTTGATTATGGTATTTCTTGTCACCATGCTCTTCTTCTCAACTTCTGGCTTACACGGACACTGATTGGGCAAGTAGCTTTGTGGATCATCGCTCAATGTCGGGTTATGTCATCTTCCTTGGTGATAATCCTATAAGTTGGTCCTCTAAGAAGCAACTAACTGTTTCACGTTCCAACACCGAGGCCGAGTATCGAGCTATTTCAGATTGCACCGCAGAAATAACTTGGCTCCAGTCTCTTCTTTAGGAAAATCATAACCCCCTTTACAACCCACAATTTTACTGTGTGACAACGTTGGAGCAAAATATATGACAGAAAATCCAATTTTTCATACTTGAACCAAGCACTTGGAGATAGATTTTGATTTTGTCCGTGAAAAGGTCTCCGCAAAACAACTGCAAGTTCAATATGTCTCTGGAGATCATCAGTTAGCTGATGGATTTACGAAACCATTATCCGTTGTAGCTTGTTCCAGATTTTGCAGCAAATTAAAGCTTCTTTCGTGTGCTTCAATTTGAGAGGGGGGGGTGTGCATATGTATTTGGGCAAACTTGTAAATGGTAGGAACAATTAACTTCTTATGAGGATATGCGTGTAATTCTTCAGGGTCAATATATGACTGGTGTAACAACCTGTGTGACATATAACAAATGACTAGTTTCTCCATTCCCATCTGCTCACAGATATTAATGTTGATTTAATGAGATGAGAAAAGTTGAATCCTTTTGACATAAAGATTTATTCCTTGATTTCCTTTTGAATTTGAGATAACCCATGAATTATTCTGCTAGGAGAGGAGGCATTGCCAAAGGATGCATCTTTTTTTGAACAAAAGCATCAAAGTTGAGTCTGCCAAAGAACTTCGACTCTATTAGACATGGGTTTTAAGCCTCTAGAGGGATATGGTTTTATGAACAAGATGGATACATTGGATGGCACAATGTGTATGCATGGTCTTGTTCTCTATTTTGTTGAATGGCTTAAATGTTTGGACTTTTCTATGGCACATCAGTTCTATAGTGGAGGACTCTAAGCCAATATCACTTCACATTACACATCCAATCCTCTCTATCATGCTTGAAAGACAGTTAAGAAGAGGTGTGTTATTCATCCTATGAGGAGTTGGAGCTAGAATACCCATCCCTGGTTTACATTGACAAGTTGTTCTTAGGTAAAATGTGATTAGCAATCCTTGTGCTTGGAGGTTTTTTGTGGGAATTCGGTAGCATCTCTAGCATAAAGAAGGCCAAAACCAAGTCACCTAAGAAGGTAATCTTATTTGAGCAAGCTAGTTCCATGATCTTGAAAAACCTTCCCCCTAATAATAGAGATTCAGGAGCCCCATTGATTTCTTGTATCATAGGTGACACAACTTTTGATAGGGCTCTACTTGACCTAATGGCTTCCATCAATTTGATTCCAACCATGCTTTATGAGAGGTTCAAACTCGGTGAATTGAAACCAACATCAGCCACCTTACAACTAGCCGACTGAAACCAACATCTGTCACCTTACAACTAGTCGACTAATCCACAAAAACCCCTAGAGGAGTGTTGGAGGATGTCATAGTCAATGTCAAGGACTTCTATGTTCCTATTTGTTTTATCATCCTTTACCTGGAAGTACCCAAACAGCTAAGCAAAACGCCAATCATCTTAAGTCACCCATTCCTAGCCATTGCAAAGGCCAACATAGATTGTAAGACCGGTAATATAGAGATCTCCGTTGGAGAACAAAAGATGCAAATGAATATTTTTATGGCATCCAAACAATTCGATGATGAGGATTGTGAGATAGTTGAGGAGATTGGAAAGATCGATGCCTTGGTTAGGAAGCCATGTTCATACAGCTCATAAAAGACACCCCAAATTTTGCAAGATATCCCTCAACATGAGGAGGTGAAGAGTCTCTTAAATTCCCCTCTTGGTGTGTGTCGTGTGTAAGTCGTAAAAATCGCACATCGAAACCTAAAATGACTGAGTTGTATTGCGTAAAGTGCAAGTCATGTTTAATCCTAAAGGAGATTACATGAATGTGTTCTATGGTAGTTTAAACAAATTCAAGACTTTTTAAGGGAATTTTTTGAATATTTTCTGATTTTTTGGATTTTTCTAAGTCAAGTGGGTAAGGACTATTCTGACCCCCTCTCACTAATCAGATCAAATACTAAATCTAAGAAATCAAGAAAAATGTGCCAACTTACGAGACTTAGTAAAAAAGAGACAGCCACAAATTTTGTGCAAATCAAAGTTGTACGTAATTCTCTAAAAATCCAACAATTTAGAAATTTCATTCTGATTTCAGTGTGATCCCCAATTAGTGCAGGAATTTTATCTTTTTTTGTATAAAGAATTAGACTATGAAATTTGGTATAAATATTCCTTACTTGAATACCTAACTCCAGACAAACCTTGGAGATTGTTGGACTCCTAGAATTGACTACAGAAATTTTACAAAATGGAAGTCAAAATCAGTGTGAACGTGGAAAAACATGTGTATGAAACGAAAACCAATCGATGTGAGACTTTGCAACAAGTTTCGGGAATTAGAATCAATGACTAAAAGGTGACTAGACAAGTTGAAATCACTGATGCTTACTCTCCCCTAGGTTTATCTCATCCCACACAAACCCACTAAGGTTATAACCCAACTCAGATACTAGATCCTAGGCTTGGACATTCTGTGTGTGTCTATGCGCGCATGAAGCAATTCAATTTTCTAACAACCATACAAGAGCGAATAAAAACCCATCTACAATGAAAACATTTCTTCCTAACTCCTCACTTGCACGAAAAAAAAAAAAGAAAAAGCCACACATAGATATAACAGGAACATAAATCATCGTAAATGAAATAATAATCATCATTAAGATACTTCAAGATTCTATAAAAATAATGAGAAAGAGTAAGAGGAACCCTTGAACCCGTCGAGATGTGCATGGCTCCATGTGGTGAATCCTAAATGCTTCAAGTCCTACTAATCTCCTACAATGCTCTTCCTCCAAGATTTGCCTCCAAGAATGTGTCTTCTTGCGAAAAAAGGAAACGCGCGAGATGCAGATGCGAAGACGGAGATGATACCAATGCAAATAGGGTGCCCAACCATAGAGGAAGGCATATGGATGCCCAATATGGTGTATGAAGGTGGTGGTTAGGGTTTTGGAAGAATGTGGAAGTTGTGGCTATGGATGAAAGGGAGAGGATATTTATGGAGTATTGCAACAACCTTTTATGAGACATATGGGAAGAACAAACGTGGATGACCATTAATTGATTTACTCACTGAGCACGGACACTTCAACCTTTGGGATTAACAAACCCTAAGATAAACTTGAAAGTTTAAGAAGGCTTTGTCAGCGACCCAAGGCTGATGCTAACCAAGTTTGTAGCTTAGCCAAAACTTGGATACCGTAAGGTTGCTTTGTCGAAACCGCTAAGTAATAAAAGCATCCGTTGTAGCATGATTTTCTCAAAAATAGAGATAAAGTAACCGAGATCTTAGTGAGCTCCAGGTTGAACACAGGGAGGTGTAAGATGTTTCAAATCTAAATGCAACCCATAAGCAAATATGACTAACTATTAAAAAGGAGATGAGAAGAAGGAAATCACAATCAATCAGGCAAATAGAGCAGGGGGTGAGAAGAGGGATTTGCAAATAATATAGTTGAAAAATAAACTTGTATTACAACTAGAAATAATGTCAGGAGTACAACTAGAACTACTAGAACAAATTATCTACTATACTAGAAACCAACTAAAACTACAACTAGAAAAGTAGAGAGATGGCTTTGTCCATTGATGCAGCCGCCTTGAAGATGGAGATGAGGGTGAAGCAGATGCAGAGGAGGATGGCCACTAGAGATTCCAGCAGAGTCTAGACGTGAACTTTAGGGGAAGAAGGTGGTGAGAGGCTATTCTAAATAGGAAGGTTATGTAGAAGGTGATGAGGAGATGGTGGATTATTCTAAAGATAAGGAACTTAATGAAGGGATGGGAGGGGGTAGGCTCTTATTTATAGAGTTTCCTAGGTTCTAGGTGGAGGGCTAGGATATACTTAGGTTGGGATCAAGGGTTAGGATAAAATCTAGGTGGATGGGTTAGGTTGATTTAGTTGGAATTGAAGGGAAGGCAAGGATTTAATAGGAGGCAGGATGTAAGGTGTAGATTTAAGGAGGGGGGACGGCTAGGTTGTGGATTAAATAGGATATATGGCTGGCCAAGAGGAGGGAGTTTTTGGGCCTTTGGATGAGGTGTTGAGGGCTAGGATTATCAAGAAATGGATATGTACTTTTGTGCATCAGGAAAAGGCTTAGGATAAGATCTAAAAGGAGGCCATAGGATACGCATCTAAGAGTCTTAAGGGGGGCTATATTGGGTGGCTAAGAGGCTTGGGAAAAACCTAAGAGGGCGGCACCTAAGAGATAAGGTTTAGGGCTTTCTACTTGGGTGTTAACAAAGGGATAGGATAAAGTTTTTTGTGATTTTAGAATATAAATAGGTGCACTTAGCCAACCAATATAGGTTTTTAAATAGGTCCATGATTAGCCAAATTAGGTTGCTAATTAGGTTAGGTGGGTGGGTCTAAGGTTAGGAAAAATCAGGTTTCTAAATAGGCTAGTTTAATTGCTAAATAGGTTAGGGTCTATAAAAATAAGCTCATCCTCCATACATCATAAGTGAATTCAATCCTAGAAATGTAGTCTCCAAGGATCAATATTGCTTCAAACTTGGTACTTGCACATATTATAACAAAGACATCAAGGTATTAGATATAGATTGGAGAAAAATTGTAGAAAAACCTAACATTATGCAATATTTACAAAATGCACCGACATGACGATTCTAACCTAATTAAATGCTTTCTACTATAATTAACCCTCAGACTAGCATTAGTTAAGCATAATTAATGTAAATATATATAGAAACATCAAAGGTCTACGGTGAGAATTTCAAACTAGTCTGTAGAGGTGAGGAACGACAAGGCACCCTGATGGACAATTCCAACCCAAAGCTTTGGAATTCTACACGGATTTTGCTCGGGACTAGCAAACTCTAGGCATGGGAGCCTTTGATAGGTCTACTTTAGTGGACCAACCAATTATCTAAGCCTAGAACATATAGGATTTATAAATGTATTTACAACATGCCTTAGGATTTAATTAGGGGTTAGAGTCATTTTTGCTTGTGCATACATTAAATATACAAATAAGTATTTTTATTTACTTTCACGCTTGTCTTTTTCTTTTCACCATAGGACATACTACAACCTTGAGTGCACATGCATGCCACATACATACACTTGCAAGGACACCGATGCCAATAACACCATTGAGGGCATGCATGATCAACACGTGTGAGATTACGTGCATTGAAGGCACCTGTGGTCAAACAACACAACCACCCCCCTTCCCCAGCTATCAAGAGTACGCTTTTATGGTCATGTGCAATCTGCAGGAGGAGTAAGCACGGGCGGCCGGTCTTCTTAAGGAGAGCGACTACAACCTTGCGAAGTGAGCACCCACTATGTCGATCACCACCACCATCTCTGCTCACCTCACTGCGCTTACTCGACCTTACCACCGTGCCTGCTCCACCTTGCTACCACAAGTCTCACCACGACCAGCTGTGCGGTGACAATACGTGGCCTAGCATCATGTTCCATTAGTCACCATGACCCCTCCCCTTCATCCTCTTCATCTTCTTCCTTGTCCTACGTTTTCTTATTCAACCAGACCCAAACCCACCACCGGCCACCTCACCACAGCGCTACCTCTAATCATTATATTCCTCGTAAATGACACCGACAACCTTGCCGGCATGCACGCTGGCGACCCCCCACCGTTTGCACTGCCAACTGATGATGTAATACCCCAAAATCTATGTTCTGAGTTATTTCAGCATGGTTCAAGCTAATTTGAACCCGAAAACCTAGTTGTGGTTCAGTAAGGGTGTCAGCACCTCCCTAAATTGTCCAAAAACACATATTTCGAGTCAACCTTGAGAAAAACATTATCAAAAGGGTGCCAAGTACAACACTGTTGCATTTCACTCGTCGCAATCTTTCTGACGACGCTTGTTTCGCGCGATTCCAAGTTGTATAGCTCAAGTTATGACCAAAACAAGTCAACATGGACCTATATGTAAGGTAGACCCAACCCTAGCGCTATTTCAGGAATTTCACCTAATAAACGCAATCCAAACAAACCGTGGGACTATATATGGACTCCTTTAGGTCCTTGGGTCGTCAACTTCTCTCTAAGCCTCTTAATTAAGAGAAGAAGAGATCCTTCAAAAATTTTAAAAGTTTTCTTAGGGACCCAAGTGGGATTTCGAGTTTTGCAAGCTTCCCACCGCAAAACTCGCAAAAAGCAGCAACGGCAGAGAGGCGTGTGACGCGCGAAGGCGATGTGTGTCACGTGTGCAGCGGTGTGCTAGCTCGAGCACACTAGCGAGCAGTGCACGGCACAAGAGATCGCAATGCGGGACACGCATCAAAGGACGGCGGCGAGCAAAGCACGAGATCTGGCAATCCGCCAACACACGCAAATGCGAATCACGATGTGACACATGTCCATGGGTGAGCATGCATGGACCAGTTGATCGGTCTGGTTGAACCGGTTCAATTCAAGACCCCTACGCACTGTTTCATCTAGTTCGAGGCCTTCCTGACCTCGGATTTCAACAAATAAGGTACTGTTGGAATCATATCGACGCTTACTACACATTAGTATAATTTATTTTTACTTTTGAGTTTCGAAAGAGCGATCTTTGTTTTCGTTGAAAACTTTAACATAAAATGATGTTTCGTTATAGTTCGTTGCGTGGTACAAAATCGCTTTTCAAAAATACTTAATGATTCTAAAACTAACCACGAAGAGTCAGGTTGTCTTCACAGGGAGGAATTAGCTTATTTAAACTAGTGAATCATGTCTTGTTTATTCGGGAATCTCAATGTGTATGCATACTAACTGGTGCACGTGTTTTCAACATAATTTCCCGATTTAAAGAATTAATCACTAATGTAAGGGTGCACATGCAAAATCACCACCAATGAAATACCAGGTAAAATAGTAATATTGATACAGGTAACTTCGTAAATATTAATTTCCCACAAGATAGAGTATGTTCACTATATCTAATATCCCATATTCAATATCATTCATGAGTAGAATTCAACCATAAGTAATTAATCAAAAGTAGAGGGATATTTATGCAATTTGATGCAATATATTAAATCAAGAAAGTAAATGAATAGTGCATTTGACAATGGCATATGTTGTAAATTTTAATTGCGACCTTCACTATAGCAAAATAGGGGATTACTTCCCCTCGTGCTCGCGCGAAGAGGAGACGGCAGACGGTGTGGTCACCGGTGGTGGGTCTCTGAGGTGCGGCCTTCGCGATGATGGTGACATGGCAGTCGGAGGTGGCCGACGATGGCTGGATGAAGGAGGAATAGAACGCCGGCGACGGGCGTTGTGCGCACGCGCGTGGGCTATTGTGGCTTGCGTGGAAGCGTGGAAGGGGCTGGCGTGCTGCATGGAGGTCCTCAGTGGCGTTGGCGGTGAAGATGGTGGTCGACGGTGGTGGCTGCGTGGAGGGGGGGCACGGCGGCTTGGGTTCTTTCGGGAGGTTGTAGGCGATGGTGGAAGGAAGAAGAGGAAGAAGAAGTCGCACGCACACTGGCTGGAGCGCAGCTGTATTGGTGCACGTGGAGTGGTGCAGGCGTGTGGCTGCAGGTGCGTGAGGACATAGCATGCGCAGTCTGGCTGCATGGGGAGTGGTCTGCAGCGGCGGCATGCATAGTGCGTGCGCGGCTATGGCGGGATGGCACGGTGAAGGCAGTGGCAGGAGGCTATCACCACGCTCGCTGCCGCCTAGGAGGATGAAGAGGTGGCCGGTGTGGAAGCTCGCAAAGGTTCACAGTGTGAGTTTATGGGTTCACGGTGTAAGCTTCTGTCAAGGTGGTGGAGATGGAGAGATAGCAGGAAGGGAATGCCTCCCTCGGTGGACGCAACTTCTTTTCAAACAAAAACCTCCTCCTTTTCCTTCGATCGCAAGTGTCTCCAACTACTCGCGATGATCGCAAGTGGTTGGAACAGCAGATAAGCATGGGCGGTTCTTCAGATGTCTAACTAGCGGATTAGACGTCTTAAAAAAAAGTAATGCCATGAATTTGTGATAGCAGTTCCAGACATCTAATAAAAGTTCAAGACGTCTTATAGAAGTAAAAATGCGTGTCCGATTCTTGTACCTAGCCTACATTCGTCAAATAAATTATATTATCATAACATATGTTATTAAATGTAAAATTGAAGCATAAAATTAAATGCAGACCAAGGTGAATTGCCAGATAACTCCTAATTAATTAACAACTAAGAACAAATAATTAAATAGTATTTAAGCTAAAAAATAGTCCACAAAAGTGGACTTATCAAGTTCTATTCCTTTAGCGAGAAATCAGAAACTTAATTAGGTGTTTCCGACCCTATTTTTGGTTCGTGTGAATCTGGTCTTGACTCAGTGTGTAAAGACCCGTTCTATTCTGAGCCTTTTAAGACGTCTGGATTATCGGTCAGACGTCTGAACCCCTTCCCAGACGTTTGGAAATTGAAAATTTTACGCATAACTTCATGTCTGCACGCGGACTACGTGCAGACAGTACCACTCTTTTCTCCCTCCCTCTTCTCTCCTCCACCCAAACCCTAGCCACTCCCTTATAAAACCCCTCTCCCCTTCCTCTCTTCCCTACTTCACCATAGCCACCTTCCCTCCTTCCTCTCCACTACAGCTAGAGGGGCGAGTGAAAGAGAAGGGCGCGGGAGCGAGCGATGAGGAGGAGAGGCGATGTGAGGAGAGGAGGAAGAGCTTGAGCTCGCAAGCTCGTGGGAGTTCGATGGAGGATGTACAGCCGGAGCGACGCGTGTGGGAGGAGCGCATCAAAGGAGATGACCCAGACACTTTGCTGCAGCCGGAGCTGCAGGCGAGGAGGGGAGGTCGCGTCTGCGCGTAGTGAGGAGTAGAAGGTCGTTCTGATTCAGGGATTTCCCCAGAATCAGACATATGGCATGCCGACCAGACGATGGGTTGGATGTCTGGTGACAACACCAGACATCTGAAAGCAGAACTTCGTGAAGGTATGTTCCTCTTGCGGATATGGCCATGCAGGCCACACCGCAGCTTTGATTTGCATGGCTAAATATAGGTGATATGGTTTGTCGCGTGCAGAGATAGCTTCGGGAAGGCGTGGGGTACGCCCTCCCACGCATTTCGGACGTCTGGACAGCTTACCAGATGATCGGAAGCACTCCCAGACGACTGGAGGATAGGTCGAACATCTGGAGCTGGGTCCAGACAGTCAAGAAGGGGTTCTGGACATTTGAAGTCGACGCAGGAACCTGAGGTGAGACTCTAGATACTTTTAAGACGTTTGGACCTTGTGCCAGACGTCTGAATTAGGTCTGCAGTCCAGTTTTTGACCCATTTAGGGTCCGTTTGAGGTTCGTTTTACGCAAGCAAGATATCGATCCTTTCCTTATGAGTTCCTCTACATGTTAGAAATCCTTATATACTATTCTGATTGTTCCATTGTGGTATATTCCTTGATATAGAGCTTCAATCTGTTGCGAGTTTGGGACATGTTGAGGCACGTGAGCCTACCGTTCGAGCCCCCAGTACTCCCGGATTGTCTGGTAGGGTGGTTTCCCTTGTTTTAATTATAAATCATAACTGCATATGTGAAATTGGATAACTAGAAACCTAGGATGTGGCATGAATCCTAGGACGAGAATTACTTGCACTGTTTGTATGCGCGTTGAGATTGCAGTCTGAAATGAATGAATAGAAATGTAGACAACTGCCTGTTAATAAATAAGAGTTGCCTGTGAAATGTGAAATGCCTGTGCGAGTTAAACAAATACCTGTGACATTACTTGTTGTATATGCAAATTATGGAAATATTAGCTGTATGTGTAGAATTTAAGAATGGAATATGAATGATGAAACCTGGTATGGAATAACATGGGGAAAACGAGCATGAACCGTACAGGAAATTAGGAGTGGAGCTCCTGTGGATAAATGGAATGGATCTGGAAATGTGAGTGGGAAGTGTGCTAGCCCTTGAGTACGTAGTACCAAGGAGAGCGACTATCCCTTGTTTAGTGTAGAGCAGAGCTAGCCGCCCTTGGGTTGGGACCCGGGGTTAGGATTGGCCGCTCCACACCGACTTCATTGGCCCTCGCATACACTGTACCGAGGAGAGCTACTAGTGTAGGGAGAGAGCTAGCCACCCCACAAGGCCTGGGGTTTCAGCTAGCCACCCTACATTGGCTTGTGAGGCCCACTGGGCAAACTGGGGTAGTTTGACGAGGGTGCGCGGACTATGGAGAGGCGAGACCCTTGTTTTGTTCTGAGGGGCTAGACCCCTGTTACTGAGAGGGTTACGTCCTATACTATTCCATGCTGTACTTTAGGCGTACCCGATAGCGGAAACGACTGACCGCGTGCTAGTGTGGGGTAGCAAGCCATGCGCTTATCGTGCGTGCTGTCGTCACCACTACGTTTGTCCGTGACCTTGGGGTGGTTAACTAGGTGTAGGATCACCACGGGGGACTCTCTCTGCCAGAAGAGCACCACGTGTGCCTTCTACTCTTCGGAAAAAACTGCAATCAAGATCGTTCCCACAATGAACATTTGAGATCAAGAAAGAGATCTGAAAAGTAAACCAATGGGTGAAAAGGAATAACTTGTAAAATAAAATAATTGGAAAAGATAAATTACCTGTTAGCTTTCACTGCTTTACTTAGTTGGTTACCACTCTACTCCGCGTTTGCTAACTCTGTTTACTCATAACCCTTTTCAGGTCCAAGTGTTGAGTAGCCTGAGTCACCGGCTGTAAAGGGTGCTGGGCCCAATCACATCCAGCAGTAGTCTTCCTGTTGTTGTACTTTCTTTTGTTGTGAGTTCAGACTCTTGTTACCGTTGTATTTCTGTACTTTGTTTCCGCTTTACTATTATGGCGGTGATATGTACTATTAGCAGCTTTTACTTCCTTTACTGCTGTACTCTTTTACTGTTAGTTACTTAGCATAGTGAATATGGTTTACTTTCCTGCTTTTTGGTTATTTCTTGTTGAATGACTGAGTCTTGGGATTTATCAAGTCGAGCTGGTTTCGGGTCCTGTAGGGATTCGAGAACCGGGTCATAACAAAGTGAGTGCACGGGTTTTGGGGTGGGCATGGAGACTGCCCCTAAGTTTTGTGCACAAGGTTCGAAGTCACCATGACCCTTCGGTGATATTAGGTAGAGTAGTATACCTTTCTCTCGATTTCGTCCGATTTTCGGGTATCTATGTACTCGGTTTGTGCAATTTTTCGTTTGTACCGCCTTGGGGGGCGTGTAATTCTCCCTTTTGCTGAGTTTGGATTCCTTTGGTGTTTTCCTTGGGTTATGGGCATTGTAATAAGAAATAACTAGATTATGTTAAAAGAATTAAAAAATAACGATTACATGTACCTTTGTAGTTGCATGGATAAAAAGGACTCGGATTTATGTGAAACCAATTTCGTCGTAATTGTAATTGGTAAATGGTAAGGAATCACTATTGTAATGTAGAATTTTTCTGTAAACTGGTAACATTAAAGGTGATATAAATACCTGTCCATCCTAGGCTTAAAAATGTGGAATGGTTAAATAAGACTAGATTTAATCAGGGCAAAAGAAACAGTTATCTGGAAATAATTTGATACGACAGATTTTTCAGGAACTAAAAGAATTAGATAACTGGTTTTAGCCCCGCTACTCGCTGGATTTTGGCTATAGCTTTGGTCTTTCAGACCGATTTTAAGGCTTGTTTAGGGAGTTGCTAACCTCCCTATGACTCTTTGGTTAGCTTAACGGCCAACTAGGATAGCGGAATGCAAGGCTTGAGGTTTGGAGTGGTTCTTCTCGGCCGGTGGGTGGGTCGATGTACACTGCACTTGTACGTGTTCATGCTACACGATGTAGCCACCACTCCTTTCCGTAAGGACCCCAGGGTAATGAAGTGTGGTGACTCGATGGGTATAAGCAGTCCTCCCAGCTAGGAGGGTGGCTGATGAGCCTTGGAAGGTCACCAAAGGATTTATACGGGTAGGAGGCACTACTTAGACATTACCATCCGTCACATAGGAGGGAAGATCAACAATCAACAAGCAAGCACAAGGGAAACAGGGATTTGGTGACCCAGTTCCACCTTAAGTGGTGTACATCTGGGGAGAGGATGGTGCACCCAAACATGCATTATAATCTCTAGAATTACATGATTTGCTCTCCTTCTCCGGGGGGCGACCCCCTTTCACTAGGGTCCTCTCTGTCTATTTATAACTTTCGGAGAACCCTCACTTGATGGCCTCTAGTACCCTACTGTCAGACTACCTGTATGCTATCAGGGCATAGGTGGGAGTGTCCATCTTATCGTATCTTGTGCCCTTACTGCGTTGAATCTTTTGGCAAGCTGGGTGGGTTCTTGTTGGGATTTGATTGGTCTTAGGTGGGGTGACTGGTCTTAGGCGGGGTGAGTTGGCCTGGTTCCTATTTACCCTGTAGTCGAGTAGCTGAATCCTCTGTTGGGTTATGTGCGGAGTTTTGGATCCGAGGGTAGTTTTTGCCCCTCATCAGTGGCTTATGCCGATCTTGTGCTGCAGGAAATTATGCAAGATTATCTCGTGCTCGATTGACGGATTCAGAACGGTAATAATATAGGCAAATTACATAAATGGAACTGGATAAGAAATAACTTATAACGGATGAACATCTGGCATGGTGCCCCTCTTTCTGTACTTTTGTTACTATTGTTTCTTGCCTAGTTACCTTCTCATTTTTTACTGACGTATTTATGGGTTCCATACTCAGGTATATTGTGACAATTCGCAAGATGATTTTCGTTGTACATCTCTTTGGCTTATACACTGCAGTAAACCTCTGGTCAGTGCTAAATTTCTTTTCATTTCATTGATGCAATATGATTAGTTTGTTTGGCTATGTTTATATTTTATGATGATGTGTTGGGTGATTGTGATTTTGTGGGCAATTTGTGCTAGTTGTGAGCACGCGGTGACCTGGGTTTCGTCGCTTAGCGGGACTTGGGTCGTCACAATGGAGTGATTTCTTGGTTTGTCCACCGTTTATATAATTGTATGATTTTCTATGGCTTTGCTTGTGGTTTTGTTTGGTAATAAATCTAATTTCTAGGTCGACCAACACATTAATTTGTAGCACCACTTGGTGATGGAAACATTGGTTGTGTATACTTGTGATGCTTAAATAAGGTGTCCATGCATTATTACCCCTTTTGTAAAACCACTCAACCATTGGTTCTATAAATATACGTGTAGGTCACATATTTTCATGGCATATATAAATATGTATAGGATGACCTATAGTAGGGCATTTGTGTTAAAAGTAGAATATATATAATTAACTATCACTTGAAAAATGATAAATTATTCTCTGCTAAGCATATAATGTCACACATTATGTACCCCTTTTTTTGTACTTTTGATCATTTGTCGATAACTACGTAATAGTTTGGATTTCCTTTAGAGGTACTATAGTAACTGGGAATGTAGTTAGTAATAGTGAATAGTAAAGGCCTGAACCATTTGTTTAAGATAAAAGTGTCATACCCTCTGCCCAATTAATTTTAATTGTGATCTTGCTGGGCCAAGTGCCAATACTCAATTAGTATTTGTTTGTCTTAGCTAATTCTTGCATGACGTGTTTTCTGTCCTCATAAATATAAAAAATATATATGTATACATTTTCCGCAACAAATTTGACTTGTACCATGTCTTAACACATTGATCGACTCTATCATGGAAACAAAGGGTTCGACTCAAAGAGTGATCGGACACCCTAGAATGGGTAGTCCAATAAAGCAATCACAAAAGTGGCTCGAGGGTTGATTACCCAGTTTCACCTCTTATGGGTGTACGTCTGGGGGAGGATGGAACTCCCAACTATGCACTCGAATTTTTTAGAGTTACAGAGTATACAATCGCTCGATTTCTC
Organism: Thalassia testudinum; assembly: GCA_037157565.1. Taxonomy (NCBI): domain Eukaryota; kingdom Viridiplantae; phylum Streptophyta; class Magnoliopsida; order Alismatales; family Hydrocharitaceae; genus Thalassia; species Thalassia testudinum. The sequence goes on from JAZHRO010000040.1 coordinate 62,535,905, forward strand.
TCAAATTACTTGGGGGGACTTACGTGCCTTCCACTATTTATAGTGCTAGGATGGAGCTCCCATTAATATCTTCTGATTGGATTAGGCTCGGGCTCCTAACAGGATCTCCTGAGTATATCACGCTCCTAGCAAGATTTCCTGGGCACATACATTGCCAGGTTATTAATAGCGGCTGCCAACGTAAGCATTTATTGGAGACGTAGGCCTGCTGTATTTCTCGTTGAAACTCCAACGGAGAGGTTCCACTGGGTTCGACTGTGCCACGCTTGCTTGTGTGCAAGTCGGTTAGACTGCCAGGATCGTCTCCGCAGGGGGTTGTCTTGAATGTAGGTGGGTTGGATCTTAAAACCCGCCTGTATCCAAGCTTCTCTGTGCCTGATCCTTCTTTTTAGGCCTATCGCGAGGTTTCGAGTTTGAGCACATTTTTTGCCCCTCATCATTTTCCCCTTACAATCGAGCTAGCATCTGCTTGTTGATAGAGTAACTCTTGGAGTAGAAACCCCACGGTAGGTGATACTCCCAAATGTTGCCCCGGTTGGGAATACAAGCGAGGGTGCATTTGATATGCAATGGGGTTTTCCCGGGGCAAGGGCCCGTAGTTGTACGGAGCACGTGGGCTCGTTGTTGTATCGGCCTTAAGAGGCGGTACGGCTGCCTACTATGCCACCAGCCTTAAGAGGCGGCTTTTAGGCACGTCAGCCCGCTAACTTGTCGACCTTAAGAGATGACATTTGGGCACGTCCACCCACTATCTTGCCAGCCTTCGGAGGTGGCTTTGGGTCTCGTTCGCCCGCTATCTTGCCACGGGTAATGGCCAGTTATGCTAAGTTGAAATGGTGACTTATCATCCAAAGAGACTGGCATTTATTGACGTTTTGATGAGGTGCAGGCCTCAAGCGATGTGCCGACCTTTGATTGGACCACCTTTCTTTTGCGGCAGCGGATACGTGCGTAGGGGCATTAAATGCACGTAATGATGGCGGATATTTTCTTCGCCTTAGGCAATTCACTTGGAATCTGCGCCAAATACGGTGGGATTTCATTTTTTCGAACGACGCATCCCACAGCGGGGGAACCACCCTCCGTGGCGGCTATATCTAGGAGTGGTGGGTCATGGTTAATGACCCACCTACCTCGGAGTGTGCCTGTGCGGAGAGCCTTTACTCTTGGCAGAGTAGTGTGAAGGAACGTCCATCATCGAAGCACCACCGTGTCGAGACCTCTTGAAAGCGAAAGCCATCATGTCGGGCTTCGCAAGCGAGGATAAGTCGGTTCCTCCCTCTTCTTCTGAGGTCTCTACCAAGACCAGGTCCTTGTACAATTTTTCATTGGACTTTCGTAGTCGATCCACCATTTTGTCATTTTTGGTGGAGCACGAGCTTGGCAGGGTGTCATCTGAGGCTTGTGGGTCTGAGACCCATTTATGCTCGGATGGGACAACAGACATATTTATCATATGTAAATATGCCAAAGACATGGTCTATGGGTGCCCATGAATCCATTTATTTCCTCCTTCCTTTTCTTTTATCGCCTTGTCCCTTCTCAACTTAGCCTTAATTGTTGGTTGGTGTTGAACGCCTTTACCGGCTTCTGCCTTCATTTGGGGACTGTTCGCCATCTGGCTTTGTTCCGCATACCTTTTGGGCTAATGCCCTTGAAAGTGAAAAAGGGCAGGCCTCACTCCAGCACTTATACGCTATATAGTCGGCAAGCCGGATATCGGATAACAGACCTCCCCGATAGTCAGTAGGGGCAGGACCTCCATTTTTTTTCTTTCTAATGTTGAAGAGCTTGAAGTCCCCTCCACCTGGCAAGGTCCACCTGAGAAAGACTAGCTGCCCCGAGCTGAGGAACTTGACCCGTTGGTGTGAACGGACACGGCAAAGCTAGTTAAGTTTAGTCCTATCACTCGGTCGAATCTCAGGTGGAAGGAGGTTTGGGAAGCATTGTCACGGGTGGCAGATGAGTTGCCGACGCCATGTAAGTTGGGGGAGGTAGAGAATGGCCTTCGCGTCGTACCTTGCATCTGCCCATTACTAAGTTGGTATCTTTGGTTGCATCCTTTGAGCGGTTCTCTCGGTCGGGCACGCCCAAGCGTCAAGGAGGCGTCGACATCCTCCGCAACTCGCGGCAAGGTAGGGAAAGCACTGTGGAGCATGGGGAGGAGTGTGACTCTACTCATCGGCAGGGCCTGAAACCAAAGGAGGAGAAGGAGGCCCTTGAGGGGGCCGCGAAGGGCCAGAGGTCCCCCTGAGGTGGGCGAGGAAAGGTCACCATGTGGAGCCTTCACAGGAGGAGTCGGCAATGTCCTCGCTGCAGGGTTCTGGCGAGGCCAAGGGGCAAGCTGTGCCCTCCACTCTTTTGGCCCCGTCTAAGCCACAGGAGGTGATCTCCCTTGGTGACTCTCCCTCGAGGGCACCTTGGGAAGTGGTTCGGCTGGAGGGTACCGCCGATTTCGTCTTTCCGTCTACTTCGCCTAGGTTTGCCTTACTAGCACAGGAAGCAACAGGCGTGGGCGACAATTTTGGTTAGCCCTACTACCAGCGAAGTTCAACTGGTGTCTGGGTTCTGGTGGATCCCTCTGGGCAGGGAGGCTTCGGAATGATTGGCCGCACCAGCGAGTCCGTTGTTGGATCCATGCTAGAGGGTGCCCTTGGGGTGTCTGAGCCCAAGCATAGTGTGGCTGTTCAACCAGGGGTGTCTAGCTGGGCCCTCGACTTGGACAGGCGAATGCTAAGGCACCTGAATGAAGCCGTGTCTTGGGCCACTTCTGGGCCTCGAGGCATGAATTGGAACCACGTGTTCTTCTATTGTATGTGTGCGGTAATCTTGTCAGGCTTGTTTTTTATTCTTATTTGTCTTGGCTAGGGCTACTTGTATTCTGACGCACCGATGGTTTTTGGGCGGAAATACTTGGTTTGCACTGCATCCCACGTGGTGGTGTTCCCCTGGACCTTCCTACTTCGACTAGTCCAGGGAACGCAGCTGACGTGGCAGCTCAATGGGCCGTCACAGCCATAGCAAGGCATTAATAGTTGCTCCGGCAAGTGGCGGATCTTGTTCCTATGCGGGAGAAGGTAGAGGAGGCGGCAGAAGAGGCGGAGCGAAGGCTCCCTTCCCAATGGGAGGTCGTCAGTCAAGCGAGCTAGCTGGAGGGGGAGTTGAAGAAGACTCGCCCTTTACTGCGGAAAGCCTTTGTCGCTAGTGAGGAGTTGGAGGGGCAGCTTGTGGGGGAGCACCGTGCAAAGTTGGCGACTCTAAGCGATATGTCTGAGTGCCTCTTGGCCACTCACGCCCAAGTCACCTCCTTGAAGGAGGAGGTGCAAGCACTCAAGATCTTGCACTTTTCGTGAAGGTGTACGAGAAGGCTCTCGAGGAGGTGCATGTCTGTCTAAGCGCATCCATCAATAGGCTTGCCTCCATGAGGGCAAGTCTAGAGAAGGCGAAGAAGGTCGCGAAAAAGGTAAAAGCCCAGCTCGTCGAAGCGTAGGAGCTTACGTCCGAGTGGGGTTTACAGGTGGCAGAGTTGGAGAGTATGGAGGAACCCATGGAAGGGGCAGGAGGGTCGAGGCTAAATGACGACGTGGTCATGGACTTTTTTGCCAGGGACCCGTCTATGGGCCCGATTCGAGATGAACTTGCTCGTGATATTGGGAAGCAGACTCTGGCTTCCATCAAGGCCATTATAGAGGGGAAGCAAGTCTCCGTGGAAGAGGTATGTAATTGATCGATCGACCAACTGGTATTAGAATATGACTGCCTCAAGGGGGTCGGTCTTATTGCTAACTATGGCCTTGCAGAACCGCCTGCGAAGCGATTGCGTGACGATAGGGTGGACCAGGCACCTACCGAAGAGGAAACGCTGTCGGCTGTTACGGAGGATAGCTCAGCTGAGGTTGCCGACCTGGCTGCAGGGGTTGTTAGTCCGCTCCGCCTGTCGCCTTCAATTGATCGGGGCACATTCAAGCCATGGGAGTAGCGCCCTTTGGCAACGTTTGCATTGTTGCCATCTTCATCTCCTCATTTATTTATCTTTTTTTTTTGAGAGAGAGAGATGTAATCAGACAAAGTTGTTGGAATGAAAGAAATGATCTCCTCTCTTTGTTGGTCATGGACCTTTATACATGAGACACTTGTAAGTTGCTCGCATGTCAAGTACAGGGGATGTTCCTACCATCTAGGGCTTGTAATTCGTAGAAATCGCCTAGATTGTCTTTACAAATCTTGTAAGGCCCTTCCCATGTTGGTGTAAGTTCCCTACTTGGAGGGGGTGAGATCAGCGTGACGAAAAAAAATGCGGAATTGAAAATATAAACAATCTCACAAAATAAGCAATCACAAAATGTACACAGGAATTTTTAGGTGGAAACCCAAACCGGGTAAAAACCACCACCTAACCCTCTCGAGTTAGGATTTTCCGATCAACCTAGCTGATCAAATCCACTGACCGAATCACTTTAAAACGAGGGTGATTCAACCTCAGTACAACCACGCTACAAGTACGAGGGTAGCGTTCCTCAACCCCTTCTCTCCACGAGAAGGATTTTGTCCCACGAAGGAGACGGGAATTCGCAAAGCGAATACCCAACCAAATTACAAAGGTAAAATAAAACAACAAACCTATAGAGCCAACAAAGTAATAAACCTAAGCTTCTATAGGATTTAGGAAACTCCCCTTTGCAAGGAGTGCGTCGACGATGACGCGGGTGAGTGAGCCACGCAACGGCGCAACTTTGCTCTCGTAGACAACGGCGGGAGAGCGGGTGCACAACGGTTTGATGCTCTCAAGAGAATGAAACTAGAGCTTGGAGAGCAAGGACTTCAATTGGACACAAAAGAGTGGAACTAAGTTGCTTAGGTGTGTCTCTTATTTCTCTTAGTGTATTACAAGGTGTCTCTTGGTGTGTATCTTGTGTGTAAATGCTCCCCTCTATTTATAGAGGCCTTAGGAAGGCTTTGGAAGGCTTAGGAAAGGTTCTATAGCCGTTGGGTGCAAAGCCCAAGAGAATCAGGCCGAAATCAGGACAATGATTACATTTGACAGGGTCATCAGACGTCTAATTCTGGCATCAGACGTCTGGAAGGCCACTTTAAGATGTCTGATTCCAAGGTCAGACGTCTGATTCTATGCGGGTTTCTCCCTGACTTGAATCAGATCTAAACAGGATTTTTACGCAAGTCCATCAGACGACATACAGGACGTCTGGCACTATGTCTGGACGTCTGGAAACCTACTTTTACTGTGGGAATTGATTTCCAAACGTTGCAACGGCTAGAAAATCTCTGAGAAGAGATTTTGGGTCAGCCGAGGCAAAATGGTCATTTATCAGACGTCTGGAAATACCTAAGGACGTCTGATAAGGCTCTAACGGTCATATTCTTGACTGTTTGCTAAGCCAGCCAACGGTCCACTAATTGGACGTCTGGCAAATTCATCAGACGTCTTATAAGACGTCTGGTATAAGGTCTGGACGTCTGATTTCATCAGACAGAACTACCTATGTCCAGCCTAACAGTTATCAGACGTCTGAAACAACAGTCAGACGTCTTAAAATACATTATCAGACGTCTGATTTGGGAATTAGACGTCTGGAAAGTCTGTTTGAACCCTATATTGGTTTTCTAAGTATTCTACAGAAAACCTAAGTATCCTACGGTTGTGCCGGTGTTCCTAGGACTACTGTTAGGGTTCTTTGAGGCTCTTTAACATGAAATATCTAAGGAAATAAAGAGCAACAAAAGAAACGAAAAATACAACAAGTACAAAAGAAGGAAATCTATCCTATTCTTCATTTCCTTCCATCTTCAATCTGTTGCTCCACGCGAACCTTCTCTGTTTTCCGTCAAGCTCCTCCAATCCGTCCTGGATGCGAGCTCAAACTCCGTTCTAAACACGTCCACATTTGCAATTGACCTGAAATCTGGGACTCAAATTGCAAATGTTAAATAACACGTGTTTTGTTATCATCAAAACAAATGATCGTGGTGCTCTAGCACCAACAGTTGGGTCTAAATTTTCGCCCGACTGGATTGGCATGAGACTTCGCACTTACGTAGAATCAGGTCGCCTTGAGAGAACTTCTGAGCCTTGATGCGCTTATTGTATGAAGCGACTGTGGCTTCTTTGCGCTTGGGGGCCATCTTAGAGTCTTTGTCCCTTAGCTCGTCTTGGAGATCGTGGGACAGGTGAACTTGGTCATCGTTGGTAGTGGGGTCATAAAGGTACGCTCTATAGGTGGGGAGGACTGTTTCGATGGGTAGCTGGACCTCCATGCCTTATACCAAGCTGAATGGTGTATGGCCTGTGGAAGTCATCTGGCAAGTCCTGTATCCTAAAGAACGTTTGGAAGTTCCTCCGCTCATCTCCCTTTGGTTGAATCCAACCAGCACTTAAGTGCTGAGATGATGGTTCGGTTGGTTACTTCTGCTTGTCCGTTCACCTTGGGATGACCTACAGACGTAAAGTACAGACAGATATCCCAGCTGGCGCAAAATTCCTCGAATTTCTTGCAGGCAAACTGGGTTTCGTTGTCCGTCACTATGCAATGGGGTATCCCGTACCTAGCTATAATTCTCTTATGGACGAAGGAAATGACCCTGTCGGTCGTAGGGCTGGCCATGGCCTCAACTTCGACCCAATTGGAAAAGTAGTCGCCAGTTACCAAGATCAACCGCTTCTGATCCAATGCTGGCGGGAAAGGACTGACGAAGTCCATGCCACATTTTGCGAAGGGGATGGGTGACATGACGGGCACCAACTTTTCAAGTGGCAAGTGGTGTAGGTGGCGAACCCCTAAACTTGTTGCACTTGCATACGAAGGTTTTCCAATGTTGCTTCATTTGGGCCCAGAAGTAGCCTACTTGGAATACTCTGGCAAGGAGTGCCTTGTACCCTTCATGGTTCCTGCAAGCGCCTTCATGGGCCTCTTGTAGGGCTTGGGTCACCTCGTCCAGTGTCAGATAGCGTAGCAGGTGGTTGGAATACCCCCACTTATACAACTATCCTTCAATCAGGGTGTACCAGGAGGCCTTGAGGTGAAAGGCCCTGGGTCAAGGTTCTCCCGGAAGCAGCTCGCCAGAGCTTAACTAAGTAAGCATAGGCGTCATCAAGGAGGTGGACGGTTTTATCGTAAGCATTTTGGGGGAGAGGACAGTTGGCTCTTTCAGAGTCTGGAGGTAGATGTCCTCGTCTTGCCCTTGAGGGATGGTAGCGGCAAGCTTTGCCAACGCATCTGCCAAGGGGTTGTCCGCTCGAGGTACCTGCCTAATGGAGACAGTTTTGAAATCCACCAACTCCTCCTTGACTTTGTCTGTGTATAGCATCATGTTTGGATCCCGAGCATGGTACTCGTCGTTTATTTGGTTCGCATCTGCCAAGGGGTTGTCCGCTCGAGGTACCTGCCTAATGGAGACAGTTTTGAAATCCACCAACTCCTCCTTGACTTTGTCTGTGTATAGCATCATGTTTGGATCGCGAGCATGGTACTCGTCGTTTATTTGGTTGGCAACCAGCTGGGAGTTCATGTGAATTTCCACCGAGGCGATCCTCATGGATTTTGCTACCTGGATGCCTGCCATCATGGGCTCATATTCCACCAGGTTATTGGATGCAGGAAAGTCTAATTTTATGGTGTACTTATGAGTAACGTCGTCTAGAGCGGTTAAGGCTATCCCATCCCCAGACCCGGCTATCATGGACAAGCTGTCGACATAGAGTTGCCAAGGGAGTGAGAGGGAGGCATTGGGATTGGTAAATTTAGCGACGAAGTCGACTAGGACTTCTCCCTTGATCACCTTTCATGGCTGATACTTGATATCGAATTCAGCTAGCTCCATAGCCCATATGATCTACTGTGCTGACCTCATGGGCTTGCAAAGCATTCGCCGAAGGGGGTAGTCTGACAGGACCATTATCGCGTGGGCTTGGAAGTACGAGTGTAGCTTCCTGCTCGCGGTAACGAGAGCTAGCCCTAGCTTCTCAATGACCATGTACTTGGATTCAGCACCTTGATAGGTTTTGCTGACGAAATACACGGGTCGCTGAGTTTCGCCCTGGTCACTAACTAGAACAGCACTGACAGCCGATGTGGAGGCGGCAGAGTACGAGGAGTGGACTTCCCTGGGCTGAGGGGCCGTCAGGACGGGGGGAATTCAAAGTGCATTCTTGACTTTATCAAGGGCTTTTTGCCAGTGGGGAGTCCAGTGAGTGGCGTTGTAGCCTTTAGCCTTTTTTATGCACTCGAAGAAGGGTAGGCATTTGTCGGATGATCGGGACAAGAATCGGCCTAACGAGGCAATCTTGTAGACCAACGACTACTATCCTTTTAGTACACCTGGTGGCTATATGTCTTCACTCACTTGGATTTGTTCCGGGTTGGCCTCGATTCCCCGGTTAGAGACAAGGAACCCCAGAAACATCCCAGCTGAGATCCCAAAGGTGCACTTGTCAGGGTTTAGGCGGAGGAGGGTGCTCCTTAGAATTTGAAACACCTCGGCTAGGTATTCTAGGTGTTGTGGGAAGTTCAATCCCTTCACAAGCATGTCATCGATATACGCCTCAAATGATTTTCCTATTATTTTTGAAAAATTAAGTTTACAAGGCGTTGATATGTGGCCGCAATGTTTTTTGAGCCAAAGGGAATAACTCTATACTAGAATAGGCCCTTATCCACGACGAAGGAGGTGTGGGGCTTGTCAGCTGGGGTGAGGCTAATCTAGTGTTACACACTGTAGGCATCCAAGATGGGCATATGGGACTGTTCGCTACAAGAGTTCACTAGGGAGTCCACCCTTGGCAAGGGGAAATCATCCTTTGGGCAGACTTCGTTCAGGTTGGTGAAATCGATGCACATGTGTCATTTGTTGTTGGCCTTCTTCACCATCACGACATTTGAGAGCCATGCCAGGTACAAGGATTCTTCTATGTATTCCCCGTCTAGGAGCTTTTGTACCTCTGCTTCGGCCGCCTGCCATTACTTAGTCGACTTGTGCCGGTGCGCCTGCTTGAATGTTCAAGTGATGCTGGATCAAGGATGGGTCTACCCTGGGTAGGTCATTGGCAGACCAAGATGTCTGCATTGGTTCAAAGTAAGAGCAGTAGCTCCTACACTTTGGAGGGCACAAGGTCTGCTTGAACCCGGACAAGCTTAGTAGCGTCGTGAAGGTACATCTGTATGGCCATGGCTGACAAGCCCGGTTGTAACCCCAAAGTCGCAGGCTGATCACTAGGAGTGGTCTCCTACAGGATCGCCTAGACTTGGTTTCTCTTCTTCCCAGATTTCTGTGATTTGGGGTGCTGCAGTTTTAGGGTCCACTCTAGCTCGATTCAGAGGTGCTCTCACCCCATCGACTGATCCCTATGTACTATCCCTACTCCGCGTGGGGACTGGAAAAGCACAAATTGGAAGTAAGAGGAGGGGATCGTCGAAACGTGTGGGTAGTGGGACGGCCTATGATGCCATCAAAAGCCGCCGTCAACTAGGCCACTATGAACTTGGCCGTGCGGTTGAGGTGCCTGTCCCCATCGCAGACGGACAAGGGGAGACTAATTTCTCCCCTCGACATCACTTTGTGGTTGCCGAAACTGACCACCAGATGAACCAAAGGGGCTAGGTGCTCTTCCGCTAACCCTAGCTGGCGTAGGGTTTTGAGGAAGAGGACGTCCACCGTGCTTCCCTCGTCAACAAGGAGCTGGTGTTGCTGCTGTCTGGCCAACAACAGTGTTACCAGCAGCGGGTCAGTGTGCTCCGCTGGGTCAAGGAGGGATGCGAATAATCACGAGTTCGCTTGCCTGACAGGGCCTCTCTTCCCCACTGAAGAGTGGAGAAAGCAGTAAGGGTCGACTGCCTAGAGGACCTGGATTGTCGGCTTTGGTTGGCGTTGACGCCAAAGATGACCTCGACCTTCGCACCCACAAGGGGGGAGGTGAGGGTGTTGTTGTGCCCTAAGTATGGCCTCCAGAACCTGGCGGTGGTACTTGTTTGGTGGAAGCAGGGGAGATATCGCCTGCTCGAGTCGACGGGCAGCGGTTTCTTCAGGTTCAGGGGCCTCAGTGATTACCACGTTGACCCTATGGAGGTGTTGGAGCCTCTCCTTGTGGTAATCTTCCGGGACTATGGAGGGGGCCTTGCCTTTATCTTGGCCCTCGTTCCGCCTAACAAAGTGGGACAGGTTCCCATGCCTAATCTAAAACTCTATCTGGTCGCACAGATCGCGATAGTCCTCAGTGGCATGTCCCTGATTGCACAACAAAATACACCAACAAATATGCCATCTTGTGTTATCTCCTAGCATTGCCATTGCATATTAGGTAGCCATAGTTGCATTTGTAAAAATTGACACATGTATGCATTTATTTGAGAGGGGAGGAAAGAGAATAATTGACCATGTAATTAACGCATTCATCACGGGTTGCATTGAAAATTCACCATCCTCATTTTTTATTTTGACTTTGAACTTCTCTGCGCGGCTTAGGGCATGGGCTGCTTCTTCTTCACGCCATTCTCTGCCAGCAGCATTCTCTGCTGGCTACATGGCTGGTCATGCAGCCGAGGGCATAGCCGTGCATGCCTCCTTTTTTTTTAAAGCCCTGCCTTCTTCCTTGCGAGGGGAGCGGGCACATAGAGAACACAGCAGCCACCTTCGTCGGGCCATCTTCCTCCCTTTCTCCCCTCCATACGTAGCACCTCTTCCCCTAGAAGAGATACGCTGCGGGCAAAAGCAGGCTCACAGTGGTCCCACGACCACCACTGTGAGTCCCACCACCGCCGAACTCATCCAAGAGTAGGTGGGAGTGGTGGATCCTGTAATTCCCTTCTTGGAGGGGGTGAGATCAGCGTGACGTAAAACACACGGAATTGAAAAAATACCAATCTCACAAAATATACAAACACACAATGTACACAATAATTTTTAGGTGGAAACCCAAATCGGGTGAAAACCACCACCTAACGCTCTCGAGTTAGGATTTTCCAATCAACCAAGTTGATCAAAATCCACTAATCGAATCACTTTAAACGAGTTTGATTCAACCTCACTTACAACCACGCTACAAGTGCGAGGGTAGCGTTCCTCAACCCCTTCTCTTCACGAGAAGGATTTTGTCCCACGAAGGAGACGAGAATTCGCAAAGCGAATACCCAACCAAATAACAAAGATAAAATAAACAATAGTCCTATGGAGCCAACAAAGATTTAAACCTAGCTTCTATAGGAATTAGGAAACTCCCCTTTGCAAGGGGTGCGTCGAATCGATGACGCAGGTGCGTGAGCCATGCGACGGCGCAACGTCACTCTCGTGAACTACTGCGGGAAAGCGGATGCGCAAATGCTTGATGCTCTCTAGATGAAGAATTAGAGCTTGGAGAGCAAGAGCTTGCTTCTTAAGATCAAGAGACACAAAATGGTGTGAAAATATATTACTTGGTGTTTCTTGTGTATCTCGGTGTATAAAAGGTTCCCCTCTATTTATAGAGGCCTTAGGAAGGCCTTGGAAGGCTTAGGAAAGCTTCCATAGCTGTTGGGAGCAAAGCCCAAGAGAATCAGGCCGAAATCAGGAATAATGATTGCACTGACAGGCTTATCAGACGTCTGATCCTGACATCAGACGTCCGGAAGATCACTTTAAGACGTCTGAAAATAAGGTCAGACATCTGATTTTGGGCGGGTCTCTTCCTGACTTGAATCAGATCTAAACAGGGTTCTAGTGCAAGCCCATCAGATGACATACAGGACGTCTGGAAACCTACTTTTTCGTGGGAATTGATTTTTAAGAGAGTGCAACGGCTAGAAAATCTCTGAGAAGAGATTTTGGGTCAACCGAGGCAAAACGGTCATTTATCAAACGTCTGAAAAGGCCTAAGGACGTCTGATAAGACTCTAACGGTCATATCCTTGATTGTTTGTTAGGCTAGCCAACGGTCCACTATTTGGACGTCTGGCAAATTCATCAGACGTCTTCTAGGACGTCTGGAATAAGGTTTGGACGTCTGATTTCATCAGACAGAACTACCATGTCCAACCTAAATGTTTATCAGACGTCTGAATCAACAGTTAGACACCTTAAAACACATTATCAGACGTCTGATCTTGGTATTAGACATCTAGAAATGTTGTTTGAACCCTATATTGGTTTTCTATGTTCTCTACAGAAAATCTAAGTATCCTAGGGTTGTGCTGGTGTTTCTAGGACTACTGTTAGGGTACTTTGAGGCTCTTTAACATGAATCTAAGTAACAAAAGTAAAGAGTAACAAAAGAAACGAAAAATACAACGAGTACAAGAGGAGGAAATCTATCCTATTCTTCATCTCCTTCCTTCTTCAATATATCGCTCCTCGCGAATCTCCTCTGTTCTCCATCAAGCTCCTCCAATCCGTCCTAGATGCGAGCTTAAACTCCATCTAATCACGTCTCCATTTGCAATTGACCTGAAATCTAAGACTCCAAGTGCAAATGTTAAATGACACGTGTTTTGCTATCATCAAAACAAATGATCATGGTGCTCTAGCACCAACAGATCCCACTCTCTGTTTCCGTCACTCAGCCCTTCCCGCCATTGCCGAAGCTTCAAGCTTCGGAGCTCCCGCAGCAGCAGCAGCGGCCTCCAGCCTGCGTGCACAGGACCGTGCGCATGCCAGCAGTTGGCGCAAGCTCCTTTCGCGACCGGCTGCAACTGGTTGTCCAAGCCGCACGGCACTGTAGCTACTGTTCATGCGTTTCTGCGCGACACTATAGCTACAGTGAGGTGACTGGAAAGTTTCTCACTTATCCAGTCATCGCGCGCTCTCTCACCGCGCCGCTACCTCCTCCAGCTCGTCGCCGCGTCAGCGTCAGCGTCCGCGCCCACTCCCGCGCCGACGCCCTCGTCTGCACCCGCTTCCGCACCAGCGCACACACCTGCCTGCGCTCACGCCCGCATCTTCGTCCTCGTCCACTCTCGCCATCAACGCGGTGCGCTTCGCTACGCAGTGCGCTGCGGGCTACACTCTCTCGCCCGCGTGAAGCGCCTGTGCGCATGCGCGTGCCTTGGCGTCCAGAAGGCTTAAACGCCCGCGCTCTCTCTCTCACAGCCACACCCTCACTCTCCAGCAAACACACACACCACACTTGTACACACCTATATATGCTTATATATATATACATATATACTTATATATATATTTATACACACACACACATATCTATATATATATCTATATACATAGATACTTATACACATATATCTACATACATATATTACTATACATCTATATATATATCTATACCTATATAGTTATATATATATATACACACACACACATATATATATATATATCTAGTTATAAATATATATATACCTATATATATATATTTACATTTATATCACCAACCTATATCCCTACACCATGTGTTATATCGTGGGAATATCGGCACCAGTTGCTGATATTCCCTGATACCCGCATAGAAAAAGCGCCTCTGCACACACTCCTACACATCCATCCTACACTCCACATGGCACTTCGTCCTGTTGGTTACGTCTTCCTAGACGTCGATCAACTCGACACCATGCTACACACCATTTCCACCTCCACCCCCACCCCTATATAGATATTATATATGTGTGTGTATATATATATATATATATATATATATATATATATATTTATTCCTTTACAAGCAACCTCTATTTCTCTTTTGTTTCCTGCTATTAAAAAGATAAAAAAAAAAATAGTAAAAGAGAAAAGATAATCCCTATCTTACAGGTACTCGATCTTGCGAATAGCAAGACCAATTTTTGGAACCCTAAATTGGCTCAAAGCCAAAAATAATTTGGCTCAAAGACAAGGACTTGATTTTGAGGGTGTACCTCAAGGGCAAAATTACTAGAAAAAAATCTTAAATAGAAAAAACCAAAAACATAATAAACGCACGGAAGAGATTCGTTATAGGAAAGGCGTAGAAACTTATTCACCCTTAATTCCCGCCTCCCTGAGTTCGACCTTAGGCCTAAAAGTGATCAAGATAAAATTAAGTAGGCCAGGTTAAAAAATTTCTGTAAAAAGATGGTTAGGCTCGATTTAGGTTAACCACTATACTCATTTCAACGATAATTTCACCATATTAACACAACTATCCGAGCTTATCGCAGTCCCCGGGCTTGCGATACTTACAGTAGGGCCCGGTGTCTATTTTCTTCTTCATTGGCTTATGCGGGGGAAGCAGGTCCTTGTTCGTACACCATACTTTCGGTAGCACGTCCGCCTGGTTCACGGCAAGGGGAGTGTATTCTTCAAAAAACTCCCGTCTAGCCTAGCAGGGTCCATTGTTCCGGATTTTGCTAGGTTGGTCGTTCCTCCATTCCATGAAGCCGGCCTTGCGCTTACTAAAGCAGCCATTTTCGCGTATGGAGACGGAGGTGGAGTCACCTGGGGCCCGCCTCTGCCGGGCTGGGTTGGTGTCCTTGTCAGATCCCTCTCCAGCAGGTTACCGGAGTTGAAAGAGTCGTCCAGCTCCGCAAACTTCATGGCTCGATCCCAGAGTTCTGCCATGTCTCTGAGCAGGAAGTCATCGATGTCGTACCAAAACCTTTGAGTCAAGAGCCCTGACTTGAGGTATTGGATGGCGATGGAATCGTGAGGCCACTTGCACTTGAAGTACTAGGCCTTGAATCGGTCTAGGTATGACTAAATGGACTCGCTTCTTCGTTGTCGGATTTCAAACAGCCTCTCGAGGTTATCTCTAACCCTCTGCTGTCCGATGAAATACCGGCAGAACTTGTCAACCAATTCTTTGAAGTAGGCGAACTGTCTGGCCGATAGTTCATTGGACCACTCGTGGGTCATGCCGGACAGATAAGACGAGAATACTCTGTATAGTACTTCGTCGAGGCAGCTGTGCACCAGCATCATTTTGCAATAGCTCCCAACGAAGCTATTGGGGTTTGCTGTCCTGTCATACGGGGCCATGACGGGCTGCTTGGATCTCTCGGGTGGGGGGGGGGCTATCATCACCTCCTCGGTGATGGGGTAGGTGGTGACGTAGGCCTGGGGGCACATTCCCCTGATAACCCAGGTAACGTGTCGGACAAGCTTGGGGATTGACCCAAGGCTTCTGGTAGCAGAGGGTTGGGCCCCCGAGATCTCCTCCGAGGTAGGTGGGCGAGGAGACTTTGGTGGGTCCGAGGGGGCTTCGCCTCTCTGGCTACTAGGCTCGCATTTCAGTTGCTCAAACTGTTCGCACAGGCGTGCGTTTTCATTCTCTACTGCACGACGCCACCTCCACTGTTAGTCGTCTGGGCCAGGCTAGTGGGTCTCCCCCTGTGGGGGAGGACCGAGCTCCCGGATCTGCCTGACCTCCAGAAGCTTCTCCATGACTGAGATTTCCTCAGCCCTCAGAGCCGTCAATTTTACCTGAAACTACTCTTCCCTTTCTTGTAACTCAAGGAGGCTGACGTGCTCCTGGTCCTCCGGTGGTGGAGCAGGGGGTCCCTACTTTTCTTTATTTGGCTCTATTGGCTGAGGGCATCACTTGGACACCGACACTCTCGACTCGGCCCTATCCTACACCCTTTTGGGTTCAGCGCAGGAGGAGTTGCGAGTGGTAGGAGCCATCGCGGGGACCTCAAGAGTTAGGGAGCGTTATCAATCAACTATTGCTTCCCACAGAAGGTGACAATTGATCAACTCCTTCGTGGAGATGAAGGGTCCGACTCAAAGAGTGATTGGACTCCCTAGAATGGGTAGTCTGATAAAGCAATCATACAACTAGCTCAAGGGTTGATTACCCAGTTCCACATCAAGGGGTGTACGTCTGGGGGAATGATGGAACTCCTAACTATACACTAGAATTTTCTAAAGTTACAAAGTATACAATCGCTCGATTTCTCTTAAATTGCTTGGGGGGGCGTACATGCGCTACGCTACCAAGTTATTGATGGCTGCTACCAGCATCAGCATTTATTGGAAGTATAGGCCTACTGTACTTCTCGTTGAACCCCCAACAGATAGGTTCCTCTGGATCTAGCTGTGCCCCGGCTACTTGTGTGCAGGTTGGTTGGATTGCCTGGTCCATCTGCGTAGGTGGTTCTCTTGGATGTAGGCGGGTCGGATCTCAAAACTTGTTTGTATCCAAGCTTCTCTGGGTCAGATCCTTCGTTTTAGGGCTATTGCAGGGTTTCGGGTTTGAGGACAATTTTTGTCCCTCATCACATGTCAATATATATATTGAAAGTATGAGAAGGATTGAGTCAATGATATATGATTCATTGCCCTGTTAACATATGATCTTAAATGATCAACTATTATTTCAATAACTATTCAAGGAAGATGGTTGTCTTGATTTGTAACACAGTTGGCAGCTAATGTTGTTTATACTATTAGAATCTGATTGTACTGTTAGAATCTGGTGGCTAATTTTATGAACTATCTTATTTAAATTTGATTGGAATTAAGTTTATTACTTATTTGGATTGAAATGAAGTTAAACAATTATTCATTTGATTAGCATGGAATTAATCAATTATTATTCCAATCTTATTATTAATTTAATGAATATGATTATTTTGATTTATGGCTCAGTTGTTTGTAAATTATTATAACGGTATAATAAATAATCCTTCCAAAAAAAATAATAGTATAAATAATACATTCATCTCACCTGTATATTATAATGAAAAGAATATTTATCATACTATCACACATGGTTATAGACATAGTTCATAAGGATAGGATAAATACATTTTTAGTATATATATTGCTCAAATTCCTAATCTTGATGCATTCCCCTCATGTTATTTATGATAGCCTTGCATATGATAAATGAGGAAAATATTATTATGTATTAGTTTATTATTCTAATTACAATGTCAAAGATATTTTCAATAAACAATGACTTGTACATTCAGGATATTGATGAACTAATAATTTACATTTTGTTTATAGAGTTGGTATTAATTTGTAAAATTAGACAATCAGATTCGGAATGTTATAAAAGAAATAAACGCGTAAATTTGATAAATTGAAAAGATATATACATTGCTTCTTTTGCTGGATTAAGGAAATAATACGATAACTCCCGCTATTAATTATAGCAAAGGATAGATCGAGAAATTGGTTTATACCTAAAGTTGTCAATTGACAGTTATCCAATGATAAATGAATGCCTGGATATGAGGGAATGAATAATTGAATTACACGACCGAATGAGGCTCTATCCAACCTTTAATATGATATTTCTGTTATTCTTGAGAATTGAACATATTATTGTTGAAAGTACAAAGTTCACATTTTACTTGCCAATTATAAACATTTTATTAATTATGTTGGAAACCTTAGTTTACTTTTGAGAGTGCTTAAAATTTAAAATTTTTACATTCCTTCATACTTTATGTTTTAAGTCCACAGTGTAAGATCTTTTCATATGGATGGATCTAAAATTTTAGAAGATGGTGTTTTCCACTTTGAAATTTCTGCATAGATTTAATTAGGAATTATTCATGCATTAAGTATCGCATTGAATTGATTTTCCCTTAATATTTTCCAATAAGAAAATAATAATGATAAATCACTGATTTTAGTATGTAGATCGAGTCTTTAAAATTTCAATTAAGAATTTGTACCTTTACTTAATAAGTCCATCTGTTTAATCTATACCCATGGGAGTGTTAAGAAATTACTACTGCCATTATTAATGTAGTCATTAAGTCTATGGGCATTTTGATTCAAGTTATTTTTTTGGTTGTGGACACCATAGATTATCGGGATCATAAATTCTTCTTTTACCGGCTCCTTTAATTGTAAAAGGAAAAACTTGAATTGAGAAAAATTTGGTATTAGTCGATAACGAATTCTCTATTTAATTCTCACTTGTTTGTATAAACATGTAATTCATTTTGTACAGGAATTCCTTTAGTAGCTTATTGAATTCTTGCTAAATTGTTCATTAGTTGTTGCATGTCTAGTGTAGATTTAAAGTGAATTTTAGACAAATATGAATGAAATTATTGTGGTTTTAGGATTAGCATTACAAATAATAGCGATATTAAATTGATTGAAATTTCTTAAAACAAAATGTGGTAATCGTTTTTTATTGATGAATGCTAATAAAGGTGTTGAGATCCCGAATGTCATATTGATAACTTATGCCAACTCTTATATCATCATCTGACATCTGAATAACCTAAGTGTATTAATGAAAAATGACTTCGTCTGACTCATTGTATCGTTACTAAATGCACCATTCATTGTGTATCCTTTTTAGTAATCTATGGAGGATAAATGACCTAAAATTTATCTATAATTACCTAAATTATGGCACAATCATTAGCATCAAATGATTTGTACAGTATGTTGTCTGTGGTGTTGTAAAGTTTGTGTTGTTGATTGTTGTGTTAAATTTTTGTTCCTAAATGAAATGGAACTTAAATTGATGTGTGTTTCCTTTGTGGGTCACAACTCAGTTTACTCATAAGAAACTATACATGCAAGTTGTTGTGATAAACCATGCATAAAATTTACAGGCTAATTAATGATTTTCTGAATCAAACGTAGGTTGTGATATATGATAATATAAATTGTCATATTGAACATAAATGAGTAAATTCTATGCTGAAAAATATAGGGTGTCTAATTTTTAGTTTGTGTTGCGCTTACTATTGCTTTTTCTCCTTTGATGAAAGAAAAGGTTTCTTAACCTTTATATAACATAGCATATGATATAATTATAGTTGTTGTATTCTCTATGATTGATAAGTTTATAGTTTCTATTTAGTTTGAAGTCACTAAGTTTGCATATAATTCTTTGTTTTCTATTTTGGATAGTTTGAAAGTTGTTCTTGTTTGAGCAATGAGGTAGACAATAATTATAGGGGGACAAGGAAGTTGATGTACTGCAAGTAGGAGGTTAATAATTATGATTTAATCACTTTGTATTGGATGTTGAGCTTGCTTTAATATTTTTAGTTCATAGTTGGATATATTAAAATGAATTGCATTAAACTAGTAAACTTTATTTGACAAGGTTGAAAAATGAAAGTTTTTGTTATTCGTTGAATGAGGTTGCCATTATTTCTATTTCTCTTGCTCTCTCCCTTTCTCTCTCACGTTTATGGCTACACTCTCCCTCTTATTTGTTTCCTATGTAAAATATTTCCTCCATTATTATGTTGGACTTGATATGCATGGTGATAATTTGTGAGTTCTATTCGGTCCGTTCCTCCTTGTGGATATGACATTATCTCTTTTAGTGGTTTGATTTGCTAAGATGCATGTTTTAATTTAATCTAGGGTTCATGCTATTAGGTTAATCGTTGCATGCTTATTTCATTAATTCTTTTATCAAAGGTTTTCCACTATGCAAATTACAATGATCGAATTTGTTCATGTTATTATCTTGCTAACCCAAAAACTTATCGAACAGTTGGGATGTTGGTAAGGTTGTGCACATGTGTAGTTGGCCATAGGGATAAAGAGTGGGCACATGTGGCCAGCCACATTTGGGTGGGAGGTAGTAGATTTGGTTGGATTTTGGTTTAGGTTGTCTTGGGATGAGGTGCCCTCTTTGTCCTTGTCTTCCATCCTTCATCTTGTAATGGTCAGTATAGCTCCATCATTCTTGCATGCAATAAATATAAACATTAATGCTATAATACGCTATCTATCCCTAAGATGTATACATGGTCCTAAATGCAAGAAATGCAGACATATATACATCATGTATGCTATGAAAATAAGCTAAAATAGGCATTTAATATCATGTAATCGCATTCTCATCACCATCATTTGTATCGATACTTATAAGAAGACTAGCTCCACCTTTTCAAATCAAATATGTGAGTAATTAGTATCAATACCAATCGTTTGGTACCAATATTAACTATCCGTTGGGTCAAATCTAAATGCCTCAATAAGTGGATTTTGGTTATTAACAGTAATATTTTAAATGTAACAACTAGTGCTCGATCCATGAGGATCCTAACTCTATAAATAGAGTCCTCTAGGTTCATTCTAAACACACAACAAGCAAATAATAATTTCTAATGCAAAAATAATCCTGCTCAACAAAAGAAGCTCGTTGTCTCTACGTTCCCTCACCACTCTTAAAATCTCTTTTTGACGATCTCATTGGCATGCATAAGGTCTTTTTGGTATTCAAAAATCACTACTTGCTAGCTACCTAGGCCCTCAAATCGATATCTTTAATTATTCTCTATTGGGAGGTTTAGTAAATTGTTGTAAGATTTTATTTTCATCTTACATCTGTGGTGAATTGTTTATTGTTTCATATCTTGTGATTGGGTTGAGTTACCCCACTAATTACCTCGAGTTAGGGAAATTGATTTCCTCATAGTGAGGGAATCAAGTTCAAAAATCCAAAATTTAGAGACCTAGGTAGTGGAGTATTTAAGGTGGGAAACTACTATACATCTTGTATATTATTTTTGTGATTTGTCATTCATAATTCTCATGCAATTATTTTTTATTCCACACTATTTATCTCCCATTCTAGTGTGCTTGCACTTTTAAAATCCCACATCTTGTTCTTATTGATTGAGGGACCTTGCATGATTAATGTGTCAAAAACTCCTTGATCGTGGGATGCTCAGCTGGTTTGGTCCCCCATGTGACTCTCAGTAGTTGTTACCATGCCTAGGTAAACGATGTTGTGCAAGTTGATGGAATAGCTCCTTGGCAGCAGTAGGTGCCAATGCCCATCAGGGCTTGATTTAGGTGGATATTAGACTCAGATAGGTACGCCTAGTAGTCGCGGGCATTAGCAACTAATGCACCCCATTCAATGCACCAAGTTTAAAAATCCACTCGAGTAAAATGAAATGAACTATAAGATGAGTTGGGTCGAATCCATGATGATTCTATACTTAAAAGTGTTAACTCAATTGCTCAAAGTCAATTCCAAGGACATCAAGCACTTAAATATTACATTTCAGCTAACTTGGGACAATACATGCATCTGATGCAATTTCTATACAAATATTGGTTGAAACTAACTTCTGATGACTAGGTTGTGAAAGTACATGTCATAACAAATCCTAGATGAGTTGTCAAGCTACATGAACAGAATCCGTACATGAACCACCTGAATCAGTTCTTGTTAAAGATGGAAGTTTAAATTGTTGTGGTGTAATTCAAGTATTTAACTTTTAAAATTTATAAATCGTAATTATAGGGAGTATACAAGTCGTCCAAGGAGGCGAGGCATAACAAATCAAATCCTGAAATGCCTTTTGTGTCCTTTTTTTTGTGTTTTCGATTTTTTTTTGTCTTTTTCTTTTGAAAAAAAATAAAATGCAAGACAAAATCTTTTGTCACGAAGAAGAGTACTACGGGTTTGATTTCTTTCCCTACAAGTAAAACTACAAGAAAGATAGGAACTGAGCTTACAAGAAGCTACAATGAGACATTTTTAATCACTTCCTACTCACAATCACATGTCCAAATGTAGTACTCAAAAGTAAAGGCTCTCAACATGCATCATCATTTTCATTTATCCGAAATCAAAACATATAAACTACGAACTAAGTAGGGAAATGAGAGCTCATAAAAGACTATAATGAAATCTAAAGTAATCTCAAATTCCCAAAAGGAAACTAACACGAGTCTACTACAACATAGAATGGAAAGCATAAAACACAAAGATGAAGAGTGGCTTATGGAATAAAGCTCGGTGAATGATGATGCTCCTCCTTGTGCATGTCCTCTTCCTCCCTTTTTCTTTCGCCTTGGCATGGATGGAAGCCCTCCTCCAAGCTTAGGTGTGCACCCCAAGATGTGCTCCAAGTAGTGCATGAGTAGGTGAAGGTGATGGGTGTTGGTGCAAGGGCACCACGATCATTAATTTTAATGATAATAAAACATTTGTAATTTAACATTTGCATTGAGTTTATGAGTTTCATAAAAATGCAAATGGATTCAAGTGTGAAGAAGGAGCTCAAGCTCTCATCCATTGTGGATTGAAGGAGCTTGATGGAGGATAAGCTTCGCGTGGAGCGAGAGGTTAAAGAATATGATAGAAGTTTTATCTGTTCATGTACTTTGTTTCTATCTTTATATTCTTTGCTCTTTATTGTGTCTAGATGTTTGTTAAAAGGCCTCAAAGTTACCAAACAATAGTCTTAGGAACACATGCACAACCTTAGGATACTTAGACTTTTGGTAGAAAACTTAAAAAGCTAAAATAGGCATTAGACAACCTGATTAGACGTTCAATTTGGAAATCAGACGTCTGATCTTAGACTTTAAAACGCTTGATTGTTTGATCAGACAACCAAATACTTACGCTGGAATGAGTACCTTCTGTTTGTTGATTTCAGACGATCAGCCATTAGTCCAAACGTCTTAGAAGACGTATGACGACCTTGCTGGGCATCTAATTAGAGGATTATTGGCTTTATCAGACTGATATTAGAGGATTAACCTTTTATCTGACCTACATACACTTCCAGACATCCGTAGTGAGCTCTAGATGTTTGATAAGTAGATGTTAGGCCCAAATCACCTTTTGTTAGATAATTATAGCCGTTTAGCCTCGGAAAATCCATTCCCATAGAAGATTACATTTCCAAATGTCCAGACTTTGTGCCAGACGACTGACTTGTCGTCTGACCAACTTATCCTAGAACCCTGTTTCGGTCTAGACAAAATCAGAAAGGAAAACCATCTTAAATTAGACGTCTGACCTTAAGTCTAGACGTCTTAAAAGTAACATTTAGAGGTCTGTCTTAATTTAACCCAGTTTAGATCTTCCACCCTTCTAGATTAGATGATTAATTCCTAAATCAGACGATGACCCAAATGTCTGATAATATATTTGGGCATTTGATAACCCTATCAAAATCATAAATAACCCTGATTCTGGCCTAATTTGCCTTGGATTTGTTCCCAACGGCTAGAAAAGCCTTCCAACGGCTAGAAGAGGCTTCTAAACTCTTCTTAGGACCTCTATAAATAGAGAAGCACCCTTCCTAAGCTAACAAACACCATGTAATACTACTTTCCACTCATTTCGTGTCCAAGAGAAGTTAGAATCAAAGGAGAAGTGCTCAAGCCTTAATCTATATCCTGAGAGCATCTTCCCCGCTATGCACCCGCTCTTATGGCTACGAATACGAGAGCATCGTTGTGCTATCACATGGATTACGCACTTGCGTCACTAGTCGACGCACTTCCATCTAAGGGAAGTCCTTTGGCCTATAGAAGCTATGTTAATTTACATTAATACTTTGTGGCTCTATAGGACTGTTGTATTTTCGTTTGTTTTTTGTTGGGTATTCGCTTTGTGAATTCCCGTCTTCTTCGTGGGACAAAATACTCCTCGTGAGGAGGAGGGGTTTGAGGTACACTATCCTTATATAAAGTAGTGTTGTTGTAAGAGGTTGAACTGCCCTCGCTTAAAGTAGTTCATTAGTGGATTTGATTGACTCGGTCGATCAGGAAATCCTAAATCGAGAGGTTTAGGTAGTAGTTTTTAATTTGATTTGGGTTTCCACCTAAAAATCTTTGTGTATATTTGTGATTATTTTTTGTGTGATTGATTACTTATATTTTCCGCATTATTTTTCGTATCACGCAAATCTCACCCCTCCGTTAGAGAACCTACAATGGGTGTATAGTGGTTGGTTGGGCACTTGAAAAGTGGTAGAATGCTCTCTCTTAGGCTTAACTACCCAATGGATGACCTAAGGCTTCTAATCCCTCCCAAGGATCTTTCTATTTAACCTATTCCAAAGGTGTCCCCCCAATGGTTGGATGAAAGGCTCTTATATAGTAGTGACTTAGATTTTTTCTGGAGCCAAAAAGTGGAGGGAAAAATGAAGCCTTGGAAATGGAGTTTGTGGCTATTAAGTATGGATTGGGGTCTCTAGGTATTGGAATGGAGAAAGGTATTATGGGTGGAGGGTTCCTAGGTCTAAAAAATGGGATTAAAATGATAGGATGGTGGTTATACTAGTGGAGATGTGGAGTAAACATTGGGATATGAGTTTTTGGACCTAGGAAATGGGAGGATACAATGGGTGGCATGAAGCCTTTAATGGAGAGGGTGTTGGAATCGGGGATCCCCCATTGGGTGATGTGGAGATTAAATGGAATGGTCATTGAAATTGTTGAGAGGTTTTAAAAAGGCCCAAGAGGGCGTGTATGTATTAATTTTCCATGGAGCTTCTTCAAGGCATGTGGAGGCGTGGACGAGCTTGTGGTAAAGCTTATGCTTGAACACATTAATTGAAGTAGGGAGGTCACTGAATGTTGGTGCCCGATTATTTGTTGTTTTAGTTGAGTTGGTTCCTAGGATTTGTAAATTTTTTGAGTTTAAATTTGCAGCTTAAATTCTTCAATTCCTTCATATTCTTCTTTTTTCTTCTCAGCCATCAATCCTATGATCATCAATTATCATCAATCAGTGTAAAAACATAGAATTATGCAAATTATGATGCAAACCTATCTAAAATGTAACTTATGCTAATGCATGGAATATGCTCATAAAATGAAACTAAGATGAGTAAGGAGTTAGCAAATTATAAATATGGACAAAACAAAATGCGGTTAGATTACCACCCGATGCCTATCTTTTGCTTGTGCCAAGCAAACTCGTTATTCGAAAGTCAAGATTTTTTTTGCTTAAGAGGAATGTCAATGAGATTTCCGGTCGAATTTCAAGTTAGGGAGTGCGGGCTTTTCTTTTGAAGTATCAAAGGAAGCCACAATCTAGATAGCGAATGTTCCAGCGCTTCCCAAGATAAGACTACCTCACTCTGTTGGATCTTAGCTAACCCTAGATCAAGACTCCTAAATCCGAACCTCATTGGCTTCGCACTCAACCCTTTGTTTGCCTAGTCTTGGAAAATCAAGTGTTAGTGCACTGTGCATATTTGGTCATTAGATTGTGGATGGAATGTTGTTGGTGTGATGGCGAACATAAAAAGAGAAGAATATTTTTATGATTTTTCTTTTATAATTTTTTTGTGATTCCTTTAAGCCTTCACAATTGATGCTTTAGGATAGTACTGCCCATGACACTTAAATTGCACAAGCACTTACATGCCCCCGATTGGATATTTAGATATCCTAAGAGATAAGTACGAGGTGGTGACACCGCATCCTTAAGGGGAGCATAAGCTTCTTCCTACGATGGGAACTCTTCTAGTCAACTTATATTTTAAGACTTTCCTAATTCAAAACTCAGAGGGAATCATTTTTTTTACATAGCATTTTTGTGATTATTTTTTTATTAATGCTTGCTGAATGACTTGTGTGTGAAAAGATTTGATACGTAATTTTCTCAACTACTGAACTCTGAGAGAGTAAGTACAATGCCAATTAATGTTCAGATCAATCATCTCTCACCAAAATCAATTGGTTACCTCAGGAGATCGGAAGTTGAACCTTAAGTCATATGTAAACTTGTGTGCACCTTATCTAATAACATCTCAACATTCCAATTTGTGTATGTTCTTATCCTTTTCTCTGGCTGCATATCATAGTCAATTCTATTCTCATTTCGTATTACATGACCACCAAAAAATAATAAATAAAAGAAATTAGACCATCTAAAACAACCTGAATATATAATGGATTATGTATGTCCATTTTTTGAGTGAGTATCAAATATAAAATAAATAAATTACAACAATTTCATTTAACTAATATGAAATCACATATCACATTATATTCCACTGTTTCTTTCACTATTAGACCCAACATAAATGAATGCCAACTACTGTTAATTATTCGAGGTACTGTAAGGCAACAATGAGATGCAATGAAATTTTACTATCAAAAAGTATGCTTTAATTATTATTTAGATTTGTATTGTTAGATTGATTTTGAAGCTCTTAACAAGTCATGTAAATGTGATTCCATAAACTCATAATTAAATGTCAACCCACTTATTCCATAAATAAGTGTAACGACCCGATTCCCGAGTCCCTACGAGATACGAGAATCGGACCGACTCGACTAAACCCAAGACCTGGTCGTCCAACGAGGAAGTAACCAAAAGAGCAGTAAAATAAACCACATTCAACATGAATATAACTAACAGTAAGAAAATACAGCAGTAAGGAAAGAAACCACTACAGTATGTACCACCACAACAGTAGAACAACATTCATAACATAATATGAACTGCAGGTAAAGAAAAGTACAGTGGAAACAAGAACTACTCACTACAGTGGAACCAAAAAGAGGTACAAGAGAACAGTGGTAACTCTACTGTACCATATTCGGCCCAGCGTCCTCTGCAGCCGCTGACCCTGGCTGCTCGACACCTGGTCCTGAAAGGTAACGAGTGTAACACGTCAGCAAAACGCTGAGTAGAGTGGCAGCTAAACTAAAGAAACAGTAAAGTGTACAGTAGCTGTTTTAATTTTCCTTCCTCCTTTATTTACGTCTTTCTATTGTTTCACAATTATCTATTTCTCAGATCCTTCACTTGATCTCGAATGTTCCTCGTAGGAACGATCTTGATTGCAGTCTTTTCCGAACAATAGAAGTAGCACGTGGTGCTCTCCTGGCCGGGAGAGTCCCCCGTGGTGATCCTACTCTCAGTCAACCACCCCAAGGTCACTGACAGACGTAACGGTGACTACGGCACGCGCAGTAAACGCATGGGTAGCTAACCCGCACTGGCACTCGGTCAGTCGTTTCTATTAACGGGTGCGCCCAAGGCACAGTACGGAACCAGTACAGGGCAGAGCCCTCTCAGTAATAGGGGTCCAACCCCTCCACAGTAACCAAACAGGGGCCTTGCCCCTCCACAGTCTGCGCACCCTCGCCTGATTGCCTTGGTTTGCCCCAGTGGGCCTAACAAGTCGGTGTAGGAGGCTAGCAGAACCCCGGGGCCCGTGGGGTAGCTAGTACCTCCCTACACTAGTAGCTCTCCTCGGTACTACGTACAAGAGGGCCAGCAAGTCGGTACAGAGTGGCCAGTCCTAACCCCGGGTCCCTGGGGCGGCTAGCTCCGCTCTGCACTAAACAGGGGGACAGTCGCTCTCCTTGGTACTCCGTACTCAAGGGCCAGCTCACTTCCCCAATTCTATTCCATTCACTTTCCAGGAGTTCTACTCCTAATTCCCTGTAGGGTTCCAGCTCTTTAACTCAGTGCATTCCGGTTTCACCTTTCCAGTTTCACGTTCATACATCCCATATTCTTACTCATGTTCATTTATTCATAACAGGCAGCTGTTTAAACAAATTTACAGGCAGCTATTATTTCTTTTCCACATTTTCAAGACTGCAGTGTTCACATATTCCACTAGTTTTCCCATCCTAGGATTCATGTCATATCCTAGGATCTATCATACAATCTAGTTTTTCAGCCCTAGGATTTATGCAACAACCTAGGATCTATCATTCAATCTCGTTTCTCATTCCTAGGATTCATGCAATGTCCTAGGTTCTATTTATGGTTTCATAATTTAACATATTATACTTAAAGCCACTCTACCGGTTACAACGGGCGAACTGGGGGCGTGGTCGGAAATCCCGCGTGTCTCTGCAACCTCCGAGACTGCAACGGAACGGGGTCCTATCACAAGGATCAAACACAAGGAATTTCTCAAAACAGTATACAGCTACTGTAGACAGGTAGAGGATTTAATTCCGAAAGGAACGCAACTCGAAACGCGGAAAATGGAACCCAAACGGGCCCTAAACGGGTCGAAAACGACGAAACAGTGCAAAATCAGACGTCTGGAACTTATTCCAGACGTCTTAAAAAGTGGATCAGGGGTTACCTTGCTCTGTGTGGTCTCTTAGACGTCCAGAAGCCTGCGGGGGCGTCTGGCCTAGTTCCCAGACATCCGATGGTCACCCCGGACGTCTGGAAGTCGTTCCCGTCGTCTGGCACTGCAGACAGACGTCTAATTCGCGTTGGATGCGAATCTCAGAACCTGCGCGTACCCATTTCCTCTCTCTCTTAGTACGGTCAGTCGAAGAAAATGAAGAAGCGGAAATAACTCACCTTTCAGACGTCTGGACAGTCTTCCAGACGTCTTCCCCGTCGTCTGGTTGGAATCACAGACGTTTGATTCTGGAAAATTTTCCATAATCAGGGCGCCACTCGCCCTCCGCTCGCGATGCATGGCTGCGGTGCGAGTGCTCCGCCTGCTGCTCGAGCTGCAGTAGGCCTCCCGCGCCACCCCGCGTCTACTGTGCCCCCACCGGCCGGCTCCCGCTGCCCCGGCAGGCTCGAGCCCTCACAGCCGACGCCTCCTCCCTCGCGCAGCACCTCCTCCCACACCCGCCGCGGCTGTCGCCGCCGCCGCTCACTCGCGCTCGCTCTCGTGCACCGACTAGAAGGAGAAGAGGAAGGTGGCGGAGGTGATGGGAGTGAGGGGGAGGGCGTGGCCTTTTAAGGCCGCGCGAGGAGGAGAGAGAGAGCGGGACAGGGTGGTCTGCGGCCGCTGGAGAGAGGGAAAAAGAGAGGGAGAGAGAGCGTACGCAGGTCTGCGCGTTCAGGAGCGCAGACGAATCGCGCGTGCCAACAATAACTGATTCCCAGACGTCTGGAAGTGGTTCCAAACGTCTGGGCCACCTCCCGGATGTCTTAAAAGACGTCTGAAGCGCGCGTTCGTAACAACAAGCATCTCAAGTTGACATAAAAAGTGAAAAAATGGTTGTTGGTGCTAAGGGTTTCAATTTTTTTCTGTTAATTTTGTGATGACAGTGACAACATATTAATGAAAAACTTACTCGAAAATAGGATAACCCAATTTTATATTTGACAATGAGTTGCATGATGCAGAGATTAAAAGTTCTATGGGATGAGAGTAATATCATATGACTTACGAATTCCAAGCAACAGGGTAATGCCAAACAGATAACAACACAAATCCAAATTAGAAAAAACAATAAACACTCAAAAGCCAAACTCAAACCTTGAAAATAATGAAGCAAACGGAGAGCGGTGGTTGGTGCGTTCATTGGAGAGGCATCGACATCATAATTGTTGGTGGAGACACATTCACTGGAGGAGGCACGATCGTTGGAGCAACAGAATAACATGGAAAAGAAAAGCTCGCGTAGGAGGAGAGGGTTAGGTGACGATGAGTCGAGGGGAAAGAGGATGGTTTGATGTTTAAATTAAAGAGAAAATTCTTTTTGAGTAATGATGAGTTTGATGTAAGATATTTTTGTATTTAATCAAGAAAATTTTAATTTAAAAAATGAACAAAGTCACTTGAAAGACGATTTTGATGTAGATATTAGCAAAGAAAAAATTATAAATACGATAACTAATCCATAATTACTTTATTTAAGAATTTTTTTTGTGGAACCAAAGAGGAACTCGTCACTTCCCTCCTCTCACACACGCGCACACGTTAGCCACTGCCATCGCTGCTGCGTTCGCATCCTCCCTATGCTACAGGAGAGGGAGAGAGATCTTTGGAAGACGTGAGGGCCGGCAGGGTGCTTCCCTTCCCTTTCCTCTGTTAGCGTTATTTATTATCTGATGGATCCAATCGTCGCTGCCATCTCCTCCGCTCCTTCTCGCCACCTCGTCCGTCCCATCAACTCCGTGGCCCCCTACAAGGCTGCAGCAGCCTTCCGGTGGCGGCGGCAGGAGGTCGTCGAAGCCTGCCCCTTCCCATCATCCTCCGGCAATCTGAGGTTCCTTCTGTGCGGCCACGGTTCTGTGCGTGTTGCGCGGCGTTGTGCCGATCCTTGTCGGGCACCGGAGTCGTCCCCGGACATCGTTCTTCTTCTCGAAGTTGAAGGGTTCGCGACTGATTCTGCTCTATTTCCCCTTCCATTCATTGATTTCCTACTTTAGCTCTTGCACGGCGCTTTTCTCGTCACGTACCACTTGATTGATATATGTTTGTATATTATATGTACACAGTATATGTACACACAGACACACACATTTCCCTGTTCCAAAAATTCCCCGCATCCCTGAAGAAAAAGATAAGAAAATTCCTAATTAAGGTAATCAGGGATTAATAATCCTTAATTACTGTAATGGGAATTTTTTTTGTTATTACTTGTATTAAAATCATCTTTTCAAGAGATGAGTTTGCCTGTTTATATTTTTGTACGAAACTTGTCTTAACTAGTTACGAGTTTCTTATAAACTCGTCTCTACTACTCATGAGTTTCTCTGAGTTGTCATCGATCAGCTGCTATTGTAAAAAAACAAAATCATAAGAAACTTTTCTTTAC
This sequence comes from Thalassia testudinum, assembly GCA_037157565.1. Classification (NCBI taxonomy): domain Eukaryota; kingdom Viridiplantae; phylum Streptophyta; class Magnoliopsida; order Alismatales; family Hydrocharitaceae; genus Thalassia; species Thalassia testudinum. The sequence goes on from JAZHRO010000040.1 coordinate 62,566,058, forward strand.
TGGTTACGAGTTTCTTAGAAACTCGTCTTTAATAAAAGGATTCCTTCTCCAAACCTGCTTCTAAGAAAGTGTGATGTACAAAACTCATCTTTACTAAAGATAATTTTAGTTCAAAAACATAAACAGGTAAACTCGTCTCTTGTAGAGATGAGTTTAATATAGGTTGTCAAGAATTGGCGTGGAAGTCGAGTGTGGAGACTCCCGTATGCAGGAAAAACAGCCTGTCAGGGTGGTTGTCAACGCACGGAGAGGGAGATCAGCCCTGTGACTGCTGTAGAGGACCAGACAGCCTGATATGGCCGGTCTGGGCTTGCTGTGGACCGGCTGCACCCAGCAGCCGGTCCTGCAGATGGCTAGATGGGTCCTGTTGGACCTGGGGCCCTGCAAGTGGCTGAAGTGACTGGCCTGATGTGCTGCAGCTGTGGGCAGACTGGCCTGAAGAGTGCAGCCGGTCTGCTGGAGGTTGGACCAGCCTTTCTGCAGGCCAAGGGAGACCGGCTGGGCTTCTTGGTGGCCGGCAGGGAGGCCTTCTTCCTCTTGGATGGCCAGTGGTCCTTGGAAGAAGAGAGAGAGAGGAGAGGAGCAATATAATTGGAAGAATTAACTTTGTTGCTCAAAGAAAATATATGGGAAGGCTCTCTATTTCATAGAGAGTACATCTTCCCTAAAAATAGTAAACAAATATTCCTATTTTTAGAGATAAGATCTTTTCTTATATGAAAAGATCTTATCTCTTAACTACAACAAATGCCAAACATATTTCTAACTAAACTGATTTTCTAAATATAAAAAAGCACCAAATTTGGTCCAAAGGATCCCTTGCTGCCAGCCTGGATGGCTGCTATCAGGCCACGTGGCAGTGTTCACGTGGCATCATCTTTGATTCCCAACATAGGTAATCACAAAAAAAAATCCCCATTACGGTAGTTAAGGATTATTAATCCCTAATTACCTTAATTAGGAATTTTCTTCTCCATATAAATGTGTTGCTTTAGTTGACTCTTAGATGTCGAGAACTCAGAGGTGGATCGCTGGTCCCCACTTTTTGGACCACTTTCTTTATCGAGCATGAGCAGAAGTAACTGGAAAACATGAGTGATAGGTTTGGCAGTAGCAGAGGACGATCGATAGCATTTATGGACGGAGTTTAAGATCTAGTGAAACTAGAGTGAAAGAATACTGGCAAAGTAGCAATATAAGATAGCTCTTTTGTTGTAGTTAGCTAAGAATCCAGGTGTATACACACACACATGTGTGAATGGAAGTGAAAATTGTGGGAAGGGAGGACGGGTGTGTTGGGATTGCTGTTTCCAAGCTGCTTGAATCAATATTTAGCAAAGGGCACAAATACAAGTTGAATCTTTCTTAAGTGAAACTTGAAGTTACTTCCATTTTTTGAGTGAAATGAAAAATGTTTTTTTTGGACCGTAGTTCAGAAATGTAAAAGTTCACGCATCCTTTAAAAAGAGGATATCACTAGTGATATTTGGTTATATTGCATTGGTGATATTTAAAAATTATTGGTGATATCAAAATATTACTTATGATATTTGGTTTAGGACTCCAAATATCACCGGTGCCATTTAGCTTGTACTTAAATATTACTGGTGCAATTTGCTTTATAACTAAATATCATCGGTGCAATTTAGTTTTAAGGGGTTGTGTGAACTTTTGTGTAAGAAACAACTAGAATGTTTATGTTCCAAGCTGAGCATGCTAGATGTTTATGCTACAGCTTAAGGGGGAGTGTTAAGTATTATGATGCTTTTAATTATTTTTATTCTTTTGTAAGGGTGTAAGTATAAGTTTTCCCCAGTGCCTCTCTATATAAAGGCACGTAGGGTCTACAATAATAATCAATTCGCTTTGGTCCTAACATTGGACACAACTTCGTGGCACCTTGAGAATTTTAATAGGGAGATCTAGATCATCATGAATTGGTACCGTTTCAAGGACTGCCTTTTGCTGCTTAGGATGGAATGAGGGACATTACTGTCTCCCTATATAGGAGCTGCATCATCACTATGAACAATCTCATCAACCTATAAATCACCTGTGCTCACTTGAGGTGGAGGAGTTGGTGCATAAAGGGAGGTTGAAGCCTGTAGGTGACAGGAGACTCACGAAACCTTATAGGCCCAGAGGGTGGTGGCTTAGAAGGTGGTGATTCAGTGATTAGGATAGCCTCCAGTGGCATAGGAGGAATAGGCATAGGTACCTCAATAGCCTCAGGAGAGAGACTCCTCCCAGTAGTAGAAAAGTATTGGACAGACTCGTGAAAAGTGACATCTTCACTCACATAGTATCTATGAGTGAGGGAGTCATAACACCGATATCCCTTTTGAGTGCGAGAATATCTCAAAAACATACACTTGACGGCTTTAGGAGTAAGCTTATCCCAACTAGAAGTAGTAATTTGGACAAATGCAACACAACCAAACACCCTGGGTGGAACATGAAATAGATTACCCTCTAGATAAAGAATCTGTAAGGGAATTTGTTCATGAACCACGAAAGAAGGCATTCTATTGATCAAGTAACATGTCGTAAGAACATCTCCCCAACAGAAAGAGGGAACACTGCTGTGAATTAGCAAGGTACGGATAGCACACGTGCACAGGTCAACACATTTTACTTCTTCAGGGTCGAGTAGTATTGGGATAACATGCAACCCTTTTATTAAAGTTGAGAGAGCTCGCTGTAGATCTGAAAGATCTTGCTAGAGTTCTTCTTGTGGGAGTAGGTATCCCTTAGACTATCCCACATCTCCTTGGTAGTGCGGTAATATATGTTGGGAATGAAATGAATTGTTTATATTGGAGGTCCCATGTGCCTTTATATAAAGAGGCACATGGGAGGAATATTACAGACACCCTTACAGTTATTATGAGAAAATAGAAAAGACAGCGTAATACTCAACAATATATAATCACCTACACAATCCTAGGGATAACTGAATTTATGATCCAAGCATGGACCATGGCCTTATATTTCTTCTAGGATGCATTCTTCCTGATTTTCTTTGCAGGTTCTGGTTGAAGCAAAACATGTTCCTTGTCATGGTCTTCCACCATCATTAAGAAGGTCTATGACCACCGGGCATTATTGGTCTTGCCTAACTTCACCATTGAATCAAAGAAGGGAAAGTTGTAAACCTAAATATCCACTGCTTGCTTAGATGCCACTTCCGGGGAACTTTCTGAAGCCATGTCTTCTTCAGCCAAATCAAAACCAATGAATAGACTAAAAGTCTGCTTAAAACATCAGGACAATTAGCCTTAGTCCTCGAGCAGCAGCAGAATCACGAAGAACCGCTATAGAAAATCATGAAGAATCGCTGCAAAATCGCTGTGGTGCGGTGTGGTGTGGTTGCACATCGTAGAGGAGCTATGGAGATGCATGCGTATGCTACAGACTCACTAGAGTAGTAGTGGTAGCCTTGTAGGGGGTCTAACAGGTGACGTGGTGGCGTTGTAGGAGGTACAACAGGTGGAGTGGCGATGCTAGGGAGTGCAAACCATTGCGTGACGTGGGCACTAGGTAGTGTGGCCCTGTGGCTTGAGTGGTAGGGGCTGCGCTGATGGCCGTGCGAGAAGAGGCTCAGGCGATGTTGGAGACTGTGCTGATGGGAGATGTGTGGGATGATGCAGTAGGGGTTGCTGCACGATAGGAAGAGGCTCACCAGCTGGCTGGATGGCGAGTGGCAACAGTCCCATTGGCCTTCCTCGGGATTAGGATTTCTTTTTTTTCGGTGGAGTAGAAGGGGGTGTGAGAACCGAGTGTATAAGCATTGGTCTAGGACTGCTACTTTGATACCAAGTTAGAACAAATGAATCTAAGTCTTATTCCATACCCTCATATCTCTATGTATGGAGGTGGGAAAATTACAAGAGTACTGCTTCTCAAAGAAATAAAGAAATGCAACAAACTAAATAAGTAATAAAAAGATCGGAGGGGCTTTAACAAAAATGTCTTAAGCTCTTCTTTACATTAGTGGAAACGAAGGGTTAACATTGCTTTGTTTTTTTATTTTGAAAAATAAAAGGTTAGTTATCCATATGATAACCACAACTTCATTAAAAATCAAAATAAGTTAAGCATATTACAGATATTTCTCTTAAAATGAAAATAAAGAAGATATGCAAGCAATAAAATTTTCTAAGTATGGATGTCTCTCTTGAATATCGTTGCATATCTTTCAAGCCAAATGCCTTAAAGGACTACCAAAATCCTTGTCTTTTCCTTCTTTGGCCGGAAAATATTAGGTTCATGCTGAACCTGAGGTGCTATGGAAGATGGAGAGAGCGAGCGAGAGAGTGAGCAAGAGAGAGAAAGGGGGAGAGAAAGCGAAGGCGGGGGCAAGAGGGTGTCAGAGGGTGAAGGGGAGACCATTAGGAGGGAGGAGGGCACTGGTGGCGTGGTCGGAGGTCTGCGCTGGTTGGAGGTGGTGAGTCGGAGCCGAGCGGGGCTCGACGGACTGCCGGAGCTCTGTGATGAGCTGGGTGGGTGAGACTGGACGGGGCTGCTGCTTTAAGTGCCTTGGCGGCGATCACTAGGTCAGAGACTGTCGAGAGCCGTGGTGGTGCTGGAGATGCGGAGGGCTGGGCCATCAGAGCGGTGGGTGTCGGGGGGCCGCTGTGGGCGTGAGGAAGAGGGGGCTGCCGTCGCCCCCACTAAAGGTGTTGCCGGAGACGAAGGTGGAGGCCCCTTGGTCGGAGGGGGTTAGGGCCTTGAGGAGTCTAGTAGGGGAGGTTGTGGAAGGGAGGGTTGCAAGAATGGCGGTGGAGGGTTCGTTAGGAGAAGCGACGAGAAGGGAAGGGGCGAGGGGGTGCAGGTGGTAGAGGGGCTTTTTGTAGCATGCGGGCTCCCGACGGAGAAGTGGGAGGAATTTTTATTCATTGTGTGCGCTGCGGGGGGAGGGAGTTGGCGTTGAAGGTGCCTGTCGCCGCATGATGGGGCTCTGCCGGAGCTCGCACCCGAGCAATTGGTGATGGGGCTTTCCATCGCTGCGATTCCATGGTGGCTGTGCTCGGTTGAGGTGGTGGAGGTGATCGTAGCGCCGTTCGCGAGGGTTAGGAGTTGCGGAGCGCTTGGGCTGGTGGAGGGACCGGTGATTACGCTGGTTGAGCTGAAGGTCGAGGCAAAGCCGCTGATGAAGATCCTGCTGCGACTGGGAGGATCCTCCTAGGTGGTGGAATGCTTGGAACGAGAAGGATGGTGGTGTGTAGTCGCGATAGCTGGAGCTGCGAGGGTGGCGGTGGGGATGGGGCAGCAGCAGCCGGAGGCTGCGAAGTGGAGTCAAAGAGTCGCTGATGTGGACACAGTCCCCGAGGGGTCTGCGAAGTCTATGCGGGGGAAGCCCAAGGGTCGCGTCGCAGATGAGGTCTCTTCGCCCGAGTGATCCGCGGAGATCTTGTGGATGACCGGGATCGTGGGATTCGGGGCGCGTCGGAAGAGGAAAGGTCGGCAGCTGCATCTGGGGAGGGTCGATTCGGAGGTGAAGGGGATGGACTTTTAAACCCTAGCATGTGCGCAACAGGTGTCGGGGCGCGGATCTGTGGAGAGGAAGTTGATTCGGATCCAGATCCGGATCCTTTGCCAAGATCCGAAGCTGTGTTTCGGCCCACGCAGCAGGTATCCGGACCTCGGGAGGTAGTCCGGACAGAAGAACGACAAGAGCCCAGATATGAAACTCTGGTTCGAGAGCTCTCCTTCGAACCCGGATCTGGGAGGGTAGCTCGTGGATCATCGCTCGAGCTTGAGTCTGCAGCAGCGATCTGCGAGCAGGTTCGGGGCGAAGGCCTTTCTGGTTCCTCGTCACGGCCCTTGGGATCGGCGCAGGAGATGGATGGCACTGGACATATGGTGTCTGGGAACTAGTCCTTGGTGATGCGAGTGAGTGATGAGGAGTGGCCCCTGCCAGGGGTAGCTCGACTGTTGTTGGTATTGGGGGAAGATGACTATGGGCTTGCAATGGGCTAGATGAGGCAGCATCGAGGAGGCAACTTGGAGGTCTCGGAGGTGTACTCGAGGCAGCAACTGGATGAGAACCTTGGGGATAACTAGGTGGAGATTGCTTTGACAGGGTGGATGCCTTGGTTGGTGAGCAGGGGGCGCGGTGGTGGCCTCCGTTATCTGAGGAGGTGGTCGTTTCGGGGCAAGCATGGACCAAGTGTGGTAGTGGACGAATGTGGACGAGATCCTCAGCACCCACAGACGAAAGAGGCGTTAAACGGTGACTACGAAGAGGTGCGGAAGACGGCGGAAGTTGGTGGCTTCAGGCAGGCCACATAGGAGAGTACAACATTTGCTAGATGAACAGAGTGATCACTTGGAACGTGCGGGGCCTCAACGACCCCACGAGGAGGGTGGCTCTAGGGAGATACATTAGACAGTGGAGGGCGGATGTTGTGCTGCTGCAGGAGACTAAGATGGTTGACTACGGAGCAGGGGTTTGGAGAGAGATTGAAGGGTCGTGGATGGAGGGGTTTCGGGCCCTGGCCACGAGCGGTAGATCAGGAGGACAGATCCTTGGTTGGAGTGAGGATGTCTTCACTCTCGAGGATGTCTGATGCAGAGAGCATATCATCTCGGTGTGCTTGGTCAGGAGGATTGGAGGAACTAGACTAAGGGTTACTGAGGTATACGGTCCCACTGACGCTCAGGTGAGGAGGGTAATGTGGGAGGAGCTTACGGTGGCGGCAGATTACGTTGGAAGTCCTTGGTTGCTGGGGGGGGACTTCAAGGTAACATTGAAGGTGGAGGACAGGCTAAGTGGACGGGGGAGGTAGGACATCGGGTCAGATCTTTTTGTCGATTTCATTGAGGCTCATGGGCTTGTGGATTGGTCCCCCATGGCCTGCACTTACACCTGGAGGAATAACAATGGCCAGATGTTCATGATTGATAGGTTTCTCTCCAATGTGGAACTGGTTGAGGCTTTCCCGATGGCAGTTGTTTGTGCGTTGGAGAGACCTTTTTCGGACTACACTCCCCTGATGTGGCGATCGAATGAGGGGGTATGTTTCGGCACATACTTTAAGTTCGACAGGTTGTGGCTTCTGGAGGAGGGGTTTAGGGCCTTGGTGGAGAGGTGGAAGGCGATGGAGGTGGAGGGCTCGACAGCCGTGTGTCTGGCGAAGAAACTCTTCATGTTGCACGATTACCTGAATTTTGTTAGGAAGGAGATCAAGGCATCAAAGAGGGGAAGGAAGGAGGCTGCATTGGCAGAGATTAGTAGAATGGATAGGCAGGAGGACAAGGCTTTTATATCCTCAGAGGATAAGGAGCTCAGGGTGAGGATGTTGAAGGTGATCTAGGAGGAGGACAGACGGACAGAGCTGGAATGGAAGGTGAAATCCAGACAGAAGTGGCTGAGAGAAGGTGATTCCAACACCAAGTTCTTCCACCAAGTGGCCTCGGCCAGGAGGCGGAAGAATTGGATAGATCGGATGGTGATTGACAGGGACTCTTTCTCCGGTAGGGAGGAGGTGGGGCAGGCGATGGCAAAGTTCTTTAGAGAGTTCACTGGGAAGCGGGCAAGGGGATGATGGAGGTGGAGGGGGGTGGATGTGCAACATATTTCGGAGTCCCAGGCGGAGGGTCTTACGGTGGGTTTCTCAGAGGAGGTCAGGGTGGCGGTGTGGGGCCTTAGCTAGGGTGCCCTAGCCTAGACGGCTTCCCTATCTTCTTTTTAAGAGAGTTCTGGCCTTTAGTGGGCGTGGATGTGATATCGGTGTTGGAGGAGTTTGCGTCGGGCAACAGAGGCTTTGATAGATTGAATAAATACTACTTGTCTCTGCTGCCTAAGAAGGAATGGGCGGAGGACATCCAGGACTTTAGGCCGATTGCCCTGTCCAATGTAGTTTACCTTATTGTGGCCAAAGTCTTGGCGAACAAACTGAGGGGTATCCTGGGGGATCTGGTCTCACCGGTCCAGACGGCCTTTGTTCTAGGGAGGGGCATATTGGACGGATTTGTAATTGCAATGGAGGCATTGGCGGCATGGAGAAGGGAGAAGAAGCAGGCCTTCTTATGGAAAGTGAACTTCTCTACGGCATATGACTCGGTTCAGTGGGACTTTTTGTCGATGGCCTTGCGGAGGAGGGGTTTGCTCTTGATCTAGATTGATTGAATGAAGCGGTGTGTGACGAAGACATCCTTTTCAATCTTTATCAACGGGAACCCGGTGGGAGGTTGGGTCAGGCAAGGATGCCCTCTTGTGCCCATGCTTTTTGTTCTTGCGACAGATGCCTTGGCGTGGGCAGCACACAGGGCTTGCAGCGGGGGGCTGTTTAGAGGCTTTGACCTGGGCGGAGTCCGGGAGGTGGTGGTCTTACAGTATGCTGATGATACGCTATTCCTAGTTTAAGGAATGAGACTGGAGGCAAGGAGACTGAGGATCCTACTTGAGCTCTTTGAGGAGGCGTCAGGGTTGCGGATTAGCTACCAGAAGTCGAAGTTTGTTCTAGTTAATCTATCAGCTACGGACACGGAGAGGGTGGGTGTTGCTCTGGAGACAGAGAGGGGCTCATTGCCGTTGGTGTACCTGGGCCTTCCCCTGTCGGATCGTCGGTTTAGACTGCAGGATTGGCTCTTGTTGTCGGAAAGGATGGATGGAAGGTTGGCTGGGTGGTCCTCCAGGCTTTTGTCTAGAGGTAGGCGATTGACCTTGGTGAAGGCGGTGTCAGCCTCCATGCCGTTTTACTTTTTGTCAGTATTCCGTTTGCTGCGCCAGGTTTAGAAGAAGGTTTCGGGACTGATGAGAGACTTCTTCTGGTCTACCACAGGGGCCACGGGTAGGGGGCGAGGCTGGTAGCGTGGAAGGAGGTGTGTCAGCCGGCATAGGAGGGGGTCCTTGGAGTCAGGGAGGTGGATAGAACGAACATCAACCTCCTCTCAAAATGGATTGCAAGGTTGGTGGGGCAGGAACATGGGCTGTTTGGAGCGGTTATGCGGCGTTGCTATGGAGATTTCCTGTCATGGGGACCTTTGTGCTCTCCCCCCAGGGGCGTCTCCCTTCCTCAGGGGCCTGGCGACAGTGGTTGGGAGGGTGTGGGGTTTTTTTTGACCTAGTGCTTGGTGCGGGAGACTCCTTTTGCTTCTGGCTGGACGATTGGTAGGGGGATGGATCTACTCTAGGGGAGAGGCTTCCTCGCCTCGTGAGCAATGTGTTGGATTCTTCGACGAAGGTCGGAGAGTGCTAGGACGGATCCTGGTGTCCTGTCTTTCGGGGGTCTCTCTGACTAGAGGTGTGATGAGTTCCAGCGATTGTTGCAGGAGTTGGTGGGTTGGGCGTTGGGTGATGGCTTTGATGGTTTTCATTGGGAGGAAGGTGACTTCTCGGTGGCGAAGGTTTATTGCAGGCTGGGGACGGGAGGGGTGGATGTAGATGTTGATCTCATGCGGAATTGTAGACTGATATGGGTGACGAAGTGTCAACTAAAGGTAAAGATTTTTGCCTGGTTGGTGAGAAGAGGACGGATCATGACAAAGCAGTGGAGAGCAAGATGGGCTGGCACCAGTGACTTGACATGCCCTTTGTGTTGGGGGGGGGGTTGAGGATGTGCAGCATCTTTTACTCCAGTGTTCGTTTGTGAAGCAGATTTGGCAAAAGATGGAGATAGGATGGATCTCCCACCAGGACGCGGACAGTTTTTGGCCTTCCTTTCGCAGGGGAAATGTGGGGAGCAGTGCTTTCACCTTTTGCTCCAAGCATGATTTGGCCAAGATCCTGGCTATTTTGTGGGGGTGTGGTTAGGGAGAAATGGGGTGGTATTTAGGGGGGAGAGACCTTATGTGGAGAACTTTGTATTCGCTATTTTCTCCCAGAGTGAGGCCTGGAGGTTCATCTTGTAACTCATGTTGTAATTGTTTTTTGATGGAATGTATGATTGTGGGTGATTATCTTTTGGATATTCACCCTTTACTTTTTTTTTATTTTAAAAAAGTTCATGTTGCTTTCCTCGCCTAAAGGAGCTTCATAACTCCGACTTAGAAGTGATTGATTCACCCAAAATCAAAATGATTCCAAACTTGAGTAGAGAAGCTACAAACTTGAGTAGAGAAGCTACACTTAAAAAAATAGATGATTGATGTCTTCGTGGCCATCGTTACATAAGGCACATGTAGTGAGTTAGTGACTGCATCAGCCACCCACCTAGATCTCCAGGATCATGTCATCAGTCGTCCCCTCCTCAAGAGCCAAGCAGAAATCTTAATTTTAAGAGGGGAAATCAATTTCTGGTGGTCGTATAACACCTCGCAATCTGGCATAGGAACACAAAAATCGCCACCATCCCAGAGAAAAGCATCACTATGACCCTTTGGTTAATGAGCATCAAGCATTTCCAACATCTCTGGCAGCTCTTGCACTCTTTGATTAGATAGATTTGTAGTAAAAGTGGGACTCTAGCTACCGTGCAAGTAATCACACACCTTTGCATCCTTGTTGACGACCAAGGTGAAAAGTTCAGGGAAAATACATCTTAAGGAACCTTCATTAGCCCAATTATCTTAAGGAAAATACATCTTAAGGAACCTTCATTAGCTCAAGTTTAGGATCTTTGCCACTGGTTTATCTGGGCCTTCCTTTGTCAAATAGGAGGCTTAGACTGCGAGATTGGCTTCCTTTGCTGGAGAGAATGGAGAAGAGATTGGCAGGGTGGTCAACTAGACTGTTGTCTAGAGATGGGAGGCTTGTTTTGGTGAAGGCTATTTTGGCATTCATTCTATCATATTTTCTATCTGTTTTTAGGATATCGAGATAGGTAGAGAAGAAGATTTTCGGGCTGATGCGCGATTTTTTCTAGTCTAATGTGAGGGCGGCAGGAAGAGGGGCGAGGTTGGTGGCTTGGGAGGAGGTTTGTAGGCTGGTGCAGGAGGGGGGCCTGGGAGTTAGGAAGGTGGAAAAAGTGAATGTTAGCCTCCTCATGAAGTGGATTGCCAGACTTGTGGGTTGTGAACAAGGGCTGTTTGGTGACATCATAAGGAGTTGCTATGGATCCTTTATATCTTGGGAGCCTTTGGAGTTACCTCCTTCAGGGGCATCTTTCTTTCTTAGGGGGTTGACAACGATGGCAAGGAAAGTGCGGACATTCTTTACTCCAGGTGAGAGAGATGTTTTCCGATTCTGACTGGATGATTGGCAGGGGCTTGACCTATCTCTCAGTGCCAGATATCCTCGTCTCTTTAGGAGTGTGGTTGATCCGTTGGCCTTGGTGAGAGACTACTAGTCTGGGGCTTGGTGTCCAGTCTTTCTGGTGGGCCTCTTTGACCAGAGGTGTGAGGATTTCCAGAGGTTGTTGCAGGAGCTGAAAGTATGAGAGCCAGGGGAGGATGGTGACGCATACTCCTGGAAAGAAGGTGAATTCTCAGTGGCGAAGGTTTTCTGCAGATTGAGTGGCGGTGTGGCCAACATAGACGTCGATCTCCTGAGAGACTACAGGCTTCCCTGGGAGGCGGAGTGTCCACTGAAGGTGAAGATTTTCGCATGGTTGATGAAGAGGGGGAGGATCATGACTTAGAGGTGGAGGGTGAGGTGGGCTCAGATGGATGACATAAGCTGTTCCATATGTGGAGGAGCGGACATTCAGCACCTCTTTTTCTAGTGCCCTTTTGAGCAGGTGTGGCAGAGGATGGGGATCGATTGGATTGTACATCAGGATGTGGTTAGCTTTTGGTCCTTTCTGCAGGGGGAATGCTCAAGAGGGGCATATCTCTTTTAGTTCCAAGAAGGATCGAGCTAAGATTTTGGCTGTTTTATGGGGGTTTGGCTGCGCTGGAATGGGGTGCTTTTTAGGGGAGAGAGATCCTATGTTGAGAATTTTTCTTATTCCATTATGTCCTAGGTGGAGTTCTGGAGATCTCTTATGTAACTTCTGATGTAATTTTTTTTGATGGAAGGTAATGATCATGGGTGGTTATCATTTGGATAACTACCCTCTCACTCTTCAAAAAAAAAAGCCCAATTATTTGTTTAGAAGTGAAAACGATCCCTAACTCCAAGATAAGGCGAGAAGAATTGCTGTAGCTTAGGGACAATTGCAACAATCCCTTCAAGGAAATGAGATGCTCCCCTAGGGGGTGAAGCCCTTTGCTTCAACTTCGAAATTGGCCTTGGTAGTAAAAAAAGAAGAAGAATAAAATAGACCAGACTGAGGGCCCATAATCCTTACAACCCATTTGGCAAGTAAACTCTCACCCCCAAACCTCCTTCCTTAGTAGGTTTGTAAATCTCCTCTCAAGCCACAAGCCTAGTTCCTTTCTTGTTGGAGCCATAGTTCTTCTAGAAGAAGTCTCATATTAGACCAGTCAAGCGCTTTCTCACCTTCTGTGGTAATATGAAATATGAGAGAAAATAGGAAGGTATGGAAAGTAAAATCGACTTCAACAACATCAGTCGTCCTTCCCTTCCCTTGGAGAGAATTCTAGAATCCAACCCAACAACTTCTTTCTCTCAATTAGAGGTGCCTACTCTTATAAAGTAATTGGTCTGCTAGATAATGGGAGGTCGAGATAAGATAGGAGGGAACCCTCTGAAGTGTGGAGAGAAGTGCTACAAATCTGGGCCTCCTTAACCATCATCTGAAAACGAAGAAAAGTAGACTTAGCAAAATTAATCTGGAGCCTTGAAGCCTACCCAAATAGTTCAAGGAGGAGCCTCAATCTTTTCGCCTCAAGTCATGAACCCTCGATAAAGAATACAATGCCATCTACATGCTAGAGGACTGGCATCTGAGTACCTCCATCCATGGCTGTGAAGTCATGAAAGAGGCTTGTTGAACAAGCTCAAAGATGACCCTTGCCAAGGCATTTGCTGCCAAGACAAAAAGCATAGGTGCCAATGGGCATCCTTGTCTAATGCCTCTTTGTGGTTGTACTCAACTACTAGTTGGATTTCCATTCACGAGAATCAAGGAAGAAGTAGTTTTCACACATCACTTTATCTAGTCAATCCAAAGAAGAGGAAATCCCCTCCTAAATAGGGAAGCCCAAAGAAAAGATCACTGTATAGAGTCATAGGCTTTGCTAAAATTGACTTTCTGATTAGAAGCGACAATAAGATAAATCTCATTCGAGAGGGCAATGTGCTAAAGCCCTTAACAACCATTACTGCATTTTTGGGGAGGAGGAATATGAAGAATTTGTTAATTCCGTTGAATCCCAAATTACAAGTAGCAAAGTCATCTATTATGGTCTATCACATCATCCTTCAATAGACTCCAAAATTCCTCGTAGAAGTACACCGAGAAACCATTTGATCCAAGAGACCTTCAGGATTTAGGCCCTAAACCACCTTCCTAACCTCATCCTCTGAAAGGTCACTAGTGAGGGAGTACTACTCAAATGAGATGGTTTGGGCATCCATACCCATCCACCTCCATCTCCCCATCTTCCTTTTTGAGGTGAACTCCCTGTAATATTTAGAAATGGTACAACCAACACTACCCCTCCCCTTATACTCATTATTATCCACCGCTACCCTATTAATCCTATTTTTTCTGTCTGCTTGACTTAGCTAGATGGTAGAAATGCGTTTTGGAGTCTCTCCTTGAACCACTTCTACCTTAATTTCATCCTCCATTCACTCTAGCTCCCTGTCTTCCTCATGCATAATGCGAAGGTGCTTGGTCCTTGCCATTTATTTCGATTTGGAAATGTCTCTATTATCCTGTGCATGGTCAATCCTTTCAATTTTAGCTATGGCTTTAGATCTTTTGTTATGCTCCTCCCACACTTGCTTCCTTTATGTCTTCAAAAAAGATTGAAGACTAGATAGCTTCGACTCCTAGTTGTCGTCGATCCTATCGAATTGAAAGGTCTCCACTTCCCTTCCACCAAACCTTTGAAAACATCCTTCAGAAGCCAAGACTTGTCGAACTTAAAGATGTCCCAAATTGCTTGTATTTGTTGGAGTGCTACATGAGGGGTGTGATTAGAGAAAGGTCCTCCATTGGACTAACATCCGCCATTGGAAATGCTTTAGCAAACTCAATGTTACATAGAAATCTGTCAATCCTGGACTTTAAGCTCGTAGAGCTTCTCCAAGTGAAATTACAAGAATTGAGTGGGAGGTTAACTAAGATATGGAAAGTGATAAAATTTGTAAAGGCCTTAGAACCTTGATCCCTTCCATCTCCCTGTCTATCATCAGACACCTGAGTAACATTCAGGTTGCTTGCAATCGCCCAAGGGATCTCGTGATATTGATCAACCACTTCTGATAGATCCCTCCATAACTGACTCCGAGCACCATCATTTGACGAGTCGTAACAGCTGAGACAACCATCTCGATGTTATCCCTCCGCCTTAATACTTCTGCAGTTAGGACATGTCTTACCTTCACCAAATCCTCCACCAAGAGCAAGTCCTCCCTCTATCTAAGTAGAACACCCCCAGATCTACCAACAACATCAATTGTAGTAAGACCCTCCATAAATCCTCCACCCACCTCATTCCCAATACATTGAGAGCAAATCCCTAGTTTTGTCTCCTGTAAGAGAACCCAACCAACCTCCCATGAGTGGATGTATCGTCCTAGGGTTGCCCTCCTCGAGGGGTCATTTAAACCTCTTACATTCCATGAAAGAATGGAAATCATGAAGATCTTGCTTGAGCTTCCTTGCGTTTACGCCTAAATCTTGAAGTCCTTGCGACAACCATCCTCTGCTTATCATCTCTATCCTCTTCCAAGCGAGGTGTATTGTTGGTTGTTTGACGTGTGTTTACATCTGGTTTAGCCTCCTTCATTGTTCCAATATTCAAATGTGTAACCTTCGACCTCAGCACAAAAACTCCATTGAGGTCAAAATCGAAGGCAGCGCCTAGGGTGTTGCGTTGGCTTCCACCTTGTGATTAGAAGTCCCCTTGGCAAACTTCCACTTATTTTGCCACCTTGCGGGACACCCGATGCCATCCTAAGGTCCCCACCACACACCTCAGGCTCTTTAGTCATCAACAGAGGTGCTGTAGTCCCAGCCTCAACATAGTGCCCACCATCCATCGATGTTGCAAATGGATGTGAGTCACCTGCCTTTGACCCCTCAAGAAAGTCCTGTAGCAAGTCGAAAGGGGGAGGGGACTCGAAAAGGGGAGACACAAGGTGTTGCCCACATAGGGAAATAAGATCAAAAGGGTCGGGAAGGGACTTATCGACTTTGGATCTGTATAGAGATCCATGTCCCCTTATTGATGTTACAAACAGATGATGCACTCGTCATCCACTCTATCCATAACCGTTGTTGCCAAACATGTAAGGTTAGCTAGTGCACCCTCATCCATCGAAAAATAGTCTTTTTGAATTCCTTCACAAGTTCCATGGTGCGCCCTCATTCCAACCTGGTATTAGAGTGGGGTGAGTCCTAGGCTCTTTGCGCTTGGGTGTTCCACCACCAAAGCCTTAGGAGAGAGAAATCTCTTCTCTCCTATCATTTTCTCCTCTTATTACCTCATTGCCGACCATTCACACCAGTCCTCCATGCGTTGCGGTCTTTGATCGACCCTTAACATCGCCCCTCATCGAAGTGGGATCTTGCAGCAGTGCCACCGCCCAAGGCCTGCAGCAACACTGTCACCTACTACTGTACTGCCTATTGGGTGTTGCTTAGGGTCAGCGTTGCTTGCTGTTGTCCCTCGCTCAGTGTAGTAGCGTCTCCTTGCTGTTGTTGCGCTTTTCGCACTTGCAACATGTCTCTAGCGCACAATAGATGTCCCCTCTCGCTACTGGGACCTTTGGTGGTCTTTTAGCGGATATCTTGATATTCTTATGTCTTGCTTTTACATCTTGGGTCATATATAGGCATGATGTGGCTCGAGGCTCTCCTTGTTATGCTCCATAGCCACTGTTAGAAGATTGTTTTGAATGCATTTGTGAAGTCGTGGCTCTGATTTCTACTATTGAGTCTTCTTTGGTTCCACCATGGCAGCACTGGGACACTCTACCTCTTTTAAAGTCAAGCCCATGAGTTTTTTCTTTTTAAAATAAAAAAAGATGACTATCGGAGATCGATAGTCATTTAAGATGTTTCATTCAAAAAAAGGAACATATTGCAGCTAGGAATTAGAAATGAAACCTGCCTCCCTTACAACATTTTCAACCCATGCCCTTTCACTCCTAAAAATTGTAGAATTCCGTTGGAGCCACAAAGACCACAAAATCACCACAGTCTTCATGCAACCAATCATGTTTGTATGGGCATTGTTCTTTAAAGAGGTCCATAATCTGTTAAGGGATGAAGCATCAATTGCATGAATCTGCATAGATGACTAAATAGACCTTGAAAAGTTGCATAAACAGAACAGATGTGTAACATACTCATCATCTAGCCAGTGCTGTCAAGGTGCTTGCCTAGGCACTCGCCTAAGGCGAGGTGAGGCCCTAGTGCCTCGATAACTCTTAGGCGAGGTGATTTGGTCTAGGAGATGCCTAAGCGAGTGCCTCACCTTAAGGTGCCAGGTGCTAAGGCGCTTGCCTTAGTCAAATACATAAATGAATTAAGCAAAAGCCCTTTCGATACCGTATAACATGGAAATAAGCCCCTCCAAAAGCTCTAAAAGAACCCTTTGCCTCCTAAAACCCCATTGCACCTCTCTCTCAAATATTGGAGCTCCTTCGCTGAAGTTTCTCCTCATTATTAAGCTTTTACCACTGGCGGTTGTCCTTATCGTTGAGCTTCTCCCTATTGCTGGAGTTTCTCCCTTCTACCAAGCTTACCTTCGCTACTTGCTAAGAGAGGTATCTCTTGCTCTCGCTCTCTCTCTCAGCTTTTGCGTCCGCTTTCTTTATATCTCTTTCTCACAGTTTCTCTACCTCACTTTTTCAAACTCTCTTTACTGCTCTTTTCCATGCTATTTTTTGTTCTCTATTTCTATCTCTTTCTTTCTTTTTGAAAGACATGATACATTGATTGATACAAGATTTGTTGATTTTATTCATTTTTTTATTTTATTCATGCTCTAGTTATATGATCTTAGTCATGCTAGGATTTGTTTTTGGACATGTGCCTTCTATGAATTTCATGGTTAGACTTATATTTTTGCTTATGAAAAGTAACTTTTATTGGGCATTTTATATTTTGTTTGGCATTTTTGCTTATTATATTTTGCTAATGGATATACGTGTGAGATTGTGAGAATATCTAATTTTATTGATATTTTATATATTTATTTTCAAAAAATTTATAATTTAGCGCTTTAGTTGTCTCGGATGAGCGCTTAGTGCCTCGGGCATTTTCGACCCTCTTGCCTTTTAACGCCTCTCGTCTTTGCAGCCTTGCTTCTGGCCACAGAGTGGGCAAAGAACATCCAGATCTTCTGACCAAGTTTTCCTGAGCACTTTCGTCACCACCTTCTCTCTCCTCGGTTGCCACAAAAAATCTTAACCTTTATATGGATCTTCAACCTCTACAAAAGAAAGGAAATAAGGTTTTTGTGTTTGTTACGTTGAGGGCTATCTTGTCATTTGTTTTTTTATTGAGGGATTCTTGTTATATTGTTTCTCACCTTGCTCTATATAAAGAGGTGTTGGATAGACTTAGTATGATTGCTGGCTCTCGTTCTCTTCAACTTTGTGTCAGAGCCAAGTTGAGGACACCACTAAGAAAATCCTAACCCTACCACCAAGCCTCGCCTTTGCCATCGCTGCCGTCGACACAACCGGCTAGCAGTAGTGACGTTGCTGCCAGCCAGTCAGCAGTAGTGCCGCCGTCGGTTAGCAGCAACAGGGCCATCGCCGCCTTCTCTCCTCTCTATCGCTTTCTATCTTGCTGCCGGCCCTTGTCTGGTGGCAAGGGGAGGGCAGTACCGCCTGATACGACCTGCCCTAGGTCCTAGGGAGGTTCTTGGCTTGTGTTTGATGGAGTTCTAAAGCTAAGATTATTATTGTTTGTGTTGTTGAAGTTTTAGGGTGCGTATTCCCTTGTGTAGCATCAAAATCATAGCTGCAGGTATTGGGGAAAGGAAAGATCAGATCTTGGTAGTGTGATTTTATGCCCAAAAAGTAATTTTGGTGGTTTGAATTTCTGTGGAGAGACGATTGGCTGAGTTGTTTTTATTGCCCTTGTTGAAATGGCAACTTCTCCTAAGTCAGAGATTGTGCTGGGAACTGACATGGGTAACTCTTCTCCAACCACTGGTGTGACGTGGTTGATAGACTTAGGTGCTTCCTATTATTTATTCGGTAATCCGTAGTGTTTTGGACAGATTCAATCTGTTTCACAAGGTGGCTAATGGGCGACATGCCCCTATTGATGGTAAGGGGGCAGTTATAGTTACCCCATCTATGTAGCTTAATTGTATCTTGTTTGTTCCAGATTTATACATGGATTTATTTTTTGTTAGTGAAATCATAAAGCAAATGAACTGTCGTGTGATCTTTGATGAGCTTGGATGCTATTTCCAAGATCAAATGATAGGGAAGACTATTGGTCGTGGATATGAAGGTGTTTACCGACTTGTTCAGGGCCCCATAGCTGCTGCTTGTTAGATTAGCTCCGCTCCAGGAAGTGCTTTACAGTGGCATAGACGGTTGGGTCATCCATCTTTAGATAAACTACGCAGACTTATTCGACATTTTCCCTAACTGTATAGCTTTCTTGTGATGCATGTCAACTTAGGAAGCACCATAGGTCTTTCTTTCTAGCTGTTACTTGACTACCCACGTCTTCATGTTTTCAGTTGATGCATCTTGATGTCTAGGGTCCCCACAGGATTTTTGATAGATAAGGACATCGCTATTATTTGATAGTGGTTGATAATTTCTCTCGATTGCCTTGGTTATTCCTCATGAAGAATAAGTCTGAAGTGGATCCTCTTATCGTGAAGTTTGTATTAAGGATAAAGAATCAGTTTGGTGTCTGCATCAAGACAGTTAGATCGGATAATGCATTGAAGTTTTGTACCTGCCAGTTGGCAGATTTCTATGGTTTGTATGGTATCATTCATCAGACTTTCTGTCTCTACACCTCTCAACAGAATGGGGTTGCAGAGAGGAAGCACAGATATATTCTTGATATGACTTGAACTCTTATTCAGAACTGTGTGCCACATACTTATTGGGGAGATATAGTGCTCACATTTTGCTATCTCGTTAATAGACTGCCCTCCTTAGTTATTCATGAGCAGGTACCATGGCTAGTGTTATATCCTCATGCAGAGCTGTTTGGTGTTCCACCCAAGACATTTGGGGACGTGGCTTTTGTTCAACTTCTTGGACCTGGTCGAGATAAATTAGCACATCAAGCAGTCAATTGTGTGTTTCTTGGCTACTCTTGTACTTAGAATGGGTACCGGTATTTTGATCCTTTACGCCAGAAGTATTACATTAGTGCATATGTCACCTTTTATGAAGCAGTACCTTACTTCTCTGTTGCTGCGAGACAGTTGCAGAGCGTGCCAAAGTATGCTCCTATGCTAGTTGCTTCTGTACCATTTGGTGTCTTCTTAGATAGTAGCTATTCTCCTTCTATAGGGCTATCCACTAGCACATTTAGGCCTGTATCAGTAGATAAGAGCACATTCAAGGGTCACACATATTAGTTGTTAGTTTCTTACAGGGCAAAGCTACCCACTCCTTCTGGAGCATGTCTTGTTGGAGCTTGTTGGATCTTTGCCTTGAAATACAACCTTGATGGGTCTATTTCACGGTACAAGGTTAGGTTTGTTGCAAAGGGGTTTACTCAAACTTATGGAGTAGACTTCTTTGACACTCTCTCTGGTGGCTCGTCTCTCCACAGTTAGAATATTAGTCTCTGTTGCAGCACATCATGGTTGGCCCCTTCATTAGCTCGATGTCAAGAATGCATTTTTGTATGGTGACCTCCAAGAAGAAGTTTACATGCAGCAACTCTCGGGCTTCGAGGTTCAGGGGGAGTGTGTATGCAGGTTGAGGAATGCTATTTATGGCCTAAAGTAGAGTTCCCATGCTTAGTTTCAGTGACTGTCAGAGGCTTTAGCTACTATTTGGATGCATAGGTCATCCTCTGATGACACTTTTTTTGTACGGACGTGTCATGGTGTGGTGGTGCTACTTGTGTATGTGGACAATTTGATTGTCACAGGAGATGACAAGTTAGGCGTTTCTGAGGTGGAGTTTCTAGGTGAGTAGTTTGTTATGAGAGATTTGGGAAGGCTCCGCTATTTCTTGGGAATTGAGGTTGCTCATAGCAACGAGAGCATTGTGATGTCACAGAGGAAATATGCCTTTGATATACTCTAGGAGGCTGGAATGCTAGGATCTAAGGGAGTAAATATCCCTATGGATCCAAAGGTACATCTTTATGATAGTGCAGCAAAAATTGTTGATAGCAGGGCCTATAGACAATTGCTAGGCAAACTTCTATACTTGACTTTCACATGGCCTGACATTACTTTAGCTGTTGGGAAGTTGAGTCAGTTTTTAGACAAGCCAACAGATACAGATTGGCTGGTGGTGATGTAGGTGCTTAGATACCTTAAGAGAGCTCCTGGATGTGGTCTTTTGTTTCAGAGAGGAGCCCTTATCACAGTTGTGTGTTATTCTGATGCTGATTATGCTGGTGATCTTGGCGATAGGAAGTCTACCACGGGCTTCTGTATATTTGCAGCAGACAGTCTTGTTTCTTGGCGGAGTAAAAAGCAAAGTGTGGTTTCCCGTTCTAGTGTAGAGTCTGAATATCGAGCTATGGCACAAACGATAGCAGAGATAATTTGGGTTAAATCCTTGTTGCGGGACCTTCATGTTCAGATTGAGAAGCCCATGAAGATGCATTGTGATAATAGGGTTGCCGCTTACATTGTTAATAACGTCATGTTCCATGAAAGGATCAAGCACGTGGAAGTGGATTGTCACTACACAAGAAGTCTCATCTGGCAGCGTTTGCTTCGTACTGCTTGCCTAGCCTATTCAGAGCAGACTGTAGACATGTTTACTAAATCTTTATCATGCCCAGTGTTGGAGAAGCGCCGGAACAAGCTAAGTATGGTTGATATATATGCTTTAGCTTGAGGGGGAGTGTTACATTATGATGGTTATTTTGTTGTTTGTTTTTTATCGATGGACTCTTGTTATATTTTTCCTCAACTCTCTCTATATGAAGAGGTGTAGGATTGGCTTAGTATGATTGATGACTCTCATTCTCTTCAATTGTATTCCAATGAAATCCTACCTCTTAATATATAGAGAGGTGGAAAAGGAAGTGGGGAAAATTACATGACTACTCCAAAAGAAATAAAAACTACAAAACAATACATGGAAATAAGAAAATAATAATAAATCGAAGGGGTTTAACACTCCCCCTAAAGTTGGAGCATAGATGTTGATCATGCTCAGCTTGGAACAACAAATATCAAAGGACAAGCGTGATAATGGCTTGGTGAAGATATTTGTTGTCTGGACATATGAAGAAACTGAAGTAATGTAAATGAGGCCTCGCTGGATCAAGCCATGAGTGTAATGGTAATCAACTTCCACATGCTTGGTCCTCTCATGAAACATCGGGTTATTTTTTATGTATGTGGTTGCCTGATTGTCACATCTCATCTCCATAGGTGTGTCCACAGGTATATGCAGATTAGTAAGAAGGGACCTGATCCACATAATCTTAGAGGTTGTATTTGTCATGGCTTTATATTCTGACTCAACACTTGATTAAGTGACCACAGCCAGCTCCTTGCTTTTTCAAGTCCAAGTGACGAGATTGCTTGCAACATAGGTACAGAACTTCGTCATTGACTTCCTATAAGTCAAGCAGCCTGCATAGTCTGTATCTGAATATGCTACCACATTCATAAAGATTTCTTTGCTAAACAAAATCCCTCTGCCTGGTGCTATCTTGAGATACATTAGTTTCATCATTGTAGCATCCTAATGTTGTCTTGAACTGACTTAGTTTCCCAATTGTCAGGGCAATGCTAGGTTTGATAATGGTCCAGAACAAAAGCTTGCCTATCAATCCTCTATACTGCTTGTTATCCACCGCCTTTGCTCTCTCATCATAAAGATGGGCGTTAGGATTGATGGGAATGTTAGTAGGTTTGGCTTCCAGCATGTTAGTCGCCTATAAAACATCAAGAGCATATTTCCTTTGGGATAACACTATACCCTTCTTGCCTCGTGCCACGTAATCCCAAGCAAATACCTTAAAGGGCCAAGATCCATCATAAGAAATTTGCCTGCAAGGCATTTCCAATGAAGATCAGATTGTGGATACCTTCATGAAAACCTTGGATAGGAAGCGACTAGAGTATCTCTCTTCCAAGCTGAATGTCAGATGTGTATGCTTCAGCTTTAGGGGAAGTGTTGGGAGATATGTTGTCTTTTATTATTATTCCTATTATTTTTATTTCTTTTATGGACTTGTTTGTATTTTTCCCATGGGGCTTCTCTATATAAGAGCCCAAGCCAACAAAATCGATGCCAAAAAAATGATCAAGAAAACGAAAATCAAATGCCTAAAATCGGAACATGGGAGGAACTAATTTCATCCTATTCTAGGATCCTATGAGAAAGAGGGATTATACATTGAGGTGGCGTAGAACAACACCTCACGTGGTGATGCCTCCTTAAATAAGTTCCAGGAGAGACCCCTTGCTCCTCGACGGGCGGATGAGGTCATCATGTCATGGAGGATCAATTTTGGTAGAAGATTCTTGAATACAATTTCGAATTGAGGCAACATTCGCCTCGAAAACCATGAACGGATCTTAGAAACGAGTTTTGACATTTTGCAGTAGCTGTTACAGCAGTAGTTAGTCAGCGCTTGGTCGACCAGCTACTATGGGTAGTGGAGGGGCAGGCTGAACAGGAAGGTCTATTGTTGTAGCCTTGAGTAGCCAGTCAACCTATTCAGCAACTGGTTGACTGGCTACAATGTAGGGTGTCGACCAATTTTAGTATTGGTTGGCCGGCTACTATGGTAGTAGAAGTGCCGCCCAAGTCTACTGTAGTTGCCGGTAGGGGTCGTATGTTTGGTGGTTTCTTGGTGGTCAATCAACAAATTGATTGATTAGAATTGAAGGCCATTAGGGTTTCACCTTTTGGGAGATATTTATAGGGATTCCAATCAAACCTTAAATTAATGGTAACCATTGGATCTCCATTCAATGGATGAGATGTAATCCTAATTTAATTTTGCACTTTTGACCCAAAATAAATTTTGGGAAGTTTGGGTCAAGTATCTAAACTTAAATTAATTGCAATTCAACACTTGAATTTTGTATCTAATAAAGTTAGGTGCAATTAATTGGCAAATTAAATGTAACTTAACTCTTTAAGCTACGATTAATTTTCTCTTCAACTAGGAACCAATTAATAACAGTATTGGTTTCATCACTCCAATAATGACTCATAAAATAGATGAAATTTTAGCACGTTGCCGCCTTAAGTATTTCAAATACTTGTGAATGAAGGAAAATATCATCCTAAGGTTTAATCCCATTAGACAACTATCATTCCTTTATGGATAATATTATTCTTGATATTTCCTTGGACTATTGGGATGAGAACGAAGAGTAGATCCTTTCTTAAAGGTTTATCTTTTCTTCATGCCTTGAGTTTGATTAGGATCATGTGATCACATGTGATATTTGTCATTCCTAATATACGCGGAGTGAGATCATACCTCTAATATGTTATATGTATCTTTGTAATAGATTTTGTGATTGTTTTGAGAGATTATGTATCTCCTGTCTCTTCTTACACACGCCAGTTTTTCAGTGTTAGCTTTTTAACTTGATCCTCATGACAATTTTCGAATCTCTATTCGAGAACATCAATTAGGTGACAACCTCTAGAGAAGGTTGCCATCCTACCTCAGACTGGAAACATGATCGAATCAGATGGTTTCTTGATATGCTATCAGATCCTGTAAACTGCTTAAATCTCCGAAGTAACACACATTGGGTTATTTGATTGGACCAAATATGTAGCCCTAATCGTACTAAGGGACCCAAGTCATTTAACTGGAAAATAACTAAATTCTTTATTTAGAGAAAATGTAATTGTATTACAAAAAAACTCGGATGGCTCGTTCAAGACATACAAAATCCAATAGACTCTCACTAGCCCTCATAGACATTTTGGAACCTCTTTGAGCCCCATACTGCTAACGTGCTGATCAAATTAGTCTTTAGTTATGGCTTTGGTCAGCGGATCAGCAAAGTTATTCGCAGAGGTCACCTTCTTGACGATCACATCTCTACGTTTGGCAATCTCTCGGATGATGTGATACTTCCCCTTAATGTGCTTGCTCTTCTGGTGAGAACGAGGCTCCTTCACCTAAGCAGTGGCACCCATGTTCTTGGACAACAATGGGATTAGCGATCGTATCGAGTGAACAACGCCAAGTTTCTTTATGAACTTACGTATCCACACCGCCTCCTTTGCAGCATTTGATGTAGTGATGTATTCGACTTCAATTGTTGAATCAGCCGTGGTATCCTGCTTGCTTCTTTAGCTCACAGAGCTACCATTAAATAGGAAAATGAACCCTAACATAGACTTTTTATTATCAATATCCGACTAGAAGCCGGAGTTGGTGTACCCTAAGACCTGGAGATCCCCATCTTCAAAGATTAGGCAATAATCCTTAGTCCTCAGGTATTTGAGTATATTCTTGACTGTAATCACGTGTTCCTGTCTTGGGTTGAATTGGTAATGACTTACCACTCCCACTGTGTGATAAATGTCTGGTTGTGTATAGAGCATGGCATACATCAGGCTGCCCACTACGGAAGCATTTGGACACCTACCCATGATTTTTTTTCCTCAACTATTTGGGGAGACATTACCTCGGGCAGGTGAACACTATGCCTAATAAGGAGAAAGTCCTTCTTGGAGTTATCAAAGCAGAATTTCTTCAAGACCTTGTTATGTATCCTTGCTGTGACAATCCCAATATCCTCGTCTCCGTTTCTTAAAATTTTCGAACCCAAGATGTAGGAGCATCCCCGAGATCTTTCATCTCAAGAGTTCTAGGATAACCAGACCTTAACATTGGATAACATTCGTATATCATTCCCAGTGAGTAGGATGTTGTCCATATACAAAAATGTATAGGACTCGCACTTGCTTTCTTTTATTCACAAACTTGGATGAAATAGCTCAATTCATTATAGAAAACCTTAGGTTCTCTTATATAGAGAGAGAAACTAAAGGGTTGAAAGTACAACACTGTCCCTAATGAGGTGAACACTAATATCCCTGTACAAGAAAAGCATAAAAATATAACCACTGTGTGCTAACACTCCCCTTAAGCTGGAGCATGAATATCTATCATGCTCAGCTTGGAACAACATGCCTCAAAGGCAGATCTTGCAAGGGGTTTTGTGAGGACATCTGCAGCCTGCTCCTCGGAAGTGACACTCGTGGTATGTAATGTCCCACGCTGAATAAGATTTCGAGTGTAATGGCAGTCAATCTTTACATGCTTTGTCCTCTCATGAAACATAGGTTATTGGCAATGTAGGTCGCTGCTCTGTTGTCACATTGCATCTCCATAGAGCTGTCCAGAGAAACATGAAGATCTGACAAAACTGACTTGACCTAAACCATCTCAGTGGTTGTCTAGGACATGGTCCTGTACTCTGACTCCGCACCTGATCTAGATACAACCGCTTGCTTCTCGCTCCTTTAGGTAACCAGGTTGTCTGCAACAAAGGTGTAAAAACCTGTAGTGGGTTTTTTGTCCCCAACACAGCCAGCATAATTAGTGTTAGAGTATGCTACAGTCCCTATGGGTGTTCCCTTACGAAACAATAATCCTCGTCCTGGTGCTTTCTTCACATACCTGGGCACCTACATTGCAGCCTCCCAGTGCTTGCTTAGTTGGCTTATCCATAAACTGGCTAAGCCTACCAACCGACGAAGACAAGTCTGGACGAGTGATGGTGAGGTAAAGAAGCTTACCCACCAGCTGCCTGTATGCCCTACTGTCAACCACCTCAGATTTCTCATCATATAAATGGACTTTGGGATTCATGGGAATATTTGCAGCCTTAGTTGCCAGCATGCTAGTCTCTTGAAGAAGATCAAGAGCATACTTGCTCTGTGAGATCACCACTCCAACCTTGCCACATGCAACCTCAATACTTAAGAAATACCTCAACTGACCCAGATCCTTCGTGACAAACTTCTCTGATAGGTGTTTCTTGACTTCGTCTATCTCATCTCTGTCATCCCCAGTAATGATAAGATCATCAACATATACCAAGAGTGTAACAGTTCCCCTATCAGTCTTCCTGGTAAATAAGGAGTGATATGAAGTAGAGCGACTCGGACCAATATTGCGGAGCACCTCTGATAGCTTCTAGAACCATGTCCTGGGACTCTGCTTCAATCCATAGATTGTCTTCCTCAATCTGCATACACACTCCCCCGGAAACACAAAACCCCGGGGCTAGTGCATGTAAACCTCCTCCTGAAGATCACCGTAGAGAAAAGCGTTCTTCACATCAAGTTGGTATAATGGCCAGTCTCTGTGAGCAGCAACAGAAATAAGTATACGAACAGTGGCATGCCACGCAACAGGGGAGAAAGTATCAAAGAAGTCCACCCCATATGTCTAAGTGAACCCCTTTGCTATTAGCATGGCCTTATACCTCGAAATAGACCCATCAGGGTTGTATTTCAAGGCAAAGACTTATCGGAGCCAACCAGTCATGCGCCAATAGGAAGTGAGATGAGATCCCAAGTCTGTCTACTCTGAAGTGCTGCCATCTCATCCTCCATGGCTTGACGCCAGTTTGGATCAAGCATGGCCTGTTGGTTGGTAGACGGAATGTGTGACGCTGTAAGTGCCTGACAAAAGCTGCTAAACTGAGGAGCAAGACCATCGGTAGCCAAGCTACCTGTGACCCGGTATCTGGACTCATAGGTGCGCGGTGCTCTCCTAATGGCAATAGGGAGATCTGAATCACCTGGTACCATTGATTGAGTCGTTGTAGAAGGAGTCTCGCCACTGCGGTGATCTGCACTGTCTGGGGAGTCAGGTCTAACTAAACTGTCACTAGAATAAGGTACCCTCTCAACTACCTGTGAACCATCAGCTGCTGGTGAGGAAGGAGGCCTTTGAAAAGTAGTGTAATGCTTGTGATAATGGCTGGTGCAATTTCTCGAAGTCATCCAGGGAGGAAGAGCTCATCTATCAGCTGGAGGTCTGGATTGAGAGGTATACACTTGAGTCTCTGTACATGGAATAGGTAGGGGAAGAAAGGAAACATTATCACAAGAGCTCCTCTGTCCAGTGGCTGAGAAATATGGTGTATCATCATGGAAAGTCACATCAGCGCTAACGTAATGCCTGTTCTGCAGGGGATCATAGCAACTGTACCCATTCTGTATCCTAGAGTATAAAAAAAATACACACTTGACAGTGTGAGGAGCTAGCTTGTCATGACCAAATGACGGCACATGGATGAATGCAACACATCCAAAGGTCCTGGGAAGCACATGAAATAACTCATCGTCTGGATGCAGAAGAAGAACCAATATCTGCTCGTGAAGAACTGAGCTGGGCATCCTGTTGATGAGATAAGTCGCTGTTAGAACTGCCTCCCCCAGTATCTTTGCGGTAAATTATGATGAATCAATAGTGTACGGGAAACATTTAACAAGTGCTTGTGCTTTCGCTCTGCAACTTCATTCTGTTGTGAAATGTGAGGACAAGTGGTTTGGTGGACAATCCCACGAGTCCTATAGAACTCCCTAAGTCTAGCAGTGCAGAACTCAAGAGCATTATTAGTCCACACTATCTTCACCATGGTTAAATACTGTGTGCTGATCTCCAGAAGAAGAGCCTCCATGCATCCTCCAAGCTCTGCCTTGCTTTTCAGCAAGAACACCCACGTGACTCTAGAGAAATCTTCTACGACAACGAGGTAGTACCGGTGTCCCATTCGGTCTGGGACTCTACTCGGTCCCCATACATCCATATGGAGCAATTGAAATAATGTAGACGATCCATGAGAGATGCTAGCTGGAAAAGAGGATCGATGGTGCTTACCCAATTGGCAAGCATCGCACGGTATGGTAGCAGCTGGAGAAATGTGGTATCACTCTCCTGAGGTGATCTAGAGACAAGTGGCCAAGACGAACATGCCACTATAGAACATTCCCGCTACCATATCAAGTAACTCCTGTAAATGGCTCCTGTCCCAGATGGTAAACACCATTTTCCTCCGTACCTCTGAAACAGTCCTCCCGGTGAGCTTATCCTGAACAACACATTCGATATCATCGAAGACCACTCTGCAGTTGAGATCCTTCGTGATTCTACTCACTGACAACAGACCCAGTGGGAATTCTGCCACATGCAACGCACCAGACAACTGTAAATTAGGGGTCATAGACACCTCTCCCTTACCCCTAACTGGGGTGTATCTTCCGTTAGCCACCTGTACAGTTCTTCTTGGAGGAACGGATTGTAATGAACGAAAATAGGTCTGATCACCGCACAAATGCTGTGATGCACCAGAGTTGATCAACCACCCTGCTCCATGGTGGCTCCTGTAATGCTCCTGATGTACCAGACTCACAAATTCTGCCATAGGTGTCAAGCAGACCATATCCAAAGAATATGGGGAATACACACCTCAAAGATCATGCAATACGAGAAATACACATCCCAAAACAGTTCATATAACTGGAGAAAAGCATACCACTGCTCGTGGAACACCGATAGATCTGAAACAAATCAGATTCAGATCTGCATAAATAACAGGAAGCTCCCTTGGATAGACATTGGCCTAATCCGGGTGCAAGGAGAACACCTGAGATGGCCCCAAGGAGGCTTAGACTTCCTCTCCCTGCGACAACGGGGACTGTAGGTCAAAGATCAGGGCTGCAAGCTCCTTACTGTCGTTGCCTGCAGGTTGCACTGGGACTAGGAGACTTTGTGCAGCCTCTGCTGATCCTTGCGCTGCCTACTACAAGTCGTCGCCGCCGCTGTCGGCTGTCGTAGGTCACCGCCGACTATGCACCGTCCTCTGCAGGTCGCTGCCCCACTCGTAGGTCGTTGCGTTGCCACTGCAGCTAGGTCTGTGCCGCCAGGACTGCCGTAGATTGCCGTCGGTTGTGTCGCCCTCTGCAGGTCGTTGCACCGCTACTGCAACTAGGTTTCCACGGGCAAGGGCTCCGTTGCACACCGCTGGCTGCGAACCTAGTGTCGCGGCCGCCACCGCCACCGCTGCCAGTGGGAGCACTTGTGCGTCGATGCTAAAGCGGGAGAGAGGAGAACGGGATGTGGTGGTAGGGTTTCGGAGGCCTTGAGAGGGATACCTAGAGCCACAGTCTAGGATTGGTGCTCTGATACCAACTTGGATGAAATGACTCAATTTATTATAGAAAACCCTAGGTTCTCTTATAGAGAGAGAGAAACCAAAGGGTTGAAAGTACAACACTGTCCTTAATGAGGTAAACACCAATATGCTCGTACAAGAAAAGCATAAAAATATAACCACTATATGCTAACAAGGTTCATCCTCATTCTGATGGAATCCATAACTTTTCATGGTTTCATCG
Source organism: Thalassia testudinum (assembly GCA_037157565.1). Lineage (NCBI taxonomy): Eukaryota > Viridiplantae > Streptophyta > Magnoliopsida > Alismatales > Hydrocharitaceae > Thalassia > Thalassia testudinum. The sequence continues at coordinate 62,595,552 of JAZHRO010000040.1, forward strand.
AACCAGATGTTTCAGGTATGAGAAGCCTGCTTAAGTCTATAAATATACTTTTTCGGCTTGTACACCTTTCTTTCCCCACCACCTATTCAGAAACCCTTAGGCTGTTCCATGTGGATGTTCTCGTCAAGGAAGTCATTGAGGAAAGTTGTCTTGACATCCATTTGCTAGATGTTATAGTCATGGTACATGGCTATGGTTAGCAATATCCGAATGGAGCATGGCAATAGGAGAGAGGATTTCCTTATAATCAATCCCTTCCTTTTAGGTGTAGCCCTTGGCCACAAGCTGTGCTTTGAAGGTCTCTACCTTTTCATCTGGATCCCTCTTTCTCTTGTGGATCTATTTACACTTAATGGGTTTTACCTCATTAGGAGGATCCATGAGGGTCCATATGTCATTTTTGTGCATGGAGTCTATCCTATCTGTCCACATGATGATCCTTTATTGCCTCATGATATGTGGCAGTATCAATCTCAGACTCTTCTGAGACGTGAAATTTGTATCGTTCAAGTGGATGCAGTGCTTTAGAACTCCTTCTGAGCGGAATGGGAGCATCACTCTCTTTTGGGTTGGGGACTTCATTGGTTTCGTCAGATCTAATAGGTTCTCTTACTTCATTCTTATCTTCTTCTTCAAGGAATTTCCTGGAAAGGAATACCTTTTGGGCCTCAAGGTCATAAAAGCAATGACCTTTGCTATTCTTTGGATACTTAGTGAAGTAGTACTTAGTATTGCATGATTCAACATTTTTTTGGATTCATGTTCTTGCAACCCCAAATCCTTAAGTGTCTAATGCTTGGTTTCTTCCCATACCATATCTCATGTGGAGTTTTAGGAACGGATTTGGTTAAAAATTATCCAGAATGTATGTTGCTGTTTTGAATGCATACCCCTAGAAGTAAAGCGATAGTCCTACTTTGCTCATCATGGACTACACCATGTCCAACAAGGTGCAATTGTCTTTCAGATACGCCATTTAACTGAGGAGGTGTGAGGTCAAAGATGATTCCTTTCTCCTTGAGGTAGTCTTTGAATTCATCAGAAAGAAATTCACCTCGTCAGTCTGACCGAATTGCCTTGATTCGTTTACTTGTTTGGTTCTTAACCCATGCTTGATACTCTTGGAATTTTTCAAAGGTTTTAGCCTTGAGATGCACTAGGTAAATGAATCTAGACCATGAATAGTCATCAGAAAATGCCACAAAATACTTTTGACCATGCCTAGTTGTATCACTAAATGGTCTACATACATCAATATGTATGAGGTCTAGCAAGTCCTCACTCCTCACATTTGACCCCTTTCTAGGAAAGGGTGTTCAGGATATCTTTCCGCGAATACAGTGTTCATAGGTGTGCTAGGATTGGACCTTCAGAAAATCCAAGGGTTTATTCTTTACGAGTTTGTTGATTCTATCAATAGACATGTGTTCCAATCTTTGATGCCAAATCAAGATGGATTTGTTTGCATCATCCTTAGCAAGCTAAGTAGATGTTTGGTTCTCAATCACATTAGAAGTGTTCAAAATAGATTCACAATCATCTAGCACATACAAACCATACAAACCAATGGAAGTATGGAATCAAAAGCAATATCTTTTCTATAACTACTCATAGTAAGAGTTTGCGCAAAATGAAAAGCATATCTAATTCAAGCAAGCTTAGAAACGGATAAAAGGTTCCTCCTAATGGAAGATATAAAGAGAGTCTCTCAAAACTAGAATGTGCCTGTTGGGCGTTCTGAATTTGCAGATCTCTATGGCTTTCGCTGCAACCATTGCCTTGGCTCCTATCATTTTTTTTGAAAAAAGAAGTGGAAGATTTCCCGGTAATCATCTGTAATTTGTATTAAAAAAGAGTAAAAGGAACAGATTTACAAATTTTGCAGCCAAAAATCAGAAATAACCCTCGCCTCCTTAATGACATTGTCCACCCAACACCTCTCATTACGAAAAATAGTTCCGTTCCTTTGAAACCAGATACACCAAAGAATAGCGATACCCTGACACCAGCCCGCTATATCAACCGGAACATGATCTCTGAAGCTTGTCCAAAATATTTTGAAATTTGTCTTTTCCACTGTGTTGAGGTTAAAACTTGACCAAACATTTTTGGCAAAATCACAGTCGAAGAATAAATGTTGCATATCTTAATTCTCATTCTGACAAAGAGGACATAAGGTATCCCCATCTGGAGCCCATCTAGATCCTTGCATTCGAGTAACAATGCGCTTCCTTCTAAGGAACCAAAGGAATAACCTTATCTTGAGAGCAAATTTACATTTCAGAATCAACCTGGAATCCCCAATTACCAATGGTACCATCATTAAACAATAGTTTGTATGCACGACCAACAAAATAATATGCCTTGCTTCCAAATAAACCCATTTGGCTCAGTAGATGGAGAAAGGTCCTTAATAGAATGCAGCAGCTGTTGAAAATCATTGAAAGTGGATTCCGAATGACCCTCTGCCAGCCTGATGTCCCAAAAACTATGTGCTTCATCCCATAAATCCTTTACCTTGGCTTCTTTATCAATAGCATGTTGAAATAACCTTTGAAAAATCCCAGAAAAGGACCCAATTTCTATCCAATTATTGTGCCAAAATCTGAAAATAACACCATCACCTAGAGATGGAACAAATTGATCTACAAATTAAGAGAAAAGAGGTTTGATGGAGTGCCAAAATGTAGAAAACTCATTGGTATTACCTGCAACTCCTTGCATCATCTTCATACAATCACCATAGGAATCCCTCAGGATGGAATTCACCAAAGACTCATCATTGGATAGAAATCTAACCACCCATTTCAGCAATAATGCCTTATTAAAATGAGACAAATTACGCACACCAAGACCTTTCTTTAGCTTACAAATCTCATTCCATTTGACAAGTTGAGTAAATCTTCTTTCCGAATCAGGCCGTTTCCAAAAAAATTTCTTTCGGATCATATCAATCTGCTTTAATATCTTTTTTGGTGGCAAAAAGATCGACAAGAAAAACATCGGAATTGAGTTGAAAACGGATTTAAGCAATACCAATCGTCCACCTCTAGAAAGGAGTCTACTACTCCATGAAGAAAGTCTATTAGAGAATTTATTAATCAAACTCTAATCCGGAGAACTTAGTTTTTTTCCTCTTAAAGGAAGACCAAGATATGTGATTGGTAATCTCACCATTGGTGTGTCCAATTCCAAAGCAACATTATTCTCCTCCACCGATCCCATATTAAATGGAACAAAGCTAGATTTGTTGTTAATTTTAAGACATGAGATCTCTGAAAAGATCCTCACCAAAGATGATACATGCTTTACATCCCTCCCACCTCCCTCAATGAAAAAAGTAGTATCATCTGCATTGAAGAATGGTTGTTAAAACCCTCCAATCACCAAAATACGAGAATCCTTTAAAAAGACCCCCATTGTAAGCTTTAAAAGTCATGGCCGCACGCGTATCCATTGCAATATTGAATAACATTGGCCCTAACGGACAACCCTGACGCACTCCTTTTGCGGCTGTAGCCAAGCTCCATTAGCCTTCCCATTAATTAACATCGAAAGGGAAGAAGTAGTAACTCACCTCTTCATCAAAGAAATTCAAATGTATAGGAATCCCTTTCTCTTACGAATATCCCATAAATAACTCTAGGCGATGGAATCGTAAGCCTTTGCAAAGTCCACTTTCCAAAGAAATGAAGAACAACCTCTTCTCTTCTAGGCCGCTAAGAACTCCTCGACAAAAACAAAAGAATCTTAAAGTGATTTCCCTTTAATGAAAGATGTCTGGACTAGAGAAATAATATTAGGAAGGTAAAAATGTAACTGATTAGCCATGATTTTAGCTACCAAAAGATAAATGCTATTTGATAAAGCGATGTGTCTGAAATCCTTAAATTGTTTTGGATTGCCTTTTTTCGGAAGTAAGAATAAATAGAACTTGTTCAACCTTTCAAATCCTTCATTTCTTGAGAACTCCCTAATCATAGCAACATCGGTCCCAACAATGTCCCACAACTCCTTGTAGAATACAATCTGCAAACCATCCGGAGCAGGGGCTCCTTCCGCTTTCATCCTAACATAATCTTTGCCTCGGATCCTATCACATTTCCTCACGTTGCTTTTGACGCATATTGGAGAGTGACCCCAAGGACATAGTGTTGGGTGAGTGTATTGTCCTTATCCCACTGTGCCTTGAACTCCTCCTGAGCATTCCTGGGAGCCTCGTGCTTGTTCTGCTTGATCACATACTTTATGTGATCAGTGGCGAGAACTAGCTCAAGGTTACGGTTCCAATCCATATAGTTAGGGCTCGTAGTTGGTTCTTTCGGAGTAAGCGACTGAGCGAATTGAGGTTCGTCATTTGAAAAAGAAATTGAAAGATCTTTTATTAAATTCTAGTTTAATGGTAAATATTTTGTTTTTGGAATTATGAAAATAAAGGCTCCCACTACGTCAAATTTGAATGTTATTCCCTCTTTAACACTCAAATCAAGAGGTACACTTACCCGAATGCCTCAAGTGGGATCATACTTTCCTCTCCATTGAGATTATGCAACTGTATGGGGCCTACATACATAATCCCAATAAGAGAAGTAGGAACACTTTATGCCTTGCAAGTCCAATTGGCGAGTTTGAATGGTTAAGTCCTTTGGTGCAAAATACACCATGCGCGTCGATCACTGATGAGCATGTGTGCGACTACGTATATGAGCCCTTGAATTCACCTAACTGAGGGGTCTAGGAACTACACCTAAGAGACACATACGACGCATCCATTTTGGGAAATGAGTGGAGTTGCTCCACGTGCATAGTCTACTAGTGCTGTCTCGAAGGGGAGCTTACACATTGGCATAACCTTGTGGTTATAGTTTTTTCGCCTTGGCGGGGATCATGAATCATCATCACTATGACTAACTCATTGATGCATTTTGAAAAGAAAAAGAGAGCCAACCTTTCCGAGAATTTGACTAGGTCTTATTTTGAGAAAAATTTAATTTAATCCTATTAAATTAACTAATCTCGACCTAGTCTAAAATTATAATCATATTCTAATCTTGTCCTATGATTACGTGGTTGAGATCACATCCATGCATCATATTCATAATTATACAACATTATACAAAATTACATCATACGTATAAAAATTCCCAAATTGAGGGAATTACATGGAAGAATAATTCAATATGCTCACAATCGCTACATACACTGTATGCCTAAGATGATCCCATCATCACACATTCCACAATCAAACCATCAAATTACGAAACAACACATGTTGAGTGATGCAATTGCCTTTTCTCCTATTGATTACTAATTAATCAAGTGAGCGTGTTTTATTATTTACTAATATATAATATTAGTTGAGATTTTGTGGAAGATGACGATATCCTATAGATTTGAAAATTTTTTAAAATTAGTAATTAAACCAATTAATTCTAGAATTAAATATTCCAAATTAGTCCTTTGGCTTGTTTGATTTTGAAATCTCTATGCACCTAATCTTCGCGGATCACATCCACAAAATTAGGGCATCATTCAAATAGACAAAATCATGAACAAACTTGGAAAAACAAACGAATGTTCATTAACAATTGTATCACGTTTTTCTTGTTATGGTCGCAGCAAATCCAATTCAAAAACAAGGTCAAAACGCACCAAGAAGCATTGACCAATTAACTAGTCGTCGAATGGCTACTGCAAGGTTACTCAGGATCTAATTCTTTAGTAGTCAATCGATCGGTTAGGAAACCCACCCCACCCAGTCGACTTAGTTTCTGGAATCGTCGATCGATTACAGTGTCAAATGCTACTGCTTGGTCAGGAATCGATTCCTTTGTAGTTGGTCGACTGGCCTTGCGACTGGTCGATCGACTACTATAGTGTCGGTCGGCAGATTCACCAGCCTGTCGAATTGCTTCTATATTATTGACTGAAACCACTATGACATCCAATGTTAGGGCATGATCATTAATAGCTGGTTGATCGATTCTATTAATCGGTTGGCCGACTATGCTATAGTCGGTTGGCTGGCCGTACAACCGGTCGATGGGTTACCGCACATATTACTAGTGCAAGCCAAAAATCCTAAAATTTGTATTTTTTGAGGAAAACAGATTGACCAAAGTTCTGATACTACTAAAGGGAATTGTTCAGAATGACCTTGTGGCATCGCGGAAGCGTGAAGAACTTGAAGAATGTGTAAAGGTGTTTTAAAAACTTTGTCACAAACTCGATTGAATCAGTGCCATAAAAATGATTAAGAAAACGAAACTTAAATGCCTAAAATTGGAACCACATGGGAAGAACTACTTTCCTTTGGTTTTAGGATCTCATGAGGTGGCGTAGAATTGCACCTCATGTAGTAGTGCCTCCTCAAATAAGTTTCGGGAGAGACCCTTTACTCCTCGACAGGCGGACGAGGCCCTTGTGTTGTGGCGGATCAATTGTAGCAGAGGATCTGCGAACTCCTTCTTTAATAGAGGCGACACTATCTTGGAAAATCACAAACAAATCTTAAAAATGAGTTCTGAAATCCTGTAGTAGTCGTTATAGCAGTAGCCGGTCGGCGTTTGGTTGACCAGCTACTATAGGTAGTAGTGGGGCATGCAGAACGGGATGCTTGTTGTTGTGGGTCTTCAGTAGGTGGATAGTTGGTTCAACAACCATCGATCTACTACAACGTTGGGCACCGACCAATTTTAGTATTGGACAACTGGCTACTATGGCGGCAGAAGTGTCACTCAAGTCTGCTGTAGCTACTGACTGGGGAGGATTTTTGGTGGTTTCTTGGTGATCAATGAGCAATCAACAAATTGATTGATTGGAATTGAAGACCATTAGGGTTTCTCCTTTTGGGAGATACTTATAGGGATTCCAATCAAACCCTAAGTTAATGGGAACTATTAGATCTCCATCTAATGGATGGAATGTAATCCTAATTTAATTTTTCACCTTTGGCCCAAAATAAATTTTGGGAAGTTTGTATCAAGTATACAAATTTAAATTAATTGCAATTTATCACTTAAGTTTTGTAACTAGTCAAATTATGTGTAATTAATTACCAAGTTAAATATATCTTAACTCTTTAAGTTGCAATTAATTTTCTCTTCAACTAGGAACCCATTAATATCATTATTGGTTTCATCATTTCAATAATGACCCATAGGATAGATGGAATTTTAGCACTTTGCCTCCTCAAATATTCCAAATATTCGTGAATTCTTCACACTTGAGAAAAATATTTTCTCGATCTCTAATCCCGTTAGATACTTGTCATTTTTCCATGGATAATATTATTTTTGATATCTCCTTGTACTATTGGGAGGAGAACTAAAAGTAGATCCTTTCCAAATGGTTTATCTTTTTCTGTTCATGTCTTGAGTCTGATTAAGATTCTGCGACAAGATGTGGAATTTGTCATTCCTAATATACGCGAAGTGAGCTTATGCCTCTAATCTATTACATAAACTTTTGTAAGAGATTTGTGTGTTTGCTTCGAGAGATCATTTGCCTCTTGTCTCTTCTTACACCACCAGCTTTCCGGTATTATCACGAAGGTAGGTGCATCAATCTATTGGTCTGTTAAATGTATGTGTTCGTGAACAAAGAAACATTTATTTTAGGTCTAAGGATACGCCTTCTCTATGACAACATCAAAGGACTTCTGTTATCCCTTGTCTCATCAAGTTAGCTCTTTAACTAGACCTGTGTGACAGTTCTTGAATCTCCATTTGAGAACATTAATTAGGTAAGAACCTCGAAAGAAGGTTGCCATTCTAATTCAGATCAGAAACATTTGTTTGAATTAGATGATTTCTTGATAGGCTATCAGATCCTCTAAATTATTTAGATCTCCGAATTAACACACATTAGGTTATACGATTTGGTGAAGTATGTAACCTTGATCGTACTAAGAGACCTAAGTCATTGAATTGGAAAATAACTGAATTATTTATTTAGGTAAAATATGATTATATTACAAAAAAATTCGAATGACTTGTTCAGGCATACAAAATCCAACAATCATGTTAAGGGTATTTTGGTTAATTGTTATTTTTTATGGGGTCTTCCCGGAACTTCACCAAATAGCCTCTCCATATATGGAGGGCTAGGGTTTTCTTTGAGAGTAAAGCATTTTGTTTGATTTTGACAAACCTCTCTTTTCTTTGGTTTTTGTTTTTTTTTTTTGGAGTGGGGGATTCTTAATATCTAAAATTTGGACTATGTTGTCAATGTTCAAGAAATAAAAATGCTGAGCAAGTGCAACCTCCATTGTACTTTTACTTTTGAATTTGAATTGTCATTATGGCGTTTTTTCTTTTCAGGGTGCTTGCAGACATATATCGGTTTGGAAATCGCCAAGCGTTTAATGTAGGTGGGGCTTAAACAGCAATTTTAAGTTTTATGCCTTTTTATTTTTTTTTTTCTGTTTTGTCTTTTCTGAAGAAGAGTGCCTTTTTCCTTTTGCTTATGATACTGATTGTATCAGTCATTGTTCCACATCAGTTGCAAATTAGTCTATTTTCTTTATCAGATCTCAAGCTTCGCTCACTTATAGACGAGCCGATCTTCTCTAATTCTAAGGAGCAAACGATTTTGGTGGTTTGATATATCAGTTTAAGTAGAGGCCATGCTAGTAATACATTGGATGCTTTTTTTACTAAAATGCTTCTGAGATCTTCTTACAACTTGTATGTGTCTGCTGTCAGCCTTTCAGAAGTTGGGGCTGGATTGTGCACATTGGACAGAGCCAATTTATGTAGATCTTACGAGGTCAGCTTCAGATCTTATGCCCTTTGTCCATTTATATGTGTTGCTGTCTGGCACTGCTACAGGTGACCTTATTGCCTTCCATTTGCTGGGTAGCTTATGTACTTTAAACTTGTTGGAGTATGTTTAGTGGGCTTAGTCTCACATAGTGGAGTGAGACTTTATGTGGTGTGTGGTGGCCTATAACTAGGCATATACTCCTCACTTATTTCTTTGAGAAGAGTAGTATAGATACTCATCCTATTAGGGTCGGCTCTCGTGGTTTTCTCCCCACTGTTCGTGACTGGGATTTCCATGTAAACCTAAGTGCCTTTATCATTGTTTATGCTTTGATATCCTTTTTCTTCCACTTATCATGTTATTCAACTTGGTATCACAGTAAGTCATTCTTGAGTCTTATCATTATATATATTTTTTATATTCTATGTATCATAATTTTTTATTCTTGAGTTTTGCCATGATTTTGACTTCACCACGGTGGTGAAGAGTCAATGAAGATGTTGAAGAATCTGGTGCAGCCGATAGGGTAGAAGAGGCTGGCGAACGTGGTAGTGGTTCATCTGAAGGAGATGGGGATGAGGTTCGAGGTCGAGTGCTACAAGAACAAGGTGGTGTATTCCACCATCTCCAAGGGCACCCTCACCAAGTCCAAGGACCTCCTCACAGCCTTCACCCTCGGCTAGTCCAAGGTTTGCCTTGAGATACTAGACAAGGATTCATAGCAGCGACGATGGCGATAATGACCCTTAACGCAAGATCTTTAACGCGAGATAATGCAAGGGCGATGAAAAAGTTGGAGAGAAGATCGAAGTGGTTCGCCTCAATGCGTGGTCAGCGTGCCAGTGAGGGTGTGGCGGTGAGCTTGGCCATTAAAGGCAACAAGATCAACTGCAGCGAAGATTGGCGATGATGGGTCGCAATTAGAGGCGTGGGTTGCAATCAGATGTGATGATCTGGTGACATTGAGAAAGTCGATGACGAAGATGATGCTGTAAGAGAGAGAAGAGCATCTGGTGATGTACGCAGGGGTAGAGTTCTTGTGTTGGCGACGGGTAGAGGGAGAGTTGATTGTGGCAGAGCTTGAAGGCAACGTGGAGGCTCGATGTGATTGCATCTGGCGAGGATTTGCGTTGGAGCCATAGATGATCTCATGTGGAAGAGATCTGGGCGAAGATCTCGTGTTGCTGAATTTTGGCGAGATTTCCTTTGCAAGAGATGCGACAATCTTGTGGGAGATCGTGAGGTGTGCGACAATCTCCGCTGATTTGGTCATCGGCGTGGATTTGGGTTCTTCGAACCCTATGAGAACATATTTGGGCCTTTTGTGTGTGTAGCCCTCTCTTTTCCTTCATATTGTCTTAGCTTTACAAAAAAAGGGAAGTGGGGGAGATAGTTGAAAAAAACAAAAAAAGGGGGGTAGCACAGGAAAAAAAAGGAAGAGGAAAAATACCGGAGAAAAAGAAAAAGGAAAAAAGAAAAATAAAAAAAAGGAAGAGGAAGGAAAGGAAATTTTTTGGGAATAAAAAAAAAGAAAAAAAATAATGATGATGAATTTTAAGAGAAGCGGGGGAGAAGCTCTTCTTTATCTTCTCTATTTTTATTTCTTCTCCCATAGAGTTTGGGAGAAAGGGGGAGTGTGGATCCTATTATGGTCATCTCCCATTTGAGAGTCCTTTTGTTTGAAGTTACCACATGAGAAATTGCAGCTTTGGGAGATCCAGAGTTTCGAGGCCTTTAAAGGAGGAAGATCCAGGTTCGAGATCCTTATAAGAAGGGCCCATGTTAGGTTTCTATGTTGGTGATCCAGTTTTGTGGACTTTAGAGGGGAAATCCACTTTCAAGATCTTCAGAGGAAGGTCCATGACAGGGATACTGAATGGGGAGTCACCAACACCAATTGAGGTCTCCAGAGGAGAAGCTCTCGTCAGAACCAGCTACAACAGTTTGTCTAGCAGCTCCAGCCCTATCGTTAGCACATCTGCCTACAAGCAAGAACCAGATTGAGAGAGTTGTGTTCTATTGTGTAGAGTAGGATTTTTGTGTTGTATAAGCTGAACATTTCCTTCTCCAGCTTGAGGGGGAGTGTTTGAGTATGTGTAGTTAGTTTAGTCCTACATAGTGGACTGAGGCTTGGTGTAGAGTGTGGTGGCTTATAAATGGGCATGTACTCAGTTATTTCTTTAAGAAGAGTAATATAGATATTTGCTCAATTAGGGCCTTCTTCTGATGTTTTCTCCTCACTATTCATGAGTGGGGTTTCTACATAAACCTAAGTATTTTTATCATTGCTTATGCTTTGATATCATTTTGCTTTCATTTATCATATTATTCAACTAAACTTATTAACATCGTGATGTTATTGTCTTGTTTAATAAGTCCAACCATCTAGGAACATTGAATTTCTACAAAAAGAAAGATAAAAATACCAGCTTTTTAGTAGTGAATGGTACAGATTTGCTAAAGCCAAAATTCTTTGAATGATATTTGGTGATGTAGAAAAAATACTTAAGCATCGTGTGCTTGATGAATGTATAAGGGAAGCTCTAGGGCTCCGTAATCCAAAGGAGCCTCCTAATCATTGTGTCCTTCCCAACAGTAGAGCATAAAGCAAGGAACGAAGGATTCTAAGTAGAAGCCCATGTGTTCCTGACCATTTTTTTCTCATTGCTCTAAAGCAATCATTGATGGTTTCTTTTGCTGTTTTTGTACTTCATCTCCTCTTCAACACTCCAAACCTTCTTTTAGATGGCTTGCTCGCCTAAGGAACCGAATACTACATTGGGGAAAGGCAGCTATTAGATGGTGCTGTCTATGGATATTCTGTCACTTGGTATGTTGCACTATGTCCTTTATATTATGTTTGCAGGGGTGTGTTAGTAATTTTTTATTTTATGTTGGAGTTGTGTGTTATTTGTCCCACCTCTCTCTTTATATAAAGGGGGTAGGGTTTTTGAAATAAAGAATTTTTCGTTTTCTCCTAACTTGGTATCAGAGTGGTCCTCGACCGGAGCTCGTGATATCCCACCCAAATAGGCCTCCAAACCCTTCTACTTATCTCCTAACCTATCTCCTCCGGTTGGGCACCTTCATCAATGCCGTAGGCACCACCAGCGTCGCGCTAGTGGTGTTGTCCGTAGCGCTATTGTTGCCCAGCCTTCTCCCGGCAGCGTTGCCCCTTTGTAGTGCTGCCAGCACAGCCCGATCGACCACCTGTAGCGTCGCTGCAGCGTCGCCATCGGCCTGCCGCACTGCCCGATCACCGCTACAGCGTCGCCATGGGCTGCTGTTGCCTTTAAGTGCACCTGCAGTGGGTGCAGGTGATCCCCAAGCAGCAGCGACAAGGCTCTTGACCTTGCTTAGGTATTGCTGTGGTCAGCTGCCACCAAATCAAGACCCATTTCACGCTTTAGGCTATTGATTTCTCATGATCTGATTATTGTTGATTAGATTAAAGGAGTTCTTGGCTTGGAGCATCTGATTCTTGTCATTTCAGATCACAGATTGGATGCTTTACGAGTAGATCTATGAATTAAAGCTTTCTTGTTGTGCGGGTTTGTAGACAAAGAAAAGGATGGAGACTCCTGGTTCGTCCGAGGTCACTTTGGACCTTACTATGGACAAAAGTCCATTTTTTGGTCCTATGATAAAGCTTGATGAGACCAATTACCCTAAGTGGTCTCAAACTTTCTTGATGACTGTTAGGGGTAATGGGAAGTAGCACATTTTATCTAATCCACCCGCGCAGAAGGTAGGTGCAAATGCCACATGGGATAGAGATAATGCAATGGTGTGTGCGTGGATGATGAATTTCGCTATTCCCCGTATTGGTAATGAGATTATGTATTACACCACAACCAAGCATATGAGGGATTCTCTCCGTGAGACATATACTCATTAGAGGAATTCCTATCGAGTTTTCTAGGTTTATCAGGAGTTATTCCACCTTCGTCAGGAGGGTCGTTCTTTGGCCCAATATTATTCTATTGTGAAGGGCCTGTTGGAGTGACACAATGCTTATCGACCTGGGTGCACCTGTGATTCTTGGCGTGGATTCAGGAAGAAGTTAGCTGTATCGGTCTTCCAGGGAACAGATCTTGATATTGCCTATGCTACCATCTTTTGAGGGGACCTACAATAGGCTCAGTTGGATTGCCCTCCAGACTGCATTAATAGATACTACTGGACCGACCTCTGCTTTGGTTGCGACTCCTGGACGTGGGAGAGGTGAATCCTCGCCATGTGGTCATGGATGTGGACGTGGATTTGGGGGGTGTACTTGTACCCCATGCACTTACTGTGGTCGGATGGGACATTCAGAGGCTACATGTTGGCAAAAACATGGCAAGCCCGCAGTGCATAATCAAGTGATATTTCTTTTTTGAAACAAAGCAAGTGATATTTCTAAAACATCTCTGGATGTTATTTCCAGGGCAGAGTTTGATGATTTTCTTTAGAAGGTTTCCCAGATGACTCAGACATCTAGTATCCAGACTCCAGATACTGCTGCATATGCTTCTTCCTCCACAGGTAGCGAGTTGATTTGCTCTTCCTTCTCTTTAGGATCTGGTGAATGGCTGGTTGATAGTGGTGCCTCAAAGCACTTGTGTGGAGACCAGGGATCTTTTCTTATGATGAGCCCTGTTGCACTGGGGAAGACAGTTCAGGTGGCTAATGGTCGCCGTTCCCCATTGATTGGACTGCGAAATGTTCCGTTATCCTCTACTCTTCAGCTATCCAATGTCCTCTATGTTATGAAATTTCCCCTTAGTTTGCTTTCTGTGAGCAGTATTACAAAAGAATTAAATTGTCGTGCTACTTTTGATGCCAAATCGTGTGTCTTGTAGAACAAGTTCACAGGGAGGACGATTGGTGGTGGATGTGAGAAAGGATGGGTGTACCGTCTGTGCCGTTCACCTATTACTGCTGCTGTTGTTGGCCATATAGGAGGTTTATCTGGGTTACCACTCTAGTGGCATCTTCGCCTTGGTCACCTACCCCTCGAGTGCCTCAGACGTGTTCTACCTCATATTTCGTCCACTGCTTCTATTGTTTGTGATGCCTGTTAACTAGGCAAGCATCATCGTGCCAGTTTTCCTGCCTCCACTCATTCTGGGTCTACTTCTGTTTTCCAACTTATTCATGTGGATGTATGGGGTCCTAGTCGTATTCCTCATAGGTTAGGTCATAGATATTTCTTGGTTTTGGTTGATGATTTTTCTTATGTTTCTTGGATTTTTCTTATGAAAAATAAATCTGAGGTTGGAAACATTGTGTAAAGTTTTGTTGTTCATATAAAGACCTAGTTTTCTGTTCTTATTCGGATGTTTCGTTTTGACAATGTATTGGAGTTTTGCACTACTCGCCTGCGTTCATTTTATAAATCCAATGGTATTATTCATCAAACTACTTGCATTGATATCTCCTAATAGAATAGGGTGGATGAGAGGAAACATATATACTTATTTGATGTTGCTTGTATCGTATTGATTCATCACTCTGTCCCATCTTTGTAGTGGGGTGATGCGGTGCTAACTACATGTTTTTCTTATTAACAGAATGCCCAATGCTGCTCTTCATGAGAAAATTCATTGGTAGGTTTTGTATCCTGATAGACTGATCTTTCATGTTCCACCTTAGATTTTTGGATGTGTGGCATTCCTTCACATTCTTGGTCCTAGACGGGACAAATTGGCACCTAGAGCGATGAAGTGTGTTTTTCTGGGCTATTCGTGGACACAAAAAGGCTACTGTTTTGATCCTGTTACCTCTTACCATTTTGTCTGCTGATGTTACTTTCCATGAGGTAATTCTATATTTTTATACTTTTGGTAAAGAGTTGCCTCCTACTTTGGATGTTGCCCTTATGCCCATACCACCTATACCCTTTGGTGCTGCTCCTGATACAGATACTTCTCCTGTGATCCCTGAAAAGTAGCGCTATACTGAGCTCATTTGCACTTATGTTGGACCACATATTACTTTGCAGGTTCCCCCTCCTTCGCCTCCTCTAGCCTCCCTAGACAAGGTGAGCTCTGCACCCTTAGACACTGATGATTATGTGCTCAGTGATGCAGATGGGTCTCCTACTGTTCCTTATGAGGAAGAGGATTTTGATCTCTAGATTGCCATTCGGAAGGCCCTTCAGAGTTGTGCACAATATCAAGTTGCAATGACCTTGTGATAGATGGCTTGGGGATAGAGTTTGCTAGTTTTTGTCATGCTTTGGTAGCTACTCATATTCCTGCAACATATCAGGAGGTCATGCTTGATGCAAAGTGGCGTCAGGCCATGGATGAGGAGATGGCTGCTCTTCAAGGTCGAGGCACATGGGAGTTGACATCTTTACCATAGGGCTCCACTGTTGTTGGGTGTCGTTGGGTTTTTGCCCTGAAGTATAATCCAGATGGCTTTGTTGCAAGGTATAAACTAAATTAGTGGCAAAGGAATTTACTTAACCTTATGGAGTAGATTTCTTTGACACTTTTTCACTTGTTGCTTGCTTGTCTATTGTGCGTATTTTGGCTGTAGTTGCAGTGCACAAGGACTGGCCGTTATATCAACTTGATGTCAAAAATGCATTCTTATATGGAGATTTGTAGGAAGAGGTTTTTATGCAGCAACCTCTTGGATATGAAAGTCAAGGGGAGTGTGTATGTAGGTTACACAAGGCGATCTATGACCTCAAGCAGAGTCCTCGCACATGGTTCCAGAAATTATCTCAAGTTGTGGAAACAGTGGGATTTCAGAGATCCTCAGCAAATCATTCTTTGTTTGTCAGGAAAATAGGAAGAGGTATCACTTTTAATCTTGTGTATGTGGATGATTTGATTGTTACAGGGGATGACTTTGAAGGGATAAAGGAGATCAAGAGATGTCTGGCTGAGCAATTTGTAATGAAGGGCATGGGTTCATTGAGATACTTTCTGGGGATAGAAGTGGCTCGTAGTAAGAGTGGTGTTGTTTTGTCCCAAAGGAAATATGCCCTTGATGTTCTGTAGGAAGTTGGTATGCTGGGAGCTGAAGCAGCAAATAGACCTATGGATCTTAAAAGACATTTATGTTGGTGCTAGAGCACCACGATCATTTGTTTTGATGATAACAAAACACGTGTTATTTAATATTTGCAATTTGAGTCCTAGATTTCAGGTCAATTGCAAATGAGGACGTGTTTAGACGGAGTTCGAGCTCGCATCCAGGACGGATTGGAAGAGCTTGACGGAA
Organism: Thalassia testudinum; assembly: GCA_037157565.1. NCBI lineage: Eukaryota > Viridiplantae > Streptophyta > Magnoliopsida > Alismatales > Hydrocharitaceae > Thalassia > Thalassia testudinum. The sequence continues at coordinate 62,611,539 of JAZHRO010000040.1, forward strand.
AACAGAGGAAGTTCGCGTGGAGCGAAAGATTGAAGATGGAAGGAAATGAAGAATATGATAGATTTCATTCTTTTGTACTTGTTGTATTTTTCGTTTCTTTTGGTGCTCTTTATTTCCTTAGATATTTCTTGTTAAAGAGCCTCAAAGAACCCTAACAGTAGTCCTAGGAACACCGGCACAACCCTAGGATACTTAGGTTTCTGTAGAATACTTAGAAAACCAATATAGGGTTCAAACAGCACTTCCAGACGTCTAATTCCCAAATCAGACGTCTGATAAAGTATTTTAAGACGTCTGACTGTTGTTTCAGACGTTTGATAACTGTTAGGCTGGACGTACTTAGTTCTGTCTGATGAAATCAGACGTCCATACCTTAGACCAGACGTCTTAGAAGACGTCTGATGACTTTGCCAGACGTCCAATTAGTGGACCGTTGGCTGGCTTAGCATACACTCAACATTATGACCGTTAGAGCCTTATCAGACGTCCTTAGGTCTTTCCAGACGTCTGATAAATGACCGTTTTGCCTCGGCTGACCCAAAATCTCTTCTCAGAGATTTTCTAGCCGTTGCAACGTTTGGAAATCAATTCCCACAGTAAAAGTAGGTTTCCAGACGTCCATACATAGTGCCAGACGTCCTGTATGTCGTCTGATGGACTTGCACAAAAATCCTGTTTAGATCTGATTCAAGTCAGGGAGAAACCCGCATAGAATCAGACGTCTGACCTTGAAATCAGACGTCTTAAAGTGGCCTTCCAGACGTCTGATGCTATAGTTAGACGTCTGATTACCTTGTCAAGTGTAATCATTATCCTGATTTCGGCCTGATTCTCTTGGGCTTTGTTCCCAACGGCTATATAACCTTTCCTAAGCCTTCCAAAGCCTTCTTAAGGCCTCTATAAATAGAGGGGAACCTTTGCAACACAAATACATACTTAGAGACACAATAGATACACCAAAAGAAACACACAAGACATACACCTAGAGAGACCAAGATACACTAAGATCAAGTATTTCCACTCTCTTGTGTCCAAGAAGCTCTTGCTCTCTAAGCTCAAGCTCCATCATCTTGAGAGCATCATTCCCTTCGCGCACCCGCTCTCCCGCTGTTGTCTACGAGAGCGACATTGCGCCGTTGCGTGGCTCACGCACCCGCGTCATCCTCGACGCACTCCTTGCAAAGGGGAGTTTCCTAATTCCTATAGAAGCTAGGTTTATAATTACTTTGTTGGCTCTATAGGACTTGCTGTTTTATTTTATCTTTGTCTTTTGGTTGGGTATTTGCTTTGCGAATTCCCGTCTCCTTCGTGGGACAAAATCCTTCTCGTGGAGAGAAGGGGTTGAGGAACGCTACCCTCGTACTTGTAGCGTGGTTGTATTGAGGTTGAATCACCCTCGTTTTAAGTGATTCGGTTTAGTGGATTTTGATTAACTTGGTTGATCGGAAATTCCTAACTCGAGAGGGTTAGGTGGTGGTTGTCACCCGGTTTGGGTTTCCACCTAAAAATAATTGTGTACTCGTGTGATTGCTTATTTGTGAGATTGTATATTTTCATTTACGCATTTTTTACGTCACACTGATCTCACCCCTCCAAGTAGGCAAATTACAATTTATATGATTCTGAGGTTGAGACTGTGGATTGCAGGTAGTATAGACAACTTGTTGGGAAACTGTTATATCTCACCATTACTAGATCAGACATATCTTATGCTGTTGGCAGATTAAGTCAGTTTATGGCAAAACCTACTAAATAACATTGGGATGCTACAATGATGGTGCTCAGATACATTAGGAAGGCTCTTGGCAAGGGTCTTCTATTTACCAGAGGGACTTCTATGACAGTAGGGGGTTATTCCGATGCTGATTATGCGAGATGTCACTTTGATTGGAAGTCTACTACAAGTTTTTGTACCTATGTTGCAGGAAATCTTGTTACCTTGAAGTGCAAGAAACATGACAGCAGTTGCTAGATCTAGTGCGGAATCAGAGTGTAGGGCAATGGCCGAGACAACGGTAGAGATGATGTGGATTTGTTCCTTGTTCGCTGATTTGCATATTGAGATTGATGGCCCTATAGAGGTGCGATGTGATAATGGAGTAGCCACCTATATAGCTAATAATCCTATGTTTCATGAGCACACAAAGCATGTGGAGGTTGACTGTCATTACACTAGGAACATCATTTAGAAAGGACTGCTTTACACAATTCATATTTCTACTAATGACCAGACAATAGACATATTTACAAGGTCGCTTATCTAGTCTATTTTTGATGCATGTTGTTCCCAAGTTGAGCTTGATAGATATCTATGCTCCAGCTTGAGGAGCAGTGTTGCACTCTATACTTTATATTATGCCTGTAGCGGTGTGTTAGTAATTTTTTGTTTTATGTTGGAGTTGTATGTTATTTGTCCTATCTCTCTCTCTATATAAAGGGAGGTAGGGTTTCTAGAATAAACAACTTTTCATTTTCTCCTAACCTGGTAGATTCTCATTCCTTCATACCGATTTGTCTTGATCAACAAAAAATGCTATCCTATCAACCTACAAATGTTTCCGTTGTTGAAGGAGCTTCTTATTTGGACATATGGAGGATTCTTGTGACCTTACCATTAATCCACCTGACCAATCCATTCACATGAATGAGCAACTCTAGCCTAACCTGCCCCACACCAGGTGGTAGGTTGCTGCTGCTGCTAGAGTTGTTGCCAGAGGAAAGGTGGTTGCTATCACGCCTCCTTAGCTCCCCTAATTGATTTCGTTGTTAGGAGGATTAAAAAGTAGAGCACTAACTCCCTTAAGTGAGGTAGGTGATCTTCGCCTACGTCGAATCATTTAAGGAATCATTGACCACCTAACTTGTTGGTCATCCCCTTAAGGAACCAAGATGCCACTTTATGGAATTCTAGGGATCTTCTACATAGGCTCAATCAATCTTAATTTGCCTGGTTTGAGCATGAGGATCCTGATGAGTAGGTACAAGTCATCTCAAGATTCTCATGCTTTTTTTTTGTTTGAAAAAGAGAAGATGGGCTTCCATTAAAAGGAGCTAATTACACTAATAAGTAAAAAGCATATACGTTGAGCCCCTTCGATTTATTATCTGTTTTCTTTTGTCTTTTACTGTCTCTATAGTTTCTTTTTTTTTGGAGTAGTCATGTAATTTTCCCATCTTTGTGTATATTGAGAAGTAGGGTTTCATTGAAATGCAAGAAACTCATTTCTTTTGACTTGATATTAGAGCAGTGGTCCTAGGCCAGTGCTTGACATCCCACCCAAAACCTAACCTCCAAAACCTCCACCTCAACCCTTTTCCTCCTAGGCACTGTTGGCCCCTTCTCCATGTCGCTGGGACAGCAACCCACTGGCGACAACTAGTGTTGTTGGTAGGCACTTTGTCTCTTGCGGAGGACAACAGGTGTTGCCTTGGTGATTGGTGGCATCGCTGGGGGGTGTTCTGCCCTAGCGTGTCGCCTAGGCATCAAGGAAGATCTTGATCTTATTTTTTGGGTCCTGTTGGGCCCATAAATGATTTTTGTCCGGGTAATACTATGGTCGGAATTTTCTTCTAGATCTTTAAGTTTTTAGATTGACTTTGGTTGAAGAATAGATGGCATCTTCAAGTTCTTTTGAAATGACTTAGAAACCTATGTTGGAAACAGGGATATACAAGAGTACCTTCTTTGTTCCTATGGTGAAGTTGGATAAGATCAATTATTCTCGATGGTCATAGACTTTTCTATTAACTGTGAAAGGCTATGACAAAGAGCACATACTTTTTCAAAAAGAGCCAGTAGTAAAGATAGGTAGGAATGCTACTTGGAAGGACAATGCCATGATCTAGGCATGGATCATGAATTGTGTTATTCCTTGGATTGAAGACGAGATCATGTACTATGAGACAACAAAAGAGATGTGGGATAGTTTATGTGACATTCCTATGAGAACTTTAGTAGTGTTTTCTAGATTTACAGGGAGCTCTCACAACTTCGTTAGGAGGGTCGCTTGCCGTCCCAATATTATTCTACCTTGAAGGTTCTTCTTGAGAAATTCAATTCATGTAGGCCTGTCTGTGCATGTGCCACGTAGAGAATGTATCGCAAGGAGGTGACTGTTTTACAGTTTCTTTTTGGCCTTGGGCTTGAGTACTCGGATGCGCGTTCCCAGCTTCTTATCTTGCTAGAGCTTTCTTCACTTAAGCATATAGTAGATTGAGTACAATTGCAGTTGCCTTGCCCTTTACCGAGTCTATGGGATAAACTTTTGCCTTCGCTGTTGCACCAGGGCGCAGTAAAGGAGCTACAGCCACACTTGGTAGAGGTAAAGGTCGTGTGCCTACTGGGAGAGGATGCCCTCCTTGCACATATTGTGGGAGGCTCGGATATATTGAGGCTACTTGTTGGACCAAGCATGGTCGACCTTCAACAACCAACCAGGTTGTCACTACTGATATGCCGAGTGATCCTGTTCTAGTTTCTAGGGCTGATTATGATGAGTTATTGCAGCATCTTACTTAGTTGACTCAGGAATCTACTTTTACATCTGAGACTAGTGCCTTTGCTTCCTCCTTGGGTATAGACTTTGCTTTAACATCTCATATAGATGACTAGTGCTATGCAGATTGGTTAGTGTATTCTAGAGCTTCATGTCACCTCAGTGATTAGAGATGTTTTTGTCACCTCCGGTCTGTGCCCTCAGGTAGCACTGTACATGTAGCAGATGGGAGACATTCCTAGATAGCTTAACAGGAGGAGGTTTCAGATACCCCCACTTTGAGGTTGTTAGATGTTTTATTTGTGTGAGATTTTCCAATCAGTCTTTTTTCTGATAGTAGAATTACTAAAGAGTTAAATTGCCTACTATATTTGATGCTTAGACTTATACTTTTCAAGATGAACTTATTGAGGAGATGATTGGTGGCAGATGTGAAGAAGGGTGTGTTTATTGCCTAGTCCTATCACCTTTTGTTGCTACTACCTGCCATGGAGGTGTCAACTTTACTGCTAGGAGTCCCTTTCAGTGGCACCTCTGTCTTGGCCATCTCTCACTAGACATGCTTAGGAGGGCCATTCCCCATATCCCTCCTACTGCTGTGATCACCTGTGATGTTTGTTAGCTGGGAAAGCATCACCGAGCCTCTTATCTTGCTAGTTGTAGTCTTGGGTCTATCGAGTTGTTTCAGTTGCTTCATATTTATGTGTTGGGCCTGATAGGTTGGGTCACCGTTACTATCTTGTTTTGGTTGATGATTTTTCTTAGCTATCATGTGTATTTCTTTTGAAAAATAAGTCCGTGGGCCTTGTTATTAAAAACTTTATCTTGGAAATAATGATCCAGTTTTCTACTTATGTTACAATTGTATGGTTTGATAATGTCCTTGAATTATGTGCCAAGGATTATTTAACTTTTATAAAATCCAGGGAATTGTTTATTAGACTACTTGTCCCCACACTTCTCAGCATAATGGGGTAGTCGAGCGAAAACATAATCATTTATTGGATGTGGCACGCACCTTGTTGATTCACCATAGCGTTCCTTGTATTGGGGTGATGTTAAGCTTGGATATTAGGCTTTGTTATCCATGAACATATACCTTGGTTGGTATTACATCCTGATGTCGAGTTACCAAGTGCCTTTGGGTGTGATGCCTTTGTTCACCTTACCTCTCCCAGTTGGGATAAGTTGGCTCCAAGGGGGGGAAGTGTGCTTTCTTGGGGTATTTTTGCACCTAGAAGGGGTATTGGTGTTATGATCATATCTTTAGACATTATGTTAGTGCCGATGTCACCTACCACGAGTCTATCCCATATTATTTTATGGTGGGGTGTAGTCTTTCTCTTGGGCCCACAGAGGTGCCCATGCCCATACCACCTACTCCCTTGGAAGCTATCCCAATCACTGACCCTGTGCCTTCTTTTGGACTTTTAGTAGGCATGAGAGGTTTCGTGACCCTCTTGTTATCTATAGGTTCCTGTCACTTGTAGGCAGTACCCCCTCTCTTCAACACCATCATCTTCCCTGGTTCAAGTGAGCATAGATTTATTGCAGACTGATGATATATTGCAATGTTGTGGTGATATAGGGACAACATAGGATTCTACCTTCTCAAAGCAATCAGGTGATACCCAACCTTTAGATATAGTTCCAGGTGGCCTTGACCTTCTGATTGCCATTCGGAAGGCACCATGCAGTTGTACTCACTATCGTATCTTAGGGGCTATTTCTATAGAGTCCTTGGGGACTACTTTCGGGAAGTTCTGTCACGCCTTGTTTGCTGCTCGGATTCCTTTCACTTACCAGCAAACCATGCTTGATCTAAAATGGCGCTAGGCTATGGAGGATAAGATGGTTGCACTTCGTTCACATGGTACTTGAAAGCTTGCAGAGGTCCCTCATGGAGTAGTTATTGTTGGTTGTAGATGGGTGTTTATCATCAAGTACAACATAGGTGGGTCAGTTGCCAGACACAAGGCCCAACTTGTTGCAAAGGGGTTCACACAGACATATGTTGTAGACTTTTTTGACACCTTCTCACCGGTGGCTCAACTTCCTACAATACACATTCTCATATTTGTTGCAGCTTATTTGAATTGGCCTTTTCACCAGCTAGATGTGAAGAATGTCTTCCTCTATAGGATCTACACGAAGAAGTCTACATGGAACAACTACCTGGATTCGAGAGTTTGGGGGAGTGTTCCTGAGTATGTGGGTTGCGGAAGGCTATATATGGCCCGAAGCAAAGGTCATTAGCTTGGTTCTAGAAACTCTCAGAGGTAGTAGAGGCCATTGGTTCAAAGTGGTTCTCTTTTGATCATTCCTTGTTTATCAGGAAGACAGCGAATCATTACAGGTGATGATGACATAGGTATAACTAAGGTTAAGAAAAGCTTTGCAGGCAAGTTTTTAATGATCTTGGCCCTTTGAGGTACTTTCTTGGGATTGAGGTGGCACGCAGCAAGAAGGACATAATGCTATCCCAGAGGAAGTATACTCTTGATTTTTTACCGGAAATTGTCATGCTGGGAGCAAACTTGCTAATATTTCTATGGATCCCAAGGCTCATCTCTATGATGAGAATGCAGAGGCAGTGGGCAACAACCAATGCATAGGATTAATAGGCAAGCTCTTGTACTTGACCATTACCAGACCCAACATTTCTGTAGCAGTTAGGATATCGAGTTAGTTCATGGATTGGCTTATGAGGCAACATTGGGATGCTGTAATGATGGTACTAAGGTACCTTATGAATGCACCAAGCAAAGGAGTTCTGTTTAGTAAAGGAACCTCCATGAATGTTGTTGAGAGAATTGAGTGGTTATTTAGTGTCACATTGGAAAGTGTGCGCTTTGTGTGTGGGTGCTGGCCTGTGAATAGGCGTGTACTCCTCCCATTTATCTTTGAAAGAAATACATAGAAATCATGCCCATAGGGTGCTTCTCCCGTGGTTTGCTACCCGCTCCTTGTGAGTGGGGTCTCCATATAAACCCAAGCGTTCCATTATTGTTTATTGCTTTGATTTATGCTTCCGCATTATTTAAATATTTCAACTTGGTATCAGAGCAAGTTTTGATCTTGGGTTCTGTTCTTAAGGTTTAGATCTATTCTATTATTTATCTCCATATTATCTTTAATTTTGAGAGAGAAGGGGAAACCCTAATCTCTCCATGCAAAGGAGGAGATCGTGATGGTCTCGTGGAGGCCTTGATGTTCCGATGAGGCTCCTTGTGCAAGATTGTGCAGGGAGAAGTCTGCCGCTAGGGGTGTTCGAGAAGCCCTGCTAGCACTGGTGGTTCTTAACGACGTTGATGAAGGCGATCTGCTGGGTTGCATCAGGTGGTGCGGGTCCAGGGGTCTGTGACGATGTTGGCGGCACCACTAGGGCTCACGTGGGTGCTCAGTGGCCTGATCCGACCACAGGGGACAAAGAAGTCAATGAAGATGGCGACGATGATGGTAGTGATAGTGGTAGGAGTTAGCGATGGAGCCCTAAAGGAGAAGCAGCACCGCTTGTGGCAACGCTCATGGGCCCGATCTAAGTGTAACACCTCGTGAGGCGGTGCTTGTGGGCTCGATCTGAGCGCAACACCCCTTGTGGTGGCTCTTGGTGGCCTGATCTAAGCACAACAGCGCCTTCTTTGTGTGCGGCGACGCTCAGGTGGGTGGATTTGATCGTGAGGCGGTGCTCAACTAGTCAGATCTGATCGGTACGGTGCTTTGCGCCTGTCGCGTTGGATCGAGGAGATGAAGATGATGCGACGTTGATGGCGGTGTGAGAGGTGCGAAGATGGTGAGGTCTCACGGCGATGTATTACGATTTGAGACGCTAGTCGAGGCGAGATCTCATGCGGTGAAGATTTGCATGATTGCGAGAATCGTGTGATCTGTGTGATCGTGCCCCCATCGAGAGAGATCGTGCGAGCAGTGAAGAGGGAGGCGAAGATCGCGGCAAGGATAGTGGCAAATCGCGACTCTGACGGAGATCTCGCGAGAACAACTGGCATTGGAGAAGATGACACCTTCGAGGAGAGGCGGCGAGATTGGCTACAAGCTGGCGAAGATGATAAAGGCAAAGGAGGAGCACATGGAGCAATGAAGGTACGGTGTCGAGTTCTCTCTGTAAGGTTTTTTTTTCTTTCTTTGGTCTCCCCGTTATGTTTTAAAAAATGATGAAAGGAGTTGAGTAAAAAAAAGAGAGAGGTAAAGTAAATGGGGGAGTGAAAAATATCAAAAGAAAAGGGAGAGAAGAAATAAAAAAATAAATAACAAAAAAAGGAAGAAGGAAGGAAGATTTTCAAGGAACAAAAAAAAGGGATGAAAAAAAGGAGAAAAAAAAGGGAAAAGAGAAGAAAGAAAAGAGAAGGGAAGGAAAAAAAATAAAAGAGAAGAAAAAAATGGCGTGAAAAAAAAGGGTAAAAAATGATGATGAGGTTGATGGTTGGGAGAAGATGTGGAGAAGTCCTCCAGTTTTTATTGTTTTATTTTCTTCTTGTCATTATTTTTTCTCCCGTATGAGTATGGGAGAAAGGGGAAGTGTGGAAACTTGTTGTAGTCACCCATGTTTGGTAGTCCTTTTATTGCAATCCTAAGGTGCGATAGCATCCTTCAGTAGTTGAGGTGACATTGGATATGGCTACAGACTTATTTAGTAGCTGATCTTCACATGAGAAACCAAACTCTGGGAGGTCCAGAGTTTTGAGGTTTCCAAAGAGAGGGAGATCCATTTTCGAGGTCCTCAGAGGAAGGGCCCAGTTAGTTTCTATGTGGGAGATGCCGCTTCGAGGTCTTCAGAGGAAGACCCTTTTCAGGGATACTAAATTGGGAGCCATCAGCATCAGATCTTCATAGACAACCACAATTCCTTAAGCAACTTCAGCCTATGTTCTCGCCTGTGTAGCGTGGGTTTCTTTGTGTTACAAGCTGAGCATTCCATGCTTCAGCTTGTGGGGGAGTATTGAGAGAATTGAGTGGTTATAATGCCACATTGGAGAGTGTGCGCTTTGTGTGTGAGTGGTGGCCTATAAATAGGCGTGTACTCCTTCCATTATTTTTGAGAAGAAATAAAGAGAAATCACGCCCATAGGGCGCTTCTCCCGTGATTTTCTCCCCGCTTCTTGTGAGTGGGGTTTCCACATAAACCCAAGTATTCTATTATTGTTTATTGCTTTGATTTATGCTTACGCATTATTTAAATATTTCAACTATATTCAGAACCAGACTATGTAGGGTGCTTGGCTGATAGGAAGTCAACAATGGGTTTTGTACCTATGTTGCAAGGAATCTCGTTACCTGGAAAAACAAGTAGGCTATGGTATCTACGTCAAGTGCTGAGTCAGAGTATAAAGCTGTGGCTCATATAGCCTCTGAGTTGATGTGGGTCAGGTCTCTTCTTCTTGATTTGCAAATACCAGTTGATACACCTATGGAGTTAAGGTGTGACAATTGGGCAGCCATATACATAGCCAATAACCCAATGTTTCACGAGATAATCAAGCACATGGAGGTTGACTGTCACTATACTCGTGACTTAATCTAGTGAGGTCTCATATACACTACACCAGCTTCTTCAAATGACCTAACAACAGATATCTTTACCAAGCTATTGCCACGATCATCCTTTAATATTTAAAGTTTTAAGTTGAGCATGATTGACATCTATATTTCAACTTGAGGGGGAGTGTTGAGCTCCTTTGATTTATTATTTGTTTTCTTTTGTTTCTTACTATTTCTATAGTTTCTTATTTCTTTTGGAGTGGTCATGTAATTTTCTCACCTTTCTATGTATTGAGAGGAAAGGTTTCATTGGAATGTAAGAAACACATTTCCTTTGGTTTCGTCAAAGTGATAGATCTTTGCTTCAAAGCAGGACAAAGGCCCTTCTCAGGGCATTGGCATCAGCTAATGGCCCATGAATACTCCTTCAAAACTCGGACTCGAAACTGTGGTTGATTGTCCACTCTGCAGCATTGCTCGAACTTGTCCAGGTAGAGGTGCAAGAAGAGATGGTTGGTGTCTTCCACCTTCTCTATACAGAGAATGCAAGTGGGATCATCCTGAGGGGCCATTGCCCCTTGTAATCCTTGGTGTTCACCTTTTTCCTTTTGAGCAACCATATGAAGAACTTGACCTTAGGGGTATTTAAGATTTTTAAATCTTCCTGCACTTTCATTAGCCAAATCTTGTTGGACATGGTACATACTACGCATCTCTTAAGAACCGGAGATATGCACTCTTGATAGATAATCTTCCATGACGCCAAACCCACCCATCCCTACCATCAGAGGGTGCTAGTTCTTGAATGGCTTAGAGAAGCCGCAGCAGCTTGTCAATCCTGCTGTCTGATAGATATTTACATAAAGGCGGAGACCAAGAAACATTTATGAAGTAATCTGCTATTTAGATACTCAAATCAGTGGTAAGAGTAGTTGACGTAGGGCATGCCTCCATGATAACACCAGTTGAAGACTAGACACGTGGCCATAATCGAAAGTAGGAGTTGTCATTTTTGTTGTAAGGCATGACTTTTCTCAGTAGGTTTTGTAAATCCAACTAAAACTATGAATAGCCCCTGAGAGGAAGTTTTCTTTCCTAATCTAGTATGTCACCATCCAAAATGGAGTGAATCCAGTTCCTCCTCTTGCCAAAGCTATTTGGACCTCTACCTTTAGTAGATCTGTTTCCTGTCCTCAACCTGAACCTTCTGCCTGAGCTTAGCCCTTGCTTTTGGTTCCTCGTCCATGAGGTCATTTAAGTCAATATTGCCAAAAATCTAGTCCAGATACGATCTAGGTCCCATTTTGTCAGAACTTTTCCGGAAAATGCGGTTAGGGACCTCAAATTCCGCTGCGCCAACATTGAAGACCTTGCCAACAAAGTCATCAACTCCTTTATCTCTCCTTTTGAAACCATTAGTTTTGTCTTCTAGAGTAAGAGCTGCATTGTAATCTCTTGCACATATCCTGGTGTCACTTGTTGCATGGTCAAGAAGCTCTTCCCAGAATGTTGGCTTCTACTCGGTTGCACAAGGACTATATACGTTCACCACTGTGGAGAATCAGTTACTTCTCATTTCCAGAGCTGCATCAATAGAGTAGGACAACATGGTGACATTAACCAGAGAGGACTCCTTGTTCCACCCATCAAGCAAACCCCTGGATCCACCTGTTGCATTCAGAGTTGTTAAGTCATCCAGGAAACCGCCACCAAAATTTTCAAAAGTCCTCTGATCACATTGTTCAAGTTTTGTTTCCTAGGGAAGTAGGATATTGATCTTCCACTCTATGGTATCACCTAAGGATCCCCCTCCTATCTTGATCCCTTAGGCCCCCAATGTTCCAAGTGGCGATCTTTATTTGGCTGGATTGGAAGCCCCTTTTGCTGCGATTGTCTTGTGTGGCCTATCTTGAGTTGAGCACCTTTTTGAAGCATGTAGCCCAACCATGCTACCATTGCCTTCTTCCTTCGTCCATTCCCTTGTGAAGAGGAAGTTGCTAACGTAACAGAGGCACCATGTGCTTGTCCACTAACACCCCCTTCCCCAACATTTAGATTGGAGTTGGAAGTCATCTTCCTGTGACTGTAGATGTGTTCTAGAGATCCAGGGTGATGCATGGCCTTGACACTCCCCCCTGACATAGGAGTTGTAGCAAGTGATGAAGTCTTGGGTCGTGCATGTTCCTCATTTGGCAAAATAGGTGTAGAAGACATATCAGGTTCAATGACATAAAATTAAAGCCAATTGCACCAAGAAGGGTAGAGAGGCCATACTCTTGCAAGCTTGATTAGAGATGAAGGTTGTTGGCTAGATCTGGCTAAATGGAGTGTGCTTGCAAGGGAGTCCCTTTCTATAACTTTAGCACCTTGTGGTTGTTGCTACTTGTTATATTGCTTGGGTCATCATAAGACCCCAAGCTCTCAGGTAATGGTTTCTGTCGTCCATGAAATGTATCGAAGTAGGTGCAAAGGACAAATCAGGGCTAACATCAAGCGGTTTAGGATCAGGAGCACTAAGAGGAGTAGAGGGGTCATGCCTTGGCAAGCTACATCCAAATTAATGATGGAAGGTTGGATCTGGCTGGGGGGAGGCCATTAGTGTTGGACTCCTGCTGCAACATTGATGACTCCTCAATAACAGTGCAAGTCGTATTCTTAAGCCTTCCGTAGGGCCAGGTAGCAAGCATCCAGGAGCATTGTTAATGTTGGCCAATATGTAGTTAGAAACCAAAAGGAGATTACGAGGGTAGTTTGAGATAACTTAGCCGCCTAAGCTAGATCCATAAGGGGGCTTGAGCGTTGGATCTAGTTGAGAAGGTTGATTTGGTTGTTCCCCTATAAGCAATGCTGAATCACCATGGTCTCGCATAAAGATTTAGTTGTTTGTGCTCCAAATAAGGTAATAGAGGTGAACAATGCGATAAAAAATTAGTAGTCTTTGGGAAATCTTGGAAGAAAGTTGCAGAATCAAGGAAGCAATCAAAGCCATGCTATTTAGAGCCATATTTGAGGTTAGAGGTTGATGTTGAATCCAATTTAGAATAAGGCATTCGATCCTAGCCATGGAAAGGGATTGGAGTAAGGGACAGTTTCCTCCTCTCGATTGTTGCTCTGCGCCACCAAACCATTAGCTAATCGAAAGGAACTTGCATTAAGGAGATGCGTACATGGGTTAAGTAGATGAGAGGAGGGTCCAAAGCCATACCAGGTTTGGCTGGACTTGTCGTGTCAGGGGTGGGTAGATCTGGTGAAGGCTTTGAAGGATCCACCATAACTAACTAGACTTGGGCTTCCAGTGAGGTTAGCCATCACCACCAGTAGTCCCAAAGTACGTCTCAACTGCTACCATGGAGTGGTTTGCCTTAGTTGCTGCTGCCACCATATTAATGGAGATGTATGCCGGGGCAATAGGAGCTGAGGTGCTATGTTGACCATCAGAGCTCCTGAAGCCTACTACAGAAGGGTTCAGGGAGAGCAGTTCTCAAAGTTTAGGCAATTGGGCAGATAGGGAGTTCAGGTCGGAAACCTAGGTTAATTGGGTTGATGTGGGTGAGTTGCCAACTTGTTTAGAAGCCAGGTTGAAAATGCCTCTCAAGGTCTGGTTACAATGGATCCAACAATAACAGGATGGGTGACCCCTCTTCGTCTCTTGAAAACAGCAACTGTTGGATGAGTCTCTTTGGCTATCAAAGGTGACGCTTCGTCTTTTGCTGGTCATCATCGGTGCAATCATCGTGCTCTGGCCCTTGGTCCTGCACCGATCGAGGGAAACACATAGGAGGGGTTCATTAGAGAACTCGATGAAACAACACATTGAAGTTGCAAGATCATCCTATGATCTTGGAAGGAATAAAACGCCATGTGGTAGTGCCACGTGGCATGGTAGTTGGTCAAGGTGGGCCATCGACCCTAGATGGAGTCCTAAGGGTCAAGTGCAGTTTTTCTTAGAGTCTAAGTTTCTTATTTTTACTATGTTAAGGTGTCAATTAGTCAAGTTGTTAAAGTGATATGTTGTTCCCTGATTTTAGGATATTTGTTTGAGTTTATTTACTTAGAGATTTGGATTTGCTTTCTATATAGAGAGAACTTATGTATTTTCTTTTTGAGTTGAATGCATTATACTCTACCAAATAAACAACTTCCTCTCTCTCCTCTCTTCTTCTCTACACCCAGCTGCCTTCTTTTCTCTCTCTCTGTCTAGCGTGCTCCACCACCAACTGTAGCAGCCTGCTATTGCTTGTTTTTTCCACGTGGAAGAGCCTCTACGCCACACTAGCTTCCATATCTTCACATGATATCAGAGCCTTCAATCTAGGCTCTTCTTGGAGCTTTTCTATGTGTGTAGTGAAGAGAAGAATAGAAGAAAACCACGTACAATAGTCTGTGCGTGACTTTTCTGGTAGGCTGTAGCCACTTGCGCGTGGCCTTTCGTCTTGATAAGCACCCTTCTTCCACGCAGGAGCAAGAAGGGGAGATCACACACAAGATAGAGATCACGTACAAGAAGGCTCTATCTTGCACATGATTCCTACGTCTATCAGAGCCTCGTGTGTCGAGGCATCTTTGTTGACTTGTGAGTTCTCTCAAAGAACTCCTTGAAAGACCTTGGCACCTTACGTAAGGCCCAAGGAGACATGTAGGGCACTTCGGTTGGTGTCTTCCCTCATGCATCCAACGCCTTACGCGGAGTGTACAAGTAGAGGCTCGTTTTTTGAGGTTGGAGATGTCGGAAAGCGAGAATCAAATCAACACTGGGGAAGGAAAGGTTATAGTTCAAAGCACCACGATCAAGCTTCGGGGTGCCTTGAGCTATATCTTATGGGCTCAAGTGTTTAAGATCTTCGTAGGCGGTCAGGACAAGTTGCATGCCTTACAAGAGGAGCTGGAGTCCAAGGACTCAACGAAGAAGTTGGAGAAGAAAATCTATAAGTCATATAAAGACAAGACAACTGCTCCAATAACCACAACTTCAAAGGTTGCCGGCAAAGCAACAACTATGGAGGTGATAAGAGGATTCGTAGTTGCATTAAGAGAAAATGGTGGAGCATCTAGCCACACCATCGACGAGACAAGTTGAGCAAGTCATCGTCCTCCCATCCTCCACTTGAGGGGTAGTGTGAGGAATAAAAGGCCACGTGGCACTGCCAAGGTGGGTCGCCGGCCTTAGTTGGAGTCCTAAGGGTCAAGTCTAGTTTTGCTTGAAGTCCAAGTTTCTTATGTTTTAGTATGTTAAGGCATCAATTAGTCAAGTTGTTAAAGGGATATGTTGTTCCCTGATTTTAGAGGATTTGATTAAGTTTATTTCCTTAGTTAGAGATTGGGATTTGCTTTCTATATAAAGAGAGAACTTATGTAATTTCTCTGAGTTGAATGCATTATTCTCTACCAAATAAACAACTCTCTCTCTCTCCTTTCTTCTCTACTGCCACCTGCCCTCTTTTCTCTCTTTATCCAGCGTGCTCCACCACCAACTACAGCAGCTTGCTGTTGCTTGTTTCTTCCACGTGGAAGAGCCGCTACACCATACCAGTGCTCAGATATTCACAGATCGTAATAAAGTAAAGGAAATGGATTTCGTCAACAATGATCAATAAATGCTCGGGGCTTGGGGTCCCTTGTAACCTTGTATGTTGTCCCCTTACCACCGAGTGAAGAACCTTCATTGCTCCAACAATGGAGGTATCTCCACTAATGAGTGCTGCATGTAGTGCATGGTGGCTTGAGGTGGAAATTGTTCTACGAGAATGAGAACCAATCCTTTCATTGCCCACATTGCAAACGGTTGCTTGATGGCTTGTGCCATGGCAACGGCGACAAACTTCCTCATTATAGGTCGTGGGGAAATCTCTAACCGGAGGCAACGAAAACAACGAATGGGCGCCTTTTACTTTGTGTGGTTTTGGTGTTGACACGTAATGACATTCCATCCTTTTTTTTGAGCTAGTCATTCCTTGGTTGGCATTTTCGAGGGCCATTGGACCTTTTTCTATCCTTTCCTAGCGTTTTGGATCATCATGATGTTGGCGTTGGGTGCACGAAGTCAGCCTAGGTCAGCGATGGAGCCTCCTAGATTGGCAGGGCTTCAGACAGTGAGGAGGGGGTGGGGGGTCGAGGGTGGTCTCCTTGGTCTTATGGTTTCCCTCCGATTCTTATCTGATTATAGACTACAATAATTTGACCTAATTGCAAAGGTTATCTACGAGGCTGTTAAACTCTACCTCAAGAAGGTTAGGGGATACCAATCCCCTAACATTAGTGAGGATAACTACTCCATTGATGGAATCATGTTGGTGCCTCTACCACTAAAATTCAAGATGCCTTTCATCTTGGTCCACGACATATCTGAATGACCTCGAAGTAATTCTCCAAGGAATTAATTACAAATCTCCCATATATTTGTAATGATTAATGGTTTGAGTGTATGAACCAGACAATAGACTTAAAATAACCATCTAATAATCTTGGAACAGATTAACAAAGAAAAAATGTGATTATTCTATCATCTTTTTTAAGAATTTTGATTATTCATTAAGTATGAATCCGTACTTAAACTTAATAAACTTAAAGAATAGAATTTTAGTAGAAAGAAAAGGGAGAATCACCGTAGAAAATTGGCAAATGTAAATCCCATTCTCTAAACATTGCATTCAAATAGAGAAATAACATGAATTGCATAAGATTCAGTCTCATCATAATAAGCTATTATTTGGCGTTCGACATTGTTATTACATTATGCCAATCGGATAATCAAATTATTGAGCATATAAATTATTAATTTCACTTGGCGGCCAGTGTGAAGAGGAGCAACCTTATCAACTCTTTAAAGGTTGGGGATGAGGTAGTTTTTAAGAGGAAGCAAATCACTTCATGGAGATTTCCATGACGTCAGGAGGTGTCGGTGTTTGGAAGGATGGAAGTGGTCAGACACAAAGCTTTAGACTCTCAGTGATGAAGCCTCTACATCCTTGGTCCATCAGGTGGCCGAGGAGGAGGTTTTAATGACTATGAAGGGTTTTAAGGCTTAGGGTTTGCTTGGTTCAGATGGGTTCCCCGTGCTTTTCTTTAGAGAATTTTGGCAGGTGCCTAAAGAGGATTTCATGATGATGATTGAAGAGTTTTTGATGGGAAATTTTGGGTTTGAGAGGCTTAGTAGGTTTTACATGTTGCTTTTACCTAAGAAATCAGTTGCAGAGACTGTTGAAGATTATCGACCCATTGCCCTCTCAGACTCGATCTGCCTGATCGTTGCTAAGGTTTTTCCTAACAATCTTTACGAGGTCCTCTTCAAGCTCATTAGGTTGGTTTATATAGCCTTCTTGTAGGATAGGTCATTGCAGGAATCTTTCATCCTTGCGGAGATGTTGGTGTCTTAGAGGCGGAATAAGATGAAGGGTTTTTTTTGTGGAAGGTTGATTTCTAGAAGGCTTACGACTCAGTCCCCTAGTCCTATTTTTGGTAGACATTGAGAAAGGGACTCTTCTTAGAGTAATGGTTGGAGTGGGTGAAGAGTTGCTGGTGAATGGCAAGCCCATGGGGAGTTGGATCTAGGCATAGAGAAGGTTTCGACATGGGTGTCATTTAGCACCTCTTTTGTACATACTTGCAGTTGACACCTTGGCCTTGATGGCTTTCAAGGCATTTGCAAGGGAGCTTTTGAGAGGATACCATGCAGTGTTGGATAATTCTTTGCTGATGCCCATGCTGCAATACACTAATGAGATGCTCTTTTTCATTGGGGGTAGACACATGGAGGCTGAGCACTTTGAGTTGATGGTTCGTATCTTTGGGGATGTGTCGAGGGTTTCTGTAAACCATAGGAAATTGGTTTTGTGCTGATGAACTTGGCACTTAAGGTTGAGGTGAGCTTGCACTATTGCTTACCTAGGCATCAACTTTATCGGTTACTTATTTGAGCCGTCCTTTAAAGGGAAAGCAGTTGTTAGTGGGATATTGGTGCCCTCTAATTTTCAAGTTGGAGAGGCGGTTGGCTAGATGGAGAGGCCATGTGCTTTCGAGGGGAGGCAGATTGGTATTGTTGAAATCAGTGCTATAGGCTTTTCTAGTTTTCCATTTCTCGATTTTCAAGCCACCATTGAAGGTGCTCAAAAGGATTGATGCTATTAGACACATATTCTTTTGGAAGGGGTCAAGCCA
Organism: Thalassia testudinum; assembly: GCA_037157565.1. Taxonomy (NCBI): domain Eukaryota; kingdom Viridiplantae; phylum Streptophyta; class Magnoliopsida; order Alismatales; family Hydrocharitaceae; genus Thalassia; species Thalassia testudinum. The sequence goes on from JAZHRO010000040.1 coordinate 62,629,685, forward strand.
TGACAATCGCTTCGTGAGCCTCGTGAGTTGGGAGGACATTTGTAGACCAGTCAATCAACGAATCTTGGGAGTATTGCACCTCTCAAATTTTAGCGACTCTTTATTGTCTAAATGGGTTGTGAAACTCTTGTTGAGCGAAGATGCTCTATGGATTCGTGCCTTGTAGGACTCTTATGGGTACTCCTTGAACCTGGATGAGAGATGCGCTATTCCTTGCAGAGCTTCTGGGTTCTAGCATGGCCTTGCCATTGTTATAACTTGTGTTGATCATTAGGGTGTCTCCTTTAGTGGAGCTTATGTTAGGGGATGGTAGAACTAGAACCTTCAAGTTCTGGGATGATGCCTAGACGGGAAATGGGAGGTTGAGCTCCAGATTGTAGATTGTACGCGGTTGCTTTGGATAAACAATGCTGTGTGGCTGATGCCTGGTAGGAAAACTCGAGTGGGGGTGGTGGACTTGGGCGCTGACTTTTGGAGGAGCACTGTTAGAAGCTAAGGTTGATGAGTTGCTGGAACTCCTTGCCATGATTAAGACTTTTTCATCGATTTAGGGGTTGGCCAATAAGTTGTGATGGGGCACATGGGGCCTTCTCCGTGAGGAAGGCTTATAAGATATTAAGAGTCGCTAGTTGGGAATGTTGTTTATCTTGGTGTGGACGTCTCTCATCTTTGGAGTCTTAGAATCCCCCTGAAAGGTAGAATTTTTCTATGGCTTCTGAGGAGAGGAAGATTGGTTACAAAAGACAGGGTGCAGAAGTGGGCCCATCTAGAGGATGGCTCTTGTTTACTGTGTGGTTTAGATAATGACTTGGGGCATCTCTTGTTGCGGTGTGATTTCGTGATGAGCCTTTTCCTTCGCATGGACCTGACTTCAGCACACGATGACTCAATTGATGCTATCTGGAGGTCTATTCACATTGGCTCACTTGTAAACTCGCAGGCACGTGTGAGGGTGGTTGCCTAGTTGCAAAGGTACGCAGTTATGTTCAAGGGTGAGAGGGTTTACCTTAAAAATGTCGTGGGGGAAGTAACTTATTTTTATAAGTTTTGGACTCGAAACTTGTTAGTGTTATCGCAGTTTGTACTTTCTTTTTTGAGGTTATATATTGGATGATTACTGATCTCCGATAATCGTCCTTTCCCTTTCCCAAAAAAAAATTACGACATACAAAAGTTGCACGCTCCTTGAATTACGCTATGCCTGGAACCATGTGTTGCATGCTAGTTGAAATGCGTGCTTGGAACCATTGTTGCTTGGGTGCTACATACACTAGATGCATCCCGACTTGAGCTTTACGAGATCTTATTGGTATGCAGGCTGTTGGTGCATGCTCATGGTGCTGTATGCTTGCATGTGCTAAAGCTGCCTGTGCACGTTGCCATGTGCTTTCCCACACCCATAGCATAGGGTTTACTGCCTTGATGCCATGCTGAGGAAAATGTCTAATTTGTCATAGAATCCTAGGCCCTCTATGTATAGAAAGGCAAAAGGAAATTTACAAAGATGCCCAGACCATAAAATAAATGAAAAGGTCTCTATACGTTCAGACAACCATGAAATCTCAGAAGCTTACTTTGTTCCTTAATGAGCCTCTCTTTTGGTTTTTTTAATCAATCTTGTTGCCAGATAGTGCCATTATCTTCTCTATTGCATACATGCTTCCTGGATATTGAGTGAATTTATCTGACCATTGGATCTCCTATGGTATTTTAGAAAGGCTGGGGGAGATGAGGAGAGGATGCTTCTACTATTTTTTAATAGGGTAAGCTTTATATTATATTGGAGTGCTGTAATTCAAATATTGCGATCAATGAGCACATTGACATCAATGTGTACATCGCAGAAGACAAGAAATGGTACCCCGTGACCACTGTTATCTTTTTGTTTATGCAGATTGGTTGGCCTACCTCACTACCTACTAATGAGAAAGAAGCATTTATGAAGAAAGTGATGAGAGAGAAGGTTGCATTAAGTTTTGTCTGATATTTAAAATAAAATTGCTCCATGTGCTTGTTTGCTTGTCCCTTTTGCCTTTTGGTGCTTCTTTTAATACTTATTTTATTTGTTTAGACAAGGTATATCTTTGGTATTTAAAAGGATAGGTACTTTTTTGCTGAAATAAAAAAAAGAAAAAATGATAGTTGTTATGCCGATATTTTTGTGTAGGTTGTGGAAATTCACAGGGGAACGTATTTTGCAGTTAGGTTTTCATTTTTGGTCCTGTAATTTATGAAATATCATCTGAATTTTCATTCTTGGTCAAAATATCTTTTGAGCTTAAATATATGAATCCGAAGTCCTGCCTAAGGTTGGATATTTTTCTTTCCAAATGATATAGGAGGTACAATTATGAAAGGATAGTGTATTATCCTGATTTTTTTTGTCACTAAAAGACAGTGAGAGACCACAACTACCCTAGAAGTAATCAAATATCTTAGCATGTTTCAGAGGTTGCAGGGGAGGGGAAACATTGAAGCTTTCTGCTCAAATGCATTCAGAGTTCCACCTAGATCATAATTTCCAAGGTTGTGAAGACCAGGTGACAAGTATTCTGTAGTGACATGCCTCAGCTTCCTTGATGAAAGCTGGATGATGATTTTGTGATTGTTACTGTACATGAGATTTTCAGCAGACTGCAAAGATCATGCATGAAGTCCTTTAATTTGAGGTTAGATTTTTCCAACTGCAATCATTCTGAGATACTGGGAAGGAAGATCTTATAATAGCTACATCCTTCTTGCTAAATGCTAAATAGTGGAACATGCAACTAGTAGGAGAAAATAACAAGTCTTATTAATCAAAATAACCGAACATCTCTTTATATAGAGAGAGACTTGGGACAATTACAAAGCATGTCCAAAATAAATGAGGTAATAACAAAACACAATATAACAGGAAATAACAAAAGATAACTAGGAGTTTCAATATTTCCCCTCAAGCTGGAGTGTAGATGTCATTGATGCTCAGCTTGGAACAACATTCATCAAGCGCTGGTCGAGGTAGAGGCTTTGTGAACATATCGGCAGTTTGATCCTCAGATGCAACACAAGTGGTATGTATGCAACACGTCATGCTAGATGAGATCTCTAATGTAGTGGCAGTTCACCTCAACGTACTTGGTGCACTCATGAAACATGGGGTTGACTATATAAGTAGCTACCTGATTGTCATATCTTATTTCCATGGACTCCTTAATTTGGACATGCAAATCAAGCAGTAGGGATCTTATCCATATCATCTCTCCAGTAGTTTAGGCCATTGCCTTGTACTCTGATGCAGCGCTGGAGCGAGAAACTGTCCCTTATTTCTTGCTCCTCCAGGTAACAAGATTACCTGTCATAAAAGTACAACAACAGTGGTGGATTCCCTGTCAGCCACACATCCTACATAATCAACATTCGATTATCCAACCACTGTCACAGGAGAACCTCTCTGGAAAATAATATCACGACTCGGTGCTTTCTTCAGGTATCTCAGCACCTGCATAGACACCTGCCAATATAGCTTTGTCAGCTTCTCCATAAACTGGCTAAGTTTTCCTACTGCCAAGGCAATGTCTAGTCTGGTAATCGTTTGGTACAACAGCTTACCCACAAGCTACCTGTATACTCTACTATCAACGAGATCTGCCTACTCATCATAAAGGTGCACCTTGGGGTCCATAAGAATGTTGGTTGGTTTGGATTCCTGCATCCTTGTTTTTTGTAGAGATCTAGAGCATACTTCCGCTGAGAAAGAACAATGCATTGCTTCAAGCCACCTCTATGCTCAGAAAGTAGCTGAGTTGGCCTAGGTCCTTCATAACGAACTCTCAACCAATGACCTCTTGACCTCAACTATTCCGATTTTGTTATCATTGGTAATAATGAGATCATCGACATAAAGAAGCAGCACCATGCACCCCTTTAAGCCCTCCTGACAAACGAGTGGTTTGAAGATCATTGCAAGCCCATCTTTTTTTCCACCTTTGAGAGCTTCTGGAATCACGATCTCGTACTTTGCTTAAGGCCATATATAGCCTTCTTCAGTCTGCACACACACTCTCCCTGAACCTTGAACCAAGGGGGCTGCTGCATATAAATCTCCTCCTAAAGATCACCATATAAGAAGGCGTTCTTCATATCTAGCTGGTGAAGCGTTCATACTTTGTGAGGCGCAATAGAGGCGAGCCACTGGGAAAAGGTATTGAAGAAATCCACCCCATATGTTTGAGTGAACCCCTTCTCCACCAACCAAGCCTTGTACCTTGAAATAGACCTATCAGGGTTGTATTTTAGGGCAAAGACTCAACGAGATCCTATTAAATGAGCCCCGTTAGGAAGATGAGTCATCTCCCACATTTGTCTTCTATGAAGTGCAACCATTTCGTCCCTTATGGCCTTGCGCTACTTTGGATCAAGGAAGACCTGCTAGTACGTGGAAGGGATCTCTGTGGCAGTAAAAGCTGCAACATGATAATGGGCACAAGAATAAGCTGCCTTCGTGACAGCTATAGGAAGGTCATCATTTGGAAAAATATCACCTAATCATGCACAATCACCACTAGGCAAACAAATGTTAGATACCTCAACACATACCTGTCTCGGGGAGGGTGGTGGAGCTGAAGTAGGGGAGTGTGTTTCCTATAAGTAACCAATTTTTGAAAAACAACTATCAGATATGGTATCTGATATCATGTCCAACTACTGGTACATCAATAGTACCATCAGCTGTACTGTTAGGTGCAGGCACAATCACGGTGCCTACCTATAACTGTCATGTGCAGGATCATCTCCAGAGATGGGAAACTCATCCATCGGAATTGAAGGAGTAAGCATTGGAGCAAACTCAGCCTGAGGATCTAACTGTCATGCTGCAAGGGAAAACATCGGTACCCCTGGCACTAATTTATGAAATGTAACATGTGCACTCATATAGTGCTTACCAACCCCTTATGGGTCAAAACATCGATACCCCTTATGGGTCCGTGAATACCTAAGAAAGACGTATTTCATTGCTCTAGGTGCTAGTTTATCTCTTCCTGGTCCCAACAAATGTACAAAAGCCATGCACCTAAACACATGTGGTGGCAATTGAAACATATGTCTGTCTAGATAAAAAACGTGCCAAGGAGTACGTTGATATAACACGGAAGACGACATTTTTTTGATAAGGTGGCAAGTTGTAAGTACGACATCTCCCCAATATAGATGTGGCACACAATGGTGAATGAGAAGAGTGTGCCACATCTAATATATGCCTATGCTTCCGTTCTACTACACCGTTCTACTATGAGGTGTGGGGGCAAGATGTCTGGTGTACAATACCATGAGATGTGTAAAACTGTGTTAATATGGTGGTACAAAACTCCAATGCATTATCAGATCGCACAATTTTAGCTATAACAGAAAATTGATTTTTTGTTTTCGTAAAAAATGTCTCAATCACATGTTCAACATCGGACTTATTCTTTATTTAAAACAACTAACATAAACTGGAGAAGTCATTTACAATAATCAAATAATATCTATGTTCTTGTCGGTCAGGAATACGACTCGTACTCCAGACATCCATATGTTGAAGCTCAAAAGTAGTAGTAGTCCTTGGTGCTGTAGTAGAAGAAAATGATGATCTGTGCTGCTTCCCCAGTTGCCAGGCATCACAAAGAATCTCTATAGTAGTAGAAATATGTGGGACAAGGCGTCTGAGCCTTTCTAGAGAAGGATGACCTAGACGACAGTGCTATTGCAAGTCACTCCTCGTAGCAGAACTAGTCACCCTGGCAAGTAGCAACAAGTGGAGTCTCGATTAGGCGATACACACCCCCTTCTTTATGTCCTCTACCAATCGTCCTCCCCGTCAGCTTGACTTGAAAGATGTATCCCAACTCATCGAATATAGCACGACAGTGAAGTTGCTTGGTAATCTTGCTAATAGATAATAGATTTAATGACAAATCAGGGACAAAAAATGAATCAGGTAGTCTCATGGTAGGAGTCAATGCGACCTCTCCCTTACTGACATCTTTGTGTCTCCCATTTGCAACCTCTATTGTCCTGCCATGGGGTACAGGCTGAAGTCTGCCAAAACACCTTTGATCTCCAGACAAATGATATGACACATCCAAGTTCACTGACCAAGTAGTACCTGCAGATGCCTGTGCACACAAATCAATATTAGAGGAGGTAAAGGCTACGGTCTCAATAGAAGAAGTGGCTGGCTCTTGAGTCAGCAGGGAGAGACGTTGTAGTAGAGCATCGTAGTTTGCTCTCGGAACAGGCACGACGTCAGTAGTCTTCTCCATAGTCACAAATGCCAGGTTGGCCATTGGAGGTCGCCCATGGTTGACCTAACATGATGCCTCCACATGTCCAACCTTGCCACAAAAGGTGCATGTTGTGTTGATGCGAGATCTCTCAGATGCACCACAGCCTCTCCTATGTCCACGGGTAGAAGAGGCTCCTCTACCACTATGTCCAGCCACAACAGCAAGAGCAGATGTGTGGTTAGCATCTCCAGTCTGAGATACAGGCACATTAATGCGGCTCAAGCGGCTATAAACCTCCTCTAAGGTCGGAAGCTCAGACAAAGTGAGAATCTGTGATTGGGTTGCCACGCATTCGGGACCAAGGCTTGAAAGGAACTGATGCACCGCTGCATCTTTGCGGTATTCCCGTTATGTAGCACACATGTACACTGGTCAGCACGAGTTGTACTTCTCCTGAAGCTCCTTCAGGGTAGAGTAGTACTGTGAGAGAGATCGTCCTTCCTACTTTAGCTGAGACAGTTCGCGGCTGATCTGAAAAGCTCTGCATGAGTTCTTCTCATGAGAATAGGTGTCACGAATACTGTCCCATATTGCCTTAGCAGTTGGATAGTACATGATTTCATCTTCAATCTTATGAATAACGAATTCATCAACGAAGCTTTGACCATTGTGTATCCTTCTTCCATGTGGCATATTTCCGGTCTTCTTTGCATGCCTTGGCTCTAATAAAATATGCTTCTTGTCATGACCCTCTACTATCATCAAGAACATTTGAGATCACTTGGGGTAATTGGTCTCATCCAACTTGATGATAGGGACAAAGAATGGGCTCTTGTAGGCCCCTGACTTGGGAACAGCACCTGAGGTCCCCTCAGAAGAATTGGAAATCGCCATCTTGAGCCAAATAAATGGAAGAATATGCCACCAATCCGATCTGAAAAATTTTTCAGATCATTGCAAATCTCCGAACAGGAAACATAGGCCCAAGGTGTGAAGATCTAAGATTGTTGGAATCCGGAAGATCACGCCCAAGACAAGGAGAGATCCCCTTTGCGTTGCTACGGGGTATGCACGGCCTGGGGAAAGCCTTGCACACTTGCAGCGAGGAGAAAGGACCCCTGCGCTATTGCCTAGGGAAGCTGGAATCATCATTGAAGTAGCTTGTAATGTTGCCCGATGACCCTGCGCCATCACCTGATGTGCCTCAAGCGCTGCAGTAGGGTGTGAACACCTGCAGGTGACCCTTATGGCCAATCACCTGGGGGTGCGTCGTTGCCTGGGGCCCTGTGCAACCCCCCCCCCCCCCCCCCCGAGATCGCTCCTGTTGGTGGAGTCTAGTGAAGATCTACGCTGGCGAGAGGAAGAGCGAGAGGGCTGATGACGATGAAGAGATGATTAAGGTTTTCAGTGTCAGGGTTTGGGGGGGATTTTCACGGTGGGATATCGGAACTCTGTTTAGGACTGCACTCTGATACCAAGTAGAAGAAAATAATAAGTCTTATTGATTAAAATAGCCAAACACCTCTCTATATAGAGAAACGTTTAGGACAATTACACATGTCCAAAATAAATGAGGAAATCACAAAACACAATCTAATGGGAAATAATAAAAGATAACTAAGAGTCTCAATACAACTAGGGTTTTGGTGGCAAGACTGTTCTAGAGTGTTGAGGCCTTGTAGATCTTTTCTTCACTTGCTACGTTGCAACAAGTGGATAACACAATTTACCATTGAGACTTCAATTGTTATGGTTTTATCACATGTTGCTTTGATTGGTTCAGGCTGGAATTGGTCTCTTCTGCCTTCTCAGAGGAAGAAAAAGAATATATTTTTGGTAGTAAGGGAGTTGCTCAATCCCAGCAGCCACCCAGTTCCACTTTTATGAATGATATGAAAAGAGTATATTTTTGTATTGATCTTAGTTCTTTTAATGAATTCACTGGGTCAGCATTTCTTGCTAACTACCTTGTTCCTTTTTTTTTTAAAGGTGTTACAACTAGAATTTTTTTACCAAGTTTCTTCCTTTGTAGGGTGGCCAGTGTTTGCGTTACCGTAAAATGGACTCCTCAGAGGGTTAGTGATGGTGGGAACCTTGCCCATTAAGGATCCTTTAGTCTCAAGGACTCATCACATCTCGGCGGTGGTGAGAACCTTAACCACTGAGGATCACGAATTCCAATGGACTTGCCAGAGTCGACGATGGTGAGAACTTTCCCATTGAGGATTTTGAGGTGCTATGGGTGGTGACGGTGGGAACCTTGCCATAGAGATGAGAGAAAGGGGGCGGAAGGGAGAGGTGCTTAGGAGGTAGTTGTAGAGCGGGCTAGAGCGGGACATGTCACATTTGATGCTTTAGTGCCAACTGTGTTGCGTAGTGGTTGCGTGCAACATGCGCTCTTATATCATTACGGTGCTCTTATGGTATTATCATTGTCAGATTGGTGAATGGATCATATTCGGCTGATACTGGTGTTGGCACTTTTTAGTTTACTCCTACATTACAGTTGTTAGATGTCTATTATGCCCGAAAATTCCCCTTGAGTTGGGTTTTTGTTTATAGGTTATGCAAAGATCTTCACTCGAAGGTGACATTTGATTTTTTTTTTGAAGAAAGACATTTGGTGAACATATTATTTTCTTTTGGGACATCTGTATGGGGAAGATGATTAGTGGGGGGATTGGGAAAGATGGGCTTTACTACCTTAACGTCCTTGAGGTGTTTGCTGGTGCTTGTTGATATCTAATTATCCTTATCTTTAGCATTGTCATGTTGGTCGCTCCTATGATTTTATTCGTGTGATTTTAGAAATAAGTAGTGGCCGTTGATTTAGCTTGTTGTCAAGAATGCTTTTTATATTGTGACTTACTAGAGGAAGTCTATATGAATCAACCACCTGGCTTTGCAGATGAGGGGGAGAAGGTCTATTGTTTGAGGAAGGCTATATATGGCCTAAACAGAGTCCAAGAGCATAGTTTGAGAGGCTTAGTTGTGAAGTTCAGAAAATTGGTTTAGTGAGATCCACCTTTGATCATTCAGTTCTTGTAAGGCACAAGAAGTCAAGTGTGGTGATTTTGGCAGTTTATGCATGATTCTTACAGGTGATGATGCCATAGGGATTCAAAAAACCAAGGACTTCTTGCTTACTACCTTTGTTGCGAAGGATTTGGGCATTTTGAGGTGCTTCCTAGGCATTGAAGTAGCCAGAAACTCTTGCTGTATAGTTATTTCACAACGAAAATATATCTTGTAACTCCTTGAAGAGATTAGCTAGCTTGGGTCCAAGACTTCTTTTATTTTGGTTGAGTCACAAGGGCAATTGAATGAAGAAGAGGATCCACTGTTTGAAGATAAGAAGAAATACATAAGCATTGTTGGCAAGCTACTATATGTTACTGATTTACTGTCATTAGACTAGACATTAGCTTTGCCGTCAACAAAGCAAGTCAGTTCATGGAAAACCCTCGCTACAGTCTGCCTTATTCTAAAGTACCTTAAAGGGAATCCTGGAAAGGGCCTCTATATGAAGAACAATGGGTTTTTGGATCTATGATCGTCGTTTGATGTGAACTATGTAGGATTTTTGGAGGATAGGAGATCTACTACTTGGTAAGTTAGAATAAATGAGTATAAGTCTTATTCCATAGCCCTACCTCTCAATATATAGAGGTGGAAAAATTATATAAATTCTTAACAAAGAAACAAAAAATACAACTCAAGAAATAACAAAGTAAACATAAATGATACCGTAGGGGCTAACACTCCCTCTCAAGTTAGAGCATAGATGCCAATCATGCTCAGCTTGGAACAATAAGTACAAAATGATGCTTGTAGCAACGCCTTCGTGAAGATAACTGTTAGTCATATGAGGAGACATGGGTGGTGTAGATGAGACCTCTATGGATCATGTCACGTATATAGTGATAGTTGACCTCCATGTGCTTGGTCTTCTCGTGGAACATGGGATTGTTGGCAATGTAGGTCGATGTCCTGCTGTCGCATCTCATCTCAATGGGTGTGTCTATAATAGGGTATATGCAAGTCTACAAGAAGATATCTCACATTATCTGAGGCAGTATGTGTCATGACCCTGTGCTCTGACTCGACACTGGATTGAAGACAATAGCTTGTTTCTTACTCTTTCAAGTCACGAGGTTTCCTACTACATAGGTGCAGAAACCTATAGTAGACTTCCTATTTGCGAGACACCTTGCATAATCAGCATCTAAGTAGGCTACCACACTCATAGAGGTTCCTTTGGTGAATAGAACCCCTCTTCCTTGTGCTTTCTTAAGGTATCTTAGCACCACCACTACATCTTAATTTTGCGTAATGGGTTTGTCTATGAATTGACTCAATTTTCTGATTGCAAGAGAAATATCTGGTTTGGTAATGGTTAGGTACAAGAGCTTGCCCAGTAGCCCTCTGTACTGCCTACTGCCTATTGCCTCAACCTTCTCACCGTACAGATGAGTCTTGGGATCTATAGGGGTATTTGCTGGCTTTGGTCCCAGCATGCCAGCCTCTTGTAACAAGTCAAGGGTGTACTTCCTCTAGGAAAGTAATACATCGTTCTTACCACGTGTCACCTTAATCCCACGAAAGTGTCTCAGCGATTCTAGGTTCTTCATAACAAAACTCCTTGTAAGGCATTCCGTGACCTCAGTGATCCCAGTCCCATCGTCCTTTGTGATAATCAAATTATTAACATATACTAGAAGTACCACCACACCCTTCCCTAGACAAACAGGGAATGGTCTAATGAGGATCTTTGGAAGCCAATCATCTCAACAACCTTTGAGAGCTTTTGGAACCAAGCCCTAGGGCTCTACTTCAGACCATATATAGCTTTCTGTAGTCTATAGATTCTCGAACACTCCCCTTGAGGCTCATAACTTGGTGGCTGTTACATGTACACTTTTTGTAAGTCACTATAAAGGAATGCATTCTTGACATCCAGCTAATGAAGAGGTCAATCCTTTTGAACAACTATAGAAATGACAATACATGCAGTCAGGAGTCGGGCCACAGGGAAAAAAGTATCAAAAAAGTCTGCACCATAGGTTTGTGTAAGCCCTTTTGCTACAAGGTGGCCTTTATGCCTGGCAACTATCCTATCGAGGTTGTACTTCATGGTAATTATTCATCGACACCCAACAATTGAAGCTCCTACAGGCATGTCTGCATGGTCCTCAGTGCCCTGGGAGGGAAGAGCGACCATCTCATCCTCTATGGCCTAGCGCCACTTTGGATCAAGCATGGCCTGCTGATGACTAGTGGGAATGGACGTGGTGGAACTTGCAATAGCCCCTTCTAAAAGTGCAATAGACATGACATGTGATATAGGATATTTGGTACAATTCTGTGGGTCCTTGTAGACTATAATGGGAAGATCCAGATCATCTGCCGCAAGAGACTTCGTCTTAGTACAATGTGTATCCTCACCATTATCATACTATAAACATCCTGTATCATTATGCAACATCTCATTAGTATGTAAATTACTTATGATCACTTGAGGCAGAGGAAGAATTGGCTAACAGGAAGAGGGGTGTTGCCGATGGATAACAGGTTGTCAGTAGATGATAAGTGGATCCTAAAACTTAGTAGACTCTAAGGCTGCATTTGGCAGGGGGATAGTGCTATACCAGGATAGAATAGGAGTGGAATAAGTATAAGAGGTGTTTGGTTGGTGAGATTGTAATGATTGGTGGGATTGTTAATGATTGGTATGTTAGTTTTGTGAGAGAGGAGAGAGAGTTAGTGGGTTTTGATGTGATGTATTTTAATTATTAGGTAGTGTTTTTTGAGTTATGTGGAAAAAGAGAGTATTAGTGGATTTTGGTGTGATGGGAAGAGCGTATATGTGGGAAGAGTGAGCTTCTTGGAACCTGTGCTATTCCTATCCCATCCCACCTCTTAACCCCTATCCTGCCTCTTATCCCGCAGCCAAACGCCGCCTAAGGGAATGAGCTTAGGGGGTGGTGGGTTAAAGGGTGGTGACACATTGATTAGGATAGCCTTCAGGGGCTTAGAAGGAATAGGCATAAGTGCCTCGACAACCTTAGGAGGGAGACTTTGCCTCGCAATGGAGAAGTATGCGATAGATTCCTGGAAAGTGACATCTGCATTCACATAGTGTCTACGTGTAAGGGGATCATAGCAGCGGTACCTCTTCTGAGTATGAGAATATCCTAGGAAGACACATTTGATTTGGAGTGATAATGTGGACAAAAGCAACATACCCAAACACCCTAGGAGGAATATGAAATAGATTTCCCTTAGGATAGAGAAGTTGCAGGGAATCTATTCATGTATAACCTATTAATCAAATAGCTCGTCGTAGGAAGAGCATCATCGCAATAGATAGAGGGGACACTGATGAATAAGCAATGTGTGTGTCACATCAAGAGTATGCTTGCTCAACGACCACATTCCGTTGGGACATATGAGGATAGGTAATCTGATGGATAATCCCACAAGATTTATAAAACATAGATAGATGCTGGGTACAGAATTCAAGAGCAATGTTGGAACGAACATTCTTAACACAAATGTTAAACTGATATTTTATTTCTAAAATAAAGCATTCCAACACAATGGCCACATCAGATCTATTCTTTAATAGAAACATCCAAGATAAATGGGAGTAATCATCCATAATAACTAGATAATAATGATGACCTGGTCCATCAGGAGTACAACTAGATCCCTACACATCAGCATGAATAAAATAAAATAGCTCAGTAAATCATGGGCTCTGACTAGTAAGATATGAAGTATGATGATGCTTGCTAAGTTGACAAGTATCACAAGTGGTAACAGTAGACAGATAAATATATAGAATTACACGATGAAGCCTGTCTAGAGAAAGGTGGCCTTGACGAAGATGCCATTGGAGTGGGGACCCAGTAGAGAAGGTAACACCCCCATGAGAAGCAGCACAGGGAGACTGGAACAGGTAATTGACACCCCCTTCCTCATGGTTGCTACCAATCATCTTTCTCATCAGTATATCCTGATTCTTGAAAAGTGCTAGTAATAACGTCAAATATAACATGACAATTCAGCTCTTTAGTAATCTTATTAATTAACAACAAGCTAATGGGAAAATCAAGCACAAGAAGAAACATTTGTCAATCTCACAGTGGGGGTAACAAAAACCACCCCTTGTCCTACAATTTGAGAATGTCTTCCATTTGCAACCTACATTGTTCTCCTTGGTGGAATAGACCAAATATGACGAAAACATTGCCGATCTCCATAAAGATGTCAGGAGGCCCTAAAGTCAACTAGTCGGTCTGTATCACACTGATCATCAGTAGTAGTGGTGAAAGCAAACTCTGTACCTGATAGGGAAGCGAAAACAATAGTCTTTGAGGTAGATGATATCTCCTGGGACAGCTGTGCAAGGTGCTACAATGACTCATCATAGTTTGCATTGGGTACAAGTATCGTGCTTGCCATCTGCTCTGTAATAATAAGAGCTTGATTGGCAATGGGAAGACGACCATGCTTGGTTTAGCATGTACTCTCAATATGTTCAGTCTTGCCATAGTATGTGCATGCCAAGCATGCTCATCCAGTAGATCTACGACCACGGCCTCTGCCCTGTATGGCAGGGGAACCACGACCACGACTTGGAATAGCAGCAAGAGTTGTGGTCTATCCTGCAGGCTTAGAAGTTGTAAGAGTGGCAGAAATCCTGCTCATTTGGCTATATGCCTCCTTTAGGTTAGGAACCTCAAAGAGGGTAAGTAACTGTGAGCGTGCAACTGTACAATTTGGTCAAAGACCTACTAGAAATTGAAGTTGCCTCATGGCAGTAGGTTCTCTGAGTAGTTCACATGCACATAGGCTTGCATGCATTGTACTTCAATAGACCCTTCAGGGTCAAATGGTACTGTGATAGCGTATGACCCCCTTGACGAAGTTGAGAGAGCTCGCTATATGTTTGGAAGACTCTACTAGAGTTCTTCTTGGGGGAATAGGTATCATGAAGACTATCCTGCATCGCTTTCATTGTCCATAGTACATAATCTCATTACCAATTCTCAGAATAACGTTGCTCATGATCCACAGGCACGGATCATTGCATTATCTCTCTTCCAAGATGCATTCTTCTTGGTCTTGTCTTGTGGTTTTGTTTGAAGCAGAACATACACCTTGTCACGACCTTCTACTATTATTAGAAAAGTTTGTGACCACTGGACATAATTGATCTCATTTAGCTTGACCATGGGACCAAAGAAGGGACTACCCTCCTATCTCTTGGAGTTGCTCAGATGTTGCCTAAGATGAACTCTCTGTTGTCATAGTGCTTCAACCAGACACTCTCATTGCTAATAGAAGATGAAAAATCAAATCATCAGGGATTGATTTAGGATCAAGAAGCAATCCACCTCCGGCCCTAGTTACATTACATGGCGCTACATGGAGGAAATCAACACTATGTGGCACTGCTGTGAAGAGAACAAGTCCCTATGATCTTGCTGAACAAGTCATGCGACAGTAGGAGACCACATAGAGAAGGCAGTGCTGTACTATCGCTTGAAGCCTTGCTGCTTTGGACTAGGGGCAGTGTTTAATGCTAAGCCACTGCAAGAGGTGGTGCTGGAAGCTTCAGCACCATGTACGGTTGCGTAGAGGCTAGCCAAGTGTGATGCTGCCCTATGGCAACGTTGCTGGCACACCAGCGGCACTGCTGTGGGGTGGTGTTGCCACTTCAGGGGGTTGACGTTGCACTGTGGAGGCAGGTTTCAAGGAGATCAGTCTACTGATCGGCCAAGGGAGGTTGACGGAGGCTGTGGTGGCACTTCCTTTAGATCCTGTAGGGTTTTTGGTAAGAGAGATAGGGGTTATGGGATTCAAGGTTGGTACAGACATTAGTTTAGGACCGCTGCTCTGATATCAAGTTCGAACAAATGAGTCTAAATTTTATTCCATAGCCCTTCTTTTCAATATATAGAGGTGGGAAATTTACATTAGTTCTCCTTAACGAAATCGAAAATACTATAGCTCAAGAAATAATAAAGGAAACTTAAATGACTCTAGATCGTAAGGGCTAACAGGGTATGCTACCTTCTTAGTGGTAATCTAGTCACTTGGCGGAGCAAAAAGTAGAAAGTGGTTGCTTGATTTAGTGTGGAGGTTGAATATTGTGCCATGGCTCATATGGCATGCAAAGTGATGTGGCCGGTGCATTTCTTGACTTATTTGGGGATCTAGGTTTCTCTTTTTGTGCTTATATTTTGTGACGATCGCTCTACTATCTTCATAGCCTTTAATCTTGTCTTCCACATATGCACTAAGTATATTGAAGTGGATTGCCACTTCGTCAGAGATGTGGTCACTATAGGGAAGATCAATACCCCTACTACTATCTCTGAGCTGTAGGTTGCCGACATTCTTACAAAGGCACTCCCATGGAAGTGTCATGGTTATTTATGTAACAAGTTGGACATGCTTGATATATATGCTCTAGGTTGAAGGGGAGTGAGAGTATATTGTATTTAGGGCTATTGTTGTTATTTGTTTTTTATTTGTGAGTCTTTTTTGTACTTTACCCATAGCCTCTCTCTATATAAAGAAGACTATGGTTTCTTTTGAAGGTTAAGACATTTTGTGTATCCTTAAACACATATGAATAAAAGGCTGAGCTCGCTTTTGGACTTCATTGAGAGTCCTAGGATATTGCAAACTTAGACTCTTGCAGAACCTGTTCGCCTTCATCCCTTGGATGAAAGCTGAAATTGCCTGACCTTCATCAACATTGAAGGTTTTCAAATATTTGTCTTTAAATCTGTTTAAATACTCCCAAAAGGGCTCTCTATTTCTCTGAATAATAGTATAAGGCAAGTTTCAATTTGTTTGCATCACCTCACTAAATTGATAAGTCTCCAAGAAGGCCTTGTCCATATCATTAAAAGAAGAAAACAAGTTCAGTGGTAAACTGGAACCATTCACTAGCGTTTAAGACTAAGACGGGCAGAGACGCTTTGCATATGATCTCATCAGAATAATTCTTCTGAACCATAAGATTTCATTATCTCCTTATAAAATCGTAAGGATCCTTTGAGAATAGTGACTGTAGGGCTATTCTTGGTGATGGGTCAAGGTTCTGATTTTGGATACACCTTTAGTCCCCTTTCAAGATCATCACTGAGGTTTACCCTTGCCTGGCTGCTTTAGTTATGGATTCTTCAGTCGCTGTTGCACAGTGCTACTGGGAAGGTTCATGTCCACCCAATGCACCCCACCCCCACCCACTCCCCCCGCGCTAGCCAATGCCGGAGTGGAAGGGCTCTCCTACATTGCAAGCCCTGCAAGTAATTGCCTTGGGTGTTGGGAGAGGTGGCTAGGTTTGGAAGCACAATCACTTTGCTGGTAGAAAGGCCTGCAAGTTCTTTATGAGGGTGTGTATGCATTGCCTAACCCTGCCCTTATTGAGGATTGCCACCGGATTTGGAGGTATAAATTACCTTTAAAGATATGCTTCTTCATCTGACTGTTGAGGTGGAAGAGGATCATCACTAGGCAACTTAGAAGCAGGTGTATTCCAGAGGCAAACACATCTTGCATGCTTTGCTTTTCAGCTATGGAGGATGTGAATCCCCTATTTTTTGCCTGCCCTTTCGTGTGGCAGTGTTGGCACAACACTGGAACTGGTTCTTTTATTATTCATTGCGCGAGACTTTCTGGGAAGGGCACCTTGATAATCAAGAGATTGACATGATCAGGAGATTGTATCTTCTCCTGTGGTGCATTTGGTTAGATTATAATCGGGTCATATTTTGAGGGGAAAGAGCTAGTGTTGGCGGGGTTTTGTACTGTTTTCCTTATGCAATTACTAGAGTAACTATCTCCTTTTACTGAAATCGAGGGGTTAACATCCCTTGTTAACCCTCTCCTCCCTTTCAAAAGGTTCATGTATATATATTGAAAGATTGAGGACGAGAAATTGTTGCTCAATGGTTTTCATATCCATGTTGACACAAGGTTGTCATTAATATTTCTTCATTTTAAGGTCAAAATTATTATATTTTTCTCGTCTAAGATTATATTAGCACAATTTTGTGTTTATAGAAATCTGAGAGATACTCAGAAGAATTTGCAATTTCTTCATTGCTGAATGTTCTCTTGTTTTCAGATGATTATTTTCTCGCAACTGATACCTTATTAGTTATTGGCAGTCCAATGCATTGGATGAATTTGTGCAATCTGGCAGTTTGCTTCTGCGCCCTGGAGTTGAGAAGTGAGTTTTCTTATTTGTGGTACTAGTATGAAGTTAGTCAATAATTCTGTGTATAAGACCACTGCAAGATGATTTTCCATGTCATCATTCAATAGTTTTATCTATCTTGCATATAAAAATTTACCTGTAATACTTGGTTTCCCTGCTATGTTTCTTTTGGAATTTTTTGGAGGAGGCCATGTGGAAGCGTAGAGGCTTGACTAACGTGGAAAATAGTCCATGATAGGACTGATTCCAAGTTGAAAACAGGGAAGAATTTCCCTGTTATGGCTGCTGCAGTTGGCATGGTTTTTTGAGGAAGAGAGCAGCAGGTTGCTGCAGATTTAAGACATCCGGATGGGACGTCAGACGTCTGATCTGGGCGTTTGCGGAGAGGGCTGAGAGTTTGAGAAGAAGAGAGAGGAGAGAAGAGCTTTGAGTTTATGGAAATATTATTGTATTGCTCAAATGAAAATAGTTGGGAAGGCTCTCTATTTATAGAGAGAACATACTCACTAAAAATAGTAAAGATTCTATTCTTATTAGAGATTAGATCTCTCATTTGGAAAGATCTAATATCTTAACAAATAAAAAAACTTGTTTCCTAAACCAACTTGCTAAAAAGAGGAAGCAACTTAGAATATAAAGCAACCAAGTAAGAATTTGAAATGATTAAAATAGGAAACAACTAATTTTGGTGCACCCAAAATTGGTTCTTGGAAACCAAGAACCACCGGTTTATTGGGCCTTCAGATTGTTGCCACGTGGCCTCCTCCAAAAAATCCCAACACTCCCCCTCAAGTCGAAGGCCGCGAGGCTGACGACTTGGTCTTCAATTGGTTAGGCTAAGTACCCCACCATTCATTTTCTTCGAGGACAAAGCTCTTGGTCTTCTCTTTGGACAAGTTGATGGAGAATCCTTTTGCAATCTTCGGAGTTGTTGCTTTTGTGACAACCTGAGTAGTCGTTGTAATGGCCATTGTGGACTTGTCTTCTCTTAGAAGAGCCCATAGCTTTCAAGATTTTCTTGAGTTAGGGAGTCCACACATGAGGTGCTAGTAGCTCCACGTGCTGGTCTCCCGAACTTCTCCAAGCACTTGTCTTGCAGATGGTTGTTGCGTCTGCAGTGTTGGCACTTTGGATAGGCACGGAAAGACCTACGTCCTCGTCCTCGTCCACACCTCGCACTTGCTTCTGGAATAGCAGGTGCAGAGCTCTCGCTTCTTGGTGCATCTTCCTCCTCAGGAATTTCCATCTTGAGGAGACGACATAAGATGGTCTTTAGATCCATTTTCCCTTATGATGCAAGAATCTGATCACGTATGGCTCGATAACGAGAATTTAATCCCGATAAGAACTTGGCAGATTGCCACACTGCACGTGTCTCCTCCTGCTTGTCGCAACAGAGAGGCTTGTAGATCCTTAACTCCTCAAATAACGCTTCCATCTTTTTGTAGTATTTTATCAAGGAAAGATCTCCTTGATAGGCCGTCGAGATACAGGTGTAGAGTTCGGTGATGCAGGCGTTATTCAAGGTTTAGGCATACCTCTTCTCGAGGGCTGTCCAAATCTCAAATGTGCTCTTTTTGTAGAGCATATTCGAAGCTATAGACGGGTCCATCGAGTTCATGACCCAATTCATAACGACGTAATTCTCTTTCTCGTACTTGTCATCTTTGATGTTCGGTGCCTCTTCAAGGAGAATACTCAATTTCTCTTGGCTTCTAACGAAAATCTTGAAGGTACGTGCCCACAAGACCATAGTTGGAAGCCCCACTATGCTTGATGGTTGTCTAGGAGACAACCACCTTGCTTTCTTCGGGGCCGAGAGTGGCATCTCTGACCATCGTGGTTGATTCCGCCATCTTCTTCTAGTCACCTTCTCTGTGTAAGGCACTGAAGTTGTCGAGGATGACTTGGATGTGAGAACTACTACCTTGTGGTTTGGATGAAGCTCCTATGTGACCCAAGAGAATACATGCACAATAGAAAAATATTTTCTCTAATTTGGTCATGTACTCTTCCTTCAAATCACACGCCAATCATGTCTAGAAAGCCTACTTTGATACCATGTCAATAATTGGTGTGCACGTGGAAGCGTGGAGACTTGATTGGCGTGGAAAATAGTCCACAATGAAATTGATTCCATGTTGAAAACATGGAAGAATTTCCTTGCTATGGCTGCTGCAGTTGGTGTGGTCTTTTGAGGGTGAGAGCAGCAGGTTGCTGCAGATTTAAGACGTTTGGATTGGATGCCAGATGTCTGATCTGGGCGTCTGCGGAGAGGGCCGAGAGTTTGAGAAGAAGAGAGAGAGGTGAGGAGCCTTGAGTTTATGGAAATATTGTTGTATTGCTCAAATGAAAATAGTTGGGGAGGCTCTCTATTTATAGAGAGAACATATCCACTAAAAATAGTAAAGATTCTATTCTTATTAGATATTAGATCTTCTCTCATTTGGAAAGATCTTATATCTTAACAAATCCCAAAACTTGTTTCCTAGACCAACTTGCTAAACGGAGGAAACTACTAATAATAGAAAGCAATCAACTAAGAATAGTAAATGATTAAAATAGGAAACCACTAATTTTGGTGCACCCAAAATTGGTTCTGGGAAACCAAGAACCACCGGTCTGCTGGGCCTCCAGATTGCTGCCACGTGGCGTGCTGGTTGCCATGTGGCAGTGCCACGCAGCCTCCTCCAAAAAATCCCAACAGTTTCCAACTTTGATGTACCGAAAGCACGGGGAAACTTTTGAAAATCCATTAACTGTAATTGTGTGATTTGCACTATTTTAAATCTGCTTGGTCATACCTATTATTACTTTGGAAGAATTGCCATAATTATCTGTGAAGCAGGCATTGGAATGTAATTAAAATGGAATTTTGCTGAAAGCATTGTTTTATGCCTCATGCGAGTATTGGACAAAAGGGATTAGTCTATTATAATTACCTCATGGTATTTGTCCTGCCAATAGTGGGACTGCCTATATGTACAAGAAGATGGTGAATAAGTGGTTAGCATAACTGTGATGTACCGGTTTCTTTGAAGTCTGACCCATCATGATTTGACGTGGCTAAACAAATTAAATTACTAACTTGCCCTGGACGTTGACACAAAATACTAACCTTAAAATTCAATAGCAACTATTAAGCTGTAGTAGTATAAAGATGCCATATTGCTGCAGAAACTTGACCGTCTAATCCATACTGTCATACTCAAATAGGCCGCAGAAACCACTAAACTAATTTAAGAAAAAACTAGTGAAAGCAGATTGCCATTAAAGTCCCAGTGCAACCTCCTTGCAGTGACAACTGGTAATCCTACTTAATTCGGTGTTCTCGGCGAATCATCCGCATCTGAGTAGAATCAAGAAGACAGGTCAATAATCAAAGCTCGCAAGAGAACACAAATGTCACAAATTTAATGGCAATATTATATATGCAAGGTTTTTTTTTGTGAGAAAGGAAAAGGAAGATTACCGGAGGTCTGTAATCATCTAGAAGTTGTATATTATATATGCAAGGTTGATGCAGATAACAAGGTTTGGACACATAAGATTGCAACTATTCTACATCAGAAAATTTGCCCATAGTGTACAAGCTCCTATTTCACTTTATTATTTTTTTTGAAAATGCATATTCTATTATTTTTGTCAAAGATCTTGACTCATCATGTTCTGAACTCACATGGACCAGCAGTCTATGGTTTGCCTTAGGGAACTATCAGCTACAAGATCACACTAGTTATATATATATTCAACAAAGGGGATCCTTTATCTTAGGGATGTCAGCACACGTCCATGAAATTTATAGGGAAGGGGACATTATATGTCCAATTGGTTCATGCAGATGGCAAACACCTTCTCAAGTGAACAGAATGTTGTGTTGCTTTGCCAAAATAAAAGGAGTGGTGTGCTGTATTGCTCAGATATATATGAATCAAGTGGATGATCATAGGCTGGAATCACAAAGTGGCATGCTTCCCTTTGATTTAATTTCTGATTCAATGAAGTTGCAGTTGTTTTTATCATTTCATTGAACACAAAATGTTGTACTCAATACTTATGAGTTATTCACTTGGGCTTCACTCTAGTTATAACTCACTTGAAAATTTATATGTATTAGATTGTCCTGAGAAAAATGACATTATACTACCATTATATACAAGCATTTCAGTTTGATTCACCAGATCATTATTCACGAGTAATTGATATCCTACTTTTGATTATTTATCATTTTTGGGCACTAATAGTTCATTTACAAATAATTTTTTTTGAAAAGTGAAAGGATAGTTATCCAAGTAATAATCACCTACATTCATTTCATTCCACAAAAATGAATTACATCAGAGATTACAAAATAGATCCCCAGGACTCCACCTGGGAAGAAATGGATGAGACAATTTTCAACATAGGGTCTCTCCCCCTAAAAAGTACCCTATTTCTTCCCAGCTAAACACACCACAAGAATGACAATTGGATCTAAAGGAGATCCCTCCATCTTGTGCGTTTCCCCTCCGGAATGAAGCCCATAAGCTAGCTGTGTCTCGATGGGCAATCCAGTTGATTCCCATCCTTTGCCACACCTGCACCACAAACAGACACTGGAAAAAGAGATGTTGGATGTCTTCCCCCGCTCCTTCACAAAGGGGACAACTCAAATCATTCGTCTGGGCCCATCTCGCTCTCCGCTGCTTCATTGTAATCCTCCCCCTCCTCACCAACCAGGTAAAGATTTTCACGTTTAGCTGGTACTTCGCCGCCTAGAGCAATTTGTAGTCTCTCAAGAGGTCGACATCCGGGTTGACCACGTCGTTACCCAATCTGTGGAAGTCCTTCACCACAGAGAATTCTCCCTCTTCCTAGGAGTATGAGTCACCACCCTCCTCCAGTTCCCATCCATCCAGCTCCTGCAGCAATCATTGGTGATCTTCACACCTCTAGTCGGAGAGGCCCCCCCTTCCCCCCTCGAAAATTGGGCACCAGGCCCCTGACCAATGATTTCCCACTGCGGCTGATGGGTCCACCACTCCCATAAAGAGGTGGGGGTATTTGTAACTGAGGGTTGATACGACCCCTTGCCAGTCATCCTGCTAAAACTAGAAAGCATCTCCCTCCCCCAGTGTAGGGGAAAAGAAAGCCTGAGAAAGGAGGCTCCAAGATAAGGGGACTCTAAGTACCCCCAAGAAAGGAAGGGCTCGTAGCAGCTCCGCATGACATCACCAAACAACCCCTACTCACGGCCTACCAACCTGGCGATCCACTTCGCAAGGAGGCTGACATTTATTTTGTCCACATCCCTGACCCCTAGGCCCCCTTCCTGCACTAGCCTACAGATCTCCTCGCAAGCCACCAACCTCGCCCCCTTTCCTACCGTCCTAACGTTAGATCGGAAAAATTCCCTCATCAGCCCTGAGATTTTCCTCTCAACTTGCGGTATCCCAAAAATCGAGAAGAAATACGACGGTATGGATGCCAGAACAACCTTCACCAGAGTTAATCTCCCTCCTTTAGACAATAGTCTAGATGACCACCCTGCCAATCTTTTTCCCATTCTCTCCAGCAAAGGAAGCCAATCCTGCAACCTAAGATGCCGATCTAACAGTGGGAGGCCTAGGTACACAAACGGCAAGGAACCCTGATTTACCCCTAGTGCACCTCCCACCGTCTCCACCTCAACCACCATGTTCATCGGGATAAATGTTAACTTCCGGCAATTAATCTGTAGCCCTGAAGTTGTGCCAAAAAGCTCCAAAATGATTTTCATCCTCTTAGCCTTCAGACCGGCTCCTTCAACCAGAAACAGGGTATCCTCGGCATATTGTAGGATCGCAGTTTCCCTATCCTCCCCAGCTAGAAAGCCTCTAATTAGGCCCCTATCATAGGCCCCGTGAGCTGCCCTCACTAAGGCATCTGCTGCAAGCACAAACAACATAGGTGCAAGAGGACACCTTTGTTTGACACCCCTCCTAGGCTGCACCCAACCTCCCGTTGGGTTTCCATTGATCAGGATCGAGAAGGATGTCGTCGTCACACATCTCTTCATCAAATCAATTCACACTGTGGGAAAGTCCCTCTTCCGTAAGGAAGCCTATAGGAAATCTCACTGCACCGAGTCGTATGCTTTGCTGAAGTTCACCTTTCACAGAAATGCCTGTTTCTTCTCCCTCTTCCAAGCGGCTAACGCCTCCACAGTGACAACAAAACCATCTAGGATTCCTCTCCTTGGAATGAAGGCCGTTTGAACAGGGGATATCAAATCTCTGAGAAGGTCCCTGAGTCTGTTTGCCAAGACCTTAGCGACAATAATGTATACGACATTCGCAAGTACAATCAGACGGAAGTCTTGAATCGCTTCTACACCTTCCTTCTTAGGCAACAAAAACATGTAATAACTATTCAGCTTCTTGAATCCCCTGTTCTCGACCGTGAACTCCAACATCTGCATAACCTCCGTCCCCACCAGGGTCCAAAATTCCCTAAAGAAGAAGACAGAGAAACCATCTGGGCCAAGGCATCCATCTGCATTCAATCCCCAGATCGGCCGCCTCACCTTGTCGTCCAAGAAGCCGATCGTTAGGCCCTCTACCTGGTCCTCAGTGATACACTACACATCCTCCCCCCTCCATCGCCAACAACCCCTGTTACGCGTGCTTGTGAATTCTCTGAAGTAATCTGTTGTAGCTTGACCAACCACCTCCCTACCTGAGAAAGTCTCCCCGTGAATCAGCAGCTTCTCTATCCAGTTTCTCCTCCTCCTCCTCCTGGTAGATGTCATTTTGTGAAAAACATGGTATTAGAGTCGTCCTCCTTCAGCCACTTCTGTCTCGACCTCGTTTTCCACTTCACCTCTACTTTCCTATTCTCTTCCTGCACCACTCGTGTCATCTTCGTCCTGATCTCCCTATCTTCAATTGAGATAGGGGCTTGGTCCTCCTGGCTGTCGATCTTGGTGATCTTTGCCAATGCATCTTCCTTTCGGCCCCTCGTGGCTGCCTAATCTCTTATACGCTTTCAAGTGATTTTGCAACATAGACAATTTCTTTGCTAGACGAAGCATAGTTGATTCCTCTACCTCAAAAGAACTCCATTTCTTGTCCACAAAACCCCAGCATCCTATCCACCATTCCATTTAAATGGAAGTAAATGGAAATGGTGGATACTTCCATTTACAAATAATCATCAATGGAAGGCAATTGATTTCTCATTTATCACATATCATAGCAATCACACAAATTTTTGGGTATTAGTCTAAAAGATCATGTGATTGCCATGATATGTGCTTTACACATTTCACATATTTTATTTCCTGCACCTCCATTCATTGGCAGCCATGTAAATGAAGCGTGTGTTGGGATCTCCTTCCTTGAGTCAAAGCTGTCAGGATCTTTCTTGAGTCAAAGCTGTTAGGATCTTTCTCGCCATTCCAGCTTTGTTTCCTGTCCTTGTTCCTGAATACTGCTTGCTGTTTACTTCTCTCCCACACCTCCATATCAGTCGGTAGCTTTCGCTGAATAACTTCCAAAGGCTTCAACCCTTTTCTTCTCTTTTGCCAGCTGGAACTTCTTGAAATCAATGGTCCCCTTTCAGCCCCTACACCTGGCTGGTGTTGTTGCTGTGCCACAAGTCAGAGAAGTCCGGTCAAACTTGAAGTATTTGGATGTTTTTAGGTCTCGTGGAGGACCAGATTGATGGTGTGATTGGAAAATGGCTAAGCCTGTCCCTCAACCATTGTCAAAGGAAATGCATTGATTATACCCATTGAGCATTGATAATACCCATCGAGCAAAGTAAGCAATCCAATCAGGATTTTGTATTTTTGGAACCTTTCTTCTCCAGGTAAAATGGCAATTCCCAGCCCTCATTTCTTGCCGGCAGAGGTATTTATATAAAGAAACCTTTTGAGACGGTTACAAGCATCACCTCATATAATAAGTTAATTATAAAAGGACCACATAAAGTGCACAAAAACATTACTCTCAACGCTTCCCCTCAAGCTGAAGTATAGATATTAGACATGCTCAACTTGGAACACAGGTACTCAAGTTGTTTCCTGGGAAGTGCTTTGGTGATGATGTAAGCTACTTGATCTTCAATAGAAATGTATGAGGTAGATGTTTTCCCAGTCATCACAGAATCTCCAATGAAATGACAGTCTACCTCGATACGCTTGATTCTTTTATGGAAACCAGGATTATTTGCAATAAATGTAACTACTTTATTATCATAGTTCATAGGCTTGAGCCTTGATATAGGAACAACAAAGTCATGGAGCATGGACTGAATCCAAATTAGCTCATAGGTGGTATGCGCCATAGCACAGTACTTGGATTTTGCAATGGTAGGCCTGGTAATTGTAAGATAAAGTAGCTTGCCAACCATCGCACAATATCTAGTCATGTCTTCTATCTTAGGATTGTCAGAATCGACAAGATGAGCAACAAGGTCTAACGGAATGCTAGTAGGCTTGCACTTGATCATCCTTGCTTTTCTCAGCACATCAAGCAAATACCTTTTCTGTAAAAGAACTAGACCTCCATCTATATGATGCACCTCAATGTCCAAGAAGTAACTGATTACACCCAGATCCTTGGTGAAAAATTGAGAGTGTAGAAAGGGTTTTGTAGCTGCAATACTTTTCTGATCATTCCCAGTCAGTAGAATGTCATCCACATATATAATAAGGATAATCGATCCAATGTATTAGTGCAATGCAAACACATAGTGGTCTAAAGATGACTGAGCAAAGACAATCTTAAACAGCTTTGCTAAATCTTTCAAACCATGCTCTCGGGCTTTACTTTAGTCAATAAATAGCTTTGTTCAGCTTGCAGACCTTTTGACATTACCTGTGCCACAAAATCAGGAGGCGGATGCATATACACCTCCTCATGAAGATCGTCGTAGAGGAAGGCATTTTGGATGTCAAGTTGAAAAACCTACCAGCCCAAGTTGACTGCATAGACAGGAGAATGTGGATTGAGTTCAACAGTGCTACAGGAGAGAAAGTCTTCAAATAGTCTATGCCATAAGTTTACATATAGCCCATTGCAACAAGTTGCTCCTTCTGGCGTTCAATAAAGCTATCGGGGAGGTACTTTAGGGTAAACACCTACCTATACACTACAATAGCAGCACCTGGGGGTAGGTCCACCAAGTCCCATGTGCTTCGGGACTAGAAATCTGTCATCTCCTCCTGCATTGTTGCTTTCCAGGTAGGATGCTAGAGAGCCTTTGTGTAGCTTTAGGGAACTTGGTGATTATCAACAACAATGGAAAATAGTTGAGTAGTAATAGGTAATCCATTAAATGACATATGCTGAGAAATAGAATAATGAGCACAAGACCGTTGGGTCTTCTGACGAGCAATAGGAAGCCCCAAGTCAGACCCTTTTGTGAAAGGGATTACTTGATCTCCATCGAACTCAGCAGAATTAATAGAGGCTGGAGTAGTAGGAATAGTAGAAAGTGGTTCCTCTTGAGGCATCTGAGATGACCTCTTGCATTGGTAAGTATGTAGAAGAGAAGGAATATATAGATGAGGTGGTAGCAGTGGTGGAGCTTCAAAGAAAGTAAGCACAAGGGATGGCTTAGTAGTCACTGCTGGCATTGCAGAAGGCACCGGAAGAGGGATATCTTGGACTTGATGAGGATGTAAGGGCTTTTCCTTAGAGGTAAAGTTAGAACAAATGAGTCTTATTGTCTTATTTCGTAACCGAACAACTTAATATATAGAGATAGGAAAACTACAAGAGTACTCCTTAAAAAAATAAAAGAAAAACAACTAAGGCAATAACAAATAACAAATAATAGAAGACCGAAAAGGCTAACACTCCCTTTCAAGCTAGAGCCATAGATGTTGATCATGCTCAACATGGAACAACAAATATCGAAAGAAGATCGAGGAACACCTTAGTGAAGATATTTGTTGTTTGGTCATTAGAGGAGACATGCATGGTGTAGATAAGACCTCTTTGAACCAAGTCACGTGTAGTGGTAATTTACGTCTATGTGCTTGATCCTTTCATGAAACATAGGATTGTTAGCGTTATAGGTGGTAGCCTTATTATCACATCTCATCTCCTTGGCGGTATTAATGGATATATGTAAATTTGCTAGAAGGGATCTCACCCAAATCATCTCAGAAGTTGTGTGCACCATGGCATGTTCCTCAGACTTTGCACTTCCATGTTACCAAGTTCCCTGCTACATAGGTATAGAAACCTGTGGTAGAGTTCTTGTCGGCCAGACTCCTTGCATAATCTGCAATTGTATAGGCCACAACACTCATAGAAGTCCCTTTGTTGAATAGGACCCCATTTCCTGGTAATCTCTTTAGGTATCTGAGCATCATCATTGTAGCATCCTAATGCTGTCTAGTAGGCCTATCCATGAATTGACTCAATTTCCCAACTGCAAGGGAAGTATCTAGTCTCGTAATAGTCAAATAGAGTTTACTTTCGACTATCCACTATCTCGTAATAGTGAAGTGTGTCTTGGGATCCATGGGAATATTAGCTGGCTTTGCCCCTAGGATGGTAGTCTCTTGCAACAAGTCAAGTGCATACATTCTCTAGAAAAGTACAATACCTTTCATGGTCTGTACCACTTCTATCCCAAGGAAATGTTTGAGAGGTCTAAGATCTTTTATAACAAAGTTCTTCGCCAGACTCTTCTTGACCTCAACAATCCCAGGTGCATCATCCCCCCTAAGAGTGATATCAATATAAACTAGCAGTGCCTCCACACCCTATGCAGTCCTAACAAACAATGAATGATCTGATGACAATCTCCGAAAACCCAATGTCTCAACCTCCTCTGACAACTTCTGAAACCATGCCTGGGGACTCTGTTTAGATCATAGATTGTCTTGTGCAAGTGATACACTCTGGAACACTCCCCTTAAACCTGATAGCTAGGAGGGTATTGCGTGTACACCTCCTCCTACAAGTCATCACACAGGAAGGCATTTTTGACATCAAGCTGATAGAGGGGTCAATCTCTCTGCACAGCTACAAAGATCAAAATGCGCATTGTAGAAAGACATAGCATAAGGGAAAATGTGTCAAAGAAGTCCACCCCATAGGTCTACGTGAGTCCCTTGGCTACAAAACGGGCTTTGTATCTCGCTATCTTCTCGATGTTCCCGTCGGGGTGATACTTGTTGGTAAAGATCCATCTACATCTCATAAATGATGCGCTTGAAGGTAGGTCAGCAAGTTCCCACATGCAATGGGACCACAGTTAATGTTGCAAAAATTAGTTTATGCGGCCGATTAATCGTATGCGCTCAGGTACCGAACCACATATCAATATTCGGGCCTTTAATCGAATAGACTGATTAATCGATTGATTAATCGTCCGATCGAACATTGGGAGTTCAATTTTTTTGTGTTTTGATTGGCACGTTGAAGAGACAAAGCACCCCATCCGACTTCTCCATCCCCCTCCCCATACATTCGAATCCTAATGAAACCGTAAACTTGTGCCCCTCTCTTGGTAATAGGGGAACTAGCAGGATAGGTGGCTTTATGATGTTCCCCCATCTGGTATGCATCACAAGGGATATCGGTGGCTGGCGAAAGGTAATGGATGATACGGCATAGCATGTCCAAAGATAAATGACCAAGACAATTGTCCTGTTGTAGATAACTCCCTGCAGGAAAACACACCTCAGCTTGGTAAAAAGTTGCAACTGTCATCTAAAACAGGCGATGCACATCCCCTCTTCATGTTCGCTACCAATCATTTTCCTCGTGAACTTGTCCTGAAATACACAGCCAACATCATCAAAGATTGCCCTACAATTAGGATCCTTCGTGATTTTGCTAACAGGAAAATCTAAAACAAATAATCGTTTGGCAATCTCAAATTGGGCATAATTTCCACCTCCTTCTGACCATGCACCCTAGAATGTCACCCATTTGCGATGTGAACTGCCCTACCAGGGGGACTGACTGAGGCTGCTGAAAACAATTGTGATCACCTTTTAAATGGTATGAAGCACCAGAATCAACAAGCTAGTACTGTTAGAAACCCTATCTTCTAGAAACACTAGAGCCACAATCTATACCTAAGGAGGCAATGGCAGTTGTATCGGAAGATGAAGACGATGTTTTCTTAGCAGTTGTGGGAAGTCGCTGGACTACAGGATAATATTTTGCCTGTAACACTGTATCTGACTTTGCCTCAGAAGTAGGCATTGCCTGATTGGCCACGGGAGGCTTCCCACGCTTGAACCAACATGAAGCCTCAACATGGCCAATTTGGCCACAAAAGGTGCATGTGGGGCGAACTCTACCAGTTTGTCTTATGCTACATCCATGTCCATGAATAAATAGAGAACCACGAGCACCACGACATCCATCAACTACAAGTGCAGAGGTCTGTCAAGCTATCTCTGGTGAAGAAGTGGTGACAGTAATCTTGCTGAGACGACAATACGCCTCCTCAAGAGATGGGAGATCTAAGAGCGGGTAGCATCATACTTCGGGCCTAATCCAGATAGAAAGTGCTAAATCGCTGTCTCCTTGCGGTAATCTTGTTGACTAGCACATGCATATAGGTCTACACACGTTATACTTCTCCAGAAGCCTCCTGTACTTTTGAGAACCTTTTAATGGGGTAGATGATTGGTGGCTATAGTAAAGATGGAGGAGTGTGTCAATTTGTCATAGTCTCCTTTTGCTTGCAATGTCTCCATCCTCATTACCACTTCTTCAAGTCTCCAGTGGCACCTTCGATTGGGTTACCTTCCTTTCTTGAAGCTTCAACATGTCATTCCACAGTTTTCTTGTAGTGTCAATATCGATTATGAAGCATGCCAATGGGGAAAGCACCACTGAAGCTCATATAGTCAAAGTTAAGGATCAAAGTCCATGTTTGAGTTATTGGATATGAATGTCTATGGTCCAAGTCATTACCTCGATCATTTAGGATAGTTGATGACTTTCTCGTCTTTGTTGGGTATTTCTTATGAAGTCCAAGTCTAATGTTGGTGTTCTTATCGAAAACTTTACTTTGGAAATAAGGAATTAATTTAGTGCAAAAATAAAATTGCCACGTTCTGATAATACTGTCAAGTTTTGTACTCACACCTTATATGACTTTTACGGAACTCAGTGAATTATTCTTTAGACTAGTTGCCCTCATACATCGTAGCAAAATGTTGTTTTGGAGCCTAACATTATCGCATTCTATACGTTTGCTAGGATACTACTAATTATAGCACTATTTCTTCTATCTACTGGGGAGATGCTATGTTGACTACCTGTTACCTTATCAATCACATGCCTTCCTTGGTGATTGATGAGTAAATCCTCATTCCGGTGCACACTTGTTCTCAATTCCTCTTCAGATCTTTGTGTTTACTACCTTTATTCATTTGCCTAGCCTAGGAAGAGACAAGTTGGCACCAATGGCAATTAGTGTGTCTTTCTTGGGTACTCACAAACCTTGAAGAGGTATCATTGTTATGATTCCTTTCATGAAGACCACGATGTTAGTGCAAATGTTACCTAGGTTTGTACCTTATTTCTTGACAAGAGGGTCCAAAGTGTCCGATACTACTTCTTTGTTGATTCCCCCAATTGTACTAAAGGACATTCCTATCTCTCCTCTTTAGACCACCCCAGATGTAGGGATCCTCCCTTGATATATGATTGTTGTACCACCCCTTCTACGTCAGCATAATAATCAATCCCTCAAGTAATAAGAGAGATATTTGTCATTAATAATATGTTGCCGAGTGGGGCCAAAGATACTAGTGTTGTAAATGATTCTCCGATGCTTGATGATACATGTGCTGCTTCCAATAACTTGGATTTTCTTTTCCTTTTGCTTTTTTTAAAGAAAAGGATTGACAAGATATGTTTACGCCTGTTCCATTAGAAGAAAAGTATCTAATTACACCAACATGTATAAAGCAAGTCGAAGTAACAAAGAACTCCCTCTATGGAGAATCTCTTTGAACAGATCACCCCATTACACTCTACCCATATCGACCAAATCAGGATGAAGGCCTTTTATAAGGTGCTGGCATAGACGAGTGCTTCATGTATGCTGGTTCAGATTCCTTTCTTGGAGTTACACGTTAAAGGCCACTCCATGGCAGCACTTCAGCATCCTTAAGCAAAAGGGCAGGCAAAGAACAGGTGATTTGTGTCTTCAACCTTGCTACCGTAGAGAGCATAAGTCACATCATCTTGAGGAGCCCAACTAACATATATTCCGAGTGATTGCCCTCCTTCTAAGAAGCCAGAAGAAGAATCTAACCTTCAACAGAATCCTGGCCCTACAAATCTTCCTACAATTAGCTGCAAGACCAAGCTGAGCATCCATCGGTTCATCTATTGTGAAACCTATGTAGGCCCTCTTGCGCAAGAACCTACCATGGCATCAAGCCCAACTATCTGTGGTGTGGGTAGGCACAAATTGCAATCTCCTTGATAGTTCCAAACAAGAGAAGCAACTCATCAGTTTTGGCATCAGAAAGCAATAGTTGTAAAGGCGAGGTCCACTAATTGTCTAATGGCAATCTATGACAGAGACGCTTTAACTGGGAACCAGAGTCGTCAACCCAGGATATAATGGATCTGGGTGCCATACCCTAACTAAGCTTTGCAATGTAGCCTAACCTTGCAAAGGAGTTTCTGAAAAGCAGCCAAAGACTAAGAGGAGCCACAAATCAGAGTTCTCCTTTCTTCCGAGTCAATTGTAGAGCCATGAGAGTCACAAATGACCATTTTTCAGAACAATATCTCTGGCCTCGTGAGCTTGATGATCCATTTACATGCTAAAGCATCATTCCTTGTTTGCAGATTTAGGATGCCTAGCCCACCCTGTTCTGTAGGGGTGCAAGCATATTCCAGAGGACCGAAGAAACCTTTTCTTAAGAGCATCGATTCTCCTTAAAACGTTTGTTAGAAGTTTCATCATGGAGAGGAAGTATATCAGAATAACCAACAACATTAAGAATAACAGAATTAAGTTGCCACGTTTGGAAAGCCATCTAATAGTCCATCACTGCAGCCTCTTCTCTAATCTTTCAATAATTGTTACCTAGATTTTGGAAATGAGATGCCTTTTAGACAAATGGAAACCAAAGTACTTGATCAATGTAACAAATGACTAATCATTGCACATGCCAAAGGCCAAGAATCTCGACCTCTACATGTTGTGAGAACACTCCAATTATCTTTTAGTTGTTTTTGGACTGGTTATTTTTTTCTTATTTCTACTTGGTTCTTCGATGTAATGTTCCTAATACCTCTCTCTATATAAAGAGGTGTATGGTTTCATTTGAGAATAAGATTATCGTTTCCTTTGACTTGATAATCCTAGGTCGGCGTCTAATATCCCACCAAAAGTGGCCTCCTACCTAAATCACCTAAACCCTAGTATCTCCTCTCCTCTCCTCTCCACGCTGTTGGCCAAATCTACAGCAACAGCGACAGTAGCAGTCGCTGTAGGCACAACAACAGCGGCGGGGGTCCTTGCATTGGCGGCAAGGGCATTGTCAATTGGTTGTAGCACTGCCGGTGGTGCTGCGCTGCACTTGCATTGGCGAGGGGGGGGCGACAGCAACTCTAAGGGCCACTGGGGGTCCCTTTTGACCCTAGCGTGTGCCTTTGTCTTCGGAGGGGCTGTCATGTGATCTTAACTTGATCTCCAAGGAAGAGATTGCTTGGATATGATGTTAGATCACTCGTTTCAGTGCTTTTTGGTGATTCTGCAGATCTAAAAAGTCAGTTTCAGATCTGATTTTGGTGGTTTCCTGTGGTTTTGGGCATCATGTCTTCGCCCACATCATCTGAAGTTTCATCGGAGATGACTTCGGATAGCGGGAACTACAAAAACGCTTTATTTGTTCCCATTGGGAATCCTCCTGTGGCCAATCAGGTAGTGACTACTTCTGAGGCAGAGTCAAATATTGTGTCACGGGCAAGTATGATGTCGTAGTCTAGTGACTTGCCCAAATTACTCAGGAAACATCGACTTCATCTTCTGATACAACTGCCATTGCTTCCTCTGGTATAAATTGTGTCTGGTGTTTCTGAGAGTATTGGCTTGTTGATTGTTGTGCTTCACACCATTTGAGCGGTGATCACAATTGTTTTTAGCAGCTTCAGTCAGTCCCTCCTGGTAGGGTAGTTCATGCCACATGGTCAGGGGGAGGTGGTAGTTACACCTAGTTTGAGATTCCTTAACGGTTTATTTGTTTTAGACTTTCTTGTTAGCTTATTGTTTGATAGCAGAATCACAAAGAATCTTAATTGTAGGGCAATCTTTGATGGTGTTGGCTGTGTATTTCAGGACAAGCCCATGGGGAGGATAATTGGTGGCGTACATGAAGAGAGAGTATCGCCTGTTTTAGACACTAGTTGCAGCTTCTTGCTAGGGCGAGGTGTGTTTTGTTGCAGGGAGTTATCTGCAGTGGGATAATCGTTTTGGTCATCTATCTCTAGACAGGCAACTTGGTATCATCCATCACCTTTTGCCAACCATTAAGATCCATTGTGATGTATGCCTAATAGGGAAACATCATTGAGCCACCTATCCTGCTAGTTTCACTATTATTAAGCCTGTTTTTGATTTATTGCACATAGATGTGTAGGGTCTCAGTCACATAGGAGATCAACTGGCCTTCGATATTATTTGGTGATAGTTGATGATTGTTGTAGAATGTCATAGGTATTTTTTATTAAGGAATAAGTCTGATGTTGTGTTAGTTATTGAGACATTTATTATTGAAATAAAGAATAGTTTACTTCTATCGTCAAAGTTGTTCCCCTGGATAATGTTCGAGTTTTGTATTACCAAGATGACTGCATTCTACATATCACATGGTATTATTCATCAGACAACCTGTAGCCATATATTTTTGTAGAATGGGGTGGTAGAGCGGAAACACAGACATCTCTTGGATGTGGCTAGGACTTTATTGATTCATCATAATCTTCCCTCAGGGTATTGGGGAGATGCAATATTTACTGCATGTTATTTGATTAACAGGACGCCTAGTTTTGTACTATTTGAGCAGGTAACATGGCAAATATTGTTTCTAGATGGGGAGTTGTTTTAGTTGCCACCCTAGATTTTTGGTTGTATAGCCTTTGCTGATGTTACTGGGCTTAGCAGAGATAAACTAGCCCTAAGGGCAGTTAAATGTATTTTCTTGAGTTACAGATGTTATGATCCATTGCAGAAGAGGTATTATGTTGATGTAGATGTCACTTTTCATGAGGCAGTGCCATACTTTTCCGCGACTGGGCGTCACTTGTCTTTTAAGGCAAATGGGGCACCAATTTCGATTGTTAGGAGATTTTCCTATTTCTCAGTCTACATAACTAGACACTACAAATAGAGTTACTCGATTCAGAGATCCTCTTCTGTCATTTAGATTACCTGTGACATATTAGTAGCACAACTTCCTTACTTCAGCACCATCATCCTTTGCCAACAGGTATGTGTTGACACTACTAACTATCATGTGTTTAGTGGAGATCTTGCAGGTGATGATATTGGTCCTGGTGATGTACCGTTGGCTTCTGCTGTTGAGGATGCTGAGCCCCCACCTAATGATTTTGATCTTTCGATAGCTATTCGGAAGGCACCTCAAAGTTTTGCCCAGTTTCAGGTGGCTGGGGTTGTATCTACTGGCTACCTTAGTCGTCCTTTTGCTCTGTTCACTGTGGCTCTGTCTTCTACTTAGATACCAGCTACATACCAGTAGGTCATGCTTAAGTCGAAGTGGTAGCAAGCCATAGAGGATAAAATGGCCGCACTGCAATCTCGGGAGACATGGGAGCTTGCTTCGCTTCCATCTGGTGCACGCATTATTGGATGATATTAGGCCTTTGCCTTGAAATACAATCCTGATGGATCTATTTCTTGACATAAGGCTCGTCTTGTGGTGAAGGGATTCATGCAGGCATGTGAAGTGGGTTTCTTTGACACCTTGTCTCCTGTTGCCAAGCTTTCTACAGTATAGATTCTTATAGTTATTGCAACTCATCTGGATTGGCCACTACATCAGTTAGACGTGAAGAGTGCTTTCTTGTACGATGATCTTCACGAGGAGGTATACATGCAGCAAACCTTAGGTTTTAAGGTTAAGGGGGAGTGTGTATTCAAGCTCAAGAAGGCAATTTATGGACTCAAGTAGAGTCCACGGGCCTGGTTCTAGAAGTTGTTAGAAGTTGTTGAAGGTCTGGGGCTTAGCAGGTCATCATCAGATCACTCTTTATTTGTGTAGAAGATAGAGAAGGGGATTATTGCTCTTCTTGTCTATGTAGATGATCTCATTATCACCGGTGATGATGTAGTTAGGATAATTGAGGTCAAGCAGAGTTTGGCTGAGAGATTTGTCATGGACTTGCGTTCTTTAAGATATTTTCTAGGCATTGAGGTGTCAAGAGGCAAAAAAGGTATTGTACTTAGTCAGAGGTAATATGCACTTGATGTGTTATGAGAGATTGGGATGTTGGGAGCAAAGCCAGCCAACATACCCATGGATCCTAAGATGATGTTGACTCAAAGGCCATAGAGAGCAGAAGATATAGACAGTTGATTGGGAAGCTTTTCTATCTCACTATTACACATTGAGATATTTCTCTTACTGTAGGCAAGTTTAGCTAGTTCATGGATAAGTCAACCAAGCAGCAATGGGATGCTGCAATGCAGGTCCTTAAGTAGTTGAAGCGAGCACCGGGACAAGGATTGCTATTTAGGAGAGGTGAGTCTATGATTATTGTGGGATACTCTGATGCAGACTATGCAGGATGTCTTTCAGATAGGAAGTCTACAACGGGCTTCTGCACTTATGTAGCTAGTAACCTGGTGACATGGAGAAGCAAAAAGCAGAGTGTTGTATCTCGATTCAGTGTGGAGTTAGAGTGGCATAGATGATAGCTGAGTTAGTCTGAGTGAGGTCTCTCATACTCGATTTGCATGTTGAGATTGAGGAGCTTATGGAGATGAGATGCGATAATCATGTGGCTATATATATTGTTATTGATCCTATGTTTCATGAGTGCACGAAGCATGTGGAGATTGATTGTTATTATACTAGTGATCTGATTAAGAGATGGCTTCTCTACAACACACCTGTCACTTCAGTGAATCGGATTGTAGATATGTTTACCAAGCCTCTTGCTATGTTTGCTTTTGATGCATGTTGTGATAGGTTGATCATGATTGACATCTATGCTTCAGCTTGAGGGGGAGTATATTGGGAACACTCAATATTATCTTTTAGTTGTTTTTGGATTGTTTATTTATTTCTTATTTTTAGTTGATTTTCTGATGTAATTTGTCCAACACCTTTTCTTATATAAAGATGTGTAGGATTTTTTTTGAGAATAAGATTATTTGTTTTCTTTGATTGTATGCATCTCCTCACTCACTGATATGGATGGGTTAGGGTGGTATTGATGGAGGATAAAATGAGAGGGCAAAGTGAGAAGCTACACAAAATAAGCACTAAATTACATAACGACAGCAATAAGAGCAAATCCAAGCGGTAAATTCAAACATCCAGATAATTATATGAAGGTTAAACCTTTTCAAAAAAATTATATGAAGTTTGAAGATAGATATTCACATGTATACTCTGATCTAGACAATGGGCACAGCCACGTGGACTCAAAAAAGTGGTGGTGACACTAGCTCAATCAATCCATTTAGCCATAAGCGAATTGCATAATCTAAAGAACAGCAACAAACATCATGCACAGAGAAGCACCATGTGCAGTACAGAGAGAGAGAGGCTTGATCCTTAATTTATGGAGAGGAGAGCTTTATACTTATGGCAGCTTCAATTCCAGATGGAGGTGGGTGGGGGCTTTAGCAGTCGGAGGTGAAGGAAGAGAAGTTGACAGAGATTAGAAATTGCACAAAGAAAGAAACATGAGCTACTTTTGTATTCTAACGTTAACCATGTGATAAATCTTCAATGAAGAGGGAACAGAATTATACATTGGTAATTTAATAACTTGGGTTCTCAAGTGGGTCCATAAACATGCATTCATCCAACACTTTCAATGAAAACTTTTTTCCAGATAAGAAAAAAACCTCCCTAACAACATTTTCTACCCAACACCTCTCATCTTTGAAGACCTTACTATTCCTCTGAAGCCAGATGCACCACAGAATAGTGAAAGCTTTGATCCAGCCAACAGAATCAAGATCAAAATGTTCCCGGAAGGACTTCCAAAATCTGCTTGCCTCAGAACAATCCACTGTTCGAAAATTGAAATGTTGCTAGTCTTCTCTTGAGAAATCACAAGAAGAGGATGCATATCTTCCTCTTAACAGGAGCAAAATGGACAAGCAACATCTCCATCATCCACCCATTTTTTCTTTTCTGAAAGGATTTTGTGACAATCCGCTGCCTTTTGAGAAGCCAAAGGAATACTTTGACTTTCAAACGCAATCTGCATGTCAAAATTAATTTTGAATCCACCCCGATTTCACCCAAGTCTGACCCACTACAGATCAAGCTACTATAGGTCTTATTTACAGAAAATAGACTATCTTTCCATAGGAAACAACCAGATTCATTTTCAGTTGGACTGAAGTCAGAAATACCACATAATAGCTGCTGAAATTCAGAACAGGTGTACTCAGATAGGCCTGGCATCAACGGAAAATTCCAAGTATTCACCTCAGCATCCCATACCTCAGACACAGTGACATTCCTGTTAGTAACCAACTGAAAAACACGTGGAAATAGTTCCGAAAATTTACTCAATTCGTGCTCCAATCGTCCAATCAGAATTTAAAACTGCCCCCATTCCCCAACTTGGGACCGAACTTGTAAGCAAACTCCATGATCGGCTGAATGGCACATCAAAGGGAGGAAGCTCATCTTCTAGGTACCGCCCTTTCTAGGATATCCATGTTTGTGCCATAAGAGTCATTTAACAAAGAAGTCGCCATGGAACTCTCTCCTGAAAGTACTCTTACCATCCACTTTATGAGAAGTGTCTTGTTAAACACATCCAACTTTCTTACACCCAATCCTCTCTCCTTTTTAGGTCTACACACTTCATTCCAAGGCACCAATTGCAAAAACTGACTAGAGTAGTTCATGCACCCTTCCAAAAAAATGTTTTCCTAATCACCTCCAGTTTTTCCATTATTTTCTTTGGAGGTTGGAAAATGGAGAAGTAGAACACCGGTATAGCCGATAAAACAGATTTAAGTAGAACCAACCGACCCCCTCTGGAAAGTAATCTGCCACTCCAAGAAGAAAGCCTACTCATAATGCACTCCACCAAAACATTCCACGCCACCAATTTCTTTCCCTTTAAAGGAAGGCCAAGATATTTAATTGGAAAATGAGCCAGATGTGTCTCTAGCACATTTGAAATTTCCCCTACTGCCACATCAGGATTACCAAAAGGAACGAAGAGGGATTTTCTCCTATTAATTTTTAAGCCAGAAATTTCGGCAAAGTCCTCACAAGAGACGCCACACGAACTGCATCCCTCTTACCTCCTTCAATGAAAAAGGTTGTGTTATTTGCATATTGCAAGAGAGGGGTAAGGGGGGATCCATCCTTTTGACAAGTGAAACCAGAAAAGAGGTTTCCTCCACTCGCCTTAAAAGACCAAGATGTAAGAGTATCTACTGCAATATCGAACAACCCTATCTCACACCTCAATCACTATTAGAACGACCATTTACTAGAACCAAAAAGGAGGATGTAGTAACACATCTTTTCACTAATTAGATCCACTAGTCTGGGAAACCTCCTCCTAAGAATGTCCTAGGGATATGTCCGAGCCACTGAATCGTAGGCTTTAGAAAAATTAACTTTTCACATAAAAGTCCATACACCCCGCCTCTTCCAAGAAGCCAACATCTCCTCAGCAAGTACAAAAGAATCTTGAAGTGATCTTCCCTTAATAAAAGTCGGCTGGAGTGGAGAAATAATAGAAGGTGTAATTGCACGTAATATGTTGGCTAGGTTCTTCGCCAACAATAGATAGATAGAATTGGAAAGGGCAATCGGCTTAAACTCATCAATAGAGTCTGCACCAGGCTTCTTCGGCAAAAGAGGCTATTAAGTTGCAAATGCTAATTGATTCTATTAGAAAATCCTTGGTATCTTTATATAGAGAGGCACCCAAAGGGTAGAGTTACAAGTGTGCCCCTTACTCAATATAACACTAAAAATAAAAGACATACAAAATAACTCATTACTCAACACTCCTCAAGTTGGAGCATAGATATCACGCATGCTCAGCTTGGAACATAACTCAAGACGTTTCTTGGAGAGTACTTTGGTGAAGGCATTTGCAATCTGATCTTCAGTATTAATGGAAGGCATGGTGATCTTGCCATGCTACCTCTATGTGCTGGGTCTCCCATGGAAGGCATGATTATTGGCATAAATGCAGTTGCCTTGTTATCATAGTACGTGGCAGTAGGACTAGAAATTGACACTCCCAAGTCACATAAGATAGATCTTACCCACAGGAGTTCACAAGTAGTATGGGCCATACCATATACTCTGATTCTGCACTGGATCTGGAGATGACATTTTGCTTCTTGCTTCTCCATGTGACAAGGTTGCCACCCACATAGGTATGGTAGCCAGTAGCAGATCTTCTATCTTCATGTGCCCTTGCATAGTCTGCATCAGAATACCCCCAGACATCGAGATGGCTATGTTTCATAAAAGATAGCCCTTTCCCAGGAGCTTGCTTGAGGTATCTTAGCACCTGACATACACCATCCTAATGAACCTCTCTAGGAGATTGTTTAAATTGACTCAGTCTTCTCACAGCAAAGCAAATGTCCGGTCTCGTGACAGTCAAATATAGTAGCTTTCTCACCATAGCACGGTATTTGGTGACATCTTCAGGCAAGGGAGTCTCAGAGTCTGCAAGTGGCAAGGACGGGTCCATAGGAATGCTAGCAGGCTTACAGCCCAGCATCCCTTTCTCTTTTAGCATGTCATGAACATACTTTCTCTGTGACAACACTAGATTACCATCAACATGTTGTACTTCAGTGCCTAGAAAGTTATTTATCATTCCCAGATCATTAGTAACAAACTGAGAATGTAAG
Source organism: Thalassia testudinum (assembly GCA_037157565.1). NCBI lineage: Eukaryota > Viridiplantae > Streptophyta > Magnoliopsida > Alismatales > Hydrocharitaceae > Thalassia > Thalassia testudinum. The sequence goes on from JAZHRO010000040.1 coordinate 62,670,245, forward strand.
AATGTTTTGGTAGCCTTAATCCCTATTTCATCACTTATAGTGAGTAGTATATCATCTATATACACAATAATAATAATAGATCTAGTAGCTCTATGTATAGTAATAAAAGACTGATCTGCAATGGATCTAGTAAAGTCAAATTCTTACACAACTTTACTAAACCTCTCAAACTTGACCTTGGGGCTGTACTTAAGACCATAAATTATCTTCTTCAATCTGTTGACTTTCTGACACTCCCCTTCAACCACGAAACCATGGGTTGTTGCGTGTAGATCTCTTCCTCCAAATCACCATAGTGGAAAGCATTTTTAATATCAAGCTGCGAAATTGACTAGCCACTATTGACAATCGAAAGAAGTATTCTCACTGAATTGAGTCTGGCTACTGGAGAAAATGTCTTAGAATAGTCAACTCCAAAATTTTGTGTGTAACTTTTGGCGACCAGGCATCCTTTAAATCTTTCCATTATACCATCTGGGTGGCATTTTAGGGTGAATACCTACCTACACCCCACAACAGTAGCACCAGGGGGTAGGTCAACAAGTTTCCAAGTATCCCTGGATTGAAGTGTAGCCATCGCCTCCTCCATGGCCAAGGTCCAGGAAGGGTCCTGAGAAGCCTCAACATGATTCCTGGGAACTTTTTTGCTGTTAATTGCAAGAGATAAAAGCTCCTACTGCAGGTAAACGATCAAGTGACATATAATTGGAAATAAAATATTTAACACACTATCGTTGTGGCTTCTTCTGAGCAATAAGATGATCTACATCATGTACTTCTGGTGGTGTAGGGTTTGGACCTCCATCTGAATCTGAAGTATCAGTAGATGATTGAGTAGGAATTGTAGAAAGTGGTTCCTCTGCCTGTAGAGTGATAGAAGTAGGTCTACGTTGAAAGTGCTGAGGGAAGGTATTTGTAGTGGGCACCTCAGGATGTCTAGGCAATAGGAGGGACATCATGAGGTGGAGGTCCCTCAGAGGGACCTAGAGGTGCAGTAGTAGGCATAGACAATGGAATATCCTGCGAGACTCTGGGAGACTTTTCTGTAGTAGAATAATAGGGCATGTCGTCAAAAAAAGGTCGTATCCTTTGTAACATAAAATCAATGTAAAAGAGGATAAAAACATTTATACCCCTTCTGGGTTCTAGAATAACCCACACTTGACAAATCCAAACACATTCAAATACTTTAGGAGGTAAAAAAAATAACTCCTGATCAGGAAATAAAACAGAATATGGGACTTTCCCACTAAGAATAGAAGATGACACCCAATTAATAAAAAAAGCAGCTGTCAGGACATTTGCCTAGAAGGTAGTAGGAATATGCACTTGAAACATAATAGTATGGGTTACGTCAAGAAGATGTCTCAACTTGCATTTAGCCACCCAATTCTGTTGGGATGCATGAACACAAGAGGTCTGATGTATAATATAATGGGATTGAAAAGATTGAGTCAAAGTAGAATTTACAAACTCAAGCTTATTATCTGTTCGAAAAATACGAATAGTAACAGAAAATTGAGTCTTTATTTCATTTACAAAATTTTTAATCAGTACAGGAGTTATGGATTTTTCTTTCCTCATAAAGACTCAGGTACAATCATCCCCAAGTACAAGAAAATACCAAAAAACCTCTAAGGCTCCTGATCTGACATGGGCCCCATAAATTAGTATTAACAAGAAAGAAAGTGGACTCAGCTCTTTTAGTGCTACTAAGAAAAGAAGCTCTATGATGCTTGCTAAGCTGACAGGTATCGTAGGTAAAAGAATCTGGAAACTGTATATTAGGAAACTGGTGATGAAGAACAGAAATGCTAAGGTGTCTCAATCTAAGGTGCCATTCTAAAGTAGATGTGGCAAAAATGGCAACCATGGAATGATGCTCTGGTGGAAGATCAAGATAGTAAAGGCCATCCTGCTCTAGTCCTCCACAGTCCTCCACCAATTTGCTTCATCGTCGGGACGTCTTGCAAGAAGTGATTGTGAAAAATTACTCTGCAATTTAATGCCTTAGTAGACATTAAATTCAAAGCAAATTTAGGCGCATGCATGGCATCAAAAAGTGATAAATTAGAGGGCAGAGAAATGTCACCCAAGCCTGTCACATGGGACAAGGCACCATTTGCTACTCTAACATGTACTGGAGTAATCAGTGGTCTAAACCCTGAGTCTGTAAGCCAAGATGGCTTACGAGCTCCTCTGACGCTAGTAGCAATACCTGTCTTCTGGGAGATAGACACATCGACTGTAGAAGTGGCCTGGGAAGACATAAGCCTATCATACTTCTCTTTGGAAATAGTGACCTGATGACTGACTTGTTCATCCTCTTGATAATGCTGGCTCTCATTTCCACCATATGCAACCTAGTTGACTTGATGTCCCTGAGATAACCTGTGCTTTATCCAACACCTGTCAACAGTATGTTTTCTCTTGTGATAATGGTCACAAAACAAACCACGTCCTCTGCCACGGCCACCAGCTCTCGCTCCATGTCCTCTCCCCTTGCCCCCTTGGGTTCCCCTACCACGATCAGCAGCTGCTTTGGCAGAGGAATTAGAGAGTGGAACAGGGTTAGATATCTCAAGTTTGGAGAGTCAAGCATATATCTACGTGGTCGTAGGGATCTCCTTCAGGGTGATAAGTTGATGCTTAACTGACTTATATTCGGGACTAAGATTCAAGTAACTGAATAGACTGAAAAGCTTCACGTTGCTTGGCAATAATAGTGACATCTGTGGAGACTGGCTGGTAGGTATCCTACTCATCCCAAGGGTTCTTCATAGAATCACAGTACTCGACAAGCGACATAGTTCCCTTCCGAAAAGAGTGCAACTCCTTAATCACCCTTTAGAGACTACTGATGTTGCTCTTATAAGAGTGTATCTCATGAGGAACCTCCCGCATTTTCTTTGCAAATGCATAGGACATGACCTGCTTTGCAATAGGCTCCTTCATATTATTCAGCATGCAAGTAGTCACCCAATCATGGTCTGCCTCCCAGTTTACAGACTTGACAGTAGGCTCCTCTTGTGTCAAAATATACTTCTTCCTGTGTGATCCCATAAATCAGGAAAGGGGGTAGACCATAACAGAAAGTTGGTACTATCCAACGTGATAGAAGTTCCCTGCATAATAGAAGATGCACTTGAGGTAGATATCTTCCTCGACGAGTCGCTGGAGGGATTCTTCTTGTCCTCCATATCGCCCAACATGTGGTAAACACCAAAACAAGGAACTACAGCACAAAATCGGACCATATGAAGGTCTGAAAACTCCACTGATCTGAAAAATCAGACTATATCAAACACCCTTTGGGGCTAGATAACACCCCAAAGGGGTTGTTTCTTCCCCTAGACCTCTACTTGGTTGGAGAAGTAGGAAGATGGGCGACTTATCATGTCACCTTGAGGACCGTAGACAGCTGGTGCTCCTCCTCAATCCACACGCAGCACCTTATAGGTGCACACCCCATAGGTGATGCTACAACACCATAGATCTGCCGCCGCGCCACCTTGCACTGCCCGGACAACGGTGCTGCAGCAGCGTCGGTTGCTGCTGGGCCCTTCCTGCCGGTGGTAGTGCTGTTGCAGTTGGTTGGAGGAGTCTGGCGATGGTGATCAGGGAGGATGAATCCCAGTGGAGGCCTTTGGAAGAAGAGGGATTGGGTAGAAGGGCTTCAGAGGCTAAATCTCGGGGTTGGGTACCTGAGCATCGGCCTAGGACTACTGCTCTGATATCATGTTAACTTGCAATTGCCAATTGATTCTATGAGAAAAGCCTAGGTGCCTTTATATAGAGAGGCACCCAAAGGGTAGAGTTACAAGTATGCCCCTCACTTAATAGAACACTAAAAATAAAAGACATCAAAATAACTCAACACTCAACAAAACAAATAAAAGCGATTGACCCTCTCGAACCCTTCATTGCTCCTAAAAGCTTACCAAATCATAGCCACAACATCAGGGCTAACCACATCCTACATCTCTCTAAAGAACACAATTTGCAGACTATTAGGTCTAAGGGACCCCTCCACCTTCCAACCAAAAAGCACTTTGTTAACCTCCTTTTTACTTAAATCTTTAAGGAGTTCCTCCTTGGTGCCCTTATCCACCTACACCAGACCCAACATTCCCAACCTCCACTCCCCAACCGGTTGTCTCTGAGTAAAATCATGAAAATTAGACCGGAAAGCCTTGTAAATTTGGTTCCTCTGCTTAAGTAGGCTATTACCATGCCTTAATACATTAATGATATTAGACCTTCTTCTTGAATTGCCTGTCAAACGGAAAAATCTGGTATTTGCATCTCTTTCCTTGAGCCAAAGTTGCCTGGATTTTTGCCTCCAATCCATCTCTCTTTTATGGTATTCCTCTAGCACAACAACCTGCATCTTCCTACACTCATGACAATTCTCAGCAGACAAAACCGAAGTCTCCTCTTGTCTATCAGAAGAAGAGATCTTCTACAGATCCTCGCTCCTCCTTGCTTCATGACGTGCACGCAGATCTCGCTTAAGCTCAATCATTCTCTCTGACAACTCGAATCTTGCAAGCCAAAGTACATGTAGCGGATGTGGATGTCGGGGTAGAAGTTCATTTATCACGTACCAAATCTCTAAAATGGGGCTCTTTTAACAAAGTTTTGTGAAACTTGAAATAGGTAGAAAAAGTTGCTCCCTCATTACTATACCATAACAGCGGTGTATGATCAGAAAAAAGGTCTTATCACAAACCAGCACCTCCGCCCCATGAAAGGATTTTGCAAGAGCCAAATTACATATAACTCTATCAATACGAGATAGAGCACCACTACCATTTCAAGTATAGTGTGCCCCAAAAGTTGGTAGATCCATCAATTCAAGTTCCTGAAGGATATGCTGAAATTCAATCGTAGATTTATCCCATCTTCCATCTAGTCTATCCTTACAAGATAGGGTTGTAATGAAATCTCCACCAATCAACCAAGGCATCCCATCGACCATCTGCGAGGCCTGAGTAGTCTCCTCCCAAAATTGTGCTCTGGACGCATCATCACAGGGCCTGTAAACACATGAAATGTCCATTGATAGGCCATCCATCCTTCTAGTAAGCATGACAGTTATCACCTTCCCAACCGTCAAGGAAGAAACCAACTCAAAATAATCATTTTGCCACAATAAAATGATACACCTGACCTCCCTTCCGCATTCACCTTAAGATGGTCTGTAAGGCGAGTGCCACATAAATTGTTTTTCATTTGCGGGGAGAGTATCTAGGTGCATTTCCTGCAGTAAAGCAATATCTACTCCCCAATCAGCCAAATACCGCTCCAAAGTAGATCTTCGGCCCTTGTCTCGAAGTCCACGAATGTTCTAAGTAAGCACCTTAACCATTAACATTCATCTTTGCCCCTCCATTGTGTATCCTATTAATGCCAATAACATTTGCCACCCGACTATTAACCTGCTCCATACCCTTACAAGTAGGACCCCTTTTAATGGGCACTTTCTTTGAAATTTTTTTGCATGTATAACAAGCTCCTAGAATCAATTTGTCTTTGCGAGATCGCCTTTGTAAGGCCTATAAATATGCGCGATGAGGACCTCTACAAAATACTTTTTCCTTTGTTAAGATTTTTTCCATTTGTTCATTGCCACCAACATCTGAAGTTGCATCCTTAACTCCCCCAATCGGCAATCTAATCTCACCAGCCATCTCCTCCACACTTACTTTCATTTGGACCGATTGTTGAATCACCTCCTTGTTGATATCTCCAAAAATAGAGCCAAAACAAAGAGGATATGGCAACTCTTGCAAGGTAGGACAAGCAATGGCAGCCGACGCAACACATTGACAATAACCATACTTCACCGAGGACAATACATCGGATCTAAACTCACCACAATCTGACCCAAAATTGGGTCCAACAACCACCTGTGTGGGGTCGAAGTTCAACTTCGGACCACCAAGACTACCGATTTGGCCTACAACCTTCGCCTTCATCGCCGCGGGCTCGCAATGTGTTTTAGCCATCGCCTTCAACACCACAGGTTTACACTGGTTAGATCCATTGACTAGCCCTTGTTGCAAGAACAGGTGACCATGTTGGTCTGCAGAATACTCCAAACCTTGCACAGCAATGTTGATCACAGCAAACAGGCAGCCACGGTCGAGAGCATTCAAAAAATCAAAATTATTATTGCCCAAAAAATTCAACTCACCACATCCGAATTTGTTTCCGGATTCGGAGGCCAACTGATCAGTGCCATGAATGCTTTCCTCCACCTCGATTGCCAAATTTGGATTATTTTCGAAACTTGGAAAGCCATTGAGCCTTAAATGATGTCCTCCATCAAGGGCATCTCGATTTGAAGTTGGAAGCATGTTAGCCTGGCAATCTAATTTGGAAATTGGTATCCAAAGTTTACGTTGAGTTACATGCACACCAACAAATTTAGGAAACTTCACCGCTTTAGGCTGTCGTGTCACCTCAGCTTCACGATTTGTACTGGTCCAAAATATAACCTTATACTACCTCACTAGTTCTTGTAACTTGAGATATTTTGTATTGAGCAGCTATCAAACACTTTACACTTTTCACATCTTTAGATGTGGCATTATTTTCTTAACACAACTTTGATGTATTGCATATTATGTGCCCAACATGTGAGCAAATCAGTTCTTGACATGGAACTTTGACTTTGGCCATTAGATCACCTTTGTTTCGGTACCATGCAAGTGCTCCTGATTGAAAATAATTGACATTGATTATGTGGTCCAAACCACTAATCATCTACTTTAGATGATTGGCATCTTTAGATAGGAGACTATTTTCTCAATATTATTGTGGCTCAAAAAATAATGAGAAACATCTTGTCCTTTCTCTTCTCCCTTGGATTAGGTTAGCACACTGTGTTAACTTCCTTATTCTTATCTATCTATTTTTATATTGTCTTATGGCTTTTTTATTAATTTGTTTTATTAACTGGACATGCAGTGTAATTTGTCCCTTACCTCTCTTCCATATAAAGGGGTGTAGGGTTTATTGGAATAATAGATTGCTTTATTTTTCCTACTTGGTATCAGAGCGTGGTCCTAGATATTTTTCCTATTTAGAGACCAGAACAGGGTCTTTTTGGGTTGCCTAGTGCCCAAAAACCCATGTTCATTCACTTATCTTGATTTCAATCATTGATTATAATCTGAAAATGGTTTCAGATTTTGGCTTGTGACGATTTTTCCTTGTTTGGAGGTTTGTGATGGCATCGTCTTTAGATTCAGAGGTGACTTCGGGCACCACATCAGAGAACATGACTTACAAGAGCCCATTTTTTGGTTCCATATTTAGACTTGGTGAGACCAATTGTCCGAGATGGTCTCAAACATTCCTTATGACAGTGGAGGGGCAGGATAAGGAACACATTCTGTTGAAGCCAGAGCCTATGGATAAGACAGGGAAGAACGCGTCTTGGAAGAAGGATAACACGATGGTGTATGCTTGGTTGATGAATAGTGTTGTTCCTTGTATTGGAGACGAGATTATGTATTACATGACGACCAAGCAAATGTGGGATAGTCTTAGAGACACCTATTCTCATGAGAAAAATTCCTTTATGGTTTTTCAGATCCATCATGAGCTATTTGAGTTGAAACAAGAAGGCCGTTCTCTTTCTCAGTATTATTCATCCTTGAAAGGGCTTTTGGAGAAATATAATGCATGTCGATCGGTGTGTACTTACTCTACACAAAGAGATCACTGCAAGGAGTTTGTTGTTCACCTCTTCCTATTTGGATTGGGTCCATATTATGTTGCTGCTTGTTCACAGATACTTTGTCTGAGGTTCCTACTTTGGTGGAGGTCTATAGTTGTCTGAGTAGGCTTGTTCTGCCTCATTCTCAGACTGGAGGGAGCATTAGACAGGCATCTATTATGGTTGCTGTTGCTGGACGTGGATGCAGAGGTACCCCATCCACACGTGGTCAAGGAAGAGGACGTGGTATGTTTGGGAGGACTCGTACCACCTACACCTTTTGTGGGAAGGTTGGACATGTTGAGGCCTCGTGTTGGGCCAAGCACGGGAGACCACCTATTGTAAATTAGGCGTTTGTGATCTCCACTGAGTAGCCAGACAATTTCTTGCGTTGATTATGATGTTGTTCAGTGCCTCTCTCAGCTCACTTAGGAGACGATTACTATCACTGAGACTACACCTTTGCCTCATTGTCAGGTAATGATATGTCTTGGTTAGTAGACTCTGGTGCATCACATCATTTAACTGGTGATCAAGGATGTTTTGGAAGATTACAGAATGTGCCACAGGGAAGAACTGTACAGGTGGCAGATGAGAGGCATGCATAGATCGATGGTTAAAGGGAGGTGTTTCTCACCCCTATCATGCGGCTATCAGATGTCTTTTTTGTTCCTGATTTTGCTATGAACCTTTTATTTATTAGTAAGATCGCTAAGCAACTTAATTGTAGAGCTATATTTGATGATTTTAGTTGCATCTTTCAGGACAAACTGATGGGGAGGACGATTGGTGGCGGACATGAAGAGGCGGGTGTGTATTGCCTTGTCTAGACACTTGCTGCTTGATGTCAAGGAGATTCAAGTTTCACTTTTGGTAGTGCCTTGCAGTCGCACCATAGACTTGGTCACCTGTCTTTGGATGGGCTTTGATGCATCATCCCACATTTGTTGCCAGCCACTGAGATATACTGTGATGCGTGTCAGCTAGGAAAGTATCATAGATCTTCTTTTCCAGCCTCCACTTGTCTGACTTCTACTGCTATCTTTGAGTTGGTGCATTAGATGTTTGGGGCCATAGGTGGATACCTGACCGGCAGGGTCGCCATTATTATTTGGTTGTAGTGGATGACTTTTCTCGTCTGTCATGGTTGTTTTTGATGAAGAATAAATCTGATGTGGGACAAATTATTGAGCATTTTTTTATTGGAAATAAATAATCAATTTGATGTGAATGTGAAAATTGTCAAATCTGATAATGCTTTAGAATTTTGTACTGCAAGATTGACCGATTTTTACAAGGCACGTAGGATGACCTTCTATCCTCTTGCCTCATAGTAGAATGGCGTGGCGGAAAGGAAACACAAACACTTGTTAGATGTGGCACATACTCTATTGATCTAGCATTGTGTTCCATAGTTATATTGGGGTGATGCAGTTTTAACGACATGTTATCTTATTAACAGGATGCCATCAATAGTTCTCCATGAGCAAACCCCATGGCATGTTTTCTATCCTGAGAGGGATTTGTTCCAGTTACCTCCGCGTGTTTTTGGATGTGTAGCATTTGTACATTTTATGGGCCCTGGAAGGGACAAATTAGCCCCACGTGCAGTGAGGTGTGTTTTCCTTAGATACTCTCGACTTCAGAAGGGGTATCGTTGCTATGATCCAGTGGCTGGGAGGCACTATGTTAGTGCAGATGTGACGCTTCATGAGGCAGTCCCTTCTCTTTAGCAGCTGGTCAGTTGACTCCTGAGGCTGAGTTTGCTCCTATGGCTATTTCACCTGTGCCTATGGATGGTGTTGTGGACACACAGACTTCCTCAGCTGCTCCTGAGCATTCGAGTGATAATAATAGATATGGTTATGTTTATTAGAAGCCATCTACTTATAGGAAGCACACCTCCTATTTCCGTCCTACCTCCCTCCCTTGTTCAGGTATGTGTTGAGGCATTTGACGAGATGTGTTAGTGGTGACTATGCAGATCTAGGTGATGTTCCTGACGATGACCTTTCGATAGCTATTTGGAAGGCTCAACGGTCTTTTGCACATTATAGAGTTGCAGGGACGGTGTCCACTAAGAAGATGGGGAAATCATTTGCCATGTTCGCTATGGCTTTGTTTGCTACAGAGTTGCTAGTCACATATCAGCAGGCCATGCTTGATCCAAAATGGTGACAAGTTGTGGAGGATGTGATGGTTGCATTATAGGATCATCAGACGTGGGAGCTTACTCCTCTTCCACTAGACACTATACTTGTTAGTTGCCGTTGGGTCTTTGGCTTGAAGTACAACCTTGACAAGTCTATTTCAAGGTATAAGGCATGCTTGGTAGCAAAGGGATCCACCCAAACATATGGGGTTGATTTCTTTGATACCTTTTCTCCTGTTGCTCGGCTGTCTACAGTTCAGATTCTTGTCTCTATGGCTGTCCATAAGGAGTGGGTACTCCATCAGCTTGATGTCAAAAATACCTTCCTATATGGTGATATTCAGAAAGAAGTGTATATGTAGTAGCCTCTTGGATTTGAGGTTTAAGGGGAATGTGTATGCAGGCTGAAGAAGGCTATTTATGAACTCAAGCAGAGTCCGAGAGCATGCTTCCACAAGCTGTCAGAAGTGGTGGAGAAGATGGGCTTGCAGAGATCCTCCTCAAATCATTCTTTATTTATCAAGAAGACAGAGTAAGGTGTAGTGGTTCTTTTCGTGTGTGTTGATGACTTGATCATTATAGGGGATGACAAAGTTGAAATTATACAAGTCAAAAGATCTCTTGCAGAGAAGTTTGTTATGAAAGATCTTGGACAGTTATCTTATTTCTTGGAATTGAAGTTGTAACTAGCAAAGAAGGGATAGCTTTGCCTGAACGTATGTATGCTCTTGATGTACTTAAAGAGACAGGCATGCTGGGATCTAAACCTGCTAACATACCTATGGATCCTAAAGTTTATTTATATGATGGTGAGTTAGAGGTGGTAGATAATCATTCATATAGGTAGCTGGTTGGTAAGTTGTTGTATCTAACCATTATGAAACCTGATATTGCTTTGGTAGTTGGCAAGCTGAGTCGATTTATGGATAAGCCTATAAAGGTATATTGGGGGTAGCTATGTAGGTGCTTAGATACTTGAAGAAAGCACATGGTCGTGGTTTCCTTTTCAGGAAAGAAGCTCGCATGAAGGTTGTGGGACATTCAGATGTTGACTATGCAGGGGACATAATTGGCAAGTAATCTACTACTGGATTTTTTACCTTTGTAGTTAGAAATCTTGTTACCTAGAAAAGCAAGAAGCAAGGCGTTATCTCTAGGTCAAGTGCAGAATCTGAATATCATGCTATGGCTTAGACTACGATAGAGATGGTTTGGGTAAAACCCCTGCTACGAGATCTACATGTCCAGATTGATGGTCCTATGGAAATGAGATGTGATAACAGGACAACCACTTTCATAGCTAATAATTTGGTGTTTCATGAAAGGACGAAGCATGTTGAAGTAGACTGTCACTGCACTAGAGACTTGATTCAGCAGGGAGTGTTGCATACTACATTTGTTGCTTCAGAGGACCAGACTGTTGATATTTTTACGAAGCCATTACCATGAGGAGCCTTTGATATCTGCAGTTCCAAGTTGAGCATGATAGATAGCTATGCTCTTGCTTGAGGGAGAGTGTTGACTTCTTTATTCTTATCTATCTATTTTTATGTTGTCTTGTTGCTTTTTGGTTATTTTTATTTATTTACTGGTCATGTAGTGTAATTTCTCCCTCACCTCTCCTTTATATAAAGAGGTGTAGGGCTTATTAGAATAATAGATTGCTCTATTTTTCCTACTCATTGCCTTTTAGAACCACATACACCATCCAGTTATTTGTTTGTCAGCTTTTCTCTTTATTTTGTCTAACTTTTTCCCGATGTTTGATTTTGGAAAATAACTAAACTGTGCTTGAAATTCCATTTTAGGTTGTCCTTGCTTCATCAGTTCCAATTTTCTTTTCTTTAAAGGGATTCCTCTATCCTTTAAGTGAAAAAAGGCTTCATCTATTATCTCCATTATGTCTTTCCACAAAAAATATTCATGGTACTTTTGATGTTGCAGTTGAATAAAATGGTGAGTAAATAACTAAATGTTTTTATATATAGCCATGAGCTGCACTTTCTGTTGTACTGTTTTGTGCAGCAAATGTTGATGTTAAAAGGGTACAGAGGTTTTGATTTGCAACAATTGATCTAGAACTAAATGAAGGATACTTCTAAAATAACTAGCATTTAGATGTATGCCTTGTTGAAATCTTTCCTGAACTTACCTAGTTATTTGCTTTTGTTGTTCATAGTTTCATCGACGATGCACTGAATGATGGCATTCCTGTTGTCATAGTCACCGCCTATAGCAAATTTGGGGACAAAGTATCAAGGTTTGTGTATTCTTACATATTCTTGTACACGAATTAAGGGATAATTACATAAATGCTCCTGAAAACATAAGAAAATATCATATAACCTGTGTCTCTCGTATTTACATGTGTCCCTACAAAGTTGCTCAATCGTGGCCGTATACTCCTGTCTCGTTAAACTTAACAGTTAGACATTCAAAGGAAAACACTTCACAGACACAGCTTTGTACACCATTGTGTACATAGCTTAGTGTCATGCCACGTTGGCATGATGCGTCATGCTGCATTCACATGACGTGCCTATCACATCATGTGACATGTCATGTGCCATACCCTCCCTCCTCTAGTAACGAGCTACGTTAGCCACGACACGTCAGCGTTACGTATGCACCCCATTAACATGACATGGCATGTTTCTTGCCATGTCATGTTCCATGCAAGACCTTGTGTTCAAAACTGTATACAAAGCTGTGTATGTGTATCATTGTTCACAATTAAAAGAGGAAAATTTGTATTTATCTCCTTAATATTTTTCCTATATTTTTTTACGCATCCTCGTCCACCTTCCTCTTCCCCTAAACCTCTATCTCCTCCCTGAGCTCCTCCCCTACAACCACCCTTTCTTGCCACCAAGCTCCCTCTTCCATCACCTACACTCCCCTTCCATGCCCTCATCGAGGGCACCTAATCAAAGGAAAACCCACTATTGCCCCAGCACACAAGCTTCCACCTTAAGCCTTCCTATCTCCATCATCGCCACCACCACCCTCCTGATGATTTTCCATTTAAATAGACTTGGACATAGGATTAGAGAGGAGGGAGTAAGCCTTATTCGGCATGATGGCCATGTTGTGCCTTATCAGCCTGACGATATCTGGGTGGCATTGCTTCTTCAACGCTTGTAAGCACTCTTGATTGCAATTTATTGAAGGGCACATCTTTGTCAAGGTGGTTGTAGAGATTTAAATTGGTGATGGAGGATGACAAGGGGTTCCACAAATCACTACAGTTCTCATGCTTCCACATTGGTGGGAAGGCTTTGATGCTGAGGGGACATCTTGTAATGGTCCCTTGAAGAAGGTGTTGGTGTTGATATGGTGCCTATGAATTTGATAAGGCTTGTGGAGAGTTGAGTTGCTTAGACAACCATAGCAAGCGTGCATGGATCTCTCTAGCACTTTGTTGGGCGCAATAAATAGAGGAAGCAAGTGATGATATGTGTATCTCATATCTATAAGATATCTTTGAATGTTGAGGGTTTGATTATATACAGGCAAAGGAAGGGTAGTGAGAGGATAGGACTAATTTTGCTCTGGTTTTCTTTCATGGAACATAGACAATCCAACCTTATGCCTTTTACCCTTGCTTCGATGTGATGGTTGTTAGATCGATCCTGTGAGAAATTGAGATAGAGTTCTCTTCCTCCTGGTAAAAATCTACATGCACAACGATAGGTGGAGAAGGCCATGCCTGTGGGAGAGAGTTGGCAAGAGGGAGAAGATGGTATGTGGAGAGGGAGAGAGGAGAGGAGTCACGGTGGAGATGGAAAAAATTTTATTATTAGACTCAAGAGAAAGAAGAGGATTTGGTCTCTATTTATAGAGATCCAATCCCATTATTGATGCCAATCACAATTCCAACAAACTTGGGATTAGGATTATAGTAATCCTAATCTAAATTGACTCTTTCCTAAACAACCCATTCATAATAATTAACTAAATAAGGAAAACTTGCACCCTAAGCAATAACTCATGCCAACTCACATACATATGCACACGCACACACGTGGACACATATATAGACTGCCATGTGGCTAATTTCCAAACTTCTCACTTTATCCTCAAAGTCGGGCTCCCAGAGAGGAGGAAAGACTTGTAAGTTTAATTATCCCACAAATGGAATTCATAATTCTTCTTGTCCCACTTCTTTGCATTTTCTCCCACACGAGCCTCAGGAGCCTTTTCAATAAGCTCGTGGAGCTTCTCCTTTGTCCATCCAAAAACATTTTGAAGGCATTTGCCCACAAAATGTAGTTCGAGGGCCCCATCAACTTGATGTTAGTACCTTGAACAAGGATCTTTGGCTCTGTTGTGACTGACTAATATGCATCCACCATGGCCTATGTCCAACTTGCATGTAAAACAAACTTTCTTTCAAAGCTGCAGGGACACCACAGTCTTTCCTGGGTAACAACTTGGAGTCGAGGGGACACCTTGATCCTTCCCATGCAAACTTAGGGAGAGAGGGTGCGAACCTCTCTTAAACTTAGGCCACTGATGCTTCTTTTTCACAAACGAGGATCTTCATGTAGATCCTAAACTTTGGTGTCATGCAGAACTGGCCACTCTATTACCATGTAAGAAATCGAGATGGAGTTCTCTTAACCTTGGGAAGAATCTACATTCACAACGATAGGTGGAGAAGGCCACACATGTGGGAGAGAGTTGGCAAGAGGGAGAAGATGGTAGAGAGGGAGAGAGGAGAGCACCACAGTGGAGATGGAAAATTTTTTATTATTGTACTCAAGAGAAACAAAAGCATTTGGTCTCTATTAAAGAGATCCAATCCCATTATTGATGCCAATCACAATCCCAATAAACTTGGGATTAGGATTCTAGTAATCCTAATCCTAATTGACTCTTTCCTAAATAACCCAATCACCATAATTAAATAAGGAAAACTTGGACCCTCAGCGACAACTTAGGCCAACTCACGCACATTATTACAAGATTTTGTGCGAGGAAAAATCGTGGTTTTGAAAAGCTGGTTGTTGCAATTGCGAAAATCCCACGTCGAACACAGGGAAGCGACGTTTGTTTTTGAGAAAACTACATTTCTTTTATTTGTTTTTGGTATTTTGTGGTTTTCTAATTTTTTTTGGTATTTTTACATGGCAGAAATTAGGTCAGAATAATCTAGGCTACTCTGCTCTACTTGCAGAGAGAGAGAGAGAGAGAGAGAGTGTGTGTGTGTGTGTGTGAGAGGAAGAGAGAGAGATATCAACTATTTTATAATCAAATCAAATATTTATTACAAAAACTACATGTAGGAAATTAAATCTACTCTATGAAAAGTGATAAAAAGAAGGGAAGAGAGAGAATCCTCCTTGACTGCTTGGGGGATGAGTTGCATTGACGTTACGCTTGGAAGAAGGTGGTGAGGTGCTGGAGGAAGGAGGACGGAGTCGGAAGAAAGGGGGACGAGGTAGGACAGTGTCGCAGTGAAGATCCACTTCCGGAATAGAGGTGAGATGATGGTCACTGGTGCTCTACGAATGAGGATGAGAGAGAGGGAATAAAATTTATTTTCTACTCTAATAGAGCATCCCAGACTTGGGACTAGCTCTTAGAGCTTTGGAGAGTAGGGAGGTGAAGGGATGGGAAGCAAGGAGGTGTAGGCTATTTATAGGTGAAGAATGGAGGCATGGCAAATGATTTGGCATGCTATGCACTTCAATGCTGTGTGCAACTTTGCAAGGCACGCAGCGCATGTGGCGACCACAAGCATGCACGAGCAGTGTGCACACAGATGTGCCATCGCGCGCAGCTTAGCGAGGAGTGAGATGGACTCTTTGATCATCATCGGATGATCGTGCGTGTGCTGAGGTTGCGCTTCAGAGATCATGTGAGCGAGGAGAGAATTAATGGCCGTTGGATGGAGGATGGTTGACTGTAATCGCGCACTGATTCCGTGCTTAAATCCCGCTGGGGCATGGCAGGTCACGTGTGTTATCTCGTGTAGGGGATGAGAGCATCAGATTGTGTCACATGGCGTGTTATATGTTGCTAGATGTCGATTGCGTGGTTGCAATTGGATGTTGTGCGTGCGCTGAAGATTAAAGGGGCGCGTAGGGCTTGAACTCACGTTTGTAGGTTGAGAGCGGCGCTCTCAACTGTTGAGCCAAGGAGGCTTTTGTGTTCAGAGGACAACTCTCCACTTGCGGTGGCTGTGTGATTGTGGCTGTTGAATCTTGATCCAACGACCGTGATCGTTCTTGGACTCCTTCAGGTAGTGTGAAGCGTGATGTTGCGTTAACCTCAGTCGTTGGATGAAGATCCAACGACTGAGATTTGAGATGGCGTGGGCACTGGAGACCAGCAGGGAGCCTTGGGTGGCTGGATGGTGCTACATGGCCCTATCCTGGCCATCCATCTTCTTTAGCTTGTAGGTGGCGCTACAGATGTCGCATTGGGTTGATTTTCGTGCTGTTGTGCTGCGATCATTGACTCGAACCCATCTGTGTAGTCGGATTCATCATTTGAGATCCAAATTTATATCACCCTATCCCTTGGCCTTTGATCTTCTTCGGACTGCATGTGATGTTACGGAGGTCCGATTAGGGCGATTTTGGAGGCATTGGACTTCGATTGTCGTCTTGATTAGATCCGTATGGTTGATTCTTCAATCCAAGGCCCAGAAATGTATCGCCTCTCCCCTAGCCACCAGAATAAGCTAGTTAATACATAATTTGCAGTATCTAGTCTAAATGCGATATGGTGCATGTTATGCAATATTTATAATATTGAATGCTTTTATAAGACTAGGAATATGCATAAATAAACAATTTAAGCTAGATAAATGTGTCTACGTCAACACACACATGTGCGCATGCGTACACATGGACTCGCACATAGACTGCCACATGATTGATTTTCAAACTTCTCACACATCCAAATGAGGTCCATAAATGGGCATTTAATCCGTTGGAGCTGTAGGAGATTAGAGGTGATGGATCGATGGATTTAAGACCAAACTAATGGAGAAAGAGTTATATATGGCATTGATGGTGCTACTGCCACCTGCTTGAGGCATTTTGGGTGATGGTGGTGGTGGGTGGTCAAAGGCAACACCTTTGCTGGTGGTGGAGGGGAGCTTGAGGGTGAGGTTTGCAACAGTGGGAGGGGAGCTCAACGGCAAGGTGAGCTTGATGGCAAGAAGGGGTGGTGACAGGGAAAGAGGACAGCGAGGAGGGAGGGGTGGAGGACAGAAGGAAGGAGGAGGGAGATGGTAGGAAGATGGAAGAGGATGTGTTAGAAAACACTAGGAAATTTTTTGGGAGATGAATATAAATTTTCCTATTCTTTTCAACATCCTCAGCTAAGTTTGACGAGGTAGGGGTATATGACCATGATTGAGCAACTTGTAAGGGTACATATGTAAATATGGGATATACAAGGGAATACATGTTTTTTTGTTGTTTCCAAGGCATATATCTAATTACCCCATTAACTAATTATAAGATTAAGGACATGCTTTTAGTCATCTCAATACAACTTTACTGGCATGCTCTTTTTATTTTGCGATCGCTTCTTAATTTGCATTGTAACTCACTGAACCTCGTTGCCAGTACCTAATTATTGTACTCCTCTCAAAAAATAGTACCTAATTATTATATAGATGCAGTTTATGAGATTGCCTTTCTTTTGCTATTTGTTTTGCATAAGGTCTCACTTCAAGCTAATGGGAGGACTGGAGCTGCAATGGACTGGTTTATGTGGTTTTTGTAGCAATTAGAGAAGCTAACGTGATTGTATTTGTAGGAATATAGAAGTTTATTTATTTCATTAGAACTTGCGTAATTCTTTCATCAAATTTTTTTTTTCCAAAACTGGTTTTTATCAGCCATTGTGTACTAGAAATAGAGGTCGACATCCAGCAATAAAGTATCTGTACACTCTACATGGTATCTGAGGAAGTTAAAACTAGGTTTTCTATGCTATCATGCCTCCTACCACACTCACCCTTAGTTGAAGTGAAAAGAGAACCGTATCTTTACAAAGCCGTCCCTATGTTGCTTTATATAGAGAGAGACAAGGGAAAAATAACAAAATGAGTCCAACATCAAAAAAGAATAACAAATGCTCCCATACAAAAAACATAACTCAACACTCTCTTTCAAGCTGAAACATATATATCTACCATGCTCAACTTGCTTCTACACTTCTTAAACTGGGGGCGAGGTAATAGCTTGGTAAATATATCAGCAGTCTAATCAGTAGAGGCAAGACATGTCGTACGAAGTATACCCTGCTGAATTAGGCTTCTGGTATTGTGGTAGTCTACTTCCACATATTTCGTCTTCTCATGAAACATGGGGTTATTAGTAATGCATGTTGCAGCCTGGTTATCGCAATACATCTCCATAGGCTCCTGAATCTCAACATGAAGATCTCGTAACTAAGATCTAATCCATATCATCTCGGCAACAGTATGAGCCATAGCCCTATACTTGGACTCTGCACTAGAGCGTTAGACAACACCTTGTTTCTTGCTCCTTCAGGTCATCAGATTTCCAGCCACAAATGTGCAAAAACCAGTAGTAGATCATCTGTCTCCCACATCTCCTGCATAACTGCATCAGAGTAAGCCACTACAGACATAGGGCCCTTTTTCTTCTGAAATAGAATGCCTCTGCCTGGACAGCTCTTGATGTATCTTAACACTTGCATAACTGCTTGCCAGTGAGCATCGGTGGATTTGTCTAAGAACTGACTTAGCTTACTCATTGCAAGGCTGATGTCTGGCCTGGTGATGGTTAGATACAATAACTTCCAACAAGCTGCCGATAGATCTTTTTGTCCTTTATCCTCATTGTATCCTCTAATAGATGAACTTTAGGATCCATAAGAATGTTGGCTTCCTTGGATCCAAGCATGCTTGTCTCCTGAAGAATATCAAGTGCATAGTTTCTTTGAGACATTACAATGCCCTACTTGCTCGTGGCGATCTCAATATCATGAAAGTACCTCAGCTTACCAAGTTCTTTCATAATAAACTGGTGAGCTAAATACTCATTTACTTGAGTAATACCATCTACATCATCACCTATAAGAATGAGGTCATTAATATATATTAATAAAGCTACGATATCTGTACAGGTCTTCCTAACAAATAAGGAATGATTAGAAGATCTTTGCAACCCAAACATAGAAAGTGCTTTAAGTAGACGCTGAAACTAGGTTCGAGGGCTCTGCTTAAGGCCATAAATAGCCTTACGAAGTTTACATACACACTCCCCTTAAACTTCAAAACCAGGTGGTTGCTGCATGTACATCTCCTCTTCCAAATCAATATATAGAAATGCATTTTTAACATCCAGCTGGTGAAGACACCATCCATAGTGAGCGCAACAGAAACAAGGATACGAACCGTGGAGAGTCGTGCCACAGGGGAAAATGTGTCAGAAATCTATCCCATAAGTCTGGGTGAATCCTTTGGCTACAAGGCGAGCCTTGTACCTAGAAATAGACCCATTAGGGTTGTATTTCAGGGTAAAGACCCATCTGGTCCCAACTAAGTGCACACTAGATGGTAGGGCAGATAACTCCTAGGTCCCTTTATCAGTAAGTGTAGACATCTTCTCTTCCGTAGCCGCCTTCCAATGTCGGTGTAGAAGAGCCTGCTGGTAGGAGATAGGTATCTCCGTACTAGATATTGCAGCTGTGAAGGCCTGAAATTTGGTGCCAAGAGATCTTGCAGAGACAACACTATCAGCGACACTATATTGTGCACAAGACCTCGGAGCCTTCCTGATAGTAATGGGAATATCATCATCTGTAGGTAGGGAGAGGGACCCTGAAGATACATGAGTAGAAGAATCATCAGTATCTCCACTACATACCTGAGGAGAGGATGATGGTGGCTCATTGGGTACTGAAGAAGAGGGGTGTGTTTTCTTTCTGTATGTAACTGGCAGCTGATATGTAGCACCCTTAAATGTCTTCTCATCAGGTGGTACATGTCTGAAATCACCCATAGTATGTTTTATAGTGGATACACTACTATTATGGGAGAAATCCTCCAAGGCTATAGGAGGTACAGGCATAAGAGCAGCCACCTCTATCTCTTTAAATTGATGACCAGAGGTAGAAAAATAAGGAATAGACTCATGAAAAGTCACATCCGCACTCACATAGTGTTTTTGATGTATGGGATCAAAACACCTGTATCCCTTCTGCGTGCGTGAGTATCCCAGAAATACACACTTAAATGCCCTTGGTGCTAATTTGTCACAACCAGGTCTAAGGAGTTGTACAAATGCCACACACCCAAATGTTTTTGGTGGCACAAGAAATAAGTCTGCATCAGGATATAAGATATTCCATGGAATCTGCTCATGTAAAACAGATGAAGGAAGCTTGCTGATCAGATAATAAGAAGTAAGAACCGCATCTTCCCAGTAACTATGTAGAACGCTATTCTAAATAAGTAGAGGTCTAGCTGTATCTAGAATATGACGATATTTTCTTTCAGCTATCTCATTTTGCTGCGATGTATGAGGACATGAGGTCTGATGCACAATACCTAGTGATCCATACAAGTCAGGTAGTTTCTTTGTGTAGAATTCTAATGCATTATCTATTCGAATTTTCTTAATGCATTCACCAAATTGATTTTTCACAAACACCACAAACTGTTGAATTAAAGAATCAACTTCTGATTTATTTTTCATCAAAAAGGTCCATGATAAATATGAAAAATCATCCACAAATAGCAAATAACATCTATAATTCTGACGGTCTGCCACACGGTTAGTTCCTCAGACGTCACAATGCAGCAAATCAAAGCACGCAGAACTAGTAGACTGGATAGATGCTAGAAAACTAGCATGGTGATGCTTTCCCAGATGACACGCATCACACTGAATCTTCATGGCAGGAGACAAGTGAGGAATGACACGGCATAGCTTGTCCAGTGAAGGATGACCTAGTCGTCTGTGCCATTGCAAGGCACTCCATGCAGTAGTCGTCTGACAGGCTGCAGCAACTGGATTTTGAAGTAGCCAATACACACCCCCCTCTTCATGGTCACCACCAATCGTCCTTTCAGTCATGCGGTCCTGAAAGATGCATCCAATAATGTCAAAAATAACACGACAATTTAGCTGCTTAGTAATTGAGCTAACAGATAACAGTTGCATTGTCATGTTTGGCACATAATATACATCTACAAGATGCATGGAGGGTGTAACAGGTACCCCTCCCTTACCATGAATAGGAGCATGTCTACCGTTTGCCAGCTGTACTGAGTGTTCCTGTGGTAGCTTTTGCAATTCCCCAAAACACTGAGAATTTCCTGTCCAATGATCAGATGCACCATAATCAATCAACCATGACCCTTTTGTAGCTGATGCAGATGCATAAGCTGCAGTGCTGGAGGATTGTAGCTGCTCATGAGTCAACTATGCTAGTCGTTGCACAATTGCATCGTAGTCTGCCTCTGCAAGAGCTACTGCCCCAGTACTCACCTGAAGATGTTGTAATAGAAGCTTGGTGGTGTAACAGTAGGATGGTCAAGTTTATTCCAACACTTAGCCTTAACATGGCCAAGCCTTCCACAGTACAAACATGTAGGCTTGCCCTGACCACCATCAGTCCTGCCGCTACCTTTGTAACGGAAGAAGCCTCCATGACTGCCACGAGTGCTAACAATAGCATGAGTTGAGGACGTATTGGTGATAACAACATCATGAGTAGGTTGTACTTGCATCTTACTTAGCCTCCTGTAAATCTCCTCAATAGGTGGAAGCTCAGAGAGAGTCAGAATTTGTGAACGAGCCGCATAATAATGATCACTCAGCCCTGTAAGGAACATGTGGGCTGCAGATTCCTTCCTGTGATCCTTGCATGTAGAAGAAATACACATCGGTCTACACTCGTTATATTTCTCCAATAATCTCTTCATAGTAGAGTAATACTTAGACAAACTCATCTCTTCTTGCTTAAGATGGCGTAAGTCATTGAGGATCTGAAATACTTGAGTTGAATTCAACTAATGTGAATACACCATCTTCAAGCCATCCCACATTTCCTTGGCAGCGCTGAAGTACATAATTTCATCACCAATTCTTGGAATGACGTTATTCAAGATCCAGGCTGTCACCATAGCATCATCTTGGTTCCAAGTCGCATATTTTCCGATTTTCTGCTTCGGTGGTGCTTCCATAAGCACATGCTTCTTCTCATGACCTTCCACAGTAACAAGAAAGGTCTGAGACCAGCGGGGGGTAATTGGTCTCATCTAATTTCGTAATTAGAGCAAAGAAGGGGCTCTTAGACACCCCACTTTCTGTATTTTGTCCTGAAGACACCTCAGAACCATCTGATGCAGACATTGTAACTCCAAGCACATAAGATTAAGCCCAAACAATAGGTTTGAAATCCTGGATAAGCAACACCAACAAACTTGGAAAATACACATCCCACAACTCACAAACCAAAGAACATCACTTCACTGGGGAAACACACCCCAAAAATCATCAACTACGGGGAATACACACCCCAAATTAGGTCAAAAGATCAAGAAGTTTATACCATCCTGTTGAAAGTTTTTTTTTTTTTTTGCTTCAAACCCTCATCTCCTCGGAGAGAGATTAAGAGCAACCGGCACCAGTGGTCCTACAGCTGTGACAGGGCAGCAACAGCACCGTCATGAGGTGCTGCGGCGCAAGGAGGGTCGCTGCAGCAAGGAGATCTGCTGATGGCGACAGCAGAGGGGGTG
Organism: Thalassia testudinum; assembly: GCA_037157565.1. Classification (NCBI taxonomy): domain Eukaryota; kingdom Viridiplantae; phylum Streptophyta; class Magnoliopsida; order Alismatales; family Hydrocharitaceae; genus Thalassia; species Thalassia testudinum. Next base: position 62,692,865 of record JAZHRO010000040.1, read on the forward strand.
CTGCAGTGCGAGGGGCAAGTTGCTCCTTGATCAGGTTGCTGGCGGCGGCAACAGTGTCGTTGCGGCGGTAGCGGGGAGTGCTGCAAGTTGTGCCTTGATCAGGCTTCTGGCCACAGCAACAATGGGGCGTGCTGTAGTGCGAGGGGTAGGTTGCACCTCAATCAAGTTGATGGTGGCGGCAGCAGTGTCGTGACTGGGTGTTGCGGTGCGAGGAGAAGCGTTGCAGCAAGGAGGGTTGCTGGCGGCGTGAAGGGTCGGCTGCAGCAGTGGCAGTAGTCGATGTTGTTGCTGTTGTGGTAGTGGTTCGGCACCGGCGTGGCCACCGGTGGTGGTGGCGATCGCTCCGGCGAGAGGGCTTAGCTAGGGTTAGGGTTTTGTTTTTGGTGGAGACCTCATCCTTGACTTTGATACCAAGTTGAAGTGAAAAGAGAACCATATCTTTACCAAGTCGTCCCTATGTCTCTTTATATAGAGAGAGACAAGGGAAAAATAACAAAATGAGTCCAACATCAAAAAGGAATAACAAATGTCCCCGTACAAAAATCATAACTCAACACCCCTCCAATGACCTATCCCTATTTGTGTTCATTAGTCATTGGATTTTCGTTGCCAAGGAGTTGACTGCAGGCCATGGGTTTTAGTGAAAGCCTTCTGCTGACCCTCCTTCGAGGAGTCTCATTTTTTCTTTTCTTCTTTTTTAACCTTGTGGGGGAAGGGTATAAACGAAACCATCAAATACCTATTAGGCCTCCATTTTAGTCCAAGGATACAAGACTCCCTTACAGTTTAATCCCACTTGCACGGTGCGCCTTTTTCTACCCAATCCCCTTCAGCACCAAACATGAAGGGCCCTCTTGCGGCCTCTCTAGCTAGGACATTTGTCCACCATAGTCCTGAAGAGGAGCTCTTAAGCCCTTGCTGAAGTTATCGCTGAACTTTGATTCATCAGAGGGTGGACTTCGTTACCATCTTCTATTATCTGCCAATAGTAGTTGAGTCTCTTATCAATGTCAATGAATTTTATTTGTTTTACCTTGTATGCTTTAATGCTATCTTGATGTCCAGGAGGAAGTCCAATCCAATCAGCTCCGCATACAAGGGCTTTAACCATGTTAGGTGATAAAGAACTTCTATAATCTGTCAGAACTCGCCCTCCTGTACTGAAAGCTGATTCAGAAGCAACAGAACTAACCTGAATGGATAATATCTCACAAGCCATAACTGAGAGGATAGGAAACTTCCAGCTATTAGTCTTCCACCAATCTAGAACATCAAAACCTACATCTCCTTTTCTAGATCCTAATGTTGGCTCCTCCTGGTTTCTCTCTAAATCAGATTTTTTGGGTGGCTCACTTTCATTGTTATCAAAATATTTATCCAATTCTGCTTCACTTGTCATGTCAACATCATCACAAGCACCGAAAGATCCTGTATTCTGACATTGCTGATTCATCTCATTTTGTTTACCAGCTCTTTAACTATAGAGCACACAAAACAGACAAATCATGTTTCAAATTGCCTAAATGTTCTTGAGCCTCCATGAAATCATAGATTTTTTGAAAAAGAAATTCAATGGGCTTCCATTTATGTCTTGGGTCAACAATTGTACCAACACACATCAAGAAGCTACACTCTTCCAATACTTATCATTTTCTTTTTTCATTGCAACTGCCATCTTCTTTATAAATTCATCATCAGATTTAACCTTTCAAGATCTTTGCAACTTGTGAAGGAACATATTTGTTGTTGGAAATGAAGTATCGGAAAAAACCTATGTAACTTCATAAAATTGCTTTAAAAGAGGATGGATTTTTTCTGCTTTCAAGATCTTTACAACTTTCCAATGGCTCACAACTTTATTCACAGGTACTATGCTATCAACCGTGTCTCCCTGGAATGAAGTTAGACTGTACCTTAGATTGATCTTAATGGGTCAAACCATCAACTATCTCTTGCAATCTGTTGGCCAAAACCTTAGCTAAAATCAAGTAGACCATATTTGAAAAGGAAATGGGCCTATAATCTTCAATTTGCTTGGCCACTTGCTTTTTTGGGATCAGAAATGAGTTATTCAAGCTCTTAAACCTTGGATTTCCTCCTTCGAATCCCTGGATCATTCCATGACATCTTTCCTTACCACATGCTAGAACTTGAAGAATAAGACTAGGAAGCCATCTGGCTCTGGCGTCCCTTTAACATTAAGGCCTAATAATGCTTCCTTTGTAATTCGTCTATCCAACTAAGTTGCTTGTTCCTTAAAGACGGTCTCCCCTTTGTCTCTCCATCTCCACTTTCCCTACGGCCTTATCTTGGTAAAATGTGTTTTGCCAAGAATCTATTGATCTCCTCTCTGCCAATCCTCTCCTTACCACCAACAATAACTTTCTGGATGAAGCTCCTGCATCCATGCTCAATAGTAGCCATATTATCTTGCATATTGAAATCAACCTCCTTTAACCGCTACTAGATTTCTCTGCCTCTGACTCCACTTTTGTCTCCTTGCCCTCCTCGTTAACAACCCCCTATTTCTTCCTTCTTTCCTCCTTTTCCTCCTCTATTAGAATCTATGAATCGTCAATCCTGTTAATATGCTGGATGGACTTTAGTGTCTCAACACATTTCCTATCTTGTTGTCGCGCTTTTCATATTTTTTTAATGAATGCCCCTTTTAAGCTTTGTAGGCACTTCACTAAAGTTTTAGTTGCTATTGCACATGTTTTAGAAGAGGTCCAACATCTTTCCACTATTTCTTTAAACCCCACTGATGAGAGAGGAAAAAAGTTCAATCCGACTACAGTTGTCCAAATAATAGAGGCACCTTAAATGGGCCCAACAAGTAGCTCATAAGGGCTACTAATTGGGTATAAACTTTACTACAAGGATAGATAGACTAACCCACTAAATGAGTCTTAACCCATTTAGCTAATGAAAGCAAGTGGAAAGGAGGGAAAGCCATCCTCAATTCCCTGCAAAGCTATAGGAGACTAGATCTACTATGAACTTCGAGATAGATTAGTCAGTATGCTCAGCAAAGATAGCCGATAGGCTCAGACAGCTACTGTACTCCCGACCGAGCACATAACTAGCCGGATGAACAACTGTTATAGGTCCCATCAAATGTGGCTTACATGGCATGTAATGGGCAACGACTGACAAGCAGGCTTTGACCCAAAACACCCATGATTCGAGGATTTTGGAATCATGAAGACTTTGACGTTGTGAGTACATTGTTCATAAATAAGCTACGATCCCCACTATGACGAATTACGCTAATGAGAAGAGAGAAAAGGGAGATTTCTTGTATTAAATCTACAATAGTGAAATTTCTGATAGTGACTATACTCTCCCTAGATGTATACCTTTTAGGTGGAACCGGCCTAGCAAACTTTCTCATCTTGTGTTTTGTTTTATATTCTATGATCGGTTTTTCCCATGTTTCGAGCCCAACAAGGTCCAATTAAAAAGATCCCAAGCAATTGGCGCCGTATGTGGGAAAGATTAGTACTACTTTTTTTTTTTCATTAGATCAGCTGAGATGACCCCCACTACCTGGCATTCCTCAAGGGCAAATCCTGAGAACCTTGGACCCGAGGAGTCCAGTGTGGGAAGGTCCCAACGTCACCGACAAGCTGGGGAGGTGGATAAGCCATAGTGTGTACCCCATGAGGTTGAGCAACCTCATATTAACCCACTTGAGGAAGCCAGGGCAAAGGAATAAGAGTTCCTTGCCTGATTAACTGCCTTCCAGAAGGAACAAGAGTTGGTCATGCTTCACCTCTAAAAGGTGCAACAACAAAAGAAGTCTAAATCACAGCCTCTTCAAGATCCACCTCTATCCTTAAGCTAGACGGAGGACCAGGTGGACTAGCGTTGAGTCGTCGAAGAAGTGAATGCTTGCCTAGGCAAGCAACTCAAGCAGCAACTTGGTAGCCACGAAGGAGAAGCCCCTCAAGCTCTACCTCCCCCTCCTTTGCGTCCCCGCGACTCAGATGAATTGTCTGGGACCTTGATGCTAACCCCTAGCAAAGGTGGCTCCCTTCCAGAGATAGTCCGTCATGTCACGTGGGCGATGAAGGCCGCACTACGTTACAACGTGCTCGTTTATTGGAGAGGTGATGAATGCACCCCTCATTGAGAAGTTTAAGCACCTGACTCTTCTACAGTATGATGGCACATCTAACCCAAACAGCTTTGTTGGAAGCTACCGGCAGATGATGCTAGTCCATGGTAGCCAGATGGGGTTCTTTGCCGATTATTTCCATCACATCTTGTCGGCATGGCTCACGAATGGTTCAACAAGCTGCCAGGTCAGATGTCTTGTTTCCAAGAGATGGTTGGTAAATTTTGCCAATATTTTGCTTGCCAACAAAGGGTTAGAGGTTATAATTTACCCCCGCAAATGAAGAATAGTTTATTTGGTGATCGTTTGATAGATTATCTTCAAGTGAAGGCGGATGGGAGGTTAGGTGGTCATATCTTGATGTGGCATAATGATTCTTTTTAATTGATCTCTTCCTTGATGGTTGGGAGGGTGATGACTGCGGTCTTTACAAGGAAGTTGGATGGTTTGTCTATGGCCATCTCATGTGTGTTTGGTACGTGTGATGATGCGTTCAGGATGCAATTGTAGGAGGAGATTGGTGAAGCTTCTCATTTGGTGGATGGAATGCCATGGCTAGTTGGTAGAGATTTTAATGCAACTCTATCTTCGGTTGATAGATCAGTTGGAAGATGGGATAGATCTACGTTTGAGTTCTAGTATCTCCTTTAAGAGCTTGAGCTAATGGACCTGCCTATATCTAGGGCTTGCTATACTTGGAGAAATGATAGTGGTGCTATGTGTTGCATTGATAGATTTCTTTGTAATCTGGTGTTGGCTGAATCCTTTCATGAAGTGGAGGTAAAATGGATCATACACCCTTGTTATGTTGTGGTAATGAGGGAGCAATATTTTCTACTTTAAATTTCACAAATTTTAGCTAAGGGAGTCTGGAGTTAGAGAAATGATACGTAATAAGTGCACTTACTTTGGTATCCACATCAACTACATGTACTTTGTCCTATAAGATTTGCGCTATCTAGGAGACGGTGATTGAGTTTAAGCGGGGTCTTTGGCTACGCCGTGAAATAAGGAGAAATAAGGCTTTTCAGAAGATCTCCTCTCTTGAGACGAGGAAACTGCACCTTTGTCCAGCGATAATTGCCAGGAGTCTAGGAAGGTATAGGCAATAGTTTTGGTGGACCAAAAGAGAAATGGATTGGAGACAAATCCATGCAACTTTGGCTTAAAGAGGGTGATGCAAACATCAGATTTTATCATTTGGCAGCTAATTCCAGAAGGTCAAATATGATAATGTCATGAGAAGTGGGGAGAACATGATTAATCAAAGAAACCCGATTTGTGAGGCTTTTCGATCTCATTTTCATTATTTCACTCAGAGACAACCGGTTGAGGAGTGGAGGTTGGGGACGTTGGATGTGGTGCAGGTTAATGAGGGGGCAAAGGAGGAACTTCTTAAAGTTTAGTGAAGAGGAGGTTACTAGAGCACTTCATGGTTTGAAGGTCGAGGGTTCTCCTGGACCTAATGGGTTGCAAATTGTATTTTATAAAGTGATGTGGGACATGGTTGGTCCTAATGTTGTGGCTATGATCTGTGCTTTTTTTATGAGCAATGAAGGTTTTGAGAGGCTCAATCACTTTTACTTGTTTCTTTTGCCAAAGAAGCCTGGTGCAGATTCAGTTGATGAGTTCAGGCCGATCGTCCTTTCCAATTCCATTTACCTACTAGTGGTTAAGATCTTGGCTAACAGATTACGTGTTGTTTTGCCCACTATTATTTCCTTGGTCCAGTCAGCATTTATAAAGGGTAGGTCACTTCAAGATTCTTTTATGATTGCTGAGGAGATGCTTGCTTCTTGGAAGAGGAGGGGTGCCAATTTTTTGTGGAAAGTTGATTTTTTCAAGGCATATGACTTCTTGTCTTGGACTTATCTTTGGGAGATTCTTTAGTGAAGATCCTTCCTAGATTTGTGGATTCAATTGATGAAAAGATGTGTTACTACTACTTTCTTTTCGGTCTTGGTTAATGGCTGTTCAAATGGCTCTTGGATCCAACTACAGGGAGTTGTGAGACAAGGCTACCCCTTAGTATCGCTATTATTTGATATTGCTATGGATACTTTTGCCCAAGGCATGTAGAGGGAACCTTTTTTCTGGTTTTACTTGCTAAAAGGATGGATCTCTCCTTACCCCTTTCTTGTAATATGTAGATAATACAACGTTTTTCATTGAGGGAGGTAAGATGGAAGCAACTTGTGGCGTCTCTTGTGAGGATTTTTGCGACAATTTCTGGAGTGAAGATTAATAGGAGAAAATCACTTTTTGTTCCTTTTGCTTTCTTTGGTGTGGCGGTGGATGAAATTTCTAGCGTTTTAGTGACGTCGGTGGCTCATTTGCCAATTAAATATCTTGGCCTTCCATTAAGAGGTAAGAAGTTGAAGGAAATGAAAAGTTTTCTTTTGCAAGAAAATCCTACATCTCCTTTTATAGAGAGGTGAAGGGGAAAAATTAGAAGACTCTAAACAAATATAAAAAATAACAAAAACACCCTCACAACATAACGTAACACTCTCCCTCAAGCTGGAGCATATATATCAGTTATGCTCAGTTTGTTTCTACACTTCTGAAACAAGGGACGTTGATAAGGGCTTTGCTGAATATATCTGCAGTCTGCTTTGAAGAAGCTAAACAAGAGGTGTGAAGTAGACCTTGCTGAATCAGGCTTCTAGTATAGTGACAGTCTACCTCCAAATGCTTCGTCCGTTCATAAAACATAGGGTTATTGGATATATATGTGGCAGCTCTGTTATCATAGTAGATCTCCATAGGCTTAAAACAACATAAAGGTCCTTCAGTAATGACCATATTCAGATCATCTTAGCAGTTGTATGTGCAATAGCACCGTACTCTAATTCACCACTAGAACTTGACGCCATGCTCTCTTTTTTGCTTCTCCATGTCAGCAGATTTCCTGCAACAAAGGTACAGAAACTTGTGGTAGACCTGTCTCCAATATCACCTCATAGTCTACATCAGATTATCCAACAACAGTCATAGGAGCTCCTCTTTGAAACAAAAGGCCTCAACCTGGAGCTTCCTTTTATATCACAACACTTTTATCCATCAGTCGAGCAGACTCATCAAATAGGTGAACCTTTGGATACATAGGGATGTTTGCTCCCTTCGACCCAAGCATGCTAGCCTCCTGAAGAATATCCAATGCATACTTCCTTTGGAACATAACAATCCCTTACTTGCTGTGGCAATCTCAATACCTAAGATGTACCTGAGTCTCCCATGGTCCTTCATAACAAACTGTTGTGCCAAATATTCCTTGACTTGGATATACTAGCCATGCCATTACCTATGATAATAAGATCATCTACATATACAAGTAGGGTCACAACATCCCTATTAGTCTTCATCATAGATAAAGAATGGTCAGAAGAAGACCTCTATAATCCAATCATTGACAATGTTTCTGATTGGTGCTGGAATTATTTTTTGGGATTCTGCTTAAGGCCATAAATTGTCTTATGTAGTTTGCACACGCATTCCCCCTGAACCTTGAAACTTGAAGGTTGCTGCATGTATATCTCTTCCTAAAGGTTGCCATAAAGAAATGCATTCCTGACGTTTAGCTAATGAAGCAACCATTCATAATGCGCTGCCACAGAAATAAGCATACGGACAGTGGAGAGCCGAGAAACTAGTGAAAAGGTGTCAAAGAAATCCACTTTATATGTTTGAGTGGATACCTTGTCCATAAGACGAGTCTTATGCCTAGAAATAGACTCACCGGGATTGTATTTCAAGGCAAAGACCCATCTGGCTCCAACAAAATCCGCACCAAAGGATGAGGAAGTAAGCTTCCAGGAGTGCTTGTCATAAAGAGCAGCCATCTCCTCCATTGTAGCGTTCCAATGTGGACTCAGAAGTGTTTGCTGATATGACGTAGGTATCTTAAAAGTAAACACATCGGTTGTAAATGCATGAAACACAGCTCCAAGAGAGTGAGTAGACACTGCACTTCCTGCCACACGGTAATGGGCACATAATTGGGGGGCCTTCTAAATAGTAATAAGCATATCATTATCAGCACTCATGGAAACAGGACCTGGAGAAACATTTACAGGAGAAGCGCTTCCAGTGGTCTCAACCTCGACATCTATCGACCTTGTATCCAAAGGAGCCTCCTCTGTGCAAGTATTTGTACCTGCAGGAATCTCTTGAGTGGAACTGGTCTCCAAGTTCTCAACATCAACCGGAGGAGATTGTGGAATAGGAGGAGGCTTTGCCTTGTAAACAACTAGTAACTGACAAGTGTGACTCTTGAATGTTCTCTCATCTGCTAGTACTGGCAGATGGCCCCAGTAGCAGGAGAACTACCATTATTTGAGAATACACCAAATGGTATAGGAGCAACTGGCATAGGTGCATACTTTGGCACACTCTACACTTGTCTGGCAGCAACAGAAAAATTAGGTATAGCTTCATGAAAGGTGACATCTGCACTAATGTAATGCTTTTGGCCAAGAGGATTGAAACGTCGATACTCCTTTTGAGTACGAGAGTAGCCAAGAAGCACACATTTGATTGCTCTAGGTGTTAATTTATCTCGACTAGGTCCAAGAAGATGAGTGAAAGTCATTCATCTATATGTCTTGGGTGGAACATCAAACAAATCTGCATCTAGATGTAACACTTGCCATGATACCTGCTTATGGATCACTAAGGAGGGTAGTCTATTAATGAGATAGCAGGCTGTGAGAATTACATCTCTCTAGTAATTATATGGCACACTATTCTGAATAAGGAGAGTTCTGACCATATCAAGAATGTGTGCTTCCTCTCTGTAACCCCATTCTGCTGAGAGGTGTGGGGACAAGAAGTCTAATGAATGATACCCTGCAAACCAGAGAAATCTGCCAGCTGGCAGGTACAAAACTCCAATGTATTATCAGATCTGGCTGTCTTGATGTAGATATCAATATGATTCTTTATCATCACACAAATTTCTCAATAAAGGGACCCACTTTCGACTTGTTCTTCATGAGAAATAACCAAGACAATCGGGAAAAATTATCAACTACAATCAAATAATAATGATGTCCTTGTCTATCAGGAGTCCTATTAGGACCCTAAACATCAAGATGCACCAACTGAAAACATGTAAACGTACGTCGTCCAGTAGCAATTAGAAGGGAAGATCTATTGTGCTTCCCAAGTTGACATGTATCACAGGAAAACTGTGTAGTTGGGGTCACATGTGGAACAAGTTTGCGAAATTTATTCAAAGACGGATGACTCAACTGTCTATGCCACTGTGAAGCATTACCTGAAGTGAATCTAATCTGACAAGTTGCAGCCATGTGACCCTGAACAAGTCAGTAAACACCTCCTTTTTCGTATCCACTACCAATAGCCTTTCCTGTCATTCGATCTTGGAAAATGCATCCAAGCTCATCAAAGATAACACGACAATTCATTTGCTTAATAATTTCACTAACAGAGTGCAAATTCATGGACAAATTCAGAACAAGTAAGTCACGGGTGAGCTACATAGATGGGGTACCATTAACTGCCCCTTGACCATCAATAGGAGCGTGTCCATCAGTCACCTGTATAGTGTGACCCTTAGAAACTGATTGAATTTGCCCAAAACATCGCGGATTAGCAAATAAATGATTGGAGACACCCAAGTCAATCAATCATGTCATACCAGTGGTTGGAGTAGAGTTACCTACGTCGGTTCTCAGTACAATCTCTGACGGAGAAGTAGTTGCCAAGTCCACAAAATCATACTACCTAAATTTGATTTTTTCCTTAAGTACATGCAGATCTAATTTTGATGGTACACAGGGGAATACACACCCCGAAACTTCTTCAATAGCACGTACGACACAAATCAGATATCACAGAGGGGAATACACACTGCAAAACTGAATTAAAAGGGGAATACGCACCTTGTAATCTGCACACATGCGGTCCAAAAATCCGTTCACTCCAGAGGGGAATACACACCCCACAAGATCATCAAAATGGAGGAATACACTCCCCAAATCTAATAGAAAAGATGTGAAAATACCATTAAATCACCTTCCTGGAAGACCGTTGGCTTTAACACTCCATCAATTACACTCCAAAGGTCCTTCAATCAAACCATGGCATTGATGTGCCCTCTCCCTGCTGCCAAAACATGCTGATAGTGAGGGAGAGAGGACGAAGAAGAAGGGTGGTGCGGGTCGGCCTGGCGGTGGCTCGATAGAGCTGCTGGCGATGGTGGCGATGGCGGGGAGGAGGAGGTTGATGGTGGGGGTTAGGATTTCTTTGGTGGAGCCCTCAACTTGGCTCTACTACCAAGTTGAAGGAAATGAAAAGTCTTATCTTGCATGAAAACCCTACACCTCCCTTTATAGAGAGAGGTGAAGGGGAAAAATTACAAGACTCCTAACAAATATAAAAAATAACAAAAACACCCTCACAACGTATCGTAACATAAGAGATTAGTGATTTCGGACTGGAATGTTTTGGTGGAGCGGATTATGAATAGACTTTCTTCTTGGAGTGGAAGGTTGCTTTCTAGATGGGGTTGACTTGTTTTGCTTAAATTGATTCTATCCTCCATACCGGCTTTCTACTTTTCGGTTTTTCAACCTCCAAAGCAAATGCTGAAAAAATTGGAGGTGATTAGAAAAAGATTTTCCTGGAAGGGTCCGGATTCCTCTGGTTGTTTTATGCAGTTGGTAGCATGGAAGGAGGTGTGTAGACTCAAAAATGAAGGTGATTTTGGTGTACGACGGTTGGATGTTTTCAACAAGGCTCATCTACTGAAGTGGGTGGCCAGAGTGGTTTCTGGGGAGAGTTCTATGATGACGTTGGTGTTGAATGATTCCTATGGCACAAACATGAATATCCCTGAAAGGGCAATGCCTATAAGTGGTTTCACCTCTTTTTGGTGCGCTATTCAGCCGGTTATGAAGGATTTTGCATACGATTTCAGCCCCATGTCAGGGAATGGGGGCTTTTTTAAATTCTGATTGGATGATTGGAGCGAGTTGGGCAAACTTGTGGACCTCTTTCCACGTGTTTTTCAGCTGGTTAATGATAGGAATGTTACTGTGGATGATGTGTGGGATGATCACATGAAGACATGGAATATTATACTACCTCCGGGCCTCTGTGAGTCCATTTTTGATGAATTTCAGCAGCTGTTAAGGTGCATTTCTGACTTCAGTCCGGCTGCAAACGAAGTTGGTAGGTTCATGTGGAAAGATGGAACATATTCTGTTAAAAGGACATACCGTAATTTGGTCTGCAGTAGGACTGATTTGGATGAAATTGGATTGGATTCAAAGATAATTTGGAAGTGCAAATTACCTTTGAAGCTTAAAGTTTTCCTTTGGCTTCTCATAAGAGAGCAGATGGTCACGAAAGCTTTCATAAAAAGATGGATAGATGATGGGGATGTTACTTGCTCTTTTGCCTTAATGCTGAGGAAGATGTGCAACATCTCTTCTCTTGTGATTGTTCTAGAGTAGTTTGGTAGCATTTTATTCTCCGAATGGTGGATTGCACTGATACGAATAGATTCTGGAGGTCATTCAAAGAACTTTTTGATCTTGATTTGGCTGGTTTGATCAGAGCTTTTACTATTCTATGCTGCATCTGGCTGTAGAAGAATGACAAGATTTTCATTCTCTGAGAGATGTTGGGTGGAAATGAGAGATGTTGGGTGGAAATGTAGTGAGGGAGATTTATTTCTTCTCTGAGTGTTGGCTCAACAACCTGTAAGTCCATTCCTTTTCTTTTTAATACAATTCTCTGGATGATTATCGAGCTCGGGTAATCTTCCTTTTATTCTTAAAAAAAAACAAAGGGTTAGAGATAATCTCAATAGATTGTCCGAGGTACAACAAAGGAAAAGAGAATCCTTCCGCTCCTACATCGACCGATTCAAAGCCTCACGACATCATTGCGATTTAGCACTTCAAGTCATGACTACTGACTCAAAGGTTCTGGTATGACATTGATGACTTCCTGCCTAATGACATGGTAGAATTGTGGGACAGGGCCACGAGATTTGCGAAGCAGGACGATTCCTTTCACTATCGTGGTTGGTTGGTTAACATCCTGGGGGAAGATTAGCGCTACTCCCCTGATGACAAGTAGGCAACTAGAGAGGTGTTTAACAACCGCGGTGGCGGACCCTGCTTTAACAAACGGAAGAGCAATTTCCTCGACTAAAGGGGAGACCGTTAGGTGTACAACCAGGATAATGGACCGCAACCACCTCGTTGTGATTTTTACCAGGTGTATATACCCTTGGTCGTCAATCAGGTTGATGTACTCACGGTGGCCTGGTCAACAAATAAAGAGTTGCTGCTGCCTCCTCCCTTAATACGGAGTCCAGAGAAAACCATACCCTACTGTAAATATCATAGGGCCAGTGGACATTCCACTGGTGATTGTTGGGATTTGAGGGATCATATTAAGACCCAGACTCGACATGGCAACCTGGCCCAGTTCATCAAGAGAAACGAGGGCCAGGACAAAGGAAAGATTGCTCTTGAGGGCCCTAATGAGTTTCACAAGAAGTTCCAATAGCTACAAGGCATTCATATGGTCCTCATAAAGAATGAGGTACCTTCTGATGTCACTGGCAACCTCGAGAGGCAAGGCCTTTCCCCCGAACTCCAGCTAGGGGAGTACCATTGCCAGGCTTTAGGTCCAGAGGAATACCCTCATTTCTTCAGGCAGCGAAGAGGCCATCAAGGTAATCTTCAGCGTAAGCATCACTCCCTGATCAACTACGAGCTTGGTAGGTGGTGAGGGCCCACCTGAAGTCTGTGCCACGGCTAAGTAGCCACAATTGACATCCCACTGAAGTGGCCCAAGCTGCCTTTTATCTCAATAAGTTGTTGCCGGACCCAAGTACCCACGCAGACCCCCTCCTAATCACTTTACTGGTAGCAGGGAAAGTCTAGCCATGCCTCCTTGTTGATGAGGGGAGCGTTGTGGATGCCCTTTTCTTGAAGACCTTACACAAGTTCGGGTTTCAAGAGGGACCTATCTCCTTCAGCATACCCCGTGGTTGGTTTCGACAACCACAAGGTCATGCCAAAAGAGGAGATTGAGTTGCTGATTTCTATCTATTATGGTAGCCAGCACCTCAATTAGACAAGCACTTTCATGGTGGCCCACCTAATGGTGGCCTTTGATGGCATCATCGGTTGCTCGCCTACACACAGCTTCCATGCCATCCCCTCTTATTTTCAATTTGACCTATTTTGTTCCCCAAGCGGGCTAGGCATTGTTCACGGGGATCAATCAGTCAGACGGGAGTTGCTCTGGCTTGAAATAGAATGTGGCATTGAAAGAAGGCCCCTCAAAGTACAAAAGTGGGGGAGGAAGCATGCTATGGTCAATGTCGCTCTGGAGGATGCCTTAAACCCCCCTCCACTGATAGCCGTTAGCCTAGGTTCTACGATGGCGATACAATTGTTTCCTGATACCTTAGGGAAATTGGTGCAACTTGGCATGGATCTGACCATAGATGAAGTTCAACTGCTCTTGCATCTCCTAAAGGCCAACGTTGATGTTTTAGCTTGGTTCGCCAATGACTTGGCGGGAGTAGACTGAGCTGTGATCGAGCACCGGTTGAATAGTTAGCCAAGACCTCGATCCATAAAGCTATCCCAAAGACAAAAATCTTCCAAGTAGTAGCAGGCGGTCGCTATCGAAGTCAATAAGCTTCTAGAAGTCGAATTCATTGAAGAATCTCTTTATCCAAACTGGTTATCGAACGTGGTCATGGTGAAGAAGGCCAACGACAAGTGTCGCATGTGCGTTAATTTCACCAACTTAAATGATGCCTACCCCAAGGATGACTTCCCTTTGTCGAAAATAGACATCTTAGTTGACTTTTACTTGGGGAAGTCCTATATGTCCTTTTTGGACACTTATAGTGGCTATCATCTGATAAGCCTTGTGCCAGTAGATAGGTCTCACACATCCTTCATAATGGATAGAGGGCTTTTTCATTATTGTGTAATGGCTTTCGACTTGAAGAATGTCGGCACCACTTGTCGATTTCTTGTAAATATGATTTTCTCAAAATTAATTGGAAAATCTTTTGAGGTATATATTGATGATATGCTTGTGAAAGGCTAGAACTGTATTGATCATCTAGCCAATTTGACTAAAGTCTTCCACATTTTATGAGACACTTGGCTCACCCTAAATCTAGAGAAATGTACCTTTGGCGTATGCTCCGATAAATTCCTTGGCTTTTGTCTCTAGTTGGTGAATAGAAGCCAACATTGACAAAATTCAGGCGATCATGGATCGTCTGCCATCTAACCTAAAGGTAGTATAGTCCCTTGTGGGAAAATTGCCGCTATAGGTCGTTTTAGGTCCTAAGATAAGTGTCTCCCCTTCTTTGACTGTATTGAAAAGGGTTGTGGCTACAACTTATCTCATTGGACTGTACAATGCTAAACACCTTAGATAAGGTGAAAGAGGCCCTCCAGAAATTGCCTATTTTGTTTGTCCCCCAACCAGGAGAATCATTGTTTCTCTACCTAGGCACCTCACCCTCGGCCGTTAGTGTTGCCTTGGTCCACGATGGCACTGGAGCCTAAAGGGTGGCTTATTTTGTGAGTAGAACATACCAAGGAATTGAAGCTAAATACCCTTCCATTGAAAGGTTGGGATTAGCTCTCATTACAGTTGCTAGAAAACTCCACCTTTAATTTCAGGTGCATCCCATCGTTGTTCTATCGGACCATCCCTTGCAACGCATGTTGCATAAACCTTCAGGTTCTAATCGATAGATGATATGAGCACTCGAGTTGGCAAAATTTGATATCAAATATCAATCTCGCCTATCTGTCGATGGCCAAGTTCTAGTAGATTTCGTCGTAGAATCTATTTCGGGAGACACCTTTGTTGGATGACCTTGGTGCTTATTTATTGAGGGATCATCCATGACTACCAGTGTGAGAGCTGAGATTGTTGTTGCCTCTCCGGACGACCATACCTGGAAATATGCTTTGAAGTTAGACTTCTTGGCTACTAACAATGTAGCTGAATACGAAGCTTTGCTAGCAGGATTACGTCTAGCTCGATCCCTTGGGCCCTTTGCTCTTGAAATCTTCATTGATTCCCAATTGGTGACTAACCAAGTCAACAAAGATTATCAAATGAAGGATGCCAATACGGCATTCTACACCGATAAAGCGAAGGAAGTACTGGTGGATTTCATAGTCCCCTCGGTAAGTTGGATTCCCAGATTTGACAACCCTTTAGCTAATGTATAGGCGTGTTTAGCATCTGCCATTTGCATCGAAGAAGGTGATGATATTTTCCTTGATAAGTTAACAAAAAATTCGATTTCCACTGACAGGTGCTACACCTCGAGGTTGAAAAATTTTGGATGACACCTTTTTGTTGTTATTTAACCAAAGGTGATGTTTCGGCAAGCATATCCCACCCAAACTGTATTCACCTGAAGGCTTCACGATACACCATCTTAGGCTGACAACTCTATAAATGAGATTATTCAAGACCCCTCCTAAAATGCTTAATTGAGGCTGAGGCTTCAAAAGCCCTTTGCGAAGCACATAAGGGCATCTATGGTAACCATGAGAGCCATAAGACCCTGGTAGCCCGCCTGGTTCAGTATGGCTATTTTTGGCCCCAGATGCGCTAGCATGCTAAGTAGTTCGCCAAGAAGTGTGACAAGTGTCAACGCTTCTATAATGTGCCTCGTTTGTTGCCTGTGGAATTAGTACCAATTTATTCACTAATCCCTTTTACAAGGTAGGGAATTGATTTCGTAGGGTCTTTTTTGGCAGCTCCAACCTAGAAAAAGTATGTGCTTGTAGTAGTTGATTATTTCTCCAAATGAGTTGTAACCGAGGCATGGTTAGCCTCAATGTAGAGAGAGTAATTAGCTTCGTTTGAAAGAACATCATTTACTGGTATGGTATATCGTTGGTCATGATTTTTCAAAAAAAAAAAAACCGTAGATCATTGTCACTGATAAAGGCACAAGTTTGCTCTGAAAAATTCAAGGATTTGTGTGCAAGTTGGGGGATCTACCTACATTGCACCTCTATCACCCATCCTCAAGCGAATGGTCAGGTGGAAGCCACCAATCGCACCATTGTGGTCGCCTTAAAATGTCGATTGGATGCGGCAAAAGGGGTCTTGGAAGACGAACAATCGGATGTCCTATGGAGGTATAGAATTGACAAGAAGATTGCTATAGGGTATACACCCTTCAGCCTGACGTAGAGGATGAAGGCCAAGATTCCCCTGGAGATATTTCTCCCTACATACTGAGTACAGTTCTGTGACTTTGCCTCCATCGAAAAGCAACTTCAATTGGCATTAGATTTAGTAGACAAATGCAGAGAAGCAGTCGTATGTGCCTTAAAGTATAAAGAGGTTTCATTGTCTAAGTACAATAGGTAGGTCCGCAAGTGCAAATTCAATGGATAATTGGTCCTATGACGTACAGAAGCGTTTTACCCCTGGAGATACTTCTCCCTACATACCGAGTATAGTTCTATGACTCCTCCAACGAAAACCAACTTCAGTTGGCATTAGATTTAGTAGACGTATGTAGAGAAGCAATCGTCTCTTGCCTTAAAGTATAAAGAGGTCTCATTGTCTAACTACAATAGGTGGGTCCGCAAGTGCAAATTCAATGAAGCACAATTGGTGTTATAACGCACAGAAGTGTCTTTCTCGGTAAAGCCTAGCAACTAGTTACCTCCCCCCCGGGAAAGACCCTACAAAATTTCTAACTGTGGGAACAATGGATATTGTCACTCGCATTCTGTGGAAGGCTGATAGGTCCCACGTATATGGCATGCTATGAACCTATGTGCTTACTATAGCTAAGTTCCAAGCCACAATTGTACTCTGTAGACATAGTGGGAAGAAATGTCAAAATCTAATTATTAAATGACCCAACACCTCTATATATAGAGGAGAGGTATTGGGTAAATAACAGAGTATGTCCAACATAAAACAAAAAATAATGAAACAAGACAGAAAACAAATATAAATAGGTGTATCTCAGCATTCCCCCTTAAATATAAATAGGAGCATAGTTGTTAATCGTGCTTAGCTTGGAACAACAGCCATTAAAGGTAGCACAAGGAAGAGGCTTCGTGAATATATCAACTATTTGGTCATCAGATGTGACAAAAGTAGTGCGTATCCTACGCTGAATCAGGTCTTCGGTATAGTGGCAATCCATCTCAACATGCTTCATGTGTTCATGGAAATGGGATTGTTGGCTATGTATTTAGCTGCCTCATTATCACATCTCATCTCTATAGGCTCTTCTATCTGGGCATGCAAGTCACTAAGTAGAGACCTTACCCAGATCATCTCTGCGGTTGTCTGGGCCATGGTTCGATACTCTAACTCAGCACTGGAGCAAAAAACCACTCCCTATTTCTTGTTCCTCCATATAAGCAGATTTCCTTCCATAAACGTACAAGACTCAGTAGTGGATTTTCTGTCAGTAACACTTCCTGCATTGTCAGCATTAAATATCCAACTATTGTCATAGGAGACCCTTTATGAAATAGGATCCTATGTCCAGTTGCTTTCTTAAAGAATCTGAGCACCTACATAGCTACCTGCTAATGTAACTTAGTTGGTTTCTCCATGAATTGACTAAGCTTTCCCACAGCCAAAGCAACATCTGGTCTGGTAATCATTAGGTATAGAAACTTCCCAACCAGCTGCCTGTAGGATCTACTCTAACATACTCCACCTACTCTTCATAGAGATGCACCTTGGGGTCCATAGGAATGTTGGCTGGTTTAGACCCCAGCATGCATGTTTCTCGTAGCATCATGATTTAAAAAAATGTGCCTTGAGGCTATAGAGGCGTACGCCTTGAGGTAAGGCGACCTAAAATAGCCTCGAGGAGGTAGCCTTAGTCTGTAGGCATGAGGCGTATGCCTTACCTGGTCGAGGTGCAGCGAGGCGGTGAGGCAAGTATGAGGCGCCACCTCAGTCTGAGGAGTGTTGTCGATTGTGCAACAGCGCTGTTGGTGGTCTAGGAGCGCTGCATTGTAGTCCAGCAGTGCTGTTGGTTGTCCAGGAGCATCGCACTGCAGTCTAGAACCGCCGTTGGTGGTCGACAATCCCGCATAGGTAGGGCGATGCGATGTGTAGGGGCCCAAATCAGTTTCATTTCACTGATTTGTGGTCATTTAGGTAACTTTTGTTGGTGTTTCAAGTGTATTCAAAAGGATTTTGTATTTTTTAAGTTTAAGTTTTTGATGTGGATGTCTCATGTACATTCATTTTACTTTTAAGTTTCCTAATGGTTTCGGAAGTTGGTTTAGTTTGTGCTTTTGTTATGATTTCTAATCTTCTATATTATATGG
Organism: Thalassia testudinum; assembly: GCA_037157565.1. Lineage (NCBI taxonomy): Eukaryota > Viridiplantae > Streptophyta > Magnoliopsida > Alismatales > Hydrocharitaceae > Thalassia > Thalassia testudinum. Next base: position 62,711,345 of record JAZHRO010000040.1, read on the forward strand.
ATGTTTATCTTTTTATTTAAATGTCATCTCTTGTTTAGTTTCGCTTTTTTAATATTGTGATAGAGAAAAAAATTTTACGAAAGTGTTATTTACATTCTTATTTCCTTATTAGCAGTCAACAAGTGTATATCATATCATTTTTCTATGTTTTTTATGCAAATCCTGAGGCTTATGCTTCGACCGCCTCGAGGCTTACGCCTCACCTCTATGAAGGCAAACCACCTCAGTACCATCTTGTGTTTTTTAAAATCTTGTGTAGCATATCTAAGGCATATTTGTGTTGGGAAAGTATAATGCCCTACTTGCTTCTAGCCACCTCTATGCTTAGAAAATATCGGAGTTGACCCAGGTTCTTCATAATAAATTGCTCAGTTAAGGGCCTGTTGACCTCAACTATTGTAGCTCTGTCATCATCGATAATGATGAGATCAACATAGACAAGCAATGCCACAATTCCACTCAGTTTTTCTAACAAAAAGAGTGATTTGAAGATCTCTTCAATCCCATCTTTTCTGCTACCTCAGAGAGCTTCTGGAACCATGCTTTCAAACTCTGCTTAAGGCAATAGATGGCCTTCTTCAACCTGCACACACACTCCTCCTGAACCTCAAACCTGAGGGGTTGCTGCATGTATACCCCATCCTGAAGATCGCTATAAATGAAGGCGTTCTTCACATCAAGTTGGTGAAGTATCTAGTCCTTATGAGCAATAATAGAAACAAGAATCCTGACTGTGGTTAGATGAGCAACTGGAGAGAAGGTATCAAAGAAGTTCACCTCGTACGTCTGAGTGAACCCCTTTTCCACCAATCAATCCTTATACTTTGAAATAAACCGATCAAGGTTGTATTTCAGGACAAAGACCCAACAACATCCCACCAAACGAGCACTAGTAGAAAGCGAAGTCAACTCCTAAGTCTGTTTGCTGTGAAGTGTGGCCATCTCATCCTCCATGGTCGTATGCCATTTTGGATGAAGCAGGGCATACTGGTATGTGGAAGGAATCTCTGTAGTGGCAAGAGCTATGGTAAGTAACCCAAATGTCTTTCCTAGATTAGTTGCAGTCGCTACTCCAACTACATGATACTGAGCATAAGAGCGAGGAGCCTTCCTAACAACAATAGGAAGGTCATCTCCAGGATACCATCACCAAGTCCTGCACCATCACCACTAGGACCAACATCATCAGATACCTCAACACTTATCTTACTCGGGGAGGATGGTGGATCTGAATTAGGGAGTGCGTTGCCTGTAGGTGACTAGCAGCTAAAAAGTAATGGGTGGATCTTTGAATCTTTGATCATCAGTACCACTGTTAAGTGCCGAACTCCTTATAGGTGCCTAATTGTCAATGCCAGGAGCAGGGCCAACCTCAAATATAGGAAACTCATCCATAGGCACAGGTGGAACCGACATAGGGAAGAACTCAACCTCAGAAACCAATTGTCGTGCTGCAAGTGAGAAATAAGTGACGAATTCATGGAAGGTAACATCAACACTCATATAGTGCTTCCCAACAATAGGATCAAAGCATCTGTACCCCTTATGTGTTCGTAAATAGCCAAGAAAGACACACTCGACTACTCTAGGTGCTAAATTGTCCCTTCCTAGTCCCAGTAAATGCACAAAGGCAACACATCTAAATATCCAAGGAGGTAGCTGAAATAAATCTCTGTCAGGATATAAAACATGCCACGGTGTCCGCTCATGTAATACAGAGGATGGCATTCTATTAATAAGATAATAGGCAGTGAGCGTCACCCCAATACAAATGTGATACATAGTGGTGAATTAGGAGAGTATGAGCCATATCCAATAAATGCCTGTGTTTCCTTTCCACCACACCATTCTGCTGGGGGGTGTGCGAGCAAGACGTCTGATGTACAATACCATGAGACCTGTAAAAATTAGCCAATCTGGTAGTGCAGAATTCCAAAGTGTTATCGGTCGAAAATAACAAATAATCTTATTTCTTAGGAGAAACCGTACAAAGAGGTGTTGGGTAAATAGCAACATAAGTCCAAGTGGGAACATAAATAAAAGAACAGTGTAGAAATAATAAGAAAATAACAAGAATGCTACACCAACACTCCCCTCAGGTTGGATCATATATATCAATTATGCTCAGTTTGGAACAATATATATCAAACGCGGATCAAGGAAGTGGTTTCGTGAATATGTTCGCAGTTTGATCTTCAGAAGCAACTGAGGTAGTGTAGATAATCCCACATTGTATCAAGTTTTTGGTATAATGGCAATCAATCTGTACATTCATGGAATATTGTGTTGTTTATAATATGCATAATAGTATGATTGTCACAACTGATCTCCATTGGTCCTTCCACCTGAACATGCAAATCATGCAACATTGACCTGACCTAGACCATCTTAGTAGTTGTCTGTGCCATTGCACGGTACTCTGATTCTACACTTGTCCTAGAGACCACCACCTGTTGCTTCTTGTTTTTCCACGTCACAAGATTGCCTACCATATAGGTACAAAAATCAATTGTTAGCTTTCTGTCTGCCATGCAACCTGCATAATTAGCATCAGAATAGCCGACATTGCTCATAGAAGCACCCTTCTGGAACAAAATGCCTTTGCCTACTGCTTTCTTCACGTATCTATGCACCTGCATGGCAATATCCCAATACTGCTTGGTTGGTTTTTCCATGAATTGACTAAGTTTTCCCACTGCAAGAGAGAGGTGGGGACGAGTAATAGTAAGATATAATAGCTTACCAACTAATTGCCTATAAGATATGTTGTCTATAGGTTGAGGCTTTGTATCATAGATATGTTCGTTATGATCCATTGGTATTTTGGCAGGTTTGGATCCTAGCATCCTCGTCTCCTGCAGTATATCAAGAGCATACTTGTACTGACTTAGGACAATGCTATCTTTGCTGCGTGCCACCTCAATGCTTAAAATCACAAAAGCTTCAGCTAACTTCTTCACCTCAGCTATCCTAACAGTGTCATCTCCAATAAGGATGAGATCATCGACATAGAAAAGGAGTGCAACAACTCCCCCTGTGCTCTCCTGACAAAGAGCGATTGATCAGTAGAAGACCTCACAAGTCCCATTGTCTGCACCTCCTCTGATAGTCTCTGGAACCAAGCCATCGGGTTCTGCTTTAGGCCATAAATGGCATTTTTCAGACGACATACACACTCCCCCTAAGTCTCAAACCCCGGAGGCTGTTGCATGTAGACCTCTTTTTGAAGATCGCCATATAGAAAGGCATTCTTCACATCCAGCTGATGAAGCTACCAATCATAGTGTGCAGCAACAGATAATAGGATGTGAATAGTAGAGAATCATATCATAGGGGAGAATGTATCAAAGAAATCTACATCATATGTTTGGGTTTATCCTTTTGGCACTAACCTTGCCTTGTAGCGAAATATGGTGCCATCTGGATCATACTTGAGGGCAAAAACCTAGCGGCATCCTACTGTATTGGCATGTCAAGGTAGATCTACAAGCTCCCACGTCCCTCTAGAGTGTAAGACAACCATCTCCTCCTCTATGGCTTAACACAACATTTGATCAAGTATGGCTTGCTGATATGAAGTAGGAATCTGTGTCTCAGAGAGGGAAGCGGTGAACATAGCAAAAGATCTCCTATGGTTAATAGTAGATACTGCTTCAACAGTATGATGGTGTGTGCAACTGTGAGGGGACTTCCGAACAATTGGAAGGCCAAGATCCTCTATAAACTTAGTCGCAGAAGTAGGTGCAACCTGCTTCATAGTAGTAGTGGAATCACCAGAAGTCCTTGCACAACCACCACTAGGACTCACGTTAGTATAATTGGAGGAAATTAGATAAATCTATTATTGGGCCTCACCTCTTCTTATTAATGAAGTGGAAGGTTGCGGTACAACACCAGCAATAAATAAATAATAACAAAGAACCTCTCATACAAAAAATGTGCATACGGTAACACTCTTCCTTAAGCTGGAGCATAGATATTTATCATGCTTAGCTTGGATACACATAAATCAAACAAAGACTTGGCTAAGGGCTTGGTAAAAATATATGCAATCTACTCCTCAGATGTCTGGTGTTGTATATAGCTGCCCCTTCTGAATAATATCTCTTGTATAATGACAATCAACCTCTACGTGCTTCGTTCTCTCGTGAAAAGCTGGGTTGTTGGCAATGAAAGTAGCTGCTCTGTTATCACATCACATCTCCATCGGGCTGGAAAATTATGCCTGTAAATCAGTGAGTAGGGACCTGATCCACATCATATCTGTAGTCGTCTGAGCCATGGCCCTATACTCAGACTCGACACTCGACTTAGCAACTGTGCCTTATTTCTTGCTCCTCCATGTGATCAGATTCCCTGCCAAAAAGGTGCAGAACCCTGTAGTGGATTTTTGATCCACGTGACATCCAGCATAGTTTGCACGAGAGTAGCTAACAAAAGTTATAGAAGACCCCTTGGAGAAGAGAAGACCTTTCCAGGAGCCTTGTATTGGAGCACTATCAATGCTGCATTCCAGTGCTGTCGTGTTGATTTTGCCATGAACTGACTTAATCTCCCCACCGTAAAGGAGATATAACAACTTGCTTACAAGCTACCTGTTCTACCTGCTATCCACCAACTGTGCATCCTCATTATAAAGTGGCATCTTGGGGTCCATAGGAATGTTGGCTGCCTTGGCCCTAAGCATGGCCACCTTTTGTAAAATATCCAACGCATACCTCCTCTGAGTCAGGGCTATGCCCTTCTTACTTTGGGCAACCTCAATACTAAGAAAATATCGTAGAGCCCCCAAATCTTTCATAACAAACTGCTTCATTGTGCTTAATCTCAGTGACACCTTGCATATCATCCCCTATGACAATCAAGTCATCAACATATACAAGAAGCACCACAGTATCTCGTCTAGTCCTCTTGACAAAGAGAGGGAAATCACTTGTCATTCTCTTGGATCCATCTACCTCCACCACTTGAGACAACTTTTGGAACCATGTTCTGGGACTCTACTTAAGGCTATAGGGCCTTTTGCAGTCGGCATACATACTCCCCCTGAACCTTGAATCTAGGTGGGTGCTACATGTAGACTTCCTCTTGGAGATTACCATAGAGGAATGTATTCTTCACATTCAGCTGATGCATGGACCAATCTAGCTGGACTGCCACTGCTACCAACACCCGTACTGTAGGAAGTCTGGCAACTAGTGAGGTGTCAAAGAAGTCCACCTGGGGGTGTACACTGGTCTGGTTCAACCTAAACCCAACTCGATTGGGTTGGGTTGGGTTGAATTTGAGATCTAATAAACTTAACCCAACACGCAACCCGATTCAATCTGATATGTATGTACACACGCGAGAGTATCCATTCAAATTTTAAATGAAAAAAGCCACCCTGTTTAAACCTGAAAGAAGGCAAAAAAAATCCACGTAAATAACGCATGCTACTCCCTCAATTTCACTTTTCCCTCCCTGTGTTCTCTCTATCGTGCGCTTCTTTTTAGTTTCCCTCCCGCTTGCAAGTCCTAAACCGAGCTTCCTCTCTCGTTGTCGCCATCAACCTCTCTCACTGCTCCTTTCTTGTCGTTGCCACTCGAGGTTAGTATCTTCCTCCCTTTTCTCTTCCACCTCTACATTAGTGACAGCTACCACCTCCCTTCACTAAATTCACCATTGCCACTACCATCATCACCACATAGCCCACCACCCCCTCACTGGCCATCCATTATTGTCTCTATCTTCCTCTCTGCCCAGCTTGAGCCTGCCACCAAAGCCGCTGGCCCGCTACCACCGATCCACCACCACCACCACAGGGCCCACCACCCCTCCCCGGCCATCCACCATCCTCTCTACCTTCCCTTCCACCCAGCTTATCACTAGAGTCGCTACCATCACTACCACCACCACTACATAGCCTACTACCGCCTCGTCGGCCATCCTCCTTCACTATAGCCAATAGCCACCACCCCCTTTCGACCATCCTCCTCCCCCTATAGCTTCCCTTAATTTAGCCTAAATTATTTGAAACTTTGACCTAGGCATAGAATCCACATAGTTGGCCCCACTTAGTGTAGGAAAGGGCTTGGTTATTGTTTGACCTAGGCATTCAAACTTTGAGCTTGAATTAGACATCATTATTTAGATTATCATCTAATTCTTTGTTTAGGCAGAATTAAAAACTTTCATATGTATATCTTGAATTTTTTCCTTACTAGTAAAAGATTATTTTAATTCTTGTCTAATTTTTTGTTTTGAATGCCTACATTTATGAGAAAAATTACATGGATAAGATAATCGTTTTGTAATATATGTTTATTTTTATACAAGAAAGAGGCAATTACATTATACAACTATTAAGTTTTTTTTTTATTTTTTCCTATTTTGTCCCTTTTTTAGAAGATATAAGTTATTTATGAGTTTAAAATGTTTTGTTATTAAATATGAAAGACATAGAAAATGAGATAAACATAAGTTTTGAGTTTTTTGACTATTCAACAATTTGCTCAACCCGACCCAACCTGACTCGATTTTTATGGGTTTGGTTGGGTTTGATAGCATAATGGGTTGGGTTAGGTTGGAAAAATCCCAACCCAAAAACTACTGGTTGGGTTTGGGTTGAGTCTCAACCTGACCCGTGTACACCCCTAAGTCCACCTCATAGGTTTGGGTGAACCTCTTTGCCATGAGGCGTGCTTTGTATCTGGTAATACTTTCATCTAGGTTGAATTTCGCTGTGAAAAGCCATCGACAGCCAACAATTGTAGCCTCGTTTAGCAGTGGAGTGAACTCTCAGGTCCCACGACCCCTAAGAGCCGCCATCTCGTCCTCAATGGTCGCCTGCCATCTTGGATCCAGCATGGCTTGATGGTGAGTTGCTGGGATTTGAGGAGCAACCAATGCTTGGGTGAAGCCTCCAAACCTGGGGCCTAGGCTGTCGGTAGCAAGTGCCCCAGCCATAGGGTAAGTAGCACATGTCCGTGGTCTCTTCTGAACATCTATCGAAAGATCCAGATCATTACCTGTCACAATATCTGTCTTGTCCTGGTGATCAACACGTGGCAAACAAGCGTCAGTGTCTAAGAGACTCACCTGAGAATCCGATGGTGAATGCGAGGGAGGGGGGCCCCGAAAGGTTGGGTGAGGACGAGCATATGTCTAAAGTGGATCAGTTAGACGTGGAAAGGATAGCATAGTAGGTGGTGGTGGTTGGACTATAGGAATGAGAATCTCAGAAAAATTCTTAGAGCGAATGGGTGTAAATGGCTTGGGTGCCATATCACCCTCAGAAGGTAGCTCAGCTGTGGATGTGGATAAGAAGGGTATCGCCTCGTGAAAGGTAACATTCGCCGAAATAAAATGCCGAGAAATGGTCGGATCAAAACGATACCCCTTTTGTGTATGAGTATACCCAAGATAAACACCCTTAACTGCTCTTGGTGCTAATTTATCTTGACTCGGTCCCAACAAATGGACAAAAGCAACACAACCAAAAGTTCGGAGGGTGACATGAAACAGAGATCTATCGGGATACATAACTTGTAAAGGAATCTACTCATTTAAAGTAGCGTTAGGCATCCGATTGATTAGAAATCAAGCCATCAAAACAGCATCACCCTGGTAAAAAGTGGGGACCGAGTGGTGAATCAACATGGTATGAGTTTTTGTTTCCTTGACTTATTCTTCAAAAGAAACAACCAAGAAAGAAGGGAAAAATTATTCACTAACACCAAATAATATTTGTTTCTAAGTCGATCAGGAATACAACTGGGACTGCAAACATCCATATGAACCAGATCAAGCATAGCAACAAAGGAAATTGAAACAGAAGTGGAAAAACTAGTCCTGTGGTGCTTGTCCAATTGACAGTCATCCCAGGTGAGAGTAGTAGTGGAGGGTATGTGCGGTAGAACTTGTCTGAGACGATCAATAGGGAAGTGACCAAGGTGGTGATGCCACTGGAGTGGGGATCCAGCATAAACCAGGCCCTGGGTAGCAGAAGTAGCAACAATAGTACGACTTAGATGGTACACCCCTTGTTCCTCACACCCTCTGCCAATCGTCTTCTTAGTGAGCTTGTCTTGCAAGACACAAGAGGACGCATCAAATATAGATCGGCAGTTCAGATCTTTGGCAATACTGTTAACAGGTAACAAACTTAATGGAAAATCAGGCGCATAGAAAACATTTGTCAGCCGCAAAGTTAGAGATAAAGACATCTCCCTTACCAACAAGTGACGAATGCCTCCCGTTTGCCACCTGTATAGTCCTGGCTAGTGTAACTGGTACTAGCTGAGAAAAGGTTCTCCTGTCGCCACACAGGTGCTTGGACGTACCAGAGTTAATCAACTAATCGCTAGGAGATAAAAGAGACGACATATCAATCATAGGTGCGTCAGAAGAGGAGGCAATGGTTGCTGTGTCTGGAGGCTTTGAAGAGGATGCCTGAGTCAACTGAGGAATATGTTGTCGTAGAGTCTCAATCTCTATTCTGAGAGAACTGACATTAGGACTCGAGGGGGCTCCATTAGTGACCTCAGCTGCCTGATTGGCCACAGGTGGCCTACCATGCTTTTGCTAGCATGCAGCTCCATCAGTGGCCTCGGCTGCCTGATTGGCCACAGGTGGCCTACCATGCTTCTGCCAGCATGTAGCCTCAGAGTGGCATATCTTGCCACAATAGGTACATGGAGACCGTGTACGTGTATTAGAAGAGCATCTACGTCCACGACCACGTACAGGGAGGAAGCACCCCTGCCACGTCTAGGGATCGTAGCTAGTGCGGACGTTTGAGCACCAAAGTCAGGAGCAGAGGTGTGCATTGCTACTCTACTAAGTTTGCTGTGGACTTCCTCTAGAGTAAGAAGCTCAAGAGCGGCGAGGATCTGATCTCTGGCAACCTTGTACTCACGTGTAAGGCCTGACAGGAAAAGGGAGACTACCGGCTGTCTCTGGAAACTCCTCCAAGACTCACAGGAACATCCCGACAGATAGGAGTGATGCCTCTCTAGCATTCCCTTCATGAGAGTAGTTTTGCAGCAGCATGCGTCCTTCCTAATGTAGGTGAAAGAGGTCGTGAAAGATCTGAAAAACACGTGTGGAGCTCTTGGCGTGTGGATACGTCTCACGCAGAGACTCCCACATCTCCTTCACCGTCGACTAGCACATGATCTCATCCATTATTCGGGGAATAACAGTTTGCATAAGCCATACACAAACCATGGCGTTGTCTTTGTTCCAGTTGGTATTGATGTCGATCTTGTCTATAGGCTCCAGATCCGTAAGAATATGACTTTTCCCATGACCCTTGACGGTCATAGGAAAGGTCTAGAACCACCGCAGGTAGTTGGTCTAATCTAATTTGATGATGGGATCGAAGAATGGGTTTTTGAGTACTCCGGTGTCCAAAAGAGAGCCTGATGTCACTCTGGACTGATATGAAGAATCTATCTTTGCAATCCGCAAGTCTTAATTAATCTTCTACCATCAAAGAAACATCAGTAGATCTGAAAATGTATGGTTTCAGATCTGCATCTTTAGCAGAAAGCCCCCTTGGACGGGCCTTGGCCTAACCCAAGTTTTGAGAGAACACCCGAGACGGCCGCAAGTGGACCTAAACTCCCTCTCCCTGCGACTACAAGGGATGTAGCCCGTATAATAGGGCTACAAACCCCTCACAGTCGCCGCCAATTGTGTGCACGTGGATTGCGCCACTGCTGATCACCTGTGTCACCGTGTGCTCGTCGCAAATCCTCGTCGTGCTTAAGCCAATGGCGCCTTACCTTACCACAGGATGTGGATCGATGGTTTGTTGCGTCGCTAGACCCGTGCTGTAGTGCTTCTGGGCCTCATGCTCACCACTGCTGCCGCGTGGAGGCTAATGTGCCAGTGTAGAGAGAGAGCGAGAGAGAGAGAGATGGGATTTGGTTGTTAGGGTTTGGAGGCCTTGGGGGTAGGATACCTAGAGTCTTGGTCTATGACCGCTCCTCTAATACCAAATTGGAGGAAATGAGATAAATTTATTATTGAGCTTTACCTCTTATATAATGAAGAGGTTGAAAGTTGCAGTACAACGCCAACAAGAAATAAAGAATAACAAAGAACCCTCATACAAAAAATGTGCATACGCTAACAAGTATCAACACATACTTGACCAGGGGAGGAGGCAGGTGGCTGAGGTAGGGGGTGTGTGTGTTTGACGCCATACATGCTGTCTGTATGTAACAAGAAGTCTGTATACATGAGTAATCTCTGACTCTTGCCTAGTAGTGGTCTCTGTAGTAGTGGCATCCTCATTGAGTAATGGGAATTTGCTCCAAAGGAACTGGTGGCACTAGCATAGGAGTAGAATCTCCCTTAAACGACAACTGATGACCATTAATGAGAAATAAGGAACATGCTCATGAGATGTGTCATCAGCACTCACTTATATTTCTTGTCGTGTAGGTCATAGCACCTGTATCCTTTCTAGGTGCTACTGTATCCCAGAAGGATACACTTTATTACCCTTGGCTCTAGTTTATCCCTGCCAGGTCCTAAAACATGAACAAAGGCTACACAGCCAAATACCCAAGGTAGCACCTGAAACAAATCTCTGTCAGGGTGGAGAACATGCTATGGAACCTGCTCCTAAATAGCTAAGTTGGTAACCCATTAATCAAGTAACATGCAGTTAATACTGCATATCCCCAATAAATCTGTGGCATGTTGTGGTGAATAAGCAACATTCTAGCAACATCCAGCACATAGCGGTGTTTCCGCTCTACTACCCCATTCTGTTGTGATGTATTGGGGCATGATGTCTGATGAATGATCCCAAGAAACGTTTAAAAAGATGCTAACTTTGCTGTTTAAAATTCTAAGGCATTGTTTGAGCGTACAATCTTCATAATAGTAGAGAATTAAGTCCTTATTTGCAAAATGAATGTCTCAATAATAGATCCAACCTCAGATTTATTCTTTAATAAAAATAATGATGACCTTCTAGAAAAATCATTTATAGTAAGCGGATAGAAACAGTGACCTAGTCGATCACATATTTGACTTGGTCCCCATACATTTATATGTAATAAATAAAAAATAGCAGCAGAACTTTGAGAGGAACTAGAAGGGAAACTGGTTCTGTAATGCTTTCCTAGCTGACAAGCATCACACAATTTCAACGATAGGCGAAATGTAAGGGATGACGTTTTGTAGCCTATCCAGGGAAGGGTGTCCAAGTCGACGATCCAACTAAAGAGCTGTGCCAGCACTAAAAGCAACCTCACCCTGACACATAGCAGCAAAAGGAGTTTGGATCAGGCGATACCCTCCTCATGTCCGCCACCAATCGTCTTTCCTGTGAGCTTGTCCTAAAAGATGCAACCCAACTCATTAAAAATGGAATGGCAATGTAAGTCTTTTGTAATTTTGCTAATAGACAAAAGACTAATAGGGAAATTAGGAACAAAATGAACATTAGGCAACTTCAATAAGGGAGTCCATGTCACGTTTCCTCTGCCATCAACTCTTAAATGCCTGCCATCAGTGACCTGAATAGTTCTACTAGGATGAATATGTTTGAAATAAGTTTGATTACCACTAAGATGGCAGGATGCTCTTGGGTCTACTAGTCACAGAGTACCATCAGAAATACTACTACTTAAAGTAGAGGTAGAAGCTATACTTGAGGAGGCCAATGCCGCAATGTCAGTGGTGGTAGTGTGAGTGCACGTGGAGCTTGTGGGAAGTAACGTATACACTAGAAGGGGGTGAATAGTGTGCTATCGAAAATAATGCAATATTTAAAATAACTTTCACCACATATCAAACGAAACTGTAAACCAATTATAGAAATAGAGAGATGGCACGTGAATTTTAATGTGGAAACCCTTCTAAGTAAAAATATCTATCTAAGCCTCTCAGCATAGGATTTCTTCGATTAGTCGATGCTAATCAATTTCACTAACCCACCACTTGAACGAGTGTGGCACAATCTTTTACAAAACTTTTGTTATACACTTGATCAAGAGAGGAAAAACAACGGGACTCCCAAAACAAAGTAGGTCCCAAATCGAAATAATAGGAATAAAATATAGCAATAAATCCTATGAAACCTTAGAAATAAAGATAATCGAGCTTTTAGTGATCGTAAAGGTGTGTATTTTAGATCGCAATGGTTGTAGGTGCAGAGGCGTGAAAGCACTAGAGAGAATAAGAGAGAATTGTTGTTTGAAAGTTCTTGAGGTGTATTTTTAAGTTTGGGGTCGAGGGTCTTATTTATAAGTATTTTTCAACCTGATTTAGAAAATTTGTATCTTTATTCGATCAAATATAAGAGTTGGTCAATCAAAATGAACTTTGATCAGTTAAAATAAAGTTTTGATTAATTCCATGTTGGTCGATTAAATTTTGAAGTTGATTGACTTGTAACATAAATTCATGATTTGACCGTTAGAGGCTTTTGATTGATTAAACAGAAAGTCTTGATTAATCAAAAAGAGTTTGGTTGATTAATGTTAGAAAGTTGGGCAATCAACAATACTGAAAACTTAGGATTTCAATTAGATTTGCAATCTAACGAGGTTTAAAAATGCATCGGTTGTTATATTTGAGGTTCCTTACAATATTCTAGACTCAATATAAATAAAAGCTTTCATGTACTTCTTCGGACATTGATTTCTCTTGTGGTGTGATCATTTCTTGATTCTGACTTTAATGTCCTGAAATGATTAGTCCACAATATAACATAATTTTGTTATATCCAAACATGTGTATCAACATTATCCTCTTTTTTATGATAACAAAATTATAATTATATATGCTTGAGGATTGAAAAGATGCATGACATGTTACTCTTAATTATGCATATAGAAAATTTTCTCCCCATTTGTTATCAACAAAAAAAACTTATAAGAAATTTAAATTTTCATTGGTAGCTCCCCTTAATGTCTCTTATGTAATTCATGATAAGCAACTTGTATGGACATGGTATTAAGAGCATGATCGCATATAGATTAGAAGAGTTCAATTGAATGAAGCAACATAAAATGTACCATAAGAGTAGAGATACTGAGAGACGCCTCAATATCTGAAGGAAACTCCGCATCCATGTCAAAGTCATTCAGGGTGTAGCTAGCAGTGCTGGGTCCAGCTACGGAGGAAGAATCGAGAAAGCATAGTCGTCATCCCGAAACAAGTGACAACTGAGTTTGTGGAGTACTATGGGATGGAGTGACTCTAGTGTCGGTTTGCTGCTGTGGAGGAGGTGTTGAAGTAGTCTGGTTAGGAGGAGGTGTTGCTATTCTTGGAGGAGGAGCTCGTCTAGCTTTGGGAGGCCTATGGTCACGGAGCTGAAGTGCATGTATCTGCTCTCCCAACTGGTCTATGAATTGCCCCTGCCTTCTTAGGTAGTTAGATACCTGAGTCCCAAGCTCCATCATCGTTGTGATGAACTACTTATGGTCTCTCTCTGGCGATGCATCATGAGAGAGATGTCATCAGTGACATTCTGAACACCCAGAGTCATGCCTAGTGAACTGCTCGTCAAGGTAGGGCCACTCATGGTCAAGGAAAGACGGAGTGGGTCTAACTGGAGGAGGGCAGTTGGCCTCAAGGTGCTGGTTGGGTGTGTAGGAGGGTGGAACAGTAAACGATCTAGCTTGAGAGGGTGGAGCTTAGAAGAGGAGGAAGCAGCTGGCTAAGTAGGAGGATCATGTCGTCCTTGACGCTCCTGCTCCATCTTAGAGTAGGTGAGCTCTCCAAAGATACTATGGTGATGAGGTACTTATGGTTGATATCCATAGGCACACTAAAGTGATGGAAGATATGAGAGAGAAGGGTGTCAAAAGGAAAGATGCTCGTGGGCTTCCTCTCCATGAAGGTAAGGATGAAGTGGTTCCAATTAAATGCCTTGTTGGCCATGAAGGCGTAAAGAGCCACAAGCATAGGACCAGGATGGTTCTCAAATGAAGTGGATTTGGACATGAAGTTCCAAAGAAATGTGTAGTTGAGAAACCATGGCAGAGGACAAATGTAGGGGGACTTGGTTAGCTTGCCCAAATCATAATATTCAAGAGTGATCAAGGTCTTTCTGATAGTCTCGGTGGAGGTGTCATGGTGGAGCTTTAGGTTGGTAGGACCAGAGGAGGGACAAGCAAGAACCTGCATGCATTGATGAGGACCTCAATGCCAGAGACGTTCGATGTCAACTGAATATCAAAACTTTCACCGATATTACGAAAGTTGGAGTAGAAGAGGTGACAAGTCATGTGATCGACGCCCTTAATACAATTACCCTTGGCGATTGCATAGAAGTTCTTATCAAAGAGATGACCTATTTTATGAAAAGTAAGTCTATCTCTAAGATGGGGGAAAATGTGCTCAAAGTAGTCTAGGTCAAGCAGGTGACGCACATGAGGAGACAATTTAGAGTATATACAAAAGTTGTCTCGTGTCGTTAATGAAGTAGTGATCAAAAGTATCGTCCTGAGGGGTGGAAGAAGAGGTGTGACGAGAGCATTTTGGGAGCCATTATCAAGTTATTATTTTGTTTTGGTCAGTCAAAATAGGTTGTTTGATTGATTAAAGTGAAGATTTGGTCGATCAAAGAAGGAAAATTGATCGATTAAAAAGGCAATAGAATCAACATTTAGAGATTTTTGGTTGACCAATTTGAAGTGTTGGTTGATCAAAGCATCATTTTGGTTGATCAAGGAAAAATAAATTGGTTGATCAAATAATCGTCACTAGCGAAAAAAATGAGGTTGGAACGAATCGAATGAGGTGAATCAAGAATAGAAGATGAACGGATGGTCGGAAATGAAACAAATCCACATCACACAAACATATTACATCAAAACACGATAAAAATAATGGATAATAAGAGGGAGTAAAAGACAAGGGAGAGGAGCAATACAGGGATCGACTAAGATCGATCCGAGAGGACAACTCGATGGAGGAGGGACGTCGGTCGGAGGGGGGCAGCTGGAGAGGCCGTAGCGACGGCAAGGAGGTTGACAGGGAGGTGGTCATGGCCTTGGTCGATGAAGGCTCGATTGATGGCTGCGGTGGGAGTATCTCCTTTGGTTGAAGGAGGGAGGGGATGGCTCTTCGTTGGTGACGAGAGGGGAGGGGGGACCTTGATGAAGAGTGGAAGGGGGGCTGCAGTGGGGTCTTTGTGAGGAGGTGGACCAAGTTGGTGATGTGGTGGTGAGTTTGTTGAGTAAAAGAGAGGGTAAAGTAATTTTTTTCCTTCAATGAAAAAGGTTGGAGAAAAGTGTTTTTATAAAGTTTTGGTTGTCCAAATATGGTAGGAAGTAAAATAGGACGGGTATCAAAGATTAAGAGAAGATTACAACTGAAATCAAGATAATTTGATTCGCAAATCGTGAATCATGGAGAGGTGAAATTCACCTAGATTTGGTCGATTAAAACTTTTGCTTGGTTGACCAAAAAGAGGACTTGATCGATAAATTTGAATTTTCAATGGAGGAAAATTTCTCGCCCAAAAATTAATCGATCAATATTAACTTTGGTCAATCAACTTTTGATAGTTGGAGAGAATTTTCCTACCCAAGACTTTCAAGAATTGATTGATTAATACAGTGTTTTAGTCGATTAACGTGTTGTTTGATCAAAGCAAACTTTTGATCGGCCAACAGCTATTAAGACAAGGAAATTTAAAGCAATCAAGTTTCATTAAGTCTTGTTAAGTTTAATTATCTTTTGATAGTTATAGATCTTTCTTTTGTTAGGGGTTTTGTAAAGATGTCAGGTAAAAAGTAATGTTTGATATCAGTATGTTTTGTCCTAGAGTATTGGATAGGATTTTTGGACAAATTTATGGCACTGGTGTTGTCACTAAGAATCCTAATGTTTCTAAGGCTAAGTCCAATGTCTCCAAGTGTTTGCTTCATCCACAAAATCTACGAACACCTTAGAGAAGTGGCAATGTATTCAACTTCAGTTGTGGATAGTGAAACACTATTTTGTTTCTTGCTAATCCAAGTGACTAGTGAATTCCAGAGAAACTGACAAGTTCAACTAGTACTCTTGCGATCTATCTGGCTACCCACATAATTAGCATCACAGTAGGAAAGTAAGTCAAGTGTGGCTGACTTGGGATAGAACAGACCAAGATCTATTGTGTTTTGAAGCTAAGTATACATTTTAAGGCATTGTGGTGAGATTCCTTAGGGTTTACTTGAAACCTAGCACATAGGCAAGTATTAAATAGAATGTTTGGTCTACTGGCAGTGAAGTAGAGAACCTATCATGCTTCTATATAATTTTTGGTCTACATACTTACCTGACTCATCTTCCTTGAGTTGTGTAGTGGTTGTCATTAGTGTTTCTTTTCCTTTGTGTTACCCATTCCGAACTTATTGAAGATCTACTTCATGTACTTTGTTTGCGAAATGAAGATGTCATCTTCTAGCTGATCGATCAGTAGCCCTAGGAAGAACTTTAATTCTCTCAACAGGCTCGTCTCAAATTGATCCTGCATAACCTTCGCAAACTCTTGGCATTGAAGATTATCAGTAGCACCAAAGATTATAGCGGCATAAATTTGAATCAAAATTAGTTGATTATCTTCTCTCGGTCAAAAGGGTTGGATCAACTAATCCACTTTTAAATTTGTGATCTAGTAAATAATTTCTTAGTCTTTCGTACTAAGCTTTGGGAGCTTATTTTAGTCCATATAGAGCTTTGTTTAGTTTGAAAATATGATCAAGTTTATTTGAAATTTCAAAGTCAGCTGGTTGTTTTACATAGGCTTTTTTTATGAATCTACTGAGAAATGCACTTTTAACGTCCATCTGGAATAACTTGAATCCCATATGGGTAGCAAAAGCTAGCAACATCCTAATGGATTCTAATCTGGCCATAGGTGCATAGGTCTCATCAAAATGAAGTCATTCCTCTTGGTTATAACCTTGGGCCACAAGTCTAGCTTTGTTCCTTGCAACCTTACACGATTCATCAAGCTTATTTCTAAAAACGCACTTTGTTCCAATCAATGATTGGGATTCGACTTTAATTCCTAAGCATTATTTATTTCAAATTGATTTAGTTCTTCTTGCATTCCTACAATCCAAATGTCATCGGTGAAGGCTTCTTTTATAGTTTTAGGTTGTAACTGGCATGTAAGTACACTAAGTGCAAAATTATTTCGAGGAGATCTCGTTTAAACTCCTCTTATAACTTCAACTACAAGATTTTTAGGATTGTCTTTAGTGTAGGTTAGATCTTTTGATAGGTCACCAAAAATGATTTCTTCAACGATGTTTGAGGGATCGTCTAGGATTTGTTCATCATCTTTGGTTGATGCATTTTCTTTTTGATCTGATTCATCAAAGGAGACATGCAGAGTCTCTTCAACCACCAAGTTTTTCTTATTGTAAACTCTGTAGGCTTTACTTCTAGAAGAGTATCCTAAGAAAATTCCCTCATCACTTTTGGCATCAAGCTTATCCAAATTTTGTTTTATATTCAAGATAAAACATTTGTAACCAAATATCTTAAAATAGGAAATTTGAGGTGTCCTATTTAAAGTTGAAAAGGTGTTTTCTTTAGGATAGGTCTAATAGAGTCTCTATTTTGAATGTAACAAGCAGTGTTTGTTGCCTCAACCCAAAAATGCTGTGGTAGCTTTGACTTGCACAGTATAGTGTGGCCACACTCTTGTTTTATCCCATAAGTTGAGCAGAAATCTAGGAAGTTTTGATTCTCAAATTCTCCACCATGATGATTCCTTATCTTAGTTATGGAGATATTTTTTGAAAAATCACGGGATAGTTATTGAATTGATAATCATCCACAATCAATTCATATTAAAAAAGTAAAGGCAACATTATAAACATGATCCCCAAAACTCCACCTGAGAAGAGATGGATGAGGCAAAATTCTCTACATAGGGTTTCTCCCCCTAAAATAGACACCATTTCTTCCCAACCAAACACCTCACAAGACTGCTAGAATCCTACCTCTATTCTTCTTTGATCTAAAGGATATTGTCTCATCTCGAGCGTTTCCTCTGCGGAAGGAGGACTAGAAGCTAGTCGTGCCCCGATAGGCAATCTAGCCGATCCCCAACCTCTGCCACACTTGTCTCACAAACAGACATTGAAAGAAAAGATGTTGATTGTCTTCCTCCGCTCCTCCATGAAGGGGACAACTCAGATCATCCGTCTGGGTCCATCTTGCCCTCCACTACTTCGTCATAATCTTCCCCCTCCTCACCAGTTAGGCAAAGATCTTTACCTTCAGCGGGCACTCCGCTGCCCATGTCAATCGATAGTCCCTCAAGAAGTCAATATCTGTGTTAACCACACCGTAACCTAGCCTGCGAAAGCCCTTTGCCACAGTGAACTCTCCCTCTTCCCATGAGAAAGAGTCCCTACCTTCCCCCGGCTCCTAGCCATCCAGCTTCTGCAGTAGTTGTTGGAAATCCCTGCCTTCCCCCTGCTCCTAGCCATCCAGCTTTTGCAGTAGCCGCTGGAAATCCTTACACCCCTGGTCGGAAAGGCCTCCTTTAAATGTCGGGCACCAAACCCCGTTCTAGCAAATCCCCCACCGTGGCCAACGGGTCTACCACCACCCCATAAAGACGGGGAAAGCTAGCACTGAGGGTTGAGCCAACCCCTCACCAGTCATCTAGCCAGAATGGAAGGAATCCCCTTCCCCCAGAGTGGGAGAAAAGAAATGTCATACCTTCCCCGTCACCTCCACCAATCCCCTAAGGAAGAAAGAGGCCCCAGGAGGGGGAGCCCTCAGGGTTCCAAAGAGAGGAAAGGCCGTAACAACTCCACATGACGTCACCAAACAGCCCCCTTCCTAGCCCATCAACCTGGCAATCAACTTTGTAAGGAGACTGATATTCACCTTGTTCACATCTCTAACTCCCAGGCTCCCCTCCTGCACCGGCCTACAAACCTCCTACCAAGCCACCAGTCTTACCCCCTTTCCTGTTGCGCCCACATTTAACCAAAAAAAATCCTTCGTCAAACCCGATATCTTCATGTCAACCTATCTCAGAATCCTAAACATCGAGAGGAAGTACGACGATATGGAAGCTAGAACTGCCTTAACAAGGGTCAGCCTCCGTCCTCTAGACAGTAGTCTAGATGACCACCCTGCCAGCCTCTTCTCCATCCTCTACAACAAAGGAAGTCAATCATGCAACCTAAGATGCCGATCTGAAAGGGGTAAGCCTAGATACATCAACGACAGGGAACCGACCTCTTTCCCTAAGGCACCACCCACCAACTCTGCCTCCTCCACCGCCATGTTCATCGGAATAAAAGATGACTTCTCGTAATTAATCTGCAAACCTGATGTAGCCCCAAAAAGCTCCAGTATAATCCTCATCCCCCTGGCCTCCCTACTGGCTCCAACCAGGAGCAAGGTGTCATCAGCATACTGAAGAATTACCATCTCGTTGTCCTCCCTAGCCTGAAAGCCTTTAATCAGACCCCTAACAGAGGCCTTGTGAGTGGCCTTCGCCAAAGCATCTGCCGCAAGCACAAACATGGGTGCAAGAGGACATCCCTGCCTGACCCCCCTCCTAGGCTGCACCCACCCTCCTGCCGGGTTCCCATTAATCAGGATTGAAAAAGAAGCCGTCGTTACACACCTCTTCATCCAGTTGATCCATATCTTAGGAAAGCCCCTCCTTAGCAGAGAAGCCCATAAGAAATCCCACTGCATTGTGTTGTACGCTTTGCTGAAGTCCACCTTCCACAGAAATGCTTCTTTTTTCTCCCTCTTCCAAGCAGCCAACGCCTCCACAGCAACGACAAAACAGTCTAGGATTTCTCTTCCTGGAACAAAGGCTGACTGAACATGGGAGATCAAGCCTCCAAGAAGACCCCTGAGTCTATTTGTAAAGACTTTAGTGACAATAAGGTAAACGGCATTTGATAGCGCAATCGAGTGGAAATCTTGAATCGCTTCCGCAACTTTCTTGGGTAATAAAAACATGTAATATCTATTCAGTTTGTCAAAGCCTCTGTTGCTGGTTGCAAACTCCTCTGTTATCTGCATCATGTCTACCCCTACCAAGGACCAAAACTCTCTAAAAAAGAAGACAGGGAAACCATCCGGTCCAGGGCACCCCTCCGCATTCAATCCCTAGATCGCCTGCCACACCTCATCCTCTGAGAAGATAGCCGTAAGATCTTATGCCTGAGCCTCTGTGATACACTACACATCCTTTCCCTTCCACTTCCAGCCTCCTTTACTATGCTGCCCTGTGAAATCTTTGAAATAATCAGTCACAGCTCGCCCCACCTCCTCTCTGCCAGAGGTCTCAACATGAACCATCATCGTCTCGATCCAATTTCTCCTCCTCCTAGCAGAAGCCATTTGGTGGAAGAACTTGGTATTAGAATCGCCTTCCTTTAGCCATTTTTGTCTCGACCTCGTCTTCCATTCCACCTTAGCTTTCTTGTCCTCCTCTTGAACCACTCATGTCATCCTCATCTTGGTATCTCTCTCTGTAGAAGAGATGGGACTGTGATCTTCTTGCCTATCGATCTTAGTAATTTTTGTTATTGCCTCCTCCTTTCTGCCCCTCCTAGATGCTCTGATCTCTTTTCTGTATGAGTTCAAGTGGTCTCGCAACACACTTAACTTCCTCGCCAGATGAAGCGTAGTCGAACCCTCCGCCTCTATAGACCTCCACTTCTCCTCCACCATACTCTGGAACCCCTCCTTTATTAGGCAGGATCGATCAAGCTTGAAATAGGTACCAAACAGTGCCCCTTTCTTAGGACGTCACATAAGTGGTATATGGTCCGAGAAGGGTCTCTCCAAAGGAGACACATCCGCCAAAGGGAAAGCCTCTGCCAACTCCACATTGGAGAGAAATCTTTCAATCCTGGACATTTGATCGCAGTTATTCCTCCAAGTGTAAGCACATGACGTCAGGATCAAGTCTATGAGGCCATGTGTGGCCACAAAGTCCACAAAGAGATCCGACTCGGGTTCCTGTTGGTGCTAGAGCACCGCGATTGTTTATTTTGATGATAACAAAATATGTCACTTAACATTTGTATTTGAAGTTTTAGATTTCAGGTTAATTGCAAATGGAAACGTGGTTAGATGGAGTTTGAGCTCGCATCCATGGTGGATTTGAGGAGCTTGATGGAGAACAAAGGAGCTTTGCGAGGTGCGATAGCTTAAAGCAGGAAGGAGATGAAGATATGATAGATTTCTTTTCCTTTATATTATGTATTTTCGTTTCTTTTGTTGCTCTTTATTGTTTGTTTCTTTGATTCATGTTAAAGAGCCTCAAAGTATCCTCACAGTAGTTTTAGGAACACTTGCACAACCCTAGGATACTTAGGTTTTCTTTAGAGAACTTAAAAAATCAAAATAGGGTTCAGACAGCCTTTCCAGACATCTAATCTAGATTTCAGACGTCTGATAAAAACTTTTAAGACGTTTGACTGTTGACTCAGACGTCCGATTATTTAGGCTGAACTTAGTTAGTTCTGTCTGATGAAATCAGACGTCCAGACCTTAGTCCATACGTTTAATGTATTTACCAGACGTCAATTAGTGGAACGTTGGCTACCTTAGTAAACTTTGAGAAAATGACCGTTAGCCTCGTATCAGACGTCCGTAGAGAACCTTAGACGTCTGATACAAGACCGTTGTGCCTCGGCTGACCCAAAATCTCTTCTTAAAGATTTTCTAGCCGTTGCACTCCCTTGGGAATCCATTTCCACAGAAAAGTAGGTTTCCAGATGTCCAGACTTAGTGTCAGACGTCTTGTATGTCTGATGACAATTCTCTAGAACCCTGTTTAGATCTGAGTCAAGTCAGGAAGGAAACCCGCCTAAAATCAGATGTCTGACTTTGTTCCCAGATGCTTAAACGAGTTTTCTGGACGTCTAATGCCTGGACCAAATGTTTGATAACCCTGTCAGGTCATGATTGATCCTGATTTCGACTTGATTCTCTTTGAGGTTGCACCCATGGGCTATGGAAGCCCTCCAAGGCCTTTCAAAGCCTTCCTAGGCCTTCTATAAATAGAGAACCCTTGCCACTCAAATATACACCAAGACACACCAAGCAACATACTTTGCACTCTTTTGTGTCAAAAAGAAGATCAAATAGAAGAAATCTCTAGCTCTCCAAGCCATGTTCTACATCTAGGGAGCTTCAATCAAATTGCGCACCCGCTCTCCGGCTGTAGCTCACGAGAGCGCCGTTTTGCCATTGCATAGTTCACGCATCCACGTTGTCGATGCACTTCCACCAAAGGGAAGCTTCCTAACTCCTATAGAAGCTTAGTTTAAGAATTACTTTGTTGGCTCTGTAGGGCTATTCGTATATCTTTTACTTTGTTATTTGGTTGCGTATTCGCTTTGCAAATTCCCATCTCATTCGTGAGACAAAATCCTTTTCGTGAAGAGAGGGGGTTTGAGGTACACTACCCTCGTATAAAGTAGCGTGGTTGTAATTAAAGTTGTACTACCCTCGTTTAAGTAGTACGTGAGTGGATTTAATCAACTTGGTTGATCGAAAAATCCTAACTCGAGAGGGTTAGGTGGTGGTTTTCATCCAAGTTGGGTTTCCACCTAAAAATACTTGTACGCTATTATGTGATTGTCATTTTGTGAGATTATTATATTTTTAATTCCGCATTTTTACGTCACCTGATCCTACCCTCTCCGAGTAAGGGAAATTACACCTGTCACCCTCGCCTGCCAGGTTGGTCATCCAGCTGTAGGGTGATGTTGAAATCCCTTCCAACCAACCATGGACACCCATGGCATTCAGTGGCTACAGTTGACAACTCTTCCCACATCACTCCTCTCGCCTGTGCATTTTAGGGACCGTATACTCTTGTGATCGTCATTCTAGCACCACCCACCTTCCGCACCAGCTTGACAGAGACAACATGCTCTCCACCATTGTTTAAAAAAACACGCTCGAGGCGTTTGAGGCATGCGCCTCGAGGCGAGGCGTGGCAAATTAGCCTCAGCTTGATTCTGTGAGGCGTGTGCCTCCCTTTGTCAAGGCGCGCTGAGGCATTGGAGAGGCGCTGCCTCGAGTATGTTACATTTTTTTGACCTAATCTTTGGCTCTGGCCCTAAACCAAACCTCAAAAACAGTTGCAGCCTCCAGCACCTCATCGCAGCCTCCACCAGCAGACCGACAACTCCTACAACCCTGCTCCACCGCATCGTAGCCTCCACCGACGAGCAGCTCCACGTAGTGCTGCACGCAGCGGCAGCGCTCCTCGCAACGTATCGCAGTGCTCCAGTGCCAACAGCGCGAGCACGCAGCGGCAACGCTCTATGCAGCGCAGGCTCCAGCGCAGCGCAGCGGTAGGCTCCAGCACTGCGGCAGTGCTCCAGCGCAGTGCAGTGCAGCGTAGGTCCACGTAGCGCAACTGCAAGTTCAGCCGCGCAGTGCAGCGCAGCGCAGTGCAGGTATGCAGCGCAGCGGCAGGCTCCAGCGCCGCTCAGTCTAGCAGCGCAGTGCAGCTCCAGCAGGCAGCAGTGTAGGCCCGAGTAGTGGTCCGGCTCCTGCGCAGGTCCGAGACTCCGAGTGCAACTCCAGCGGTAGTGGTCTAGCTCCAGCTCTAGCGGCAGTTGAGGTTAGTATGTTGAGGTTGAGCTTAGTATGTTGACTATAAGTTTAGGTCATTTCATTTAGGTTTATTTTTCAAGTTTAGGTCATTTAGGTTGATTTGATTACCAATCTCTTTTATGCTTTGAGACATGACGCCAAAGGCACGAAGAGGAGGAAAAGAATGATCCATTGGCACATGCAGGTCTGATCCTGGATGGAAGTATTGCATGGAAATTGACCTTCAAGGATCTCAAAGGGAGAAAGGATATAAGTATGTGAAGTGTAATTTCTGTGGGAAAACTATCACTGGTGGCATTGCAAGAATGAAGGAGCACTTCGCGAAGACACACAAAAATGTGGGAGCATGTGCAAAGGTGCCACTTGAAGTTGAAACTGAAATTAAGGCCTTCTTAGCAAAGAAGGAAGTTGGTAGAAGAAGAGCACTTGAAGAAATGGAAGAAATCCGTCGCATAGGTGCATATACAGTAGAAGGTCCATCTGGGCATGATGAAAATGCACTATTTGTTGCAGGAGTTGAACAGAAAGTATGACCTAGAGGTGATGGGCCTAATAATGCTCATCAATGTCCTCCAAAGCAGATTACTTTGAATTCTTCTTGGAAGAAAGAACAAAGAATTGGAATGTGTCTTAGTATTGGTAGATTCTTCATTGAGAATGGATTGTCATTTAATTTGGCCACCAGTCCATCTTACTGGCAAATGCTTCAAGATGTAAGTAACTATGGAAGGGGATTCAGAGGTCCTACAATGCATGAGTTACGAACTTGGATTTTGAAAGAAGTGAAGACAATAGCTACTATGATGGACCAAGCGAAAGTGTCTTGGAAAGAGATTGGATGTAGCATAATGTCTGATGGTTGGACATATACAAATGGATGCACCTTGATCAATTTTTTGGTTAACAACCCAAAAGGTACGTGGTTTCTGAAATCTGTTGATGCCTCTGATGAGATCAAGAATGCTGATTATCTCTTCAAATTGATGGATGATGTTGAAGAAGTGGGTGAAAGCAATGTTATCCAAGTGATAATAGATAATGCATCAGCTTATAAAAAAGTTGGAGAGAAATTGATGGAAAAAAGGGAACATTTGTATTGGACTTCGTGCGCTGCTCATTGCATTGACCTTATGTTGGAGGATATCATAAAGCTACCTCTTCATGACTCTGTTTTCAAGAAGGCCAAACAAATAATTAGTTACATATATGCACATGCTTGGTTGGTGGCCATGACAAGGAAGCATGTAGGAGACTTGGTGAGGCTTGTCGTCACTCTGTTTACTACTGCTTTCCTTACCTTGCAGAAATTACTAACAAAAGATGCTCTTGAGTCTTTTTTCACCTGAAAAAGGTGGAAGTGTAGCAGTTATGCATTGAAGGTTCAAGGGCAAGCTGTAGAAAATATTATCCTCAAAAGTAGAACATTTTGGCCTGGTGTAACCTATATAATAAAGACAATCAAACCGTTGGCGTTGGTTTTAAGAATGGTGGACGCTGAACGATATCCACTTATGGGATTTATTTATGAGGTTATGGATAGGGCTAAGAAAGCTATTGCTAAAAATTTGGGTAATGATGAAAAGAAGTACAAGACAATCTGGGACATCATTGACACAAGATGGGACAGGAAATTGCACACACTTGCATGTTGCTGTCTATTTTCTGAATCCCCAATGCCAGTATGAGCCAACTTTTAAAGTTGATTCAGAAGTAAAGATGGGCTTCTACTCATGCTTCTAGAGGTTGAATGTGGATCTCCAAACAGATGCATTTGTTAATGGAAGAGGATTGTTTGGATGGTTCAATGCCATTGAGACTCGTCTTAAGAGGAGTCCTGGTAAAGTTCTTTCAATGATTCTATTATTTAAATTAATAAATTTTGTTAATTTTTTCTTATATACTATAAACAAAATTTCCATTACAGCAGATTGGTGGAGAGCATTTGGTGACAAAACACTTGAGTTGAAGAAGTTTGCCATGTGCATTTTAAGTTTGACTTGTAGTGCATCTGCATGTGAGCAAAATTGGAGTGCTTTTAATTAGGTAAAAAATCTAAATTTGAGTTTTAAATTTAGAGTAATATATAATAATTAGGCTATAAAATTTAATGGTGAACTTTTCATTGAGTAGGTCCATACTAAGAGAAGAAACAGGCTGACAAGATAAACTCAATGACTTGGTTTATTGTATGTTCAATTTGAAATTGAAACACAAGGAGGTGAAGAAAAAGACAATGGATGATCCTCTATGCTTAGAGGAAGTAGACTCAAATGATGAGTGGATTGCTGAGCTACAACTTTGTGAAACAGAGATTGATGCTTATGAGGAGCTTGATGCAACTGTAGCTCTAGAAGAGGATCCTATTGATCTTGGGCAGTTAGTAGTAGTAGAGGGAGGAATACAAGTAGGAGGAAGTAGAAGAAAGAGGCAAAAGAGAAAGGACAAGAGTAAAGGTAATATGTAATTTTTTATTTTGCTGAATTATAATGTTTAAAGTTACAAACTAAGATTCTAACTTCTAAGAAATTGTTTAAAATGACTTATCTTTTAGGCGTATGTGTTATTGACGTTGAGGAGGAAGAGTTCCAAGAGAGTATAGAGATACTGAGGAGGATGATGATAATGAGGCTAGGATGAAGTTTATGGATGACTCTTGGGATGATGTGACCAACCCTAGCGACAGCATGGATGAGCTTGAAGGTGTTCAAGGAGGAGGAGACTAGAGTCTGTAATGTGTTGTAGTTCTTTAGAGTTTTTGATGTGGATGTTTCATGTACCTTCATTTTAATCTATGCTTTAACTCTTAAGTCTCCCAATTGTTTGGGAAGTTGGTTTAGTTTGTGCTTTTGTTATGGTTTCTAATCTTCTATATTATATTGATGTTTATCTTTTCATTTAAACGTCATCTCTCGTTTAGTTTCGTTTTTTCAATGTTGTGATAGAGAAAAAATGTTATGAAACTGTCATTTATGTTATTATTTCCTTATTAGCACTTGATAAGTATATATCATTTCATTTTCTATATTTTTTATATAAATCCTGAGGCTTACGCCTCGCCTCGATGAAGGCAAACCGACTCTATACCGTCTCGCGTTTTTTAAAACCTTGCTCTCCACTGAAGCAATCTTCCAAGGAGAAAACCTCTTCTCGCCACCCCAGGATCTGCCCTCCTAAACGACCAACCGCTCCAAGGGCCCGAAGCCCTTCCATCCAAGAGCCCCCGATCTCCCGCCACGTCCTAACATCACAATTAGACAATTTTTTTTCCTACAACAGCAAAATATCCACTCACAGATGAATGTAGTGTCTCAAAGATGCTCTCCTCAATGGGTTATTGAGACCCCGTACTTTCCATGTAAGAGCTTTCATCAATGACTGGTGGAGGCCTCCCTCATTGTTGGTCGAAAGCCACACGCCTCCGCATTTCGACATACCTCTTCATTATCATGATCCAACATCTTGCTACGACCATCCACCACCACCTTAGGATCTCGGTCGGATCCACGATAGCACCATGTCCACTTATAACGGAGAGTTCCACCTCTACCACCATTTACCTTCCTTGGCCGCCATCCGGTCAATGGGACCTCTCGGTCTTCAGTGGTCAAATGTACACCCCCTGACTGTTGCCGCAGCAATGACCCACCAGTTCCTTCCACCTCCGGCCTCGGGGCCTCAGTGTTCCCATCAACGACTCCATGATCACCAGCAACCTCTCCACCCTCCATCGAGGTCGCACCGACCACCATCGCCGCCCCTCGAACCTCTGCACACCGTGTCGAAGTGGTTCGTAGTGCCTCATCATCGATAACGACCGAGGTCTGTACATCGGCTTCCTCGTCGTGGGGCATCGAGTCGCCTCCTCCAGCAAGCCTGGTTTGTGTTATTAGATGGAGCTCGATAGCAAGCCCCTCCTCAGCAGCAAGCCCTTCCGGCATCTGTAACTCGGTTATCGCTTCATCCTGATTCGGAATGGGAGTCCGACCCAATTGAGCCATCAGATTCGGATCCGAATCCTCCTTTGCTCCGCATCCGGACCGCGAGCCATAAGCCCTAGACCCTTGATAAAAGGGTGTCTCCAGCTGGCGATCAACCTTCATCTCATTTAACCACGTCGCATCGAGAAGCACGAGTGGCTCTAGCTGGGCCCCCGCAGATTCTCCGCTATCAATTCCTCCGTCTCTTCAGCTCCCGTAATCACCGGGCGCGCCTCAATCTCGGGATGCAGCGAATCACTACGCGAGATATGCAGAGATCTGTCGGGGTTTGAAGTAGCTCCGGCGACCCCTCGCCTCCTCTACACCTTCGTTAGGTGTCACCCTACCTTCCTGTCGGAGCACTGATTCCGACCACCGACGGAGCTGCCCGACGCGAGCAAGACACCACCCAAGACGAGCTTCCAAGCTGGAGCAAGATCTTCTCGATCACCTCTACTTCGATCCCCAACTCAACCACCGCCACTAGGGGGCCCTCAGAGAGGCCGATCGACTTGCATTTTACAAGCCGAGCAAAAGGTGAAACCACCTCCTTCACCACCTCCACAGAACACAGCCACCAAGGAATACCTTCGATGGCCACCTCATCCAGCAGCCTCTCCGGGGGATGCTCTGACGACGCTCCATCGTGAGGGCAAGGTTGACGCCACCTCCATCTCCCCATCTTTGACCCGACCTTCGTGAAGCAAAGCGCATCCCTTCTCAAAGCGGGGAGGCTGAGAACCAGAATCTTCCTCCCATCAAGGATCGGGACCTTCACCCCTCTCACAGAGCATCCGGACGCAGCACCTCCACCACCTCCGACCGAGTGACCCAACCCTCCACCATATCTCCAACTAGCCTAGTCTCGATCACCTCCCACAAGCTCCTCACCTCCTCTGATTAGGGAGTGACGACCTCCGCCAGCGGCATTCTCCTCGAAGGTGGAGGTGGTAAATCCCCAGCACCACCATCACGACCAACACGACACACCCCGCTTCTATGACCAAGACCATCGCATCTCCAACACCTCCATGGCTCCCTGTAGTCTCGAGCCTAGTGGTCAGAGCCCAGACACTTGAAGCACCTTCCTCTCCCAGCCGTGATGTTTCTCTACCCAATCGCCCCTGGTGGATTATCCACAACCTTACACAAGCCCCTCCTTGTCACCACTGACCAATCTAGCGCTCAACCAGTCCCAACACCATTTCGAAGCCCCTCCGCACCTCCTTTATCTCAACCAGGTACCCTCCTCTCGGAGCCCCTTCCGCCTTCCGACCCTCCTCTCACACTCACTTTGTCTCTCTCCATCCTAAACCCTAAACCCTAGTAATGGAGATGCGTTTGGATTCTTTTGGCTAACTTTCTAAATTCCTCAAAAGTAAAATCTTTAGACCTTAAGAATATTAGCCAAGTGAATCGGGAAAAGTCATCAATAATGACAAGATAGTTTCTACACCTACTTAGGCTTTAAGACTTGGTTGGACCAAAGAAGTCTAAGTGAATCAACTCAAGTGACTTTGAGGTGCTAAGTGTGCTTTTAGGTTTAAAAGAGGTTTTATGAAGTTCATCAAATTCACAAAAATTGCAAAGATTTTTCTTTTTAACGGATATCTTAGCCAATCATTGTACTAAGTCATGTTTAACAAGCTTATTTGTGTTTTGCATGTGAAGATGCCCTAACTGACGATGCCACAATATTGACTCACATCTGGTTTAGGTTGTTGCAATTATCAAAGTCAATAATGCAGATATCTATGATCTGTTTCCAATCATTAGTCTTTCCTTAGTTTTCTTGTCCTTAATCTTAAAACATTTGGAGGCAAAATTTACTTTGTAACCTTTATCACAAATCTGATTAACACTAGACAAATTATGTTTCAACCTTTTGCTAGATGAACATTATCAAAGGAGGTTTTGGAGTTACCAATTTAGCTAGTACCAATAATATGGCCTTTGTGGTTGTTGCCAAATGTGACGAACCAACTTCCTTGCGGTTGAGCTTGAGGAGTAGGTCTTCTACTATCTTCTTTGAGCAACTGCTGTCCATGATTCATCTTCCTTTGCTTTGGACCTGTTATTAGTTTATGCCTGTGAGGTTCAGAGTTTCTCCTTAGTGCTACAAGTTGTCCATCTTTTTCTTGAAAGATCCAGTTCAAATACTTCATTAATCCTTCGTTTAGGTGTCCTACAAAATAGGATTGCACATTTCTTTTTGGTACGCATTTTCTTTTAGGTCCAGATTTTTTAGTTGGTGCCTGGCGTGAACCTATTCTTGACCTTTGAGCTAGAATGACTTTGTGTGTTGGTTTGTGAACTAGATGTTTCATGATCATTATTTAGTATATATACTAACCCAAATTTTGTTGTGATTTGGATGTGTGTACTTGGTAGTTTCTCTAGGTTCGCTCTACCTTTAGTGAATTTAGATGGGTCATTTAAATTTTTGTTTTAGTTTTTCTAATTCTACTTGATGGGAATCTACTTGTGTCTTTAGTGAGGTGATCTCCTATGAGAGTTATTGGTTTTGTGAGGTAAGTCTGTGTTTCAGTTTGGTTTCTTCATATAGGTCCTTAGTTAGCTTTTTATTGGCTACTTATAGTGCTTTAGCTAAATCATACAACTCATAGAAAGCTTCTAAAAGTTCATCAAACAAGAAAGAAGATACATCGTCTTCTATTGCCATGTGTCCGCAAAGAGTTTCCTCACTTGACGTGTCTTCTTCTTCAGTTGAGCTTGAGTCACTAAACTCGCTTTCATTCCAAGTGACTTGGAGAGCTTTCCTCTTTCCTTCTCTCTTGGGTTGTTTCCTAACCTTCTTTCTTTTAGCTTACTTCTTCAGTTAAGGTCCCTCTTTTCTCATATGCCCCTTCTTGCAGTTGTAACAGATAACTTGATTTTCTTGGGGTTTCTCCTTCTTGTAGCTCTTCTTGTTTTTCAAAAATCTTCTGAATCTTCTTGAAAGCAGAGCTATGTCACCATCGTCTTCTCCAGATTCTTCTAAGTTGGTGTCGGCCTTTAAAGCAATATCTGTCTTTTTCTTCCCTTCTCTATCGTGCTTTTTCATATACTCTAGTTGAACTTCATAGGCTATTAAGCTACCTATTAGGTCATCTAATTGAAGCATAGAGAGATTCCTAGATTGCTGTTGTCTTTGTTTCCCAATCACTGGTAAGAGACTGAAGAATTTTTCGAACCAAGCCTTCATTTGCAATCTCCCATATTTCTCGAGGAATTTATGATGTCGGTGAATCTTGTCTACATTTCCTTAATAGTTTCTCCTTTCTTCATGCAGAAGAGCTCATACTTCTGCGTAAGAAGATCGATCCGAGTCTCACTTTTGAAGTCCTCTCATGGGTAACTTCTAGAGTATTTCAGATCTCGTATGCTATTTTGCAAGTTGACACACGATTGAATTTTTCCTTTGATAAGCCGTAGAAAGTGGCATTCATGGCTTTAGCATTGTGACTAGCCATCTTCTTCTGATTTGAGGTGATAGCAACAACTTCTTTCTTTTCTGGTTGTGTATACTTAGAGGTTATCACATCCAAGACTAAATAATCCATAGACTTAAGAAATATTTGCATTCTGGTTTTCCTGTATCCATAGTTGGTGTCATCAAAGAGAGGTGGTCTAACAGCGGATTGCCCCTAAACGCATATACCTTTTTGACATCCTTGCTGGAATAAACGAGGCTCTGATACTAGATGTGAGTACACCCAGAGCTTGTAGGAACTAACATATACACTAGAGGGGGTGAATAGTGTGTTATCGGAAATAATGTAGTATTTAAAATAACCTTCACCATAGATTAAAGGCAAATATGAACCAATCACAGAAATAAAGAGATGACACCTGAATTTTAGAGTGGAAATCGTTTCAAGTAAAAATCACTACCTAAGCCTCTCTGCTTAGGATTTCTTCGATTAGTTGACGTTAGTCAATTCCTCTAACACACTACTTGAATAAGGGTGGCACAATCTCTTACAAACTTCCTCTCTTATACACCTTATCAAGAGAAGAAACATAACAGGACTCCCAAAATAATGTGGGTCCCAAATCAAATAACAAGAATAAAATATAACAATAAATCCTATGGAACCTCATAAATAAAGACAAATCGAGCTTTTAAAGATCGCAAAGCGACGTGCTTTAGATCGCAATAGTTGCAAGTGCAAAGGCGCGGAAGCATTAGAGAGAATAAGAGAGAATTGCTTTTTTGAAAGTTCTTGAGGTGTGCTTTTAAGTGAGGGGTTGAGGGTCCTGTATATAGGTATTTTTTGATCTGATTTAGAAAGTCTGGACATACAGCTTTGGTCGATCAAAACTTTAAAATAAAGTTTTGATCGATTCCATATTGTCAATTAAATTTTGAATTTGGTCGACTTATAATGCAAATTCATGATTTGACTGGGGCTTTTAATCGATTAAACAAAAAGGCTTGATCGATCAAAAAGAGTTCGCTCAATCAATGTTAGAATGTTAGTTGATCAACAATATTGTCAATCTAACGAGGTTAAAAAATGCATTGGTTGTTATCTTTGAGGTTCCTTACAATATTCTAGACTCAATAGAAATAAAAAGAGTCTTCAAGTACTTCATCAGAGATTGATTTCTGTTGTGGCATGATCATTTCTTGATTCTGACTTTAAATGTCCCAAAATGATTTGTCCATAATAAAACATAATTTTGTTATATCAAAATAAGGGTATCAGTTGGTAGCAGGCTCTTGAGTCAACTGGACAAGACGCTGAACCACGGCATCATAGTCGTAACGTGACACAGTATCACTCACCTCCTCAGAAGAAATAGCTTGGTTGGCTATAGGAGGCCTACCATGCTTAGACCAACAAGTAGCCTCCAAGTGTCCAAGCTTGCCACAGTGAGAGCATATGGTTTGGGGTTTGCCAGACACGCCCCGACCACGTCCTCTCCCCTAGTAGATTGGGAACTACATCCACCACGTCCTCAAGTAGCCACCATGGTCGAAGTCTGTCCAACCTCAGACATGGATGGTTTAACAATCACCCTGCTCACCTGGCTGTATGCTTCCTTTAAAGAAGGAGGCTCTACAAGTGTCAGAAGCTGGGACCTAGCAATCTCATAATCAGGTACAAGCTCATTCAGGAACTGAAGAACATACTCCTTCCTGTATGCTCTCTGTATGTCACAAGTGCCGATTGGATGACAATCATTGTACTTCTCCAGGAACCCCTTTTGGGTGGCATAGTACTGAGATAGTGATTGGCCCTCCTGCTTCAAACCACCAATAGCATGATGGATCTTAAACACCTTATTGGAATTCTTCTCATATGAATAGATGTCACATTGAGAATCTCACATCTCCTCGGTCGCCTTATAGTATATAATACCATCTCCGATCTGTGGTTCCACCGAGTTCATGATCCATGCACAGACTATGCCATTGTCTTTCTTCCAAGTTACGATTTCCCGGTCTTATTTTGTGGGTCCCCTCCATCAGAATATGCTCCTTATCATGTTTCTCTACTGTCATGAGGAATGTTTAAAACCATTTGGCATAATTAGTCTCATTCAACTTGGCAATAGGAACAAAGAAAGGAGTCTTGTAACTCCTAACATTTGTAGCGGTATCTGATGTCACCTCAGAATTGTTGGTGGATGCCATCGTGCCTTAGGATGATCACAATACGCCACCAAGATAGATATGAAAGACGATGTTCAGACCTGAAAATTCTGAAATCAGAGAGAGTAATATCTTGAACATGAAATCTAAATCTTTGAGATCATCCTAAGAGCCACGGTAGCCCCTTAGACCAAGATTTAGTCATGTTAAGGCATGAGAAAACCCTTAACACTGCCTCTAAAGGGTGCTACTCTCCCTTGCCGGTGAGAGCTACTCACCACCGGCCACCACCACCCACAGGCGGCGGCGTAGTGGTCTAACAGACCACCAACGACATCAGGTGGCAGCAGCAGGTGGCCTTGTAGGCAGCGGCAGCAGCAGCGGCTTGTAGAGGGGACAGCGACGGCGGCGGCTTGTAGTAGGAGCTGGCATGGGAGAGAGAAAGCGAGTTAGCGTTAGGATGGAGAGGTTTAGAGGCTTGAGCGGGTGGGATACTGGTGTGTCGATATAGGATCACTACTCTGATACCAAGTTGGAAATAACAAACAATCTTTTTTTTTTTATAAGCCAGGACTATGGGTGAAACTCCATAGCATCCTGGGGGTGACCCCGTACCCCAATGCAAGCCTCGGCTGGTTGGACGGGGCGACACAGTGACCACCACCAACCCCACAGTCCTGTGAGAGTATGGGCATGCCATGAGGTTTCGAACCCGCGCACCCTCCATAGGGACTTGTGGGGATGGGTGACACCAACTATGCTACCCCTAGCCTGCTAACAAATAATCGTATTTCTCAAGAGAAACCCTACACATCTTTATATAGAGAGAGTTGTTGGGTAAATAGCAACATAAATCCAGGTGGGAAAATAAATAAAACAGTGCAAAAATAATAAGAAAATAACAAGAGTTCTACACTAATATTATCAGATTGCACAATCTTTGCCATAATTGAAAATTGATTCTTTATTTCTAATAAAAATGTCTCAATCACATGTCTAACATCGGACTTATTCTTTAATAAAAAAAGCCATGACAGGCGAGAAAAATCACCTGTAATGACCAAATAATATCAAATGACCCAACACCTCTATATATAGAGGAGAGGTATTGGGTAAATAATAATGCATGTCCAACATAAAATAGAAAATAATAGAAGAGGACATAAAACAAATATAAATAGGAGCATCTCAACGGACATGTACACACTTAGAAAAATAAAGCACCTGCCATTAATTTCCAAAAGTTTTTTTATTACATTTTTT
The DNA here is from genome assembly GCA_037157565.1 of Thalassia testudinum. Lineage (NCBI taxonomy): Eukaryota > Viridiplantae > Streptophyta > Magnoliopsida > Alismatales > Hydrocharitaceae > Thalassia > Thalassia testudinum. The sequence continues at coordinate 62,745,761 of JAZHRO010000040.1, forward strand.
CCAAAAAAGAAAAAATAAATTGGAGAAGCACAACGAGTTGGCCTAACAAGCAAATTACAATGACTATGGAGAGTTTGTTGACATAAAGAAGGCGTTAGGGTCCATTGGGATGTCTACAGTAGGAGTAAGTGGAAGTGTTTTGTTAGCCTCATTCCTTCCTGACTCTCCACCCAGAAGAGGTGATTGCATGCTTGGATCCTCGCATGAAGGTGTTCGGCTCCTTTCTCCTGCAAGGCCACTGCCTTTAGCTCTCTCCTCCTCAAGAGTCTCTCCTTTGGTTGGACCCACCTCAAATAGGGTTCGCTAAGGGGCTAGGGTGGTCAGGACCAACTTTCGGATCAGCCCCTCCTTGAGTTGCCACTGGTATCCCACATCTAGCATCTCAAATGACTAGGATAGAAACTCATTTAAGGTGGTGTAACCATCCCCCAAAACTACCTGAGCGGTCGTCAGAGTGTGCTTCTCGAGCTTCACTGACGACAAATCGCAAGACTCGGCCATAGAGGGATCCTCCATAAAAAACCTTTGTATGACGTCAAGCCTCATATCCCTTTACATTCGTTGCGTAGGTTACGAGGCTTTTTCGACTCCTTTGTGTACCTGGTGTCTCTTTCCACTTTCCAGGTAAGCTAGCCTACCCAAGTGTCTACGTTGTCACATGCATAACGCATGTGTGTAAGCTCCTGTTCGACTGATGTCTGACGGCTCTGCTCATCGCGAAGTGCCAACTTGTACGTTGTGTAGGCAGAGATCTTCGCCTTGAAAACCTCCCATTGCTCCCTTGCAACTTCGACGCTAAGGGAGAGACCCTACAGCTGGTCTTCCAATTAAGCCAATTTCTCTAATTGGCCTTCATAAGAGGCGGGGATCCGCAGCATGTCCTAGTCATTTGCCTACACCGACTTGTGAAGAGCCAAGAAGGTGACCCGGGCATCCGCTTGCCCTTGCCGACTAGCCTCAAGTTTGGCCGCCAGGTTGTTGTCCCACCTAGTTTGGCAGGTAGCCTCCTTTTCCGCCCTCGTACGGGTGGCGTCCCCCTCTTCCACATAGCGAGCCATCACTCTTAGGGCCCCCATGGCACTCTCCGTCCACTGGTATGCCTCTTCAATAGGGTTGCGACCTTGCTGAGTCGGGATGACGAGAGTCTTGAGAATGAGTGCTTCCCAAGAATGAAGCTACTGCCAATGGTCTCCACCTACAACAATCGTTGCGTTACAACTCGAGGTACACTTGAAGAATCAAGATATTTATTAATGCAAAAATACTTATCACGTGGAGGCAGTACTGGTATTTATTTTTCAAAGTAGTGGGGTCCGATGGAGACAGGCCCCACTCCAGGGCAGCGTTTAGCAATGACCATGCTCTTGCCTCGGTGACTGCAATAGCATTGGCGGACACCTTCGCCAAAAACTGAGGTGGTGGTTCTACCTCCGTCTACTCCACCTGTTGCTCCTCTAGTGGGTCCTCCCTCTCCTGCACTTCGATCGCGAGTTGACTACGCTTCAATTGAAGTTGGCACCTCCTATTGGTTGAGGGTGCGCCCGCTCTTGCTGGCTGCCCCCCTCCCATTTCCGGGAGTGCAATTGGTGCCAAGGACCATAATAAGGCTAACAATGCACGAGCAAGCAAAGTGGTCTTTGGTGAGTGTAGCAATGGCTTGAACAATGTATAGGTAAGCGAAGTTGAAATCAAGTAGGCTGAATAAGAAACTTTGATATAGGGAGAAGACATCTTTTAGATTTAGATCTGACACCAGGAAGCAATGGCAAGAATACATGGCAATTTGTTAATATAATTTGGGAGGATGCCATCCTACGCTTGGGTTTGCCTCTCTTGGTGATTATAAGAAAAGGCCCTAGGATTTTATTCATAATAAGCCCAAGTAATGGGTAGATTATAAGCACATAACACACACCTACACTTCTTTGGTATTCATCTTTTTACGAAAACAACCTCTTTTGAAATTATAATTCTATCAATCAGGTCCAATAATAATCTATGTTTGCCCCTCTAGAGACCCACTCCTTGCCAATCCTTGAAATGGGTAGTGATAGGGATCAGGCTTCAACCTACTCCCCTTGGCCAAAACAATAGTTCGCTTGAAGCTAGATTGAACACCTAGGCCCTTGGGGGAAGCCTTAGCACCACTCACAACAGAATGTGGATTTGCCAATCACCCCCTCCAGGGCATCGAGTTTGGATGCCTTTGGGTACACTCAGGGTTTGGACATGGGGGAGGGGGATTCAGCACGATGATAGCACGACAGACGGTGCATGCTTGACGAAAGATTATGCACACAGGCTTGATAATACTTGACAACACCACCGAAATGGTTGGTTTGATGACACCATCGCAAAGGGTCAACCACCATTGCGACTTTGGGGCAAAACCCAATGCCGACCCCTCACTTGCAAGTAGTTAGCCACTGCCAGATATATAAGGTCCATTGAGTTCCCATGGGAGGGAGGCATTCAATTCCCTGCCATAAATTCAAGAATTGTTATGATCCTGCTCATTTAATTCAATCCTGAGCATTCCATTCATGTGAATTTAGCTCGGCAATCTTTCCCTCTAATCTCACACCCAACATTAGCGAATTGAGAACCCACATATCTCCTGAGACATAGCACAGATTAATTAAGGTGTGAACTCAATTATCAATTCTGTTGTTTCTATCTGTGATGATTTTCTCCCCAACGTCGAGCACACCTGCATCGGGCCAAGGTCACACCCTTTTGGTGGTGTGGTGCGAATAAAGCTAAGCAGGCGATTCTCCTGCGAGGACTTGTCAGCCGTCAGGTACAATTAGGTAAACACCAAGTACAATGCATTAGTGAAAATTTACAAGTAGATTCATGCATGACCTCGAAAAAAAGAGTAAAATGAATTTTCAAGAATTCCATTACCTGAAACAACTTCCACACACATAGGTAGTCTAATATCACAACTAGAGCCATCACTCATTGACAAAACTTAGAATGTTAAAACTGTTACTTTCGAGCCATTTTTACTTCATGGCCTCATTTTTTTAAAGAAACCTGCAAAATGAGTCTTTGGTTCTCCTTTAGGTTTGTAATTAACAGGTTGGGAACCACTAGAACATCAAAGATGAGAATTATTGGAAAAGAAGAAGTCCAAGAGAGTCTATATAATCAACTTGTTTTTGGTAAAGGGGTGTCCTCCAGTTTGGAGGACCAACTTGCCAAAGAAACTCAAAAGGCAGGTAAGTTTTAGCAACATATCATTGCTTATTTTGATAATGTAGTTCTTTTTTCTGTCTATTTTAATTTCTTTGGTTTGTTCACGATAGTTTCAGTGGAGAAGCAAAAAGTAGCAGAGAAAGTTGCATCCATCTTGAAACTAAGTGTTGACATTGATACCAGCTCTCCTGAAAGGTCACCAAGCTTTTTTCCTAATATTGTAGCAGTTTTGGTTCGTTGATTCTCTTTAAATTTATTGTGAAAAATGAAGGATTGACATCTGTGCAAACTGTATAATTCCCTTTATTTAATGTCAGAACAGCTTGTGTGGAGTAACCTTTGACCATGTTAGTCACTGTTCAACTATTTGATTAACAGACTGAGTAGTCTGACATTTAAACTTCCCTCTCTGATAGCTTAGATAATTGATGTTAGGAAATAAATAAATTAGAATTATTTGATTTAGGATTTACTATTTTTAGTATTTGATTAGTTTCCATGTATACCCTTTACCTCTTTATATAAAGAGAGTTAGGGTCTTTCTTTGTGGAATAACAGAATCATTTTCCCAAAACTCAACATAGTATCAGAGCGGGTTTAGTCTCATGGGAAGAGAGAAGAGAAAGGAAGAAACCCTAGAGGGGGAGGTCCTCCGGTGACGTTGTCGGCCTCTGGCGAGCCACCGGAGAGGCCCTATCCTCTCCCAAATCTCTGCAACAGTCTTGGTAAAGATGCCTACGCCACACTCCATGGCGACCTTGGTGAGGAAGAAGTCGTTGGTGAGGAGGCGTTCCTTGAAGTCGCCGAACTGGAGGAGCCTCCGAAACATGGGGGACTTCTTGAGGTCCGCAAAACGGTGGACGAGGGATTTGGGAATCCTCCCGATCTTGATCGCCTCCACTAGATCTGACGACAGGCTCCCGTGTGTCCTCCCGATCATTGCAAGCGCCAGGATGACTTCCTCCTGGTTCCTCCCGCTTGAGGAGCATGAGGCCATCTGGACATCTGCCTTATCACGCTGGCAAGCGAGGGCCGAGCACAAGGTAGATGCTCGACGTGCGCAGAGGGGAGCCCACGGTGGCAATGTGTTCTCCAGCAAGGACCCTACCAAAGTGGACCACAGCAGGGTGTTCGGGAGATCCCCAAATCGGTGAAGCTTAGGATGCAGGCTGCAAAGCTCGAACACAACGACGCCAATTGCAGCAGGGCACTCAGGAAGGGCCTCGAGATGATCCCGAACTCCTTGAGGCTCTGGAAGATGATGATGGAGCTCGCAAACGAGGATGCGAGGCTACTCCACATCGCCACCTAAGTGCGGTTAAGAGGAAAGGGCCGGTAGAGGAGAATGAACGAAGAGGAGAAATCCTTTTTAGGTTTAGGTCTCTTTTATAAAAATAAAAAAGAAAGAATTAGGGCTATTTAATGCCTGAGTCCACCTTTTAGTTTTCTTTAAAGATGAGTCTTTTAGTGATGGGGTATTTGTCGGTAACCTCTCAAAGTTTTGAGTTATCTCAGTTGGGTCCTTATATGTTGAGTAGAAAACACACAAGTTAAAGATGGGAGTCGCCTCAAGATGTCAAAGTTCAGGCAGTACTGTTACGCACCTCAAGAGAAATCGAACATTGACTGGCTTTGTGAGGGCGTACAAGAAGGGGCACCTAGGGTTGAAGACACGAAGAAACGGACTACCACGTCGACGAGAGTGGTTCTTTACTACCTTATGGATCCAAGACTTTGCCGTCTCCCGCATTGTCTTGCGGGGGACTATTAAGAAATAAATAAATTAGGATCATTTGATTTAGGATTGACTATTTTCAGTATTTGATTAGTTTCTATGTATACCCTTTACTTCTCTATATAAAGAGGGTTAGGGTTTTTCTTTATGGAATAACATAATCATTTTTCCAAAACTCAATGATTGATATATGCAGGAAGGAAAATTCTTGAGGACTGTAGGCTGACAGATGTGGTCCCACTATTTTGATGGTAAAAATGTCAACTTTAAGTACCTCAGTAAATGTTTGTGAAAAATGTAGATAGTTGAAAAGTATAGATAGTTGAAATGAAGAGAGTGCATGTTTGTAAATTACAACTCTAGATTCATTCCTGTTGGCTAACAATAAATGGTAAGATTCAAGAAAGAGGTCTAGATCAGGATTAGGAGCCTTCTCCTGTTTAGAAATACTAGATTACTACATAGAGGTCTTGATGCACCCAAGGTAAGAATGCAAATAAATCCAGCTTTAATAAATTTAGAGGAAGCATGAATAACCTAGATCTTCTTAACCAGATTTCTCTATTTGCAGTTGTGGCCTTTTGTTTTTTTTTTGTATGAAGAGGGGAAAGGATGATTACCGTATCTTGGTAGCCATCCACTTCATTAACAAATGGAAGGAAAATGAGCATACTTACAAGTGTTGGGACCAAGAAGAAAAATACAAAGCTTCCCATTCAACTTTGTCTAACCCAACTTGTTGTCCTTTGAAAATATTTTCAGTTTCTTTGCCAACCAAGTGAGATTTAAAGAGAAGATGATGCAACAGAAGACTTGGGATCTTGATGACAGTGCTGATGAATTGTGGTTAAATATGGTAAATTGTATTAGGAAGGTGGCAAAGGAGGTGTTAGGTGTGTCTAAAGGAGGTGTTCTAGGACAAAAGGAGGCTTGGTGGTGGAGTGAGGAAGTGCAGGAAAAGCTTAAAATTAAAAGAGCCTGCTTTAAAGCCTTATATCGAGATAAGATCGATGAAAATATGGAAAACTACAAAAGAGCAAAAAAAGAAGCAAAGAAAATAGTTAGTGAAGCAAAAGTAAAAGCTTGGGAGCATTTTTATAAGAAACTTGATTCTAAAGAAGGTGATAAAGATTTTTTCAAGTTAGCTAAAGCAAGAGAGTGGAAAGCAAAGGACCTTACACATGTAAGATGCATCAAGAATGTAGAAGGAAGGGTGCATATAGCTAGTGAGGATATAAAGACAAGATGGAAAAGATATTTTCATAAGTTATTTAATGAAAAACAAAAGAATGATATCATCTTAGGGGAGTTACTTAACTCAGAAGAGTATGTGGATCGAGCATGTTATCGATGGATACAAAAGAAAGAAGTAGAGGAGGCTTTGAAGATGATAAAAAGTGGGAGGGTTGTTGGGCCTGATGATATTCCTATAGATGTTTGGAGAATGACGGGAGAACAGGGTATAACTTGGCTCACAAATTTATTTAATACTGTGTGGAGATGCAAGAAGATGCTAGAGAAATGGAGAAAAAGTTTTGTGGTACCTTTATACAAGAACAAGGGTGATATACAAGATTATTCCAACTATAGAGGTATTAAGTTGATGAGTCATATGATGAAACTTTGTAAAAGAATAATTGAAAGAAGGGTAAGGCAAGTCTCTATGGTAACTGAAAATCAATTTGGCTTTATGCCAGGCAGGTCTACTATTGAGGCAATACATCTCTTGAGAGGTATGATGGAGACATATAAAGTGAAGAAAAATGATTTACATATGATTTTTATTGATTTGGAGAAGGCCTATGATTCTGTCCCAAGAAATATCTTATGGAGAATTTTGGAGAAGAGACAAGTGCCAGTTATATATATCAACCTCATAAAGGATATGTACTATGGAGCAGCAGCTTGTGTAAAGACTAAGGATGATTTGACAGACTACTTTGATATCACCATTGGTCTACATCAAGGTTCGACTTTAAGCCCTTATTTTTTTGCCTTGGTCATGGATGAGTTGACGAAGCATATCCAAGTTGAGGTGCCTTGGTGTATGCTTTTTGCTGATGACATTGTGTTGGTTGATCAGACAAGAGATGGAGTGAACAGAAAACTTGAGCTTTGGAGAGAAGCCTTAGAAGATAAAGGATTACGCATAAGTAGGATGAATGCTGAGTATATGGAATGCAAGTTTAGTAGTAGAGGGAACAACGAAAGGATTGATGTAAAAATTGGAGAAGAGTGCATTCCAATGAAAGATATTTTTAAGTACTTGGGATCCATTTTTCAACATGATGGTGGAATTGATGGAGATGTTACACATAGAATTAATGCAGGGTGGTTGAAATGGAGGGGTGCTTCTGGTGTTCTCTGTGATAAGAGGGTTTCTTTAAAAGTCAAAGGAAATACTATTGAGCTGTGGTAAGACCAGCCATGTTGTACGGTTCTGAATGTTGGGCTATATAAATTATAGGCATGTACAGAAGATATCTGTGGCAGAAATGAAGATGTTAAGATGGATGTGTGGTCATACAAGAAAGGACAATATTTCAAATGAGTTTATTAGAAACAGGGTTAGGGTGGCACCGATAGAGGATAAAATGAGAGAGGCCCATCTAAGATGGTTTGGACATTTACAAAGAAGGCCACTAGATGCTCCAGTTAGGAAATGCGAGAAGTTGGAGGCTGAACCCACTAAGAGGGGGCGAGGAAGATCAAACAAGTGTTGGAAGGAAACTATTAAGTATGACCTCAATTACTTTAATTTAAGTCCTAAAATGGCTGAAAATCGATCTGTGTGGAGGCAAAGAATCCATATAGCTGACCCCACTTAGTGTGGGAAAAGATTTGGTTGTTGTTGTTGTTGTCTTTGCCAACCAAGCCGTATTTATTTGAAGCAGCCATCTTTATTCGAAGTGCTGGATTTGCCAAAGGACCCCTCCTGAAATCAAGCCAGAAATCTCCCATGCTGCTGCCCTCCACAATGGACAGACCTACGCCCTGCAACAGCCCCTTCGTGAAAGGGCACAGAAGCAAATGATGGCGTATACTTTCATCTTCAAGGCCACATAATGGACATGTATCGTCCTCCTTTGGCAGCCACCTTTGCAATCTATCCTCTGTTGTCAACCTCTCTCCATAGCAGCCAAAGGAAGATTTTGATCTTCAGGGTAATCTTCATAGTCCGAAAAATTTTACAGTCCACACCTATGAATACATCATTTATCAAAGTGGTTCCTCTAAGGACCTTGTAGGCCTTCTTTGTAGAGAAGTTACCGTGCACCCAGGCCAAGTGATCACTTCTGTCTTAGACACCCAAAAAGCATCCAGAGATGTAAGCAACTCCTGTAGATTTGTCACTCTAGCCTCTGAAAGAACCCCCCAAAGGTGGGCAACCAAGAAAGACTGCCCCTGCCAAGATTACCACCCCACAAATGGTTCACCGAGACATGCTTCTCTCTGACAAGGGCATATAATCTAGGTAGCTTTTCAGCAAGGAAACCCACCCCCGTCCAAATATGTTCCCAAAACATGAAAGTTTTTACCATCTCCCAAGACAAGCTCAAAAAAAGAAGAGATCTAGCCTATCACCTTGGTTAGACTCCTCTAAAAGCCCAAGCACCACAAGGGGTGAAGCATTCTCCCAATTTAGTGTGTTGCCAAAGGCATTGTTAAGTTATTTATTTTCTGTTATATTTTTTGTTATGTCTTTTAGAGTGAGGGCATACTTGTACTTTTACCCTTTGCGCCTCTCTATATAAAGGCACCTAAGATCTCTAATAAGCAAATTTTTGGCATTTCAACCTAACTGGTATTAGAGCAGCGGTCCTAAATCGATGGTTTGGTATCCTATCAACTAAGGCCTCCCACACCCCATCAAAACCCTAAGGCATCACTAGAACATCGCCATTGGAGCGCTGCCACCGTCAGGCCACCTCCGACGGCCTCTTCTTCTTCCTAGGTCCTCCATTAGGGCCTTTACTCCTTGCTAGCGTCGCCTCGAGTGGTCGTTGCATGGCCTGGGCGACGCTGTGGGCCAGATCTATGCCTAAGCGTCGCCGCTAGGGTTGGAGCCACCACATCGCTACCATCACAAGCGCCGCCACCGCTGCTCAAGGTCATCGCCGGCACTGAGGGCTTCCTTGCCGCCTCGTTAGTGTAGCCCTGGGCTTCTAAAGGCCTCCTCCAGTCCTCTCTACTATTGCAGCATCGCCATAAGGTTGCTAAAGCACTGGGTTGCCGAAGCACTGTCACAGTACTGTAGTGGCTCTCCCCTCTTCGTTTCAGGCAGCGCAAGGTTCGTAGAAAGTAGGAAGCAACCTCTTTGGGGCTTCATCTAGCCCCGAAGGGTTGTTTTTACATCTGTTCTCATCTCATTAGATCGAGATATGGTCTGAGTTGCGATCGTTTAGATTTGTGACAGCTTTATTGTTATTATCTGATTTTTGGTTGGGCTGCATATTTGATTAGCTCTTTCCCACATATCGGGCATTATGGAAGACAAGAAGGATGCTTCTGGTGATTCAGCAGGGAAGATATCTACCCCAAGCACATCGCTTTTTATGCAAGGAACCACTATCTAGTTGGGTTGCTCCAGCATCCTTCTATGATCTACCTTTCTTTCCGATTTGTGGGATCGCGTCGAAAGAAATACACTTCTCACAGGTGCTGGATAAAACGTGGATTTCCTCAAGGACATCAGGCCACTTCTATTGCTGATGCTTCTGTGGCTCAAATGTCAGGCACTGTTGCTAGTGCTAGAGGTGTTTGTAAGCCATCTTGGCTTGCAGACTCAAGTGCATCCTTCCATATCACAAGAGATGCTACACTTTTTTCGTCTCTTTGACCATTGACTACTTCAATATATGTCAGAGTAGCTGATAGTGCCTTGTCCTCTTTGATAGGCTTGGGTGACGTCTTTCTGTGCTCTACATAGCCTCTTTCTGATGTTATACATGCACCTAAATTTACTTTGAATTTAATGTCTATCAGTTAGTTTACTAAGGTATTAAATTGCAGAGCAGTGCTTCATGATCACTTCTTGCAGGATCTGACGATGAAGCAGATTGGTGGGGGGCTTGAGCAAGATGGCCTATATGACCTTGACCTCCTACCAGAGGATCATTCCATGGCTGCCACTTTTGCTACTTCTGCTTTACAGTGGCATCTTAGACTAGGACATCTTAGTGTTTCTGTTTTTCGTCGCTAGTTTTTTGACATGCAGTTTCCCGATGCCTGTCAACTCGGCAAGCATCATAGAGTTTCCTTTCTTAGTAATTATAGTAGAACTGTGTTTGCTTTCCCGCTTGTTCATGCTAATTTATGGGGCCCATGTCAGGTCAAGAGTCTTAGGGGTTTTTGGTAATCTTTGATTTTGGTGGATGATTATACCTGTGTCAGTTGAGTTTTTATGATGGAGAAATCCGAAATCCCTACTTTGATTAAAAATTTTATGCATGAAATAAAAACTCATTTTTCTACTACTATTTGCATGTTTCGGACTGATAATAGGCTTGAGTTTGTAAATTCTACTTTGATTCAGTTTTTTCAATTAACATCAGGCATCTTATGTTCATACATCCAAACAAAATGGAATGGCTGAACGCAAATTGAGACCCCATATTCTATTTTGTTTCTCGATCATGAACTTTTTTCTCTTCCTTTAAAAGAGTTTGGATGTGTTTATTTTGTTTATTTATTCAAGGTGGATAAGCTAGCTCCTAGATCTGTTAAGTGTATTTTTCTGGGTTATTCTAGAACCTAGATGGGATATAGATGTTATAATCCTCTTTCACGTCGTTTTTATGTTAGTAAGAATGTGACTTTTTATGAGTACATGCCATATTATATTGTTGCAGGAAAGTCTCTCAATGTCACATAGGATGTCCCATTGCTCATGCCTAGTGCTGCACCTCCAAGTCCCTCCGAGTCACCTCCACCTCATGATGTCTCTCCTATTGCCTATTCTAGACATCCTGAGGTGCCCACTATAGATACCTTCCCTCAACACTTTCAACACAGACCTCCTTCTACCACTCTATAGGCAGAGGAACCACTTTCTACTATTCCTGCTCAGTGCTCTGTTGATACTACTTATTCAGATGGAGGTCCAGACCTTATGCCACTAGAGGTACCTGATATGGATCTTCCTATTGCTTAGAAGAAGCCACAATGATCTTGTGCTAAATATTCTGTTCCCAATTATATGTCACTTGATCGTTTACCTGCAGCAGGGAGGCTATTATCTCTTGCAGTTGATAGGAAGAATATTCCCAGGAATCATGTTGAGGTTTCTCAGGACCCTTCCTGGATCTTGGTTATGGATGAAGAGATGGTTGCTCTTCAGTCCAGGAATACCTAGGAACTTGTTGACCTACCCCGTGATGCTACTGTTGTGGGGTGTAGGTGGGTGCTTACCCTGAAATGCTGCCTAGATGGTATACTGGAAAGATTCAAAGCAGGACTGGTCGCAAAAGGTTACACACAAACTTTTGCAGTTGACTATTTTGAGACATTTTCTCTAGTAGCTAGACTCAATTTAGTGAGGATACTTCTTTCTGTGGCAGTCAGCAATGGTTGGTCAGATTCTTAGCTTGATATTAAAAATGCTTTCATCTATGGTATTTAGAGGAAGAGGTTTACATGCAACAACCCCCTGGTTTCGTGGTTGAAGGGGAGTGTTAGAAAGTCTGCAGATTGAAGAAGGCCATTTGTAGCCTCAAGCAGACCCTCAGGGCCTGGTTTGAGAGATTTAGTAAAGTTGTGCAAGGCTTTGGCTTTACTAGATTCACTGCAGATCACTTTGTTTTTACTAAGCATGGAGTTGCTGGATCTGTTCTTATTATTGTGTATGTAGATGATATACTACTTTCTGAAAATGATGAAACAAGGATAGATGCTATAAAAAGGTTTTTTCATTCTTAGTTTGTAACTAAAGATCTGGGAATGATAAATTATTTTTGGGCATGGAGGTGCATTATGTTAATGGTGGTCTAGTTCCGTCACAGAAGAAATATGGCAAGTGTAGCCTTTTGTGACCTTCGAAGTCGTGTCTATGGCAACTTGAATAGTCGTTGCAACGGCCGCCATTAACTTGTCTTCTGAAGGCATGGTCCATAACTTCTCGAGATCTTTGGGAGTCAAGGAGTCCACTTGTGAGGTGCTTGTAGCCCCACGTGGAGGTCTCCCGAACTTGTCTCAGCGTCTATCTTGTGGATGATTGGTACATCTACAATATTGGCACTTTAGATAGATGTGACCAAGGCCTCGGCCACGTCCTCTTCCACACTCCACACTTGCTTCTAGAATAGCAAGTGTGGAGTTCTCACCCTTGGGCATGACTTCATCTTCAGGAATCTCCATCTTCACGAGACGGCAAAAGATGGTCTTAAGATCCATCTTCTCGTCGAATGCCAGGATTTGATTGCGGGCAACTCAATAACAGGGATGCAACCCTGATAAAAACTTAGCGGAATGCCAAATTGCCTGTCTCCCCCTGTGTCGCAACATAATGGCTCGTAGATGTTCAACTCCTCGAACAACGCATCCATCTTCTCATAGTATTTAGTCAAGGAGTGATCTCCCTGACTAGTTGTCCATATACGAATATATAGATCAGTAATACAACGTTAATGGATGTTTGGACTCACCTTTTCTCCAGGGCCATCCAAATCACCTATGTGCTCTTTTTGTAGAGCATGTTGGAGGCAATGGAAGGATGCATCGAGTTCATGAGTCAGTTCATGACAATGTAATTCTCCTCAAATTTCTTTTTCTTGTCATCCTTTTGCTCCGGTAGCTCTTCAAGGAGAATGCTAAGTTTCTCCGACAAAGATCTTAAAGGTGCAAGCCCACAAGACATAGTTGGAGGCACCCTGTAGTTTGATTGTCCCGGAGACCAGCTTGCTTTCTGCCGAACCAAACGTGGCGTCAACAACCGTGGTGGAGGCTTCCGTCATCTTCTACTATCTTCCTTCTCTGCATAAGGCGTCGGATTTATCGAGGAAGATTCTTTAGAGAGGAAAACCACACACGTGTGGTTAATAACTCATACGTGCCAAGAGAGCATAGACCGAAGGCTCTGATACCATTTCAAGATTGGTGCACATGGAGTGTGGAGGCTCCCTTAGAGCGTGGAAAAATAGCCCAACAGGGGTTGTCCACGTGGGAACAAGGAGCAATAGTAGCAGTAGCTACAAACTATTGTTGGATGGCCGACGATGATGGAGGTCGATGGCTGTTGTGGCTGGTGACTAAGGAAGGTGGCCGGCTACCTTCGAAGAAGAGAGGAGGGGAGTTTGGAGAAATAGGAGGTATTATTATTTCACTCAAAGATATTACAATGGGAAGATACTTTTTTTATAGAGAAAACATATCTCACAAAATAAGAAACAAATCATATCTCTAAATAAGGAAAAACAAATTACCAAACTAATTTCTAAAACAACTTTTCCTAAAAACTAACTTAACAAAATACCAAACTTGGGACTCAAGTAATCAAAACTTGGTCCCTTGGACCTCCCCAGCCATCGGCTCTGTGGGCCTTCGTGCTACTGCCACGTGGCTCCTTATTCTCAACACTATGTAAGGGTTTGTTTTAAGTCTTTATTTTCTTTCTTAGAGTTCTGTTGTAATCATCCCACCTTTCCCTCTAGATAAAGGGAGGTAGGGTTTGAGAATAATTGATTTGGTTCATTCTTTCCATCTAAAACCAATTGCCAGAAGATGATTGCTTTCCTTTTAAGGGCAAACCAAGGTACACCACTAGTAATGCCATTGCTTGTGTCTGAAGGGTGATGGAGCATGCAGCAAAGTCTTCATCGATCATATTTAGGGGTACCAAAATAGATTTGGCATGGCTAACTAAGAGGCCCAAGACATCCCTGAAGATGCAGACCAACGAAATCAGGTTCTCATCATTCGATCCACCCTCCTCGAGGAAGAAGAGGGTGTCATCCACATATTGCAAAATTGAGGCCACCATCAAAAGTCAAAGTGTATCCTTGTAGAAGTCCTCATGTGCAAGGCTGAAAGGCCTTCGAAGTGAGGGCTTCCGCTACAATAATGTACAAGAGAGGTGTTAGAATGCAAGCTTGGCTAACCCCCCTCTGTGGTTGTTTCCATCTTCTCGTAGGTCTCCCATTTACTAGAATCGAGAATGAGAAAGTTGTGATGCATCTTTTCATTCAAGTGATCCACTCTGGAGGAAAATGTCTTCTCTTGAGTTCCTACCAAAGGTAGGAGGTAGGGCCAAGATATGGAGTTGTAAGCTTTGGAAAAATCCACTTTCCATAGCAATTTCTTCTTCTATCTCTTCCATTAAGCAATCATCTCCTCATCCATGATGAAAGACTCCTCCAAGGACCTCCCCCAGATGAAGGCCAAGTGAATTGGGCTAATCAGCTTGGGTGCCACCTCTCTTAGTCTATTGGCAAGCACCTTGGCAACATTAAGATAAGTAGTGTTTGATAGGGCAATGGGCCAAAAATGCTCCATGGACTCTGCCCCTGGCTTCCTCAGGAGGAAAACAAAAAATCCACTTAGTCTTTCAAAACCAAAATTATTGCTGAAAAACTCCCTACACATTCCCAAAAAGTCCTTTACCACCTCCCAGAATTTTTTGTAGAAAAGTACAAGAAAACCACCCATATCGGGCAATCCTTCGTCTTTTAGGCCTCTAATAGCGACAAGGACTTCTTCCTTCGTGACTTGTCTCAATAGACTCCTAGAGGAGTCCTCAAGGACAAGAATATTTGCGGAAAACCATTGGAGATGGCTGGGGTAAGGGTGGGAGATTGTGGAGAAGTGTAGGCGGTTGTAGAAAGGAGGGAAGGGGTAGCTATATGGATGGAGGGAGGTGATTTGATAAGAGCAGTGGTCCTTAAGGTGTCCTCTGCCCTGTTCTTGGAGTGATGGCTACTTTACCAGGGGTTGTAGAGACTTAGGGATGTGTTGTCATTTATGGAGGTCCCAGCCACCAACAGACTTGATGAAACTATGGGCAGGGGGAATAAATGGTGAAAGCAATGGCAAGTAATGGTCCTAATGTGTTCAAGCTCCTCATGGAGGAATGTCCATCGATTTAAGTGGAAGCACTAATTTGGTATTATTAGAAGAATGTCTTTTCTTAATCAATGTCTGGTTGGAGATTGCTCATTAGGTCAGGTCACATTGGTGATATGCATTCGATCTATTAAAGCAACTTTTTGGTGGTTTGTTGTTTAGTGACTATTTCTTTGTAGCATGGAAATTCTTCTTGTAGGTGAAGCATGAGGAGGTGAAGTGGTTGTTTTTATTCAAGTCCTTGCATGTTAATGGAGTGTTTTTAAGAAGATTTTGGTATATTTATGATGTTTGGTCAGGCAGCATCTTCAGGGTT
Organism: Thalassia testudinum; assembly: GCA_037157565.1. Taxonomy (NCBI): domain Eukaryota; kingdom Viridiplantae; phylum Streptophyta; class Magnoliopsida; order Alismatales; family Hydrocharitaceae; genus Thalassia; species Thalassia testudinum. The sequence continues at coordinate 62,761,069 of JAZHRO010000040.1, forward strand.
GTGGTCAAGAAAGATAAAAAAAATAAAAAGAAGCTAACTGTGGATAGTAAAAATGACTCCAACAGTGAAGAAAGGTCCGATGCTTGCGAAGGGGTCCTATTGCATCAGATGAGGAAGAATCAGTATGCATCGTTGAGGGGGCTTCAAGGGGTTGGGGATCCAATGAGGAGCCTTTGGTAATTGGCGTATATCATTACAGGAGGAAGCTGTCATGTGCATCTCACATCAGGATGGATGCTAATGGAGGGTGGCTAATCTTGCAAATGAAAGTTAACATCTTGGAATATACAGGGTTTAAGGGATTTATAAGGATTTTCAATAGGTACCTTCTCCAGTGAGGCCGTTTTTTCTTCCATGATCTGAAGTTGGAGAACTCTAATGGCATTTTTGGTTGGATTGGAAGGGCTTGTTGGGTCCAGTACTTGCACGAATAGTTGCGAGAATAGAAGCAATTGAAAGAGACTCACTCAAAGCATAAGGATGAGGCTCTTGCCGGTATCTCCAAGATTGATTGTATGACCTTTCATGACCGATGGTACAACTAATTTAGAGATGGTTGAGATGGAGGACATAATAGATGGAATAACTTGATGTTAGAAGTCCAGGCAACTCTAGCTAAAGGAGGGCTACCATATGTCAAGTAGAAGAAGGAATTGGATCGATAGTATCTCAAATGGTCAGAATGTTCTGTTTAGAAGGTAAGGTGTTAGCACATATTATTTGTATAAAGGATTTTGGGCTTTTAGCTCCTAAGGGGCATTCTTATACTTTTACCCCTATTGGTCTCTCTTTATATCAAAGAGCCTAGGGTTTTCATTAAAGAACCAACTCAGTTCAACCAATTTGTTATCAGAGCACCAACCCTAGACTGTAGCTTTAAGTATCCCACCCCCAAAGCTTCTGAAACCCTACCACTAAATCCCTCTTCCTCTTTCCCTAACTCACCGTTGGTACTCTCGTCGGCGAGTGGCGGTGCTACATGCGTAGCAGGAGCGATAGCACGTGTAGGAGCGGCGATGCGTCTACATGTGGTAGCATGCGGTGACGTTACACGTACATGCGCGCGGCAAGAGCGATGGTGTCTGTGCGGCGACGGCAACAACTGAGGGGTTTGTAGCCCTATTCTAGGGCTACGCCCCTCCCAGTCGTAAGGAGAGAGACCTTAGTCTCCTTGGGGCCATCTCAGGTGCTCCCTGCACCTGGGTTAGGCCAATGCCTGTCCAAGGGGGCTTCCTGTTGAAGATGCAGAACTGAAAACATCCTATTTCAGATCTATTGGTGTTTTCTTAGCGATAGAAGGTTGATTGATGCTTGAGGATTGCGAAGATGGCTTCCTCATATTAGTCCGAGCTGACGTCGGGCTCTCTTTTGGACACCGGGGTACTAAAAAATGCGTTCTTTGGTCCCACGTCAAGTTAGATGAGACTAACTACTCGTGGTGGTTCCAAACCTTCCTTGTGACCATTAGGGGTCATAGGAAGGGCCATATTCTTATGGATCCGGAGCTTACAGACAATAGTGGCACTAATGCCTACTGGGACAGAGACAATGCCATGGTCTGTGCATGGCTAATGCAGACAGTTATTCCCTGAATAGGGGTGAGTTCATGTACTATGCCATAAAGGAGATGTGGGGGTCCTTGCATAAGACTCACATGCCAAGAACTCTGCACGGGTTTTTCAGGCTTACGACCTCTTTTACTTGTGTCAGGAAGGATGCACGTTACCACAATACTACTCTTTCATGAAGGGAATCCTGGAAAGGCATCACTCCTATCTGTCGAGGTGTGCCTGTGAGTCCTGGAGGAGATTTAGGGGACAGTTGGCAGTCTCCCTTTTCTTGGCAGGCCTTGGACCTGAGTATACAGCAGCCAGGTATCAAATCCTCACCGCTCCTGAGCTTCCTACTCTGGAGGAGGCCTATAGTAGACTCAGCAGAGTAGCAATGCGCATTCCTGCTCCTGACTTTGGTGCTCAGACTTCTGCACTGGTTGCGGTCCTTAGACGTGGTAGGGGTGCTTCTCTTTCTGCTTGTGGTTGTGGACGCGGATGCTCTTCTGGTACATGCACTAGGCCTTCGTGTTCCTACTGTGGCAGGTTTGGTCACTCTGAGGTTACATGTTGGCAGAAGCATAGTAGGCCACCTGTGGCCAATCAGGTAGCCGAGATCACTGATGAAGTCCTCCCCAGTCCTAATGTTAGCTCCCTTAGCATAGAGATTGAGACCTTATGACAGCAAATTACTCAGTTGACTTAGGCATCCTCTTCTCAGCCTCCAGATATTGCAGCTACTGTGACCTCCTCCGAGGCACCTTGGATTGGTATGCCATCTCTTTTATCGTCTTGTGATTGGTTGATTAATTTTGGTGTGTCCGAGCACCTATTTGGCGACAAGAAATCTTTCTCTCAGCACCAATCACATCAGCCAGGATTGTACAGGTGGTAAATGGGAGACATTCGTCATTTGTTGGCAGGGGGGATATGTCTCTACCTCGTACTTTATGACTGACAGATGTTTATGTGCCTGATTTTCCACTGAGTTTGCTTTTTGTTAGTAGTATTACCAGAGATCTGAACTTCCGAACTATATTTGATGCGTCTTGCGTCTTGCAAGACAAGTTCACTTGGAAGACGATTGGTGGAGGTCATGAGGAACGAGAGGTGTACCATTTGAGTCGTACTATTGTTGCTGCTTTTGCTGGATCTCTCCAGTGACATCACTGCCTTGGCTGCTTGCCTATTGATCGCATTAGACGTGCTTTGCCACACATACCCTCCACTACTGCTCTCACCTGTGATGCTTGTCAGCTGGGCAAACATCATATGGCTAGTTTTCCCACTTTTGCTTCAGTTTCTTCTATTGCTATGCTTGATTTGATTCACATGGATGTTTGAGGTCTCAGTCGTACTCCTGATCGACTTGGGAATAGATATTATCTTGTGTTAGTGGATGACTTTTCCCGTATTTCTTGGCTGTTTCTTTTGAAGAATAAGTTCGATGTGGGACAAATTGTTGAAAATTTTATTAAGGAAATAAAAACTCAGCATTCTTGTTTGGTGAAACGTTTTTGGTTTGTACTACTCGATTGTGGACTTTCTTTTCCATTTGTGGCATTATCCATGAGACCACATGCCCCCACACCTCTCAGTAGAATGTTGTTGCTGGGAGGAAACATTTCCATTTACTTGATGTTGCTCGTACATTGTTGATTCACCACTCGATCCCCTCTCTTTACTGGAGTGACGCATTTTTGACTGCTTACTTTTTGATTAGTAGCATGCTTAACGCTTCTTTACATAAACGGATTCCATTGCAGGTTGTCTTGATAAACCCTTATTTTACGTCACCCCTCAAATTTTTAGTTGTGTTGCTTTTGTCCACCTGTTGGGACCGTACCGGGATAAATTAGCACCGAAAGCAATTAAGTGTGTTTTCCTTGGATAAACTCAAACACAAAATTAGTATCTATGTTTTGATCCGATCACTTCTCGATATTTTGTTTCAACGGATCTTACCTTTCATGAGGTGATACCCTTTATTTCTGTTGCTGAGATGCCCTCTGAGGTTGACATGGAACCTATGCCATTTACACCCATTCACTTTGGGAGTTTTCCCGAGACTCCTATCCCTACTGCACCACCACCACCTGCTACACTATCCTTTCCTCGTTTGACTAAGCCACTTCTGACATATGTCCGTCCTCATACTACCTTTTAGGTCCCCTCATCCTCGCCTTCACCATCGAATTCTCAGGTGAGTCCTTTAGACATTGACGTGTTTGTCATGTGTTAATCATAGGGACAGGACAGATGATATGACAGGCGATGATATGGATCTTCCGATAGCTATTCGGAAGAGACCACGGACTTGTACTACTTATCCCATGGCTGGGGTACTTGGTACTGACTGCTTAACCCCCGGGTTTGCAGGATTCACTCAAGTGTTGGCTGCTACTCAGATTCCAGCGACCCACCGTGAGGCCATGCTTGATCCGAAGTAGCGGGCAGCCATGGAGGACGAGATGGCAACTCTTAGAGGCTGTTGGACCTTGGAGCTCACTCCACTTCCAAATGGTGCTACAATTGTTGGCTATCGATGGATGTTCATTGTGAAGCTCAACTCAGATGGAGGTGTTGCTAGATACAAAGCACGCCTCGTGGCAAAGGGGTTTACCCAAACCTATCGAGTGGACTTCTTTAATGCCTTTTCACTAGTTGCTAGACTTCCTACGGTGCGAGTGTTGGTCATGGCAATTCAACTACGTTGGCCTTTGCATCAACTAAACTTGAAGAATGCCTTCCTCTATGGTGATCTCCAAGAGGAAGTCTACATACAACAACCACCTAAATTTGAGGCTCAGGGGGAGTGTGTATGCTGCCTACGGAAGGCCATTTACGGCCTCAAGCAGAGTACCAGAGCATGGTTCTAGAGGTTGTCTCATGTGTTAGAGGCAGTTGGATTCATGAGATCGGCAGCTGATTTCTCTCTCTTTGTCAAGAGGACTGGATGGGGTATTATGGTACTTGAATATGTTAATGACTTAATTGTCACAAGAGAATGTGTAGGGTGTTGCTGAGATTAAGCGCATTTTGGCAGAGCAGTTTGTTATGAAAGACTTAGGGGCTTTACGATATTTTCTTGGTATTGAGGTTGCTCGCAGCAAAAAGGACGTAGTCCTATCCTAGAGGAGGTATATGTTGGATATTTTGCAAGAGGTGGGTATGCTTGGGGGCAAGGAGGCCAAGGCCAATATTCCTATGGACTCTAAGATACCACTTTATGATGAGAATGCACAGTTGGTGGACAGCAGGCAGTACAGGCAGCTTGTGGGTAAGCTGCTATATCTCACTATCACGAGGCCCGATATTGCCTTTGCGATGGGGAGATTGAGTCAATTCATTGCCAGGCCAACACGACAACATTGGGATGCAGCATTGATGATGCTCCGGTATATCAAGAAGGCTCCTAGAAAGGTCTCTTCTCCAAGGGGTGTTTTATGACCTTGGTTGGCTATTTTGATGTGGACTACGTCGGATGTCATGTGGACCGAAAATCGACTACAGGGTTCTGTACTTTTTTTGGCAGGGAATTTGATCACGTGGAAGAGCAAAAAATAAGAGACAATTACTAGGTCGAGTGTCGAGTCTGAGTACAGGGCCATGGCTTAGACAACTGCAAAGAGGTTGTGGATTAGGTCCCTACTCACTGCTTTGCAGATACAGTTCTTTAGCCCGATGGAGATGCGATGATATAACCAAGCAGCCACCTATATTGCCAACAACTCAGCATTTCACGAGAGAACGAAGTATGTTAAGGTTAATTGCCATTATACCAGGGGTATCTTTCAGAAGGGGCTGCTATATACAACAGCAATCATATGTGAGGAGTAGATTGCAGATATTTTTATCAAGCTCCTGGCCAAAAACTTATTTGATTTAGGTGTATCCAAGTTGAGCATGATAGATATCTATGTTTTAGCTTGAGGGAGAGTGTTAATACATATTATTTATATAAGGGATTTTGGGCTTTTATCTCCAAAGGGGCATTCTTATACTTTTACTCTTTTTGGTCTCTCTCTATATAAGAGAGCCTAGGGTTTTCAATAAAGAACCAACTCATTTCAACCAATTTAAGGAGTTGGCAGAGCCTTTGCAAACTCTTATCACCAACTTTTTTATCAGAACTTAAGTGGTCAAAGGGTATGGCACCTTAGAGAATACCGTCCACATAGACTCAAAATGTTAGGTAGTGGCTATTGCATAAAGGAAGGCTCCATGTTCTTGTGCCAAATACTCTATATCTCAGTTTATGTCGCTTGACAGTTTGCCTTGAGTTAGACGACAGTTTTCTCTGGCTATTGACAGTTTACAGGTACCACTGGATCATCATGAGACCTTCTAAGATCCGTCTTGTACCTTAGTTATAGAAGAGGAGATGGCAGCTTTGCAGTCCCGTGGCATGTGGGATCTTGTTGATCTACTCTCAGTTACTAGTGTTGTGGGCTGTAGATGGGTCTTTACCCTCAAATGTTGTCTAGATGGCACTGTGGAAAGACACAAGGCACGGCTGATGGCTAAACGCTACAATTAGACCTTCAAAGTTAACTACTTTGAGACATTCTCCTTAGTGGCTCGTCTCAATTCTATCAAGATATTGCTCCCTTGCTATCAACAGGAGCTAGATTATTCATCAATTAGATATTAAAATTGTGTTTCTCTGTGGAGACTTGAAGGAGGAAGTGTATATGCGGTAGCCACCTGGGTTTCTCACTCAGGGGGTGTCAGAAGGTATGCAAGTTGAAGAAAGCGATCTATGGACTGAAATAAAGTCCTATTGCTTGGTTTGAGAGGTTTAGTAGGGTAGTTCAAGAACATGGCTGTATCAGATCATCTGTTGACCACTCTGTATTTACACTATATTGGAAGACAGGTTCAATCATTCTTATTCTTTATGTTGATGATATTCTACATACTGGCAGTGACAGGCAAGGTATAGAAGAAACAAAGGAGATTCTACTGTCACAATTTGTGACCAAGGATCTAGGCCCTATCAACTATTTCCTTGCCATCGAGGTGCAACACACTAGAGGACTTGTGCTATCTCAGCGTAAGTATGTCCTTGGCATGTGGAGAGACACTATTATGCTAGGGTGCAAGCCAGGGTATGTTCCTATGGATGCTTCTTTGCCTCTTGCAGATGATGATAGTTCCAGACTACATGATGTAACTAGATATTGTGCAATGGCTGGCGAGTTGCTATATTTGATAGGTACTCAACCTAATATTCCCTTTGCAATTGTAAGGTTGAGCCAGTTTATGTAGTCACCAAAGGAAGTCCATTGGGATGGAGTTTGCCAGGTTCTCAGGTACTTGAAAAGCGTAACTGGGGAAGGACTTTATTTTAAAAACAATGGGCACTTACATGTATGTGGCTATTTAGATGTGGACTATGCTGGAGCACATGAGGATTGGAGATACACTACAGGATATTGCACAGGACCAGAGATACACTACAGGATACTGCACATTTGTTGGCAGTAATTTGGTTACATGGAGAGCAAGAAGCAGGCAGCTGTATCTAGGTCAAGTGTTGAATCTGAGTACAAGGCCATGGTTCAGACTACTTGTGAGCTACTCTAGGTTTGATCTATCCTGGAGGATTTTGAAGTTAATGTTTCTGGTCCTATTCCTTTGCTATGTGACAGCAAGGCTGCGACGTTCGTTGCAAATAATCCTGTCTTCCATGAGAGAACCAAACATATTGAAGTTGATTGTCACTCTATCAGAGAGGCCATTATAGCAAAGAAGATTTCTACTCCCTACGTATGCACTAAAGATCAACTTGCTGACATTTTCACTTAGGCACTTCCCAAGAAACAACTGCATCACATAGTTCCAAGCTGAGCATGTTTCATGCTTATGTTTCAGCTTGAGGGGGAGCATTGAGTTATGTTTTGTCGCTCTTTTATTTTATGTTAATGTGAAAGGGTATTCATGTAATTTCTTCTCTTTGGTGCATATCTATATAAAGGCACCAGGGCCTTTCTGGAATAAACTAATGCATGTCAACCCTAACAGTGGTGATGATCATGTTGCGGGTTGGCTACAACAATTTATGTTGTTGAAGGTGCTACAGCAATAGAAGGTAAGGCAAAGGGCATGCGTGAATGGTTTTGACAGGGAAAGGAAAAATAGGATAACGGAGCATCGGGTTTAGGTTCCAAGCTTTGTTACCCAAAGATGCCAACTGACCATTTCTATTCGAGCTCCTAATAAGGTAATTGATCAGCCAATCAGCTACTTAATCATATCGATTTGGTCCATCACCAAACATGATTAATTGGTTGATTAATTAGCCTTGCCAAAGGTGCCTTGCCATTGACATCTTTGTCTCTTACTCAAGTTAATTGGTTGATATTATAGGGATCTCATCCTCTGGTTGGAGAGAAAGGTGGGAATTTTGTGGGGTGTCTTAGAGTCCAAGTCTCTTATTTTTAGTGAATTAGCTGTCAAATAGTTGAGTAATTAGAGGGATTTAATATTTCCTAATTTTAGGAAATTTGATTAATTGTAATTGAGTTTGTTTCATGTGTTAGAGATTACGATTATTTCTCTTTATAAAAGAGACTCAGTAATTATTTTCCTTGAGTTAATGCAACATTAGTTCCAATTATATCAACTCCCTCTCTCACCCTCTCTTCTTCTCTACCACCAGTTGCACCTCTCCTCTCTCTTTGTTTGCGTGCACCATCACCTGCAGCAGCCTGCTGGTGTGTTTCTTCTCTACGTGGAAGAGTCGCCACGCCATGCTAGCTCCCAAAGCTTTACACATCATATGGATGTGCCTTTGGATCCATCAGTATATATGCTAGCTTGGCCCCTAGCATAACAGTTTCTGGAAATAGATCTGTGGCATACTTTATCTGAGATAGAACAACCTCTTGCTTGTTACAAGCCACTTCTATCCCAAGAAAATAGTGAAATGATTTTAGATCCTTGATGACAAAGTTTTCTACAGATACCTATTCAAATCAACAATACCCTATTAATTATCACCCGTAAACATGATACCGATATCACAAATAACCCCCATGTAGTCCTATGTACAAAGAGAATGATATGAAAAAGACCTATGAAATCCAAGTACCTCAATTGCCTTTGACAATTTTTGAAACCAAGTCTTGGGCCTTGCTTCAAACTATAAATGGCCTTACGAAAGCGAAAAACCTTGGAACACCCCACCTGAGATTCAAAACCTGAAAGTTGTTGCACATAAACGACTTCTTGCAGATCACCATAAGAAGGCATTCTTCATGTCCTATTGATGGAGGGGCCAATCACGTTGAACAGTAATAGAAATCAATATCCAAATAGTAGGTAGGCAAGCTATATGAGAAAAGGTGTCAAAGAAATTAACCCCTAAGTGTGAGTGAAGTCCTTGGCAACTAAGCAAGTCTTATATCTGTCAACTGTGCCATCAAGATTGTACTTGACAGTAAACACCCACTTGCATCCAACCACAGCAGCTCCAGAAAGTGGACCAGTAAGCTCCCAAGTACCACGAGAGAGAAGTGTAGAATCTCATCCTCCATGGCTCGTCGCCACTTTGGATCAAGAAGTACATACTGATGTGATATGGGAATATGCAACAAGGTGTTGCATAAACTTATGTAGGATGGTCCAAGACATGCCTATAGAAAGGATGCATGGTGCAACTACTGGGAGCCTTCCTGATTGCAATTGGCAGATCCAAATTAGGAGCAATGGTAGGCTTCATGTCATCAGATGTCGAGTACTAAGTGACAGAGTCATCCATCTGTTGAGTACCTGGATCATCACTAGGCACCATGTCATTAGTATGCAAAAATTTATGCTCACTTGAGGGGGCATTAGTGTTGGCTCTAAGGGGGGATTAGTGCAATGTTTATATGAGTGGGGGATCCAAAAACCTAACTAAGACACAAGAATATCCTCTAACGGAGTAGGAGAAATAGGCATAGGAGTACTATTAGAGCCAACATCCACATGCCTCCCAACATTTGAGAAGTAACATACAGACTCATGGAAGGTCACATCAGCACTGGCATAGTGATGCTGCAATGAATGGGATTGTAACGTTTATGCCCCTTCTGAGTTCTTTCATATCCCAAAAAACCACATTTGATAGCCCTAGGAGTAACTTGTCTTGTTTAGGGCTAAACAAGTGGACAAAGGAAATACACCCAAAAACATGGGAATGAATAGGAAATAGTTCCCTGTCATGGTCCAAAAGCTACAAAAGGATTTATTAATGAATAACAAAGGAAGGCATACAGTTAATAAGATAGCAAGTAGTCAAAACTACATCACCCTAGTAAAGAGGCACACTATTGTGGCTCAACAGTTTCTTAGCAATGTCCAAGAGATGATAGTGTGTTAGCATGATTGTTGTTATTCAGGCACTCCTTGAATCTTTTGTACTATTTTGTTATTTTATATTTCTACTTAGACTTATGTTATAATTTTTCCTTTCACCTATCTATGTTGAGTTATATGTGGTCTATTTTACTGTTTTTCTATTGTATGAGTGTGTGCTTGTAGTTTTTCCTTTTGTACCTCTCTATATAAAAATACTCAAGGTTTCTTTTGAAAACTAATTCGCTCATTTGTCTTACTATGGTATTAGAGCAGTGGTCCTAGACTGGTGCCCTGGTACCCCACCCAAAACCTTAGCCTCCTCAACCTTCCACCAAATCCCTCTCCTCTCTCTCCAAGGGCACCGCCAGCCTCAACCCACTGCCGTTGACCTCCCCAAGCCAGCAACGACTTTAGTGAGGCCTCCAGCAGCAGCCCTTATTGCCAACACCACCACCAAGGGTGGCAATGAGGCCTCCAGCGACGGCCTTAGGGCTAGCGCTGCCTCCAAGAGCAGCGGGGCGCGATCCAACGATCGCCTTTGTGGTCAGCACCACCACCAGGGGCAGCAGGGCGTGGTCCAGCGAACTCAGGGCTGACAGTTGCACCTCCAAGGTGCTCCAGTGAAGCTCTTCTTCCCTCCTCTGCTGCCTTTCTCCTCTCAGTGTGAGGGAGAGTCTCTTCCTGTTGCTCTTCTTCCTTGGGCAGCACCACCAAGGATTTTTTTATACCTGTTTCCAGCTAAGATCTATACATGATCTAAATTGGTTGATTTTTCAGATCTGTGAGCTGTCTTTGGATTGTATTATGGTCTGATTTTTTGCTGCACTGCACTTGATTTTGTGCTTCCCACATATCGGGCATCATGGAAGACAAGGAGCCCTCTAGCAGCTCTACTCCGAGCGCATCTTCTTTTATGCAAGGCACTTCTATTAAGTTGAATGATACTAACTTCCTTGTATGCTCTATAACCTCCCGATTTGTGGGATCTCACCACAAGAAGTATATCCTGACACAAGATGAACCAACTGTTAAGATCGTTGACTGGGAAGCCGATAATGATTGGGTTGCCACTTGCATGTTAAACAACATGAGGGAATCTATAACCAAGCAAGTGATGTCTTATGCCTCTGCAAAGAAAATGTGGGAAGTTCTTCACGAGATACATTCCCACAAAATCCCACAAAAGTAATATTAGCCGTTTATATCGGGTGCCTCTTTTGCTAAATATTATGGTTCCATGAAGCATCTTTGGGATGAGCAGGATCCATATCATCCTATCTCTATTGATGTTACTGTGATTACTATGCAACGGGAAGCCTTCCGATTCATTCAGTTACTTGTTAGTCTCGGTCCTGAATACAAATATGTAAAATATCAACTTGTAACTTTGGAGGAGATTCTTACACTTGCTCACATCTATGCTAGACTCTCCCAACTGGACATTTCTGACCCTATCCCACCTTCAGATTCTTCTACCATGGAAACTGTTAGTTGTGGTAGGGGAACCCCAGGAGGTAGGGGGAAAGGACGTAGAGCAAGAGCATGAGGCAGAGGTAGAGATTGTGGTATGCTTTGTGATCATTGCCACAGGACAAATACACTGTTGATAGATGTTGGATCAAGCACGGCTTTCCTCAAGGACATCAGGCCAATCAGGTTGCTTATGGGGGAGATGGAAATTAGTATTGTCAGGAGGATGATCAAGCTAGTACTCAGATTACTATTTCTAAGGAATATGACAGACTTGTGTCATCTCAAGCATCTTCTACTCTGGTGCTTCTATGGCTCATTTGACAGGTATTACTATTAGTGCCAGAGGTGTTCGTATACCGTGATGCCTTGCTGATTCAGGTGCCTTCTCCCACATTGCAAGAGATGTTACACTATTTTTGTCTCTTAAATCATTGACTACTCTCGTCCATGTTAGGGTAGCTGATGGTGCCTTGTCCCCTTTGATAGGCTTGGGTGACATCTCCTGGTCTACTGCTATGTCACTCTCTGATGTTATGCATACACCTAAATTTGCCTTGAATTTAATGTCTATAAGTCAGATTACTAAGGCATTAAATTATAAACCAATGTTTCATGACCATTTTTTCTTTCTGTAGGACCTCCTGACGATAAAGTAGATTAGTGGAGGACTTAAGCAGGATGGCCTCTACTACCTGAATCTTTCACCTGAAATTCATTTCACTGCTGCCGCTTGTGCCACATGTTCTCTACAATGGCATCTCAGATTGGGACATCCTAATGTTTCTGTTCTCCATCGTCAGTTTCCTGATTCGTTTTCCTATGATGCCTATCAACTTGGCAAGCATCATAGGGTATCATTTCCGAGTAGTACTAATAGAACTGAGTCTACTTTTTCCCTTATGTTAATTTGTGGGACACATGTTGGATAAAGAGTCTTAGGGATTTTCGATATTTTTTGGTTCTTGTGGATGATTACACTTGTCTATTAGGTTTTTTTGATGGAGGAATTCGAAACCCCTGTATTGATCAAAACTTTTGTTAATGAAATAAAGACTTGGTTTTCTTCTACTATTTGCATGTTTCGAACTGGCAATGGACTTGAATTTGTGAATTCTACTTTTGTTCAATTTTTTGTCTCTGGGTATTATCCACCAGACTTCTTGTGTTCATACATCCCAACAAAATAGAGTAGCTGAACGAAAGTTGAGACATTTACTTGATGTTGCTCGTACAGTTCTGTTTCATATGCATGCTCCTACTATTTTATAGGTTAATGTTCTTAAAGTTGCTTTTTTAATTAATCGTGATCTTGATGGAAGACTCCTTACTATGTTTTGTTTTCTGATTGGGAGTTATTCTTTATACCACCCAAAGTTTTTGGATGTCTGTTTCGTTCACTTGTTCAAGGTGGATAAGTTGTCTCCTCGATCAATTAAATGCATCTTTATAGGCTACTCCAGAGCTCAGAAGGAGCACAAGTGTTTTGATCCTCTTACACATTGATGTTATGTAAGGGTGTTACCCTTTTTTTAGGAGATACCTTACTATTTTGTCACAAGGAAGTTTCCCAATGTTACACAAGATGTCTCACTGCCTATGCCAACTATTGTGCCTCTGGGACCCTCTGAGCCTCATGTACCTCAACAAGATCTCCCTTCTGTTGCTTATCCTAGACATCCTAAGGTTACAGATACCTTTCTTAAACACTTTCAGGATAGACCTCCATCCACCACAACTGTTGCAAATGAACCTCTTACTACTATTCTTGCTTAGTCCTCTGTTGATATTGCGGATTCAAATGGAGGTCCAGACCCTATAGAACCAGAGGTACATGATCTGGATCTTCCTATTACCTAAAGGAAACCACAGAGATCACGTGTTAAGTATTCTATTTCAAATTGTATGTCATTTGATCATTTACCTGTAGTAGGGAGTCTTCTATCTCTTGTAGTTGACAGCAAGCATATTCCCAAGAATCATATAGAGGCATTTCAGGATCCTTGCTGGATCTTAGCCTTGGAAGAGGAGATGGCAGCTCTCCAGTCCAGAGGAACCTAGGAACTTGTTGACCTACCCTCTGATGTTATTGTTGTGGGGTGTAGGAGGTCAAATATTGTCCAAATGGGTCAGTCAAAAGATTTAAGGCCCCTTTAGTTGCTAAAGGTTATACACAAACCTGTAGAGTTGATTATTTTGATACTTTCTCGTCGGTGGCCTGACTCAATTCAATACAGATTCTTCTTTCTGTGGCACTAAACAACGATTGGTCAGTTTCTCAGCTAGATATTAAAAATGTGTTCCTTTATGGTGATTTAGAGGAAGAGGCTTACATGCAGCAACCCCTAAGATTTGTGGTTGAGGGAGAGTGTCAAAAGGTTTGCAAATTAAAGGTCATTTATGGTTTTAAGCAAAGCCTTAGGGCTTGGTTTGAGGGGTGTAGTAATGCAGTGCAACTAAGATGGTATAGATGACTCAACGATGTATCAAGTCTAGTATATGTCTGATGTTTAATCTTTAGAGGCAATTAAGGTGGTATAGATGACTCCACATTGTATCAAGTCTCTGGTGTAATGGCAATCAACCTTAATATATTTTATACATTCATGAAACATTGGATTGTTTGCTATATAAGTAGCAACACGATTATCACACCTCATCTTCATTGGCCCCTTAACCTGGACATGCAAATTCAGTAAAACTGATCTGACCCAGACCATCTCTGTGGCAGTTTGTGCCATAACATGATACTCTAATTCTGCACTTAACCTGGATACAACATGTTTTCTACTCCTCAAGGTCACAAGATTTCCTCCTACATAAGTACAAAAGCTTGTAGTTGACTTGTCTGCCATTCAACCTGTATAATCCATATCAAAATAGCCAACTACATTAATTAATTCACCTTTTCTGAACAAGATACCCCTGCCTAGTGCTCTTTTTAGGCACCTGAGCATTCCAATGCTACCTGGTTGGTTTATCCATTAAGAGAAATGTTAGGATGGATAATAGTAAGATATAGCAATTTACTAATCAAGTGCCTATAAGACCTGCTATCAATAGGATGGGACTTAGTATCATAGAGATGCCCTTTAGGATTCATCAGTATATTGGCAGGCTTCAATCCTAACATCTCTATCTCCTTTAACATATCAAGGGTATATTTACGCTGACTTAGGAATATGCCATCTTTGCTTTGTGTCACCTCAATACCCAGAAAATATCTTAGCTCACCTAGGTCCTTCATAACAAATGAATCAGCTAGCTTCTGCTTAATCTCTACTATCCCAGCCATATCATCTTTATTAAGAATAAGGTCATCTACATAAACAAGTTGTGCCACAACTCTACCTTTACTTTTCTTGACAAAGAGCGAGTGATCTGAAATGGATCTCAAGAGTCCCATAGCGTGTACCTCCTCTGACAACTTCTGGAACCACGCACGCGGGGTCTACTTTAGGCCATAGATGGCTTTCTTCAACCTACATACACACTCCCCCTAAGTTTCAAAACTCCAAGGTTGTTGCATGTAGACTTCCTCCTGAAGATCGCCATAGAGAAGGGCGTTCTTCACATCTAATTGATGCAATAGCCAATCATAGTGTGCAAGTACAGAGAGAAGAATGTAAACAGTAGGAAGCCTCGCCACAGGAGAGAAAGTGTTGAAAAAATCCACCTCACATGTCTGGGTGAGTCCCTTCACAACTAATCTTGCTTTGTGATGCGAGATAGATCCATATGGGTTATACTTCAGTGTAAATACCCAACGGCATCCTACAACCTTGGCGTGCCTGGGTAGATTTGCAAGGTCCCATGTCCCACGAGAAAAGTTGAAATTTAAAATGAGGGGAAATGAATAATTTTAAAGCATAAAGAAATCAAGAATGCTTAGGTTTATGTGAAACCCCACTCACGAAAAGCAGGGAGAAAATCACGGGAGAAGCGCCCTATGGGTGTGTGCTTCTCTATTATTCTTCTCAAAGAAATAAGTAGGAGGTACAAGCCTATTTAAAGAGCACCACACACTCCACTTTCCCATAACTCACAATGTGGTCCTAAAATCATCTGACATTCTCCAACACTCTCCTTCAAGTTCGAGCATGGAATGCTCAGCTTATATAACACTAAAATCCTACTCTACACAATAGAATACGACACTCTAGTTTTTGCTTGTAGGCGGATGTGCTGATAACAACACATCAGCGAGATCTGGAGCTACTGGACGAATAGTCGCTGGCTCTAACAAGGGCCTCTCCTCTAGAGACCTCAACTGATGCTGGTGGCTCCCCATTCAGTATCCCTATAATGGGTCTTCCTTTGAAGACCTCGAAGGTGGATCTCCCTTCAGGAGTCCACGAAATTGGATCTCTCATGTAGAAACCGGTTGAGCCCTTCCTTTGAGGACCTCGAAACTGGATCTCCCTCTCTGGAGACCTCGAAACTCTGGACCTCCCAGAGTTTGGTTTCTCATGTAATGATCTACGACAAAGGGACTCCTAAATGGGGGTGATTACAATAGGTATCCACACTAATACAACAATAAGAAGAAAAATATCATGAAAAGAGCTTCTCCCCCTTTTCTTTAATTCAAACTCTCTTTTTTTTTTGGATTTTTTTTTTGAAAGGCAAAAGGGCGATTATCCAAGAGATAACCACCCACATTCATTCAATCCTAAAACTGAATTACATCAGAAATTACAAAATAGATCTCCAGAATTCAACCTGGGAGGAGAGTGAGGATACAAAGTTCTCTACATAGGGTCTGTCTCCCCTAAACAGCATCCCATTCCTCTCTAGCCAAACCCCCCACAAAACAGCCAAAACATTTGCCCAATGATATTTGGAGCGAAAGGTGAAGACTCCACCACCAGCATTTCCTCTGCGAAAAGAGGACTAAAAGCTAACCACATCCCTGTGGGAGATCCAACCAATCTCCATCTCCTGCCAAACCTGCACCACAAACAGGCACTGGAGAGGGTGTTGTATATCCTCATCAGCCCCCCCACAAAGGGGACACGCCAGGTTGTCCGTTTAGGCCCATCTCGCTCTCCATTGCTTCATCACGATCCTTCCACTTCTCACCAACTAGGCAAAGATCTTCACCTTCAACGGGTCGCCATCCATACCAGTTTGCAGTCCCGCAACAAATCAACGTCCAAACCAGCTGCTCCACTCCCCAACTTGCGATAAGCCTTTGCCACCGAGAAATCTCCTTCCTCCAAGAAAAAGCATCAAGACCTTCATCTGGTGCCCAACCCACCAGCTCCTACGTCAATCGCTGCAGGTCCTTACATCTCTAATCGGAGAGACCCCCCTGGAAAATGGGACACCAAGATCCATACCAGCATTCCCCAACCTTGGCTGATGGATCCACCACACTTCCCAGGAGGCGAGGGAACCTCTCCCCTAAGGTAGAGCCAGCCCCCTGCCAGTCATCCTGCCAGAAGCGAAAAGAGTCCCCCACACCAAGCACCGGGTCAAAAAATCCTCGTACCTTTACTGCCACCGCTACCAAGCCTCTAAGGAAGTGTGAAGCTCCAGGAGAAGGGGAAAATAGCAGCCCCCATGATAGAAAGTCGCCGTAACAATGTCGTATAACATCACCAAGAAGTCCCTACTCTTGCCCCACCAACTTCTCAATCCACTTCGTGAGAAGATTGATGTTTGTTTTGTCCACATCTCTAACCCTAAGGCCCCCCTCCTGAGTCGGTCTGCACACCTCCTCCTAGGCCAGCAATCTCGCCCCCCCTTCCTGATGACCCTGCACTAGACCAGAAGAAGTCCCTCATCAACCCCAATACCTTCTCAATCTAACATAGAAATCTGAAGATCAAATGGAAGTATGATGGCATGGAAGCCAGAATCGCCTTCACCAAGGTCAATCGCCTACCTCCAGATAGGAGCTTGGAAGACCACCCTGCCAACCTTCCCTCCATCCTTTCCAGTGGCGGGATCCAATCCTGTACTCTAAGACGACAGTCAAACAAAGGAAGGCCTAAGTACACCAATGGCAAGGAACCCACCTTTGTCTCCAAGGTAGCACCCACCCTCTCCGTCTCTATGGGCGACAAATTGAAAG
The DNA here is from genome assembly GCA_037157565.1 of Thalassia testudinum. Taxonomy (NCBI): domain Eukaryota; kingdom Viridiplantae; phylum Streptophyta; class Magnoliopsida; order Alismatales; family Hydrocharitaceae; genus Thalassia; species Thalassia testudinum. The sequence goes on from JAZHRO010000040.1 coordinate 62,778,514, forward strand.
GAACAAAAGTCGATTTCTGATATTTAATATGCAATCTGGATGCCTCACCAAAGAGCTTTAGAAGGATCCTCATCCTCACCTCCAACTCCGCTCCCTCAACCAAAAAGTGCGTATCATCAGCATACTGTAGGACCACCACCCCCCTGCCACCACCAAACTCAAAGCCCCTAAACAGGCCCCTACTACATGACCTACGTGCCGCCCGTGCAAGAGCATCTGCTGCAAGGATGAAAAGCATAGGCACAAGAGGGCAACCTTACCTGACCCCTCTTCTAGGTTGGACTCAACCTCCCGCCGGGTTCCTGTTGATAAGGACTGAGAAGGATGTTGTCATCACACACCTCTTCATCTAATCAATCCAAACCACAGAGAAACCCCTCCTTAGCAAGGATGCTCACAGAAACTTCCACTGAACCGAGTTGTATGCCTTGCTAAAGTCGACCTTCCACAAAAAGGCTTGCTTCTTCTCCCTCTATGTGACCAAAGCTTCCAGTGCAATCACAAAGCCATCCAAAATTCCTCTCCTAAGAACAAAAGTTGTTTGAACAGGGGAGATCAACTCTCCAGGAAGGCCCCCTAGTCTGTTAGCCAAGACCTTAGCCACAATAAGGTAAACTGCATTAGAAAGAGCAATCGATCTAAAATCTTGAATCGCCTCCGCTCCTTCCTTCTTAGGTAATAAAAACAGATAATATCTATTCAGCTTATCAAACCCTCTGTTTTCGGCAGCAAACTCCTCTGTCATCCACATCACATCCGCCCCCACGAGAGGCCAAAACTCTCTGAAAAAGAACACAGGGAAACCGTTTGGGCTAGGACATCCCTCCGCATTCAGCCCTCAAACCACCTGTCTCACCTCGTCCTCTTTTATTTCTACTTTCCTCTTCTTTCTTCCTTTCCATTTTTCTCTTTTTCCTTCTTTCTTTATTTTCCTCTATGACCACTAAATAAGAGGAAAAGATCATAGGACCAATATATAAAATACCCAAAAGATCTTAGGGTTCAATAGGAACCCAAACAACTGCCGCTCACACGAGGACTCCTGACCAATAGGGGGCCTTCTCCGCCTTCTTTTCCTTCGTCAACTTCTTTCTCGTGCCACTATTATATCATCTGATTGCCATCTTCATCGTCATGCCAGTGGACACACCTATAGCATCTCACGATCTCTTATGCAAGATCGACGCGAGCCTCTTCTTCTCCTCTTGCATGGCCATCGTCGCCTCTCCTACCATGAGATCACCTTGACCAAGTCTTCTTGTTGCTGTTGCTGCTACGTCGAGAGTGATGACTACCATCTCCATCGCCATCTTGCAGCTCCTCCTCAGACCATCACCTGCTCGAGCAAGAACCTTAGGAGGAGGCTTTCGACACCATCTTGCGCCACTGTCGGCTTAGCCTCCTCGTTGCCTTTCGCCTTGGGCTATTGCACAGCCCAACCTTGCTCTCATGGCCACCAGCAACCGAGTAGTCCCCTACAACATTGACGCCCCTATTCTGCCTTACTTCATCGCCATTGTTGGCAATCACAACAAAAGGTTGAGTTGCTTTGATTGCTCCTTCAGCTTTTTTGATTCTCACATGCTCCTAATCATGGAGCAAAATAGAACTTCCAAGAACGAGAAAGATAAACACAATAATCTTAAGAATGAAAAGGATAACCCAAGAATCGATTTGCTCTGATACCAGGTTGAACTTAAACGAATAATATCAAAGCATAAAGAAATCAAGAATGATTGGGTTTACATGGAAACCCCACTCACGAAGAGCGATGAAAAAATCACAGGAGAAGCACCCTATGGGCATGTGTTTCTTAGTTATTCTTCCTAAAGAAATAAGTAGGGGGTACAGAGCGATTTATAGGCCACCACACACTTCCCACAGCTCACTATGTGGTACTAAAACCAACCCACATTCTCTAACAAAGAATGCAAGGTAGCTATCTCCTCCTCCATGGCTTGGCGACATCATGGATCGAGCATGGCTTGCTGATATGTAGTAGGAATCTATGTGGTAAATAATGTAGCAGTGAACATAGCTAATGACCTCCCAAGATTGGCAATAGGCACTGCCTAGCAACTTGGTAGTGAGCACAACTACGAGGAGCCTTCCAAACAATAATCAGAAGGTCCAGATCCTCCATCACTTGCACAATATCAGGGGAAACATCTTCCCTAAAAGGTTGGCCAGAATCACCTAAAGAACATGCACTACTACCACTAGGACAACTCGCGTCAGTATCAACACATACCTGACTGGGGGAGGAGAAAGGTAGCTGAGGTGGTGGGGGGGTGTGTAGTTCACTCCATTCATGCTATTTATAAGTAACTAGCAATTTGTAGACATGAGTATTCTTTAATTGTCGTATATTGTGATTCTCTGTAGTAGTAGTATCCTGATTGTGAGTAACAAGGATTTGTTCCAAAGGAACTGGTGGCACTAGCATGAGAGCGGGATTCCCCTCAAATGATAACTGATGACTAGCAATGGAGAAGCACTAACATAGTGCTTCCTGCCTTGTGGGTCAAGTTGAAGAAAATGATTTTTCTTAATTATCAAGCCGTCCTTACACCTGTTTATATAGAGAGAGGCGAGGGAAAAGTTGCACCATAAATCCAACAAAATAATAAAATGACATACTGACCCTTACAATATAGCATAACTCAACGCTCTCCCTCAAGCTGGAGCATATATATCCACCATGCTCAGGTTGTTTTTATACTTCTTAAATTAAGGGCGAGGCAACTGCTTGGTAAACACGTTAGCAATCTGGTCTAAGGAGGCAAGACAGGTAATATGAAGCAGACCCTGCTGTATCAAGCTCCTGGTGTAATGACAATCCACTTCCACATATTATGTTCTCTCGTGGAACATAAGATTGTTTGCAATGTATGTTGCAGTCCGATTGTCATAATGCATCTCCATTGGCTCCTGAATAGTAACATGAAGATCTCGTAGCAGAGATCTGATCCATATCATCTCAGTTGTAGTCTGTGCCATGGCCCGGTACATAGACTCAATACTAAAGTGTGAAACCACACTTTGTTTCTTGCTCTTCCAGGTCACCAAGTTCCCGACTACAAAAGTATAGAAGCCAGTGGTAGACAGCTTGTCTCCAACATCTCCTGCATAATCTGCATCTGAGTAGGCAACAACAGACATAGGTGCCTTCTTCTGAAATAGAATGCCTCTACCTAGACATCCCTTGATGTACCCAACACCTGCATCACAGCCTCTCGATGGACATCAGTGGGTTTGTCTAAGAACTGACTTAGCTTACCCATTGTAAGACTAATATCTGGCCCAGTGATGGTCATATATAATAGCTTCCCCATCAGCTGTCGATATGCCTTTTTGTCCTTCAGCTTCACTGTATCATCATAGAGATGAACCTTAGGATCCATAGGAACATTAGCATACTTGGATCCTTGCATGTCTGCCTCCTGAAGAATATCAGTAAATCGGGGAAGAAGATGCTCCCAAATCCCTGGATCTAGTTCAGCACTGCCTCTATAAGGGGATCTAGAGACCGCACTAGGCCAAGGAGAGAGGAGCAGCGCTGGTAGATGCCTTACACCACCAGGCGATATTGCAGCAGGTGGCACAAGGGAAGGGGCAGCATTGTAGCCGGTGGAGGGGACCCGGCGGTGCGTTAGGACAAGTTGCTGACCCTCGCGATGACCAGCGATGCTGCTGGCCATGTTGGAGGTCGGTGGTGCTGCAAGAGAGAGACAGAGAGGAAGGGGTTTGGGTGGTGGGTTGGAGGCTAGGATTTAGTGGGCTACCAAAGCCACAGTCTAGGACCATTATTCTGATACAATGTTAGGAGGAAATGTCATTAGTCTTATTCGGAGACCCCCCGGTACCTTTATATAGAGAGGTATTGGAGGAGAAATTAGAAAAGCACCCTTATATAGAAAAGAAAATAAAAGACCAGCGAAAAATTACTCAACAGCGACATTGGGGGGGACGATTCAGATGCTGCGGCGGTGTTGGGGTGTCTCTAGACGCTGCAGCAGTGTTGTCTACGCCTAAGGGGAGTTAGTGGCAGCGCTAACTGCCACCCAGGCAGATCGGCAGTGTGCAGTGGCTGCCAGCGTGTGCTGCAGCATCGGTGGAGAGAGAAGGTTTTTGGTGAAGGTGTAGGAGGCTAGGATTTTGCGGGATACCCAAGCATCAGCCTAGAACCACTACTCTAATACTATATTAGGTGAAATGAGCGAAATAGATTTATCCTTGAACCCTAGGGACCTTTATATAGAAAGGTGCCCTTGGGAGAATTACAAGTAGTACCCATACAATAATGTAAACAGAAAAAATACCAACAAATAATAATAGTCTCAACAGGTACAATGCAATGGCTCAGACTAAGGCCAAACTTATATGGATAAAATATATTTTATTGGATCAGCACATTCCAGTTAATGAAGTGTGATATTAGAATTTAGAGCTGCAGTGTTTATTTTTATCAATTCAATGCTATATGAACAAACAAAGCCTACTGAAAACAGATATTCACTGTTCACTACACCATGGATATGATATGAAAGGGGCCATATCACTACCTTTGCAATCACTTTCAAAAATCAAGTTGCTGCCTATCATGCCAAGGCTGTGGATTGACCACTTTTTCTGCGTTGTCTCTCCAGGCTAAGCTTGCTAGACATTATATTCTCTAGCTAGGGAGATGTGTGTTGACATATATGCCATTACCTATTCTTGGTTGTTTCCTACCTTTTTTAAAAAACAAAAAGGAAAAAAGGATAGCTACTGAAGGTTAGCAGCCATCCAATTTCATTCAATTATCAAAAAGATACAACATTTGGATCCAAAAAGTACAAAGGTAGGAAGCTTCCCTTACAACATGTTCCATCAATGACGTTCTTCATGAAAGATGACGCTGTTCTGTAGCAACTGAATTTCCCACAAACCTGCTACAAATTTGGTTGCACTCTCCGAATCCAATCTCACGGTCTAATGCAGTCACGCCAAAATCAGCCATTGTGCCAACAGCCAAAAAAGAAGTGCCAAGTTGGTCCCAAACTTGCTTCACAAAATCACATGAGAAGAAAATATGAAGAGCATCTTCAAGTCCATCACCACACAAGGAAGAAGTAGTATCCTCCTTTAATGCCCACCATCTTCCAAAAACCATTGTAACCAATTTTCCTTGCCACAACAGCTAGGCAGAAATTTTAACTTTCAGCAGGACTTTCAATTTTCAAATGGAAGAATTATCCATCCCAATGCCAGGATCCACGTCATTGTTTCCTCCTCTAAGTAGCTTGTATGCCTTTTCCACTATTGAATTAGTTGTACTCTAATCAACGGAGTCTGATGTATTTGGTATAGGCCAAAAGCTGTCCACCTCTAAAAGTAACCTCTACGAATCACCCACCCTTGCTTCAGACAACCTTGCCCACTCATAGCACCTAAGCTCTAACATTCCTATGCATATTTATTGACAGCAAGGGTGAAAAGGCTTGGGAACAAGTCTGCAAACTTGCCATTACCCGTCCAATCATCTATCTAGAACTTGAGTGACTTCCCATCACCAAGGACTGGATTACCAAAATGCATCATTCTCACAGTGATAGCACACAACCCTTCTCTAAAAAGCAGAGGAACCATGGTAGTGTGGAAAAAATATTCAAATCCAATGGCTGGCCATAACTTTTCATTGCTTGATTCCATAAGTTTCCTTCATTAAGAATGAGTTTCACTACCCACTTTGTCAATAAGGCATTGTGGAGGCCCCACGATTATGTGTTATTATTATTACTGTGTGGAGTTCTCTTTTATCATTTATTATTTTGTGTTAAGGTTGTCTTGTACTTTTCCCACCTCTCTTTATATAAAGAGAGGCGGGGTTTGAAAACTAAGTCGCTTATTTCCTTCAACGTGGTATCAGAGTAGTGATTTTAGACCGGTGCCCTAGATATCTCACCCAAGTATATTGAGCCCCATAGTCTTTAGTTTTCCATGTTCCAGTTATTGTTATTTTCTTATTTCTTTATGGGCTTGTAGTGCTATTTTCCACCTCTTTACATTGAGAGGTAGGGTTTATGGAATAAACTAAGTGCATCATTTCTTCCAACTTGGTATTACAGCAATGATCCTAAATTGGGGTTCAATATCCCACCAAAAACCCTAGACTCCCTCATCCTCCACCTTACCCCCTTATCGCCGCTGGCCCTAGATCTCTCTCTCCGACGGCTTAGTGGCCTTGCAGCAGCACCATCAAGGCCCCTCGGGGCTCCTTGTGTCGCCACAGGGCCTCCATCTACACTACAGCACCTTCTGCGGGCCACAGTAGGCCCTCACCCTTCAGCTGCAGCGACTCGTTGCCCCTGTTGGCATGTCACCTTGGGCCACCAGGCCCCAAGTGCCATCAAAAGGGCGATCTGACCCTGTGCGAGGCCTCCAGGCAGCAGTAGAAGCACCTATTGCTGCTTCTGCAGCTCTCTTGTGTGTGCAGGGTTCCTGTGGTTGTGCATCGAAGGTTCTTCACGTGTGTGCCTCCATGGTGAGTCTCCTGATGATCTGAAGGAGAATACTCAGATCTGATTTCAGGTTCAAATTGAATGGTTTGATTTTTTTTTTGGTGATTGATTCAAACCCGTGCCTTGATTTGTGGTTCCTGAGATGGTTCGATTGAAGGAAGATGGTATCTTCAAGTTTGGTGAGACTCATTCTTGCCCTTGCGGGGAGCTACCACATTGTATCTTGATCACTATGGTATGATCTCTCTCTAATTTGGTGCTTTAGATTCTCTTCTTGGTGGTTTTGTCATCCTACTATAGAAAAATGGCCTCCCCTCATGTTGGGCCAAGTGACTGTGCCGTACATAGATTGGCTTGTGAGACAGTGACCATTGCATGGAGTGAGTATGAGATGCTACTCCAAGGTTTTTGCCATCATGATGTGTCTTGGGGAGGTATCTATTTGGCTTCTATTGCAAGTGACATGAAGCATGAAGTACAGAGTGGCTAGTTGATTCAGGAACTTCACAACATCTCAGTGGAGATCAGAGTGGGTTTATTCATCTCAGGTCGGTACCCGCAGGCAGGACTATTCAGGTTGCAAATGGCAAGATTCCAAGATAGGTCAGGGGGAGGTGTTGGTGACCACCTCATCAAGACTGCCTAATGTTTTGTATGTGTCAGACTTTCCTGTCAACTTACTCTCAATAGGTAAGATTACTAAGGAACTTAATTGCCATGCTATTTTTAATGATATGGGATGCATCTTTCAAGACAAGTTAACAGGGTTGGTATTGGAAATGTAGAGGGTAGTGTTTATCATCTGGCTTAGATCCACTTGCTGCTAGGTGTTGAGAAGTCTCTTTTGCTGCTAGGAATGCATTTCAGTGGCACCTCCAACTTGGACAACTTCCTTTGGATAGCCTTCGATTAGTTATTTCCCACATATCTCCTGCAGCTACAATCAATTGTGATGCTTGTCAAATAGATAAGCACCACCATGCCTCCTACCCTGTAAGTACCCATCCTAGTCGACAGCTTTGTTTATGTTACATGTGGACACGTAGGGTTTTAGTCAAATACTAGATAGGCAGGGTCGTTTCTACTTAGTTGTTGATGACCTTCCACGTCTATTGTGAGTGTTTCTTTTGAAGAATAAGTCAAATGTTAGATCTGTCATTGAGTATTTTCTGTTGGAGATAAAGAATCAATTATCAATTATTAAATCATTGAGATCTGATAATGCACTTGAGTTATGCATCACGAGGTTGTCTACTTTTTACAGGTCTCATGGGATTGTGCTTCAAACTACTTGTACTCATACCTCTCAGCAGAATAAGGTGGCGAGTGGAAACATCGACATCTTCTAGATGTGGCCCACACTATGTTGATTCACCACAGTGTGCCTCTGTTATATTAGGGAGATGCAGTCCTTACAACTTGTTACTTGATTAATAGAATGCCTAGTTTAGTACTTCATGAGCAAATTCCTTGGCATATCTTGCATCCTGAGTGAGAGCTTTCCCTCGTGCCACCATGTGTATTTGGTTGTGTTGCCTTTGTTCACCTTCTTTCCCCAGGTCGAGACAAGCTTGCACCATAGGCAATCAAGTGTGCACTTTTGGAATATTCATGACCTCAGAAGGGATATCGATGCCTACATCCCATCAGTGGTAGGCACTATGTGAGCGTTAACATTACCTTTCATGAGTCCATTCCATACTTTTCCACTACTACCTGGAGAATATCTCCTTAGGTTACGAGGCACCCATACCTATATACCTCATGCTCCCTCGCTTGCTACAACCAAACCTTTGAGTTATTCTGAGTCTCTTGTTACCCGCACACATCCTCATAGTACTTTGCAGATACCCTCTTCACCGACACCATCCTCTCCAATTCAGGTGAGCATAGATAGTTTGCATACTGATGATACAGTGGCCAGTAGTGATGCTATAGGTTTAGCTGTGGATATCCCTGCCTTAGAGTTAGTACAGGAGGATCTACCAGATGATCTTGACCTTCCGAGTATTATTCGGAAGGCACCTCGCAGTTATACCAGATACCAAGTTACAAGCAATCTATCTACTGAGGGATTAGGGTCTACCTTTAGGAGCATCTACCGTACACATTTTGCCATGCAGATTCTTGTCACCTACCAGCAGGTCATGCTTGATCCAAAGTGGTGCTAGGCCATGGAAGACAAGATGGTTGCTTTTACTTCACATGGTGCATGGGAGCTCACATCGTTACCAAAGGGTGTTGCAATGGTTGGTTGTAGATGGGTGTTTAGACTTAAATACAACCCAGATGGGTCGGTTGTAGGGTACAAGGCCCAAATTGTTGACAAAGGGTTCACCCAAACATAATGGGTGGATTTCTTTCACATGTTCTCACCAGTGGCTTGGCTTTCTACCATACGGATTCTGATTTTTGTGGCAGTTCAATAAGATTGGCAATGTCATTAACTTGATGTAAAGAATGCATTTCTCTACAGATTTGTAGGAGGTATACATCCAGCAACCCCCAGGATACAAGAGTCAGGGGAAGTGTGTGTGTGGATTGGAGAAAGCTATATATGGCTCAAAGCAGAGTCCAAGAGCATGGTTTCACAACCTCTCTCAAGTGGTTGAGGCCTCTCAGGTGGTTCAGGCAGCCAGTTTCCAAAGATCATCATTTGACCATTCCTGTTTGTCAAGAAAATAGGGAAAGGGGTGGTTGTACTCCTGATTTATGTAGATACTTGATTGTCACACGTAATAACATAGCCGGCATTGTTGAGATCAAGCAATGCTTAACATATCAGTTTGTTCTGAAAGACCTTGGGAGTCTAAGATACTTCCTTGGGATGAAGATTGCACGTAGTATGAGAGGCATAGTACTGTCCCAGAGGAAGTTACACTTGATGTCCTGAAGGAGATAAGTATGCTGGGTGCCAAAACAGTAAATATTCTGATGGATCCCAAGGCATGCTTGTATGACAGAGAGGCAGAGATAGTGGACAATAGCTAGTATAGGCTCTTGATCAGGAAACTTTTGTACTTGACTATTACCAAGCTTGATATCTCACTTTGCAGTAAGCAAGTTGAGTCAGTTTATGGATATGCTAACCAAGAAACACTAGGATGCAGCAATGATGGTGCAAAGATACTTGAAGAAAGCACTTAGTTAGGGGGTCTTATACAGCAGGGAGACATCTATGACTGTAGTTGGCTATTCAGTTGTTGATTATGCAGGGCACTTAGCTGATAAGAAGTCCACCATGGACTTCTACACTTGTGTTGTTGGGAATCTAGTTTGTAATATTAAAAGGTAGGCTGTAGTCTCCAAGTCTAGTGCTAAGTTGGAGTACAGACCTATGGCCCAAACTACAGCAGAAATGATGTGGGTGAGGTTTCTTCTGACAAATTTGCATTAGCAGGTGGATGGTCCTATGGAGATGAGGTGTGACAACAAGGTCACTACATATTTTGCCAATAATGCCATGTTTCATGAGAGAACCAAATACGTGGAAGTTGATTGTCCTTACACGTGATTTGATACAGAGAGGACTCATTTATACTACTCAGGTTGCTTTAGATGATCAGACGGCAGACATATTTACCAAGCTCATGCCTCGCTATATTTTTTAGATTTGTTGTTCCAAGTTGAGCATGATTGATATCTATGCTCCATCTTTGGATCAAGCATGGCCTCATGATACGTTACAAGAACATAAATGGCTGCAAGTGCATTATAGAAACTTATAAATGCTATCCCTATACCATTTGTCACAAACCTACCTGCAACTAAATATCTGGCACAGCTCTGTAGAGCCTTTCGAATTGTTATTAGAAGGTCAAGATGACTCTCCTCAACTGAATCAAAGGTGGATCTATCTGCATCATTGAACACAATCATCAGTGTCTAAAGGTGCAGGCCTCACTTGGGTTGGGGGGGGGGGGGGGGGGGGGGGGGGGGGAACCTGCAGGGTGGTATGTGACCTCTTATAAGTAAGAATAGGCTCAACATACTTCTTTATCTCCATAGACACCATGGTAGGTGCCTGTGTGTCTAGAATAGCTCCAAGGGGTATAGGTGGAATAGGCATAGGAGCAACATCAACAGCTAGAGCTAAGTCACAACCCGACGTGGAAAAATACGAAAGTGCTTCAAGAAAAGTAACATCAACAGACAGTGATGGGAAGAAATACGATCAAAGCATCGATATCCCTCTTGCGTCCAAGAATACCCCAACACATTTCACCATTCTGGGTGCTAGTTTATTCTGTCCAGGACCAAAAAGGTGCACAAAAGCAACACAATAAACACTTGAGGTGCAACATGAAACAACTGTCGATCAAGATGCAAAACTTGCCACAGAATATGCTCATAAAGGCAAAGGTTGGCATCCTAATAATCAGAAAACAAGCGGTTAACACCGCATTACCCCAACACAAAGAAGGCACAAAATGATGAATCAAAAGAGTACAAGCAACGTTAAGTGCCTATGCTTCTTTTCCGCCACACCATTTTGCTGAGAGGTATTAGCACAGGCAATCTAATTTTTTTTTTTTTTTTGAAAAGTGAAAGGGTGATTATCCAAATGATAACCACCCACATTCAATTCATTTCATAAAAAGGATTACACCAGAATTACAAATTAGCACTCTAGAAGTCCACCTGGGATTGAATGGAGTAGAAAAAATTCTCGACATAGGGTCTCTCCCCCCTGAAAATCACTCCATTCCTACCCATCCGCACACACCATAAGACAGTCAGAACTCTAGCCCGATCCCTCTTGGATCTAAACGAGTTCATCCCGCCACTTGCACTCCCCCTGCAAAAAGAGGACCAGAAGCTAAGCACATCCCAATGGACAATCTAGTCGATCCCCAACTTCTGCCACACCTGCACCACAAACGGACACTGGAAGAAGAGGTGTTGAATGTCCTCCGCTCCATCACAAAGGGGACATTTCACATCATCCATCTGGGCCCATCTCGATCTCCACTTTCTCGTCATAATCCTCCCCCTCCTCAGCAACCATGTGAAATTTTTTTTCATTGGACATTCTGCCTCACAGAGAAGTCTACGGTCCCTCATGAGGTCAATGTCAGGGCTCGCCACATTGCAACTCGTCCTACAGAAAACTTCCACCACCGAAATGTCCCCCTCCTCCCAGGAAAATGAGTCCTCCCCCTCCTCTAGTTCCCATCCTTCCAACTCCTATAACAACATTTGAAACTCTGTAAACCTCTAATCCAAGAGGCCACCCCAGAAGATCGGACACTAGGCCCCAGTCCAACAATCCCCCACCAAGGCCGATTGGTCTACCACTCCCTTAAAGAGCTGGGGGTACTCGGCACAGAGAGGTGATCCGGCCCCTTACCAGTCATCCAGCCAGAACCTGAAAACGTCACCCACTCCCAGCATGAGGGAGAAGAACAGTTGCACCGTCTTTGTTACCTCTGCCAGGCCCCTGAGAAAGAAAGAGGCCCCTAAAGGAGGAGACTCCAGAGGTCTCCAAGATGCAAACGGCCCACAACAGCACCTCATAGTGTCACCAAACAAACATTTTTCACAGCTCCCAAGTCTGGCAATCCACTTTGCAAGCAAGCTAATATTCACCTTGTCCACCTCCCTAACCCCCAAGCCCCCCTCTCGCACTGGCCTGCACACCTCCTCCCAAGCCACCAGCCTCGTCCCTCTCCCTACTGCCCCCTTGTTCGACCAGAAGAAATCTCTCATCAACCCAGAGATCTTCTCAATCTGTCTCGGCATCCTAAAGACGGAAAGAAAATATGAAGGTACAAATGCCAAGACCGCTTTCACCAGCACCAGCCTTCCTCCTCTAGAAAAAAGCCTAGACGACCACCCTGCCAACTTACCCTCCATCCGCTCCAGCAAAGGGAGCCAATCCTGCAATCTGTGCCTCCTATTTGACAACGAGAGTCCTACCAGCAATAACGATCCAATCATTGTCCCAAGTGCACTCCCCACCGCCTCCATCTCCTCAGCCACCATGTCCGTGGGGATAAAAGTTGATTTGTTGTAGTTAATTTGTAGCCTTAATGCAATACCAAACAGCTCCATGACGATCCTCATCCTCCTAGCCTCCTAGCCCACTCCTTCCACCAAGAGCAAAGTATCATCAGCATACTGTAAGATTGCCGTCTGTTTATCATCTCCCGTTCTGAAGCCTCTGACATACCCTCCGAGTTACCCTTACCAAGGCATCCGTTGCCAACACAAATAGCATAGGTGCAAGGGGGTACCCCTGCCTGACCTCTCTCCTGGGCTGCACCCACCCACCCGTCGGATTTCCATTAATCAAAATCAAGAAAGATATCGTCACACACCTCTTCATCCAACCAATCCATACCGTTGGAAAGCTTCTCTTCAGTAGGGACGCCCATAGGAAATCCCACTGCATCAAATCATAAGCCTTACTGAAGTCCACCTTCCACAGAAATGCTTTCTTTTTCTCCCTCTTTTAAGCCATCAGAGCCTCCATAGCAACAACAAAACCATACAGGATTCCCCTCCCTGGCACAAAGGCCATCTATACAGGGGAGACCAAATCACCAAGGATGTCTCTGAGTTTGTTAACCATCACCTTAGCAACAATAAGGTAGATCGCATTCTCTTCAAAAAAAAATAATAATAAGGTAGACTGCATTAGAGAGCGCAATATGATGGAAATCCTGAATATCCTCTGCACCTTCCTTCTTGGGAAGCAAGAACATGGAAAACTTGTTTAGCTTGTCAAAGCCCCTGTTTCCTTCCGCAAACTCCTCCATCATCTGCATCACATCCATCCCCACCAAAGACCAAAACTCCCTAAAAAAGAGGACCGGGAAGCCATCCGGTCCAGGGCATCCCTCTACATTCAACCCTTATATCGCCCGTCTTACCTCATCCTCCGAGAAGCTGGTCGTGAAACCTTCCGCCTGAGCCTTAGATACGCACTGAACATTCTCACCCCTCCACTACCACTTGCCTCTGTCGCGCCTACCTGTGAAGTCTCTGAAATAATCCGCAGCCGCTCTACCCACCCCCTCCCTACCTGAGTAGGCCTCTCCACAAACCAGCAGCCTCTATCCAGTTCCTTCTCCTCGCGAAAGCCACTAGGTGGAAAAATCTGGTATTAAAACCTCTTTCTATCTCGATCTCAACTTCCATTCCACCTCTATCTTCATATCCCCCTCCTGTACCACGCGCGTCATCCTCAACCTGATCTCCTTATCCTCTACTGAGATAGGGGCTTGGTCCTCCAGTCTATCAATCCTGGTAATCTCCATCAAGGCTTCTTCTTTTCTGCCCCTCCTAACTGTTCGGATCTCCTTCCTGTAGTCCTTCAGGTGAGCCCGCAACATAACTAACTTCCCCGCCAATCGTAATTGTAGCCGATCCCTCTACTGCAAAAAAGGCCCATCTCTCCTCACCATGCCCCTAAAACCCTCCTCCAGCAACCAAGACTTGTCAAACTTGAAGTAGGTGCCATAGTGCACCCCTTCATTGGTTCGCCACACCAGGGGAGTATGATCTGAAAAAGGTCTCTTCAAAGAGGATACCTTCGCCAAGGGAAAGGCCTCTGCCATCTCCACGCTGGAAAGGAATCTATCTATCCTGGACATCTGACTGTTGTTATTCCTCCATGTGAAGGCGCAAGATATCGGGTACATATCAATAAGGCCATGCGTAGCCACAAAATCCACAAACTCATCTAATCCCGGGTCCTGTCTCCCCCACCCCCTGACCTATCCTCCAACTGCAAGGTAACATTAAAGTCTCCTCCATTCAACCACGGGCTCCCATGACAATCCACTGCTACTGACGTAAGCTCCTCCCACATCACCTCTCTAGCCTGGGCATTCGACAGGCCATAAACCCCAGTGATCACCATGCTAGCACCACCCAGCTTCCATACCAACTTTGCAGAAATGACATGTTCTCCCTCGTAACAATCTACCAAGGAGAAGACATCCTGTTGCCACCCTAGGATTTGCCCATCGGACGGGCTAGCTGCTCCAATAAAATGGAATCCCCCCATCCAAGTGCCTCCGATCTCCCCCCAGGTTCTACCATCACAGACGGAAAGCTTGTACTCCTGTAGCAGCACGACATCCACCTTCCACAAACAGATGTATCGACCCAATGTAGCTCTCCTCGACAGGTCATTGAGACCCCTCACATTCCAAGTAAGAACACCATTCATTTGGAAACGGTGGATGTCTCCCTCCTCGACAAGCGAAAGCCACATGCTTTTGCAGTCCGTCGAACGTCCACTTCATCTTGATTCAGGACCACCATCACTAAAGGTTGCACTGGTCTGTCACGGTCGTCCACCACCACCCTTTGAACCTAGCTCGATGCACAATACTGCCACTTCCGTTTGTACTTGAAGGTTCCACCCCAGCCATTATCCACCTCTCGGCTTCCATCTAGACAGAGGGACCACCACGTGATCGTCTCTCGCCAAAGAGCAGCCTTCAGCCTATCGCTGGCCCCTCACCTTCCGAAGGCATCTCTGGCTCCATCGTCGTCACCTCGGAGCTCTCAACCCTCACCTTCACCACTGAGTGCTGGTCAATGAGAACACCCCCTCCTCCGCCCTCGGCAAGGAAAGAGGCCGATCATCTCCTCCAGCAACAGCATCCCTCTCCTCGTCCGGGGCAGTGAGAATGCTATCGTCGATGTGCGGTTCCATCATTGTCGAAGGCAAGTCCGGATCACAACCTATCGAAGGGGTACCCGAGATCAGGCAGTGGGTCTCACCGCTACCAAAACCACCATTCCCACCAACCGGATCCGGGGAGGATCCGACCTGGGTCCCCGACTTATTAAGCGGGGGAGACGAAGCGCCATCCAGCTAGGCTCCCTCATTCTTGCGTGATGAAGGCGTTGCCTCCCGCTCCCCCGATCTCACCAAAGATTGCGTCGACTCACCTTCCAACCGCGGTGACTCCTCCGAGACAACCGCATCAGGAGCAGTCAATGACTGATGATCCACCTTTCGCGAACTCAGCTCCACTTCAGCACTCGGACGATTAGGTTCTCGGCCTCCTTGCAAAACCCTAACCCAAGTCACAGTCTCGCCGTCAGAGACCGTCACCCCTCCAACGACCTCTGCATACGAGGCCTTCCCTCCTCCAGTCCTCTTTTGGGTACAAGAGATTACCCACGACAGATCATCGTGGTGGAGCACTTTCGGCATCACTGAAGCCCCTACCTTCAGCTCCACCAACGCCTCAAGATGTCTAGCCAAAAGCCCAACTCCACACCTTCGGAGGCATTCGAATGGAGAGACCACCGCCTTAACCACCTCCACCGTCCGCAACCATCAAGGCACTCCTTCAATCAAGATCTCCACCGGTAGTCGTTCCGGTGGTCGCTCCCTCTGTGCCCCATCATTCACAATAGCCCTCTGCCAAGCCATCTCTCCAGACTCCAAGCGAGCAACCGTGGAGCAGAGCTCCTCCACCTTCGTAGGAGGGAGCCCCACCACCAGAACTCTCCCAGCCCCCAATGGGAGGATCCTCACTCCTGCCGCCAACAGCCCATCACCAAGGACCTTTACCACCTCGGGGATCCGCAGCCGTCCCAACGTCACCTCTCCCACCACGCCCCCAAGCATAAGGTCATAGAGAGCCGCAGCATCCGCCGACCAAGGCGCCTCCACTTCCGCTGCAGGCACCGCCATCGGTGGAGGTGGGGATCGTCTCCCTTCCGCAACACGTGCCAAGTCACTTAGCCCTGACGTCGTACATCGCGCACGACGGTGCCCAACCCCTCGACACCCCCAGCACCGCAGGGGTTCTCTCCAGCACCTTGCCCAGTGGCCAGACTCCCAGCATTTGAAGCATCGGTCGCCTCGCACTGCCACCCCCTTCAGATCTGCCGCGACCACCCTCCTCTTCTGCCGCTCCACCACCCTCCACTCCCCGAGGACTCCGCCCTGACCGTCTCGTTGGTGAGAGGGTCCCTCTCTCCTTCCCATCGCCAAGCTTCTATTATGGTATTATAATAATAGTAAGAGCACAATTTAATGAATAATGCCATTGGACTTATAAAAAGACCGTAAGCGACTAATAAAAAATTTCAATGCATTATCAAAACAAAACTTTTTGATAACAGAAAATTAGGTCTTTGTTTCAATTTTCAATAACAAAATGCTTAATAATATCTCCAACAACAGACTTATTCTTCAACAAAAAAATGCAAGAAACTTTAGAAAAATCATTAACAAGCACCAAAAAATAATGATGACCTATCAGGTAAAGAACCTGGCTAAGATCTCATACATCCACATGAACAAGCTCAAAAATAGAACTAAACTTAGTATGACTAAAAGTAGGAAAATCGGTATAGTGATGCTTACCAAGTTGACAAGCATCATAGGTAATAGTAGCAGTGGATGGAATGTGGGGAATGACACATTTGAGTCTCTCCAAGGGCAAGTAGCCAAGACAAAGATGCCACTAGAATAAAGATCCAGAAGTAGGAGCACCCTCCCTATGGCCAACAATAGCAGCAGTAACCGATGAACGACTCAGACGATACACCCCTCCACATTCTTCACCAATCATCCTTCCCATAAGCTTGTCTTACAAGACACAAGATTGTGCATCAAATATAGCTCGACAATTTAATTCCTTAGTAATGCTACTAGCAGAAAGAAAGTGACGCATCTCCCTTGCTAAAACAGGTGAATGCCAGCCATTAGCAACCCATACTGTTCTCCCTCGATTTATCGGGCTCATGGCAAGAAAAGAGTTGTGATCTCCACACAAATATCTTGAAGCTCCAGAATCAACCAACCACTTATCAGACCTCATTGAAAAATAGGTGCAAATCAACTTAGTACTTGAGGAAGAGGCAAAAGTTGCAATGTCAGTGGGTTGAAGAGCAAATGCATAGGCTAACTGAGAGACCCACTGAAGAAGATCATTAAACTCGGCTCTAAAAACCATCTCCGCAGGTGTAGCTAAAGTGTCTGTTGCCTAGTTAGCAATGGCAGGCTTGCCATGCTTTTGCCGGCAAGTAGCCTCAGAGTGTCCTACTCAACCACAGTAGATGCGAGGAGTGCAGTTACGACCCTTAGATCCATGTCCACGGCTGCGACCACCTATAAAGAGTGCACCTCTACCGCGCCCAGGGATCACGGCCGAAGTAGAAGTCTGTCCTAAAGTATCAACCACAAGAGACTGAATAGCAATCTGACTCAGCCTACTAAAGGTCTCCTTTAGTGATGGAAGCTCGGCTCTTGAGTAAAGTCAAGATATGATCCCTAGTGGCCGTAAACCCAGGACCAAGGCCAGAAAGAAACGGAGAGAGCTGATTCCTTCTTGACATTACGCCAAGATGTGCAAGGACAACTAGACCTGTAAGAATTGTGTCTCTCCAAGAGACCCTTCGCAATGGAATAGTACTGCGCTAATGAACGTCTCTCCTGACGAAAATGGAAAAGTTCATAATAGACCTGAAACACTCTTGCAGAATTCTTGTCATGAGAATAAGCCTTACACAGAGAATCCCACATCTACTTAGCCGTATAGTACATAATCTCATCGCCGATCCTAGGAATAACACAATTCATCATCCAAGCACATACCATTGCGTTATCTCTATCCCAGTTAGCATTTGCTCCAGTCTTCTGTGCAGGTTCTAGGCTACTTAGAATATGCTCCTTCCTATGACCTCTCACGATCATCAACAAGGTCTGGGACCACTAAGGATAATTGGTCTCATTAAGCTTACTCATAGGATCAAAGAATGGGCTTTTGTAAGCCCTGGTGTCCACAGTAGAGTTCGAAGTCACATCAGACGAACTCAAGGAAGCCATATCTCCTTTGCCCACAAACCTGCACTACTTGAGAAGTCTTCAAATCATAAACTCAATCCACGAACATCTGATTTTTGGTTTGAAACAACAAAAATCAGACTCACCAAGGTGTAGCTACACCCTGCAGAGACAAGATTTGTCTCTACAAGGACAACCTCTTCCCTGTAGATGTTAAACCAAGGAGAAGGTGGGCGCAAGGATGCCCCTACTAGGGTAGAACAATCTCCAACCCATTCTGGAAATTAGATCAAAGGTGAAGAAGGTGTTGTAGCCCCTCTGGAATGAGAGCTACAGCAGCAATGGGTGCCCAGCAATAGGCTAGCGATGCCACTAAGGTTCAAGGAGACCCCAATGGCGATGTCGATGATTAGGGAACCACCACCACCAGCGACATTGGTGGTGCTAGTGGCGTCGACTGGTGTCTGGGCAGTAGAAGGAAAATCGGCGATGAGGAGCAGCTGATGAGAGGGAGAAGAGTTTAGAGGCTTATTTGGGTGAAATATCAAGAGCTCTGGCCTAGGACTGTCGCTCTAATATCAAGTTGGGAGAAACAAATATCTTAATTATCCTCCAAAGCCCTATCTCTCTTTATATAGAGAGAGAGGTGGAACAATTACATCACAACTCCAATTGAAAATAAAAATAGCAAACACACCCATACATACTAAAAAATATAACATGACCGAAGGGGCACATCGGTAAGTTGAAATAGACAATGGAAGGATCTCCAATCTTGATACCAAGTGCATATGGCCATTCAATGGCCTCCTTATGCAACGTACCAAAAAGCACAAAAACCAATTGGATCTATTGACTTTGAAGCCTAAGAAGGAACTGAAAATATTTACAATTGCTGCCATGTTGTCAGATTCGAGTGGACCTCCGTCAATTAAAAAATCAGGCCATATGCATTCTATGATATAGGGGTCACCAAGGTGTTGTTCTCCGAAACAGTGAAGCCAAAAAGGTCAGCTTGACATGCCCTAAAAGCCATAACAGCAAGAGCATCTATCACCACTAAGAAAAGCATTAGTGCAAATGGGCAACCTTAAGGTTGTATCCAACCACCACCAGGTTTACCATTCAGTAAGACTGAGAAGGAAGTAGTGGTGATATACCTTTTCATCCAAGATATCCAAAGTTTAGGAAACCACTTTTTTCCTAGTGCTTGCCATAGGTAAGACTAGCTAATAGAAGCATAAGCCTTTGCAAAATCAACCTTTCACATGAAGTCTTGCCCTCCACCTCCACCGTGTTGCAATCATCTTATCAGTTAGGATAAAAGACTCCTACAAAGGCCTCCCATCAATGAAAGCTAATTGGATCAGACGAATTAAAGTAGGCAAAATGCTCCTTATCCTGTTCATCAGAACTTTGGCATCAATAAGATACACTACATTAGATAAGGTAATGGATCGGTAATCATCTATCAGCTCAGCACCTTGTTTCTTGGGCAGGAAAAACATAAAACATCTATTAATCATCTCAAATCACATGTTCCCTTAAGAGAATTCATGGATCTTAACCATTATGTCATGTTGGATGTCCAGCCAGAATTCTCTAACAAACAACACTTGGAGATTGCTTGGACCTAAAGATCCTTATGACTTTAAGCCACGAATGGTAGCCTAAACCTCCTCAGTGAACTCACCAAGTCACAACCATCCTCATCTCTCAAAACAAGGATATCAATATAAGACCATTGCCATCCCCAAGTGTGTGTCTCTTCATGAAGTCCTGAAAATGTGATTTCAATGCTTGCACTACATATCGTCTCTAGGATACCACCTCATCTCCACCTTTTAAGCTTCGATTAAATTCCTTCTCCTGGTGCTTGCAACCACATGGAAGAAATGTGTATTCCTGTCTCAATCTCTATCTCCAATCCATCTCTTGTGGTCCTTAGTCCGTGTAAGTGTTTTTAGCCCCTTCCTTTCCTTAATCTCACTTGCATCAAGGCTTTTGGCATCTTCTGCCTTATGCAAACCAAACAAGCTTTGTAATGCATCCATCCTTCGTTGTTCATGTCTTCGCTTAACTTCCTTCTTATAGCTTATTAAAAACTTCCTCAAGTGATCTTGGTTCTGATGACCACGGTTTTTCAAACTTGAAGAGGCTATGTACGCACTCCCTTTGAGCTCCGCATAAGGGGCATGTGGTCCAAAAGAGGTTGAGCATGAGTTGTCACCTTAGCCAATTGAAAGTGCTCAACCAAGTTAACAAAGCCTAGGAATCTATCAAGCCTCAACTTGAACCCTATTGAATTCCTCCAAGTGTATCTGTAGTTAGGTAATGGGAAATCATAGAGTTTTAACTCAGATACTAAATCCACAAAATCCTCTGCACTTTTGTCATCCTTATTGTTCGGTCGATCTTTAGTTGATAATGTAATATCTCAAACCCTAATTCTCATGCTTGACATAGTTTACACTATAAGGAACCCAATGCTTGTCTTTTTGCATAAATCAAGGTTCTATAGCTCACATCGCAATAATGTTGTGAATGTACCCTCCTTATGTTATGAGAATTTCAACCTTATCTTCACACTTTGGTATTTGCCCTTTATAAATTTGGAAACCCACGATAGCAATTTCTCACAAAATGAAGGTTGGTAACTTGCTTTCCAGAGTCGATGCGTGTTTTGCATTTCATTGTATTTTCATCTTCGATTAATGTTGTCGGATGTTGAATCCTTCAAAACGTAAATCGAGACCCAATTCAAACCGACAAGGGCGCCACTGCATTCCTTTCGAATCGAAAATTCTAATGGACCTAGTCAAGTGCAAATCAGAGGTCTCAAGAGTGTGAAACAGAATCACATGGGCATTGGTGTTTAAACAAAAGAGAAAACCCAACACGTGCACCCCCAACCCTAAGTATAAAAACCATAAACCCCTCCATCTCGGTCCTTATGTCGCCCAACACTCCCTCCTATGTAAACCTTATCCACTCTCCCACCTGCAGCCCTCCCCCTTATGGCCACCACCACCTCCACCCACCTCCCTTCTATCCATCGACACCCCATGTGTCAGCATGCCACCGGCTCATTGATGCTCCATTCCTCCACCCAGACAGCCCCCCCCCTCCGCTCACCCCCATCATCACCACCTCTGCTCCCCACCATCATTACCGCCATCCAACCACCTCCACTCACTTCCTCCAACAAGAAACTCACCACCCAACACCACCTACACCCCTCCCCTCGGATCCTCCAATGCCTTTAACCATTGCAACCACTCGTACACAGCCATCGTCGCTCAATCCCACCGGGCTTGTGTCAAGCTCCTTTGTGCAAGGTCATTGAGCTCTTGCACTCCCCTTCTCTAACGCTTGTCATGGCAACATCGCCATTGATACCTTCCCCTACTGCCCTATGTAAGGTAGTGTGTAACTTGTCGAGGGTGGGCACATTTCATTGATGGTGTTGCTATGTGTGTGCGTGAAAGGGAGGAAGAAAGGGGTGATGGTGTCGATTTGGGTTGTGTATGTGTGTGTGCGCATATGTAAGAGAGAGGAAGGAAAGGAGGAAAGGGGTGATGGTGTGCAACTGTTGTTGCTATGCATGTGGGTGTGTGTCTGCTCTATGTGTGTGTGTGATGGTGAGGAGCAGGGAAGAGAGGAACAGGAGAGGGTGAGGGTAGTGAGAGTGGTGCTTATGCGTGTGTTTTGTGTGTGGTCATGTGTGTTGAGAGGGAAAGGAGGAAGAGTGAAGAAGAAAAGCGAAGTATAGTGGGGTATGTGTGTGTGGTGTGATCAATGGTGAGGGGAGAGGAAGAAACGTAAAAGAAGAGGAGGGGAATGATGGTGTTGATGTGTGTGTTGTGTGTCTCGGTTGTATGTGTGTGGCTTGTGAGTGTAGTGTGTGTTGCGCATGTGTGTTGTTGAATGCAAGCATGTGATGGTGAGAGAGGGAAAGGAAGGTGATGGAGGGGTTGACCATGTGTCTATGGGGGAGTGGGAGGGAAGAAGGGTGAAGAACTGGGCCACCTGAGGGCCAAATTGGGATTTTGGGCCAAAAATCATATCAAGAACTCATTGTCCAATAATAAACATACACCCAAGAGGAGACCCAACCGAGGAATAATGGAGAAATTTGAGTGCAGAGCACGAAGGAATAGCCCCATCTGCTGTCATGTGACTTGTTCTGAATCCTGGTTCCAACGACCATGGTTTTCAAACTTGAAGTAGGAAATATAAGCACTCCCTTCCTTTGAGCCGTCACCTCAGCCTACTGAAAGCACTCAACCAAGTTAACGAAGCCCAGGAATCTATCCAGCCTCCAAGTGTATCTATAGTTTGGTAATGGAATATCATAGAGTTTTAACTCAGATACCAAATCCACAAAATCCTCCGCATTTTTGTCATGCCTATCATCCGGGCGATCTTCAGTTGATAGTCACATTGAAGTCTCCACCCACTGGCCAAGGCTCTCCATCTGTAAAGAGAGAGGCCTATCTCAACTCCTTCCACAACTTAGGACATGATTCATCATCACAACGGCCATAAATGGCAGAAATAACAATCTGATCCCATCCATGTTTCCACTATGACAAGCAATAAGAACCCATTTGCCAACCAGCAATGACTTTAGCTAAAACATACTGGACTTACAAGCCAACAGAATTCCTCCAGATCTTCCCACAGAATTCAGATTTAGGAACCCTTAAAAATTTGACCCCCCAAGCTCTCTTTTGGCCCTGTCATCGTGTTCTTCAAGTTTTTTTTTTCCTACAGTAGAAGAACATCCTCCTTCCACTCTACAGCATAACAGTTTTTCTAGAGGGATCCTGCAAACCCCTCACATTCCATGAAAGAACGTTAGACATTTGGAGAGGTGTTGTACCCCAGACCTGCAGCAGTGGAAACCACTGTGCCCACCACCACCACCACAACCTGCAACTCAGCCACTTTTTTCTACTTCTGCCTTTACTACATTTGTTATTTCCTTGTTAAGCTAGACTCCTTGAAATTGCTCCACCAAATCCTTTGTATAATGAGGGTTTGGGTTTGAGTAAATCAAATTGCTCTTTTTTTTTTACATTAGTGAATTAAAATTTTCTAAGTATTGCCCATACAGCTCTTTTCCTCCCAGAACTATATTTGGCAACAATTATGAGCTCTATGGGTACCTTAAAAAGTCCAATTACCTTCTAAAAACGAGGCATATACTCAATAATTTCAAAGTATTTCTACTTTGGACTATCAAGCTATTCATTCGAGTTATAAACATAACCTGAACAGTGGGTCTTCCTCATAAAGTGCATGTTATGGCAACTTGATTTCACAGGATTTTACATTCACTCTGTCCTTGGCAATGCTGATGCAATGAAATTGTGTCTTTATTAGTCTGAAATTCAAAAATCATGCAACAAGACTTTGTGATCCAAGTTCACAAAAGGGCATGTATTTTAGTTGATATCCAAGATGAACAGAGAGTTTCACTTTCTAAATGTAAAAGCAGTAGAAATGTAAGCCTATGCCTTGCAGTAAATCATTTGTAAGATTTTGGAAATAATTCATAAAATTCATTAACAATTTAAAATTTTATAATTGTGTAAAATCTGAATATACTTTGAAGATTTTAAAGAAAATGAGAAAGTGTGTTACTCGAATTTTGTGTTACATGTCTAAGGCATCATCGTGAACTCGTCCTCTAGTCAAAATATGAATCTCATGGTATGCAAGGATGCCTGTTGCCTTGACTTTCCCAAAGCCATTTGGAAGACATTTGACATGGTGCTTAGCTAATGTAAGAAATTTGACTGTTAAATCATTAAGAAAAGAATGAGATTTTTCAGTTGTCAACCTGATAGTGGTTACTTGAACATGTGATCTGTGACGAAAGTGGAGGGATGGTGATATCTACCTCATTGACTTCTCTAATCTTGACCCTTGGGAGATGATATTGAAAGGATGCTAGTGATGACTCTTTTTCAAGGAAAAGTCTAGTGGTAATGCCCCCTTGTAATCTACTACATTGACTTATTTGCAATGGTCAAGGCTCACGTGGATGTTGGTAGTATTTGTGATAAGTCATGCAATAAAATCGAGTGATTCACAAGCCGGAATACATGATGTTTCTTGTTTGTGCGCTGCACGTGCAAAGATGTGCAGTGCACTGCAAAGAACGAATCATGGATGCTGTGTGCTTAATTGGTTTCTTACTGACTTGCCTCTGCTGACACCTTCCAGTTAGTGTTGGTAACATCAGGGAAGTGACACCAACTGACTTGCTTGGCATGGGCTAGATAAGCCATTCATTGGTCTACGGTATGCCTGCAATGTAATGACTTACTGAAGTGGTAAGGGGAGCTAATCTCCTACACTACATGTGGTGGCTGTAGGAGTTCAAAAATAACTGAAGCCATTGCATTGTTTGCCTCAATGATGGCATTTTTAATCTCATTCATCTTCCTATCAGAAGGAGAGAGGGAAGAGTGGGTTTGTGACAGTGAGATTCTTTATACATTGAAACCTTGGCTTCATCTAAATATATTCAGAATGAGGAAAAATTGTGCTTAGTGTATAATAGAAATATCAATAGCGTAAAACTACTAACACCATATTCAAATCTCTTGGTTGTATATGCATTCATGGTCTTTATTCAGAAAGGTACATTATCCCTCTAAAGGGTATTTTTTCTACAATGCAAACTATGTTGATCTGTCCATATTGAGTGGTTGTTTTTGTTCTAATCCAGCATTGATCAAATAGTTGCTACGTTGCGGGCTGGTGCAGAGTATGCTGGTTTACCTGTGCAGAACTGTGTCCTTGTTGCTGGTAGCCAGTCTGGAGTTCTTGGAGCTGAGAGAATAGGCATGCCCTGCGTGGTTATTCGAAGCAGGTAAGTATTTTTCTTGTAATATGCTTCTCATGACAAACGTATCCAAGTGCATAAAAGGTTGCAATGAGTTCATCCTGACAAATTGACTTACTATCATTCATAAGGTCAACTATAAAGTTGGAATGGGAAATTGACATCCAAAGGCAATTCTTACTTACTTTGTGGTGCATGATTCTTAACACACCAGGAAAAGTTGAAATACAGGCAATGCATAAACTTCTACCATGCCAGTAACTTGGCTCGTACTGAGCCACCGACTTTGAGGCTTGGATTCATTGCACTAGTCAACTTTTAGTTACTCTGGATGTCATTGCCAGCTTGAGAAATTGAAATCAGTCCATCCCTTGACTAACTAAGCCTTGTAGCCTCTTTTAACTACTTTCTAGAAATCATCAGCTTTTCGTAGCAAGATGGTTAAAAGGCTTGTTGCAATGCATAAGTGACAGATTGTTGCAAAGTCGTGACTTAGTCAAGAGTCTGTGATTAGTGTTCATAACTAGTGCAAAGTATCTACATATGGCTTTCCACTCAATTGCTTTTTGGATCATCTTCTTACACATCACCTTGCAGCCTGCCTATTTGTGAATATGATTTGGGATGTTCGTGAAGACAACATTCCTTTCCATCTTGATCGGTATCGAGCGATGTATACCATGAAGTGGCATGTGCCTTTATCATCATTGTTTGTTTGTCTTTTTTTTGTGTAATGGATGTTTTTAGTTGTAAACAAGCTAAGTGTGATATGACATGTTTTTATTGGTTTTTTGGTGTTCAATAATAACAATGAGGGAGCGTTTAAATATTGTACTAGGAAATGTTGGATGAGCTGTCCTTTTGTATCATGGAACATAGCCTGTGTTTAGGCATGCAGTATAAGAGACATAATAATATCAGTTAAAGCAAGACAAATGAAGTGGCCTAGTGGAATGTTTCCACTGTCGTTTCAAGGATAAAGTCCTTCAGAATAAACCATGTAAGATTTTCCCCTTGATTTGTTAATATATCTTTTATGATCGTGTGCTGTGCTTTACATGTTTAGCATCATGAATTCCATCTTGGAACAGAAGTTATTTTGGTACTTTTGTTTGGTTTTGCCGTGGAAAGTGGATTGACATCAAGATGATCATATTACTAAAATTAGGTGTTTGAATCACATAAAGGGCTTATTTTGTCATTATAAGACTTGTATATTTATTGTTTGGACCTCAAAAACATTTGTGAGGTGTTAGATGATGATGTTATTTCTTATGTTCTTTTATTCCCTATGGACCATGTCATTATTTTTCCCACACCTCTCTTTTTTATAAAGAGATGTAGGGGTCCCATAATGAAATCAACGGATTCCATTCTCCTACTTGGTATCAGAGCATCGATCCTAGACCATAGCTCTAGGTATCCCACCTCCAAAGCCTTCAAACCCTACCACCCCACGCCTTCTCCTTCTCTCTCCCTCACTAGCGGTGGCGCACCACTAGCGGTGCTCCAATGCAGTGCATGGTGGCAGTAGCGCATCTGTAGCACTGAACGGCGGCATTAGGCAGTGCAGTGGTGGCCTTGCACGCCTGACGCAGCGCAGCAACGGCAGTGCTGCTCGGCAGGAGCAGCACTGCTACCAGCAGAGTGGCGCGGTCTGCAGCAGCAACGTGCGGCCAGAAGCCACGTGCAGCAACAGTGTTGCTGCTGCGAGAGGTTTGTAGCCCCTTTCTAGGGCTACTTGTCTTCCAATCACAGGGAGAGAGAGACCTGGTCCCCATAGAGTTGTCTCGGGTGTTCTCCTCGCACCGGGGTTAGGCCAACACCCATCTAAGGGGGCTTCTTGTTGAAGATGCAGATCTGAACACGTCCTATTTTAAATCCATTGATGTTCTCTTAGCGATAGTGGTGCAACGTCGAACAGTGGTAGGATTTTTCCCAGATTTATGGTCTGATTTTGGGTTGTGTATTTCCCTTATTGATGGTTTTTAGAGTGTGCATTCTCCTTATTGGATGATTATTGGGGTGTGTATCCCCTTTTTCCTTGGATGTGGTTTGCTTAACACTAATGGCAGAGTGTGAGTCTGGTGTACCAAGAACATTACAGGAGCTACCATGGAGCAGGGTGGCTGATCAACTCTAGTGCGTCATAGCATCTGTGCGGTGATCTGACCTACTTCCGTTCGCTACAGCCTATTCCCCTAGGGAGGATTGTACAGGTGGCTGATGGCAGAGACACCCCAGTTAGGGGTAAGGGGGAGGTGTCTGTAACCCCCAGTTTGCAGCTGTCTGGCGCGTTGCACGTGCCAGAAGTCCCTCTTAAGTCTGTTGTCCATAAGCAAAATCACGAAGAATCTTAACTGCAGAGTGATCTTCGATGATGTCGGATGCGTTGTTCAGGACAAGTTCATTGGGGGGATTGTTATCAGAGGTATAGAGGAGAATGGCGTTTATCGCCTAGGACAGGAACCATTTGCAGGAGCTACTCAATATGTAGCGGAGTGTTCGATTGTTCCTCTTGGCCACTTGTCTTTGAATCGCCTCAGGAGGGTGACACCACGTATTTCCCCGACTGCTATCATACAGTGTGATGCCTACCAATTGGGTAAGCACCATCGATCCTCCTTTCCGGCTAGCACCTCTACTGGATCTTCGACATTATTTCAGCTACTTCATATGGATGTATGGGGATCGAGCAAAGTCCTAGACCGAATGGGACACAGATACTACCTAGGTGTCGTAAATGATTTTTCCAGAGCAACTTGGGTGTTCCTGTTGAAGAACAGGTAGAGATTGGAGGATGCATAGAGACTTCTTCTGGAAATCAGCACAGTATTTAGCTACAGTGAAAATGGTGCGGACCGATAACGCCCTTGAGTTCTGCATTGCCAGACTTAAGGAGTTCTACAGAACCCGTGGGATTGTCCACCAGATCACCTGTCATCACACTTCGCAGCAGAACGAGGTCGCAGAGCGGAAGCACTGGCACTTGTTGGATGTTGCCGTACACTTCTAATTCATCACAATGTGTCATAGATACTGGGGAGATGTAGTTCTAACAGTGACCTATCTTATCAACAGGATGCCTAGCTCAATTCTTCACGAGCAGATATTGGTTCTTCTGCATCTAGATGGTGAGTTATTCCATGTGTCTCCCAGGACTTTTGGATGTGTTGCCTTCGTTCATGTGTCGTCACTTGGTCATGACAAGCAAGCTCATCGTTCTATCAAGTACGTATTTTTGGGTACTCTAGGACACAGAAGGGGTATCGTTATGATCCTCTGCAGAACAAACATTTTGTTCGCACCGATGTGACTTTCCATGAGGATACACCATATTTCTCAGTCGCTGGACAAAGGAGCTCTTGTGATAATGCTTCCTTTCTTCCCTTGCCTATTCTGT
Source organism: Thalassia testudinum (assembly GCA_037157565.1). Lineage (NCBI taxonomy): Eukaryota > Viridiplantae > Streptophyta > Magnoliopsida > Alismatales > Hydrocharitaceae > Thalassia > Thalassia testudinum. The sequence continues at coordinate 62,807,043 of JAZHRO010000040.1, forward strand.
TTGTAGAGACTTAAGTGCCTACTTCTCAGTCTAGATCTTCAGCCGATGGATGGATGAGCTCCTCCCTAAATGACTTTGAGAGATTGCACGGGTCATTGCATACATATCACAGTCCTCACATGACATTTCAAAGAGCTCCTCCCTCTCTAGCAACTGATGGTTCACAGGTAGTTGAGATTGTACCTGATGCTGGTGACAGTTTGGTTCGCCCTGATCCTCTGGACGGTGCTGATCACCATAGTAGTGAGGCCCCTTCTGCAGTGACTCAGTCAGAAATACCATATGGTTTTGACCTTCCTATTTCCATTAGGAAGGCGCCTCGCACATGTAAGTTCAGATATCGTGTTGCAGGCAATTTGGCTATCGATTGTCTTGCTCAACAATTTACCAGCTTCTGTCAGGCACTGACAGCATCACACATTCCATCTACCTATCAGTAGGACATGCTTGACCAAAGTGGCGTCAAGTCATAGAGGATGAGATGGCAGCACTTTGGAGTAGACAGACTTGGGATCTCACCCCTCTTCCTACTAGCACGTGACTAGTTGGCTCCAGACGGGTCTTTGCCTTGAAATACAACCCTTATGGGTTTATTTCGAGGTATAAGGCCAGGTTAGTGGCAAAGAGATTCACCCAAACATATGGGGTAGACTTCTTTGATACTTTCTCCCCCGTCGCGCGGCTTACCACTATTCGGATACTCATTTCTGTTGCTGCTCACAAAGACTGACCGTCACACCAGCTTGATGTGAAGAATGCATTTCGCTACAACGATCTTCAAGGAAAGGTTTACATACAGCATCCCCTTGGTTTTAAGGTTCAGGGGAAGTGTGTGCAGATTGAGGAAAGTGATCTATGGACTGAAGCAGAGTCCAAGGGCCTGGTTCTAGAAGTTATCAGTGGTGCTACACCAGATTAGTCTAAGGCGATCTACTTCAGATCACTCCTTATTTACCAGGAAGACTAACAAAAGGACTGTGGCACTCCTGGTATATGTTAATGATCTTATCATTACTGGGGATGACAGAGATGGGATAAGACGAAATCAAGAAGCACCTATTAGAAAAGTTTGTCATTAAGTATCTGGGCTAATTGAGGTATTTCTTGGGCATTGGGGTTGCACGTGGCAAGGATGGAGTGGTACTCTCGCAGAGGAAGTATGCTCTTGATTTTCTTTAGGAGACTGACATATTAGCAGCGAAGCCAGCAAATATTTCAATGGATCCCAAGGTCCATTTATATGATAAGAGATCTGAGGCGGTTGACAGTAGAGCTTACAGGTAGTTGGTGGGTAAGCTCCTTTACCTTACCATCACTCGTCCAAACTTGTCTATCTGTTTGGAGGCTTAGCCAATTTATGGATAAGTCAACTAGGCAGCACTGGGAGGTTGTAATGCAAGTGCTTAGGTTCATGAAGAAAGCAGTAGGACGAGGATTATTGTTCCATAAGGAAATGCCCATGGAGATTATAGCATACTCTGATGCTGATTATGCTAGCTATGCTAAGGACAAAAAATCTACCACATGGTTTTGCACCTTTGTTGCGGTCAATTTGGTTACATGGTAGAGCAAGAAGCAAGCTATTATATCTAGATCCCTTGCAAAGTCAGAGTACAGGGTCATGGTCCAAAGAACTGTTGAGATGGTCTAGGTCAAGTCAATTCTGTTAGATCTTCATGTTCCTCCGGATAGCTCTATGGAGATGCGGTGTGACAATAGAGCAGCAATCTACATTACCAATAACCCTATGTTCCACGAGATGACAAAGCAAATAGAGATTGACTACCACTACACTTGAGATCTCATTTAGCGTGAAACATTACATACCACGAGTCACTTCTGGGGAGCAGGCTGCAGATGTCTTTACAAAGTCCCTAGTAAGATCTGCCTTTGAGGCGTGTTGTTTCATGCTAAGCATGATTGATACTCATGCTCCAGCTTGAGAGGGAGTGTTAGATGATGATGTTAGCTCTTATGTTTCTTTTATTCCCTATGGATTATGTCGTTATTTTTCCCCCACCTCTCCCCTTTATAAAGGGGTGTAGGACTCCTATAATGAAATCAATGGATTCCATTCTCCTACTTGATATGCTCTAGCTTAGTCTACATATTTGAACTACAAGTTTTCGTCACTACAGAAAAATCATGGCATCCCACAAGAAAATTTATAATAGCTCCTCTTTTACTTGAAACGAGATTTTACTCAAGCAACGTAAAGTTGCAGAAGGTTGAAATGTTTGTTTTTTTTGTTCTCTATTTGTGTCTGTAGCCTGACATCTAGAGCTGAGTTTCACTCTGCAAATGCGGTCATGGATGGTTTTGGAGGAGCAGATCTTACAGTATCGAAACTGCGGCAGAAGAAATTTTCTTAGGTGCCAATAGCCAAAGGGTTCAGTTACATCCTTCTGATCCGCCTAAATTGTGAAGTGTTAAGGTGGCACGAGCCAATCCTATCTAATGTGACCGTAGCAAGCTAGTTTATGAATACTATCAAGGAACTTCCTGCTATCTGTATTAATGTGTAGGCGACGGAAGATCTATTACATGTATGCATTAGCCTATTGCAAAAGAAGAGTATGTATTCAAGTCCAGCACTCTATTATAGACTGTTTGGTTGCTCTAACTGAGTTGTAGATATATGGCAGTTGGGTGCAGTTCTTGGTAATAGTCCTGCACGCATCATAATTCTAATCTTCCACGCATCTTCCGGTTACTATAAATCGCAACAGAGGTAAAGTTGTCTTTGCAGCGATGCATTTAAGTAGTCTTGTTTGGTTGTTGGCCCACTCTTAGGGCCGCCACCATTTAATTCCCACTGTTCTCATGGAGATGGATGTAGGTCTTTGTTTTTGCAGCTGCCAACGCTGGGCAGACGAAAAGGTCAGGATACTAACATGAAAATTTTCCCAACGCTATAGCCCGCTGGTACAACAGAGAATGAGCTGCAAGATAAGAATTGGTGTTTTTCCTATATTCCTCTGCTCACGGTTCAGGGGTCCATATGTAGAGCAATCTGTTACACCAAGACCAATAAGAGGTTGCCACGTCACAACGTGGCAGGGGCAATTTGTTATTCCCTGTGGTATATACGGTTGTAGCAGCTGGAGATTGTTATCAATTGCAGCAGTGGAGGTTGGCATCGGTTGCAACGGTGAAGGTTGGTTATCACCCGCTACCGTCCTGTTATACTTGCTAGATTCAATTCCATGTTAGCCCCGATTGATAGGCTATGCGTTTTGGCTGGACTCAAATGGAGTAGCATTGACATGAGGATGTTCCCGGTTCTCTACCGTACGATCATATTTAAAGTTTGCCAAAAAAATAAATAAATGCATATTTACGACGCATCTTATAAAGAACAAAGTGAGTGGTTACTTCAATCAATATATTTTTATTTTTTATCGATGAAAATTATTTTTTATAGGTAAAAATTTATATTCTAAGTGAAAAATTATTTATCATCAATAAATAATAAAAATATATCGATATAATTTTATTTTTAATTTATGTATTTTAATTTTCAATTATTTAAAATTAAAAATTATTTTCAACCGATGTATTTTGATTGAAAATTATTTTTAATCAGTGTATTTCAATTAAAAATTATTTTTTATTATTGTATTTTTTTATTTTTAATCATTGTATTTTAATTTTTAATCGATATATTTTAATTGAAAATTATTTTTTATCTGAATATTTTGATTAAAAATTATTTTTAACTAATGTATTTTGATTTTTTATCAGTTGAAAATCGATGTATTTTGATCTGCTTAATTTTCGATTAGTTAATTTTAATTTTTAACTGATTAATTCTGATCATATGTTACAAAATATATTGCAACGTATATTTTTGTACCGGTGTCCTTAAAGATTTGTGAAATTTTGATTTCCTAGTCTTACATAGGTTGTTTCCTACTTTTACGTAGTACTAACATTAAACGATTGTTACCTTTTGTTCGTGTTTGGAGAAAAAGTGATTTTTGTGAATGTAACGTACAAAAGAAAGCTGAACATGTAAATGAATGAGTAATTTGTTGGGGGAATGCTCAGATGTGGTTTTTTCTTTGCATTGAATGCCCATGGAAAATATTTATAATTATTTAGGCCCTCGCAAAAGTTGAAATGAAGAGTAATGTTGTGAAGTTGAGATAATTAGTCCCCACCAAAAAGGTTCCGGCGAATTCATGTATCCAACTTTAGAAGAGTTGACCACAATATTCTAAACCCTTTTGGTTTCAACCCATCAGCTACTTGCTGCGCTTTATACCATTGATAATGGAGACCATACACGAATGAAAAACTAGAATTTCTTGGAATTCTTTGAAACACACCACGATAAACTTGGCAAGAATTTTATTAGAATATTGAAAGTTCTTTGTAATGGATTCTTAAATTCATAAAGTGTTGAAACCCATGATTGATCATCCTTGTCAAGAGAAGGCAATTTTTGTTGGGCAAAATTCTCAAACCAAAATTTCACATCTCTTAAAAAGCTTAGCTTTCTACTTTTAATCGTTCACATTCTAGTTAGTGTGTAAGTACAAAAGGTGAGAGTTTTCAAAATTCCTTAAATTAAAGAGTGGAAAGATAAGTCACATATTTATTACACTATTAGCTTAATACTTTAACTAACAAGATTCTTCGAGGGTTTTGAAAATGGATTTGCATCTTAGTAAATACCTAAGTTGATTAATTTTAAAACAACTTGAGGAGTCTAGGTGAAAAGATCTTAATCATATTTTTCCTAAGACTAGTAATTCTTGTATGCCTATGCATCATCATCCTTTCTTAGCTTAAGACTTTAAAATATCAATTATTTATTTTTATTATTTTTTTCTTTTTAGTGATGCGAAAATTGATATAAGGGACAAATGAAAAATATAGATAATTGAAATCAACAAAATTTAAGCCACTCCCTCGTGCTTATCTCAAATATCATCTTCAATGTATACATGTAACATTAAATAATTGATAACACAGTGAGAGAAATGAACAATACAACCTGATGTCAATGAACTCGGGCAATCTCAATTACTCCATACATGACTCTTAATCTACTCTAACCTAAGATGACATCAAAGAAAAAAAAAATAGTAATATCAATGTTGGGTTGTCTTCTAACAAGTGTTGAATTTAATGTCAACAACCAAAAGGTGTTAACATTTGTAGATCAGGATTTATGGACGTAGGTGTAAGTCTTAAGAATGAGCATAACAAAACAAACTTATAGAAGAGGTAGCCAAGAGCATTGGTAAGTTGGTGATGAAGTGTTAACCAAACATTCACTCATAGAGAACAATTCTTGGAACTTCAAGGGCTACCAAGAGAGGTGTGAAGAATAATGGTCCATTAGAGGCATCCTCTCTAAAATAAAAAATCTAATGATAATAAGGATCCTCGAAAATGATTGGTTTTCCTAAAGGTTTGTGCATCAGGAGTTCTAACCCCTAAATGGTGATATCATCAATCCACACACCATTCAACCTTAGGGTTAGTTGGTAGGATGTTGCCCCTAAGAAGAACATCCTCTAGGGAATCTAGGTCTTTAATTTGCCTTTGAATAATAGTCCAACTCTGGCTTAGTCTATTCAAAATCAATTCCCAACAAATTTTTCAACTCTTCAATGTCGTTTCCAGGAGATTTTGCAAATGTTTCAAATTCTAATTGTCTATCCATGGTGATCAAGTTAAACCTAGAATCTTCAAAGGCATTCAAATGTACATCCACTTGACTTGGATAACCATTCGTTAGATCAAGTGAGCCACAATTTCATTTCTTGATTTAATTCAAGTGATTCATGGTTCAACTCCTAATGAAAATCAGTGGTAGGCAATTTTTCAACTTTTTCCCTCAAATACACCTAAATCTTAGGAATGTCTTCTTCACAATGTTTACCTTCATCGAGATCAAACTCCTTAAATAATGGAATCTTTTCTTCCTAGTCTTCCATTTTGCAATCTTGATTTAGTTCAGATGCAAATGCAGATTTGATGTGAAAAATCTGATAATCCAGGGACAACTCTTGTGGCTCAACCTCAGTAGCCATTGGATCATTAAAATAAGTTCTCTCTGAAGACTTAGATAGCTCCTCTTTAACTTAATCCGATTGATCTCCAAGTCTTTGATTTGACTCTACTCATGATTCCCTTGATTGGAGCCCAAGTGTCTTATATGATTCAATTTCAATTTCACTTGGTTTCTCATCATTTGTCTCAATTTCAGGGTTTCCTTCATTTCTCTTTAAGCTAGCTTCCTTCATCTTCTCCAGCTTGATCCTAAGTCATCATTCTTCTTCTTTCAACCTATCAATAAAAGGCTGCAACATTTTCTGATTGAGGTTGTATATTGTCTTTTTGAGCTCCTCAAATGATTGGGACCCTATTCATTTTTGGCAAGGGCCATTTTGTAAATTTCAATCCCTAGTCAATTCTAAATTAGAGTTTAGCTTTACCAGTAGATTTTCAAGGGAAGTTTCATTTGGGTGAGTATAATGCAATCATTTTCTATGTCCAAATCATCAAAAGCCACCAATCTACCCTCTATTCTGCTCCAAAAAAGTTCTAGATCAATAGGAGTCTCAAAAGCAAATTAATCATCTCTAGGTGAGCCCAAGAGTTCAAATGAGTCTAATTTGCAATTAGGATTGGCATCGCAGCTATATTGTTGGTTTTGAAATTTAGGTCTTGATGTGGACTCAGAAAATTCAAATTGAGTCACCTGTGGTTCATAGGAAGAAGCAACTTAACTTGACCAACTATGATTGCAGGAAGATAAAGTCTAATTAAATTCATACTTAGATGAGCCATTCGAGGTTGGGTGAAAGTTAGGGCCACTAGTACAACCCTAGTTTAATGGGTATTAACATGTTGAGGATCAAACGATTCAAGGTAGGTAGGAAGCCCAAGATATCCTCCTTGATTGTAGGTCATATTTAAGTATTTAGTTGAGCACAATGATCCATATTTAAAGTTATTAATAAGAAAGCATGAGGTTTAATCTTGATATTGTAATCCAAATTTATAGTCAGATTTAGTTCTCCAACTTGATGTGAAATTATCCCAATTTGATAATTGATAATATTTATTTTCATTGGGATTGAAATTATAACAATTTTGAGGATATGTGCATTTTGGGGGATGAGAATTGAAATTCATGTATGAATTGAACTCCATAAATGTGTTGGAAGAATATGAGATGGAAGAATATGTTCCGCCCCCTACGGGTAGCTACCGGGGGCAAGCTAATAAAAAAAAACCCGCATGTGTCGCATTTCCGCTCCACTCCGCAAGCTACGTGTCGCACCATTCTCGTAGCTTTTGCAAATTGAGAGCTATACCTTCAAGGCTGGGGGCTGCCGAGAGAAATTGGTGCCCTAACTAAGCAATCAAGCACGCAAATCTAGTCATAAAGTGTCAAACCCAATTGGACCTAAAAGTCTTAAAAGATACAACCAAGATTGCAAGGAACTCCACCTTTTTTACTAAAATCAATATAGCCATGTTGAATACTAGTGGGTAGAGGGAGCATTTCCAAAGCTTTCCTTAAGGTGCTAATTGGGAACCTCTAGTCTATTGGTGCAAAGGCACCACAATTGTTGATTTTGATGATAACAAAACACTTGTAATTTAACATTTGCATTTGAGTTTATAAGTTTCAAGATAAATGCAAATAGATACAAGTGTGAAGGAGTTCAAGCTCACGTCTATGGTGGATTGGAGGAGCTTGATGGAGGAGAAAGAGCTTCGCTTGGAGCGAGAGCTTGAAAAAGGAAGGAGATGAAGAATAAAATAGATATTTTTGTTCTTGTATTTATTTCTTTTGTACTTTGCTTTTTTTCGTTAGACTTGTTGTAAAGAACCCAAAGTATCTTACCTTAATCTTTGGAACCTCACACCTCACTAAAACTCATAGACAAACACTAAGATAAATTAGAAAACCAAAATAGGCTTCAGACAGCCTGATCTGATGTCCAATCTGGACATCAAACATTAGATCTTGACTTTTAAGATGACTGATCTTTTATCCAAACATCCAAACACTTAGGCTGGATTTAGTGCCTTCTGTCCATTAATTTCAGTCGACCAGCCCATAGTCCAGATGTCTAAAGACCTTACCAAACGTCCAACTAAAGGACCGTTGACTTGTCAGGCATAATCTTATAACATTAACTCTTAATCAGACTTACATCTACTTTCAAACATCTTTAGAGCATCCCAAACGTTTGATAAATAAATGTTACCCTAAGAGCTAACCTAAATCACCTTTTGTCGGACCTAATAACTATTTAAGCCTTGGGAAATCAATTCCTGCAAATATCTCTCATTCCAGACATCCTACATGTCATTTGACTCGTGTAATACTAGAATCCTATTTCGATCTGGTGAAAACATGAAGCAACCCATCTAAAATTAGACATCTGATTATTGTCCCAGACGTCTTAAAAGTGAATCTTAGATGTCCATCTTAATTCAAACTAGTTCAGATCATCAACTCTTCTAGATCTGACGACCAATCTCTAGATCAGACGTAGACCCAAACGTCTGACCTTAAAATCAGATGTCTGATAATCCTGTTAGAATCATAATGACCCTAATTTCGGCCTGATTTGGCTTGGATTTATTTCCAATGGCTACCTAAGTCTTTCAAAGCTTTCCGAAGGGTTCCTAAGCCATCTATAAATAAAGGAGGACCCTTCCTTTGTTTGGCACACCAAGAAATACTACTTTCCACCACATTTGTGTCAAAGAAGGAATTATCAAGTAGAAAGTGATCTTGCTCTCCAAGACCTTGTATATTCCCTAGAGAGCAACATCTTTGTCGCACGCTCGCTCTCCCATTTCTATTTACGAGAGCATCTTGGTGCCTTGCATGGCTAACGTACGACGCGTTGCTAGCCGACGCAGTTCCATCAAAGGGAAGTTTCCTCTACCTATAGTAGCTAGGTTTATTACATACTTTGTAGCTCTATAGGATATTTGTATTATCGTCTTTGTTTGGATATTTGCTTTGCGAATTCCCGTCTCCCTCGTGTGACAAAATACTCCTCATGAAGAGTAGGGAGTTGAAGTATGCTACCCTCGTCTAAGTAGCATGGTTGTAAGAGGTTAAGCCACTCTCATTTAAGTGGCTTGGATAGTGGATTTGATCGGTTAAGTCGATCGGAAATCCTAAGTCAAGAGGCTTATGCGGTGGTTTTTATCTAGGTTTGGGTTTCCACCAGAAAATCCTTTGTGTTCCTGTGTCATTGCATTTTGTGAGATTGTCCATATTATTTCCGCATTATTGTTCATCACATTCGTTCTCACCCCCCTCCATAAGGAATTACATAGCCTGCCTAAGTCATTTGACTTTTGGACTTGTAGCCTAAACACTGAATTTAATATTTGGAATCGAGGAAACCACTTAACTTAAATCAAACCCTCATGACCTAAAATTATCCAACCATATGAACATGTCTACTCAATTGTAGGATTGGGGTTTTTGTGTTCACGAGATGATGAGCATTAGGGGGTGGTTGCCTTTAAAGATCAATTAAAAGTGAAGTGTGGTTCAACACACTAGCAAACAAGGCTTTAATTTTTGGGATTTGTAGCTTTTAGGGTTGAACCTTGCTTTAATGGATTTAAAGGGTTACACTTGCCTCTTTTGGAGTTTCAAAGAAGGTTATTATTGGTGATGTAATTTCCTTTAAACAATTAAAGTCAAATGCAAAGATATGCATGATGATTTCAAGAAAATTACTTACAAAAGATATTGAATCCTCTAGAGGTCGTTTTAACCTTGGGACGATTACCCTATAATCAAGATAACTTCTAATCAAGTGAAAATTTTAGGGCAAGAGATTTTTAATTTTTTATTTTTTTAAATGTAAACATAGAAAAAAACCTTAACCGATTAACTAGATATGTAATCTTTTTTTAAAATACATGGCTAAACAAATATGAAAAAATAATTAGATGATGTGACCTAGGTGTTGTATGGACACACCTGCCTAGACCCATCTAGATTGGCCCAAGGCTCAAGCCTTCTCTTACAAGATGCACAGACAAAGCAAAAGAAAATAAGTTAGTAATCTCAGATGTAAAGAGAATGCATGAAAATACAACTAAATGCATACAATAGAAAGCAACTAAAATGCCTTGCCTCCCCGGCAATGGCATCAAAAATTGGTGGTGAATGGTGAAATCCTCTAGGTGATAATATCGTCATTGTAGTGTGAAAATCACAACCATTTTAATTAATTTTTTGAACTCTAAAGGATTTAAGTGAAGAAATGGTAGTTCGAGTCATCTCACAGGGAGGTAAAGTGCTCAAGTTTCTTCCTAACTTATGTGGCAAGTGTGTGATTTTTTTTTTTTATTTTTTGAAATGTTTTTTCTATTTTTTTCTATTTTTATTTCCAAGACAAGGCAAAAGGACCATTCTGACCACACTTGAAGGACACACATCTAACCTAATCCTACCGACAACAGAAAATTCTATCTAATTTATCTAAAACTCCTAACTCAGTAAGGAAATAGATGCAAGTGATTTCACACGATTTGGAGTTGTAGACCATTTGGTGTCATTTGTGGGAAGGAGATGGTAAGCCTTTTTACTTGTCTTTCCTATTCGTTTACTAACTTGATGACACCCTCCACTCGTCATTCCTCGCAGGTGAATCCTAAGAAGCCTAAGCAACCTGCTCAATTAACTGTGCACATCTTAAAACACCGCTGACAGGCAGTTGAAACCAGCAAGGCCAAAGACATTCATGATGACGAGCAGACTCACTCTAAGCGGCCTCTCATCAATCCTCAGGAAGAGGCGCAGGTGAAGGAGTAGGAGTTCCTCGCCTAACTAAACTTCCTACAGGCAAAACAAGAGCTGGTTATGGGCTAGCTCAAAGAGGTCCAACAGCAAAGGGAGAAGGATTAGGCTGATCTTCCCAGGGATCCTCCTCATGAGTCTAACCACGTGGATGACTAGGCACACTAGCACTACATGGTCGAGAAGGAGAATGCCCACCTATACGAGTAGATTGAGCAACTCAAGCGTAAGCTTGGCAACCGTGGAGGTAAGGTCCCTCAAAGGCCTTCACCACCTTTGCAAGATTCCAAAGAGTAGTCTAGCACCCTAGTGCTGACACCTAGCTGTTGATGCGTAACTTCCGTCATTGGTTTAGGAGAGAATCGCGTCGTAGTATAGAGGTCGTTCGTAGGGAGTAAATTTGAAATTCAATCTACTAATCGACATAATAGAAATGAGCATAATAATCAATCACAATAATGATATGCAATGAATAATCCTCTCAAAAATATATTCACATTGTATCTCAAGAGTCGAATAACAAAAATACAAAGAGAAGTTCAAAAATGATGGTTGAAACCATCAATTAAGCCCCTCTTAACACTTAGCATAATTTCCAATCAATTCTCAATTACTCAGCAAAGTCAGAGTCAAATCAGAATCACAATTCCCACAAGTCAGACGTCGGGCCAAGGCCTCAGACGCCTTAAACGTCAAACCCCAACACCCTCAGAATTTACCTAAGTTTAGGCACGAATCCCGAAGTAGCACAATGCTAAACCCCCTCCTTCCCATAGAAAATCCCCTCTCTTTCTTCTTAGAACTAGGTAATGGTATACGTGTAATTAGATCCGGGGACCAAGGCCACCTGGGTGTGGGCGACAGGCAAGGAGTGGGTGTGAGTGAGAGGGACCTCACCCCATGTCTTAAGGTACTAAGTGTTGGTGCTAGAGCACCACGATCGTTTGTTTTGATGATAACAAAACACGTGTCATCTAACATTTGCACTTGGAGTCTTAGATTTTAGGTCAATTGCAAATGGAGACGTGATTAGACGGAGTTCGAGCTCGCATCCAGGACAGATTGGAGGAGCTTGATGGAGAACAGAGGAGATTCCCGAGGAGCGATGGATTGAAGATGGAAAGACAAGAAAAATAGGATAGAATTCTGTTTATTTCTTTCATGTACTTTTGTCTTTATTTCCTTGTTCTTTTTGTTCCTTAGAACATCATGTTAAAGAGCCTCAAAGTACCTTAACAGTAGTCCTAGGAACGCCTGCACAACCCTAGGATACTTAGGTTTTCTGTAGAGAACTTAGAAAACCAAAATATGATTCAAACAGCCTTTTCAGACGTCTAATTCAAAAATCAAACGTCTGATAATAAGTTTTAAGATGTCTGACTGTTGACTCAGACGCCCGATAACATTTAGGCTGCAGTTACTTAGTTCTGTTTGATGAAATCAGATGTCCAGACCTTAGTCCAGACGTCTTATAAGACATCTGATGTTTTTGCCAGACATCCAACTAGTGAACCGTTGGCTCGCTTAACAAACACTAAGGAATATGACCGCTAGAGCCTTATCCGACGTCCGTAAGCGCTTCCAGACGTCTGATACATGACCGTTTTGCCTCGGCTGACCCGAAAATCTCTTCTCAGAGATTTTCTAGCCGTTGCACTCTCTTGGAAATCCATTCCCGCAGAAAAGTAGATTTCCAGACGTCCAGACATAGTTTCATACATCCTGTATGTTGTCTGATGGACTTGCACTAGAACCCTCTTTAGATCTGATTCAAGTCAGGAAGAAATCCGCCTAAAATCAGACGTCTGACGTCTGACTTTATTCCCAGACGTCTTAAACTGGTTTTCCAGATGTCTAATGCCAGGATCAGATGTCTGGTAACCCTGTCAGTGCAATGATTGATCCTGATTTCAGCCTGACTCTCTTGGGCTTTGCACCCAATGGCTATGGAGGCTTTCCAAAGCCTTCTTAAGGCCTCTATAAATAGAGGGGAACCTTTGCCACTCAACACACACCAAGAACAAGCATTTCCACTCTTTTGTGTCCAAGAGAAGCTCTTGCTCTCCGCGCTCAAGTTCTTCATCTAGAGAGCATCAATCATTTGGGCACCTGCTCTCCCGCCGTAGTTCACGAGAGTGACGTTGCGCCGTCGCGTGGCTTACGCACCCACGTCATCGATTCAACGCACTTTCATCAAAGTGGAGTTTCCTAATTCCTATAGAAGCTAGGTTTAAAATATTTGTTGGCTCTATAGGATTGTTGTTATTTATCTTTGTTACTTTAGTTGGATATTCGCTTTGCGAATTCCCGTCTCCTTCGTGAGACAAAATCCTTCTCGTGAAGAGAAGGGGTTTGAGGTACGCTACCCTTGTATAAAGTAGCGTGGTTGTAATTGAGGTTAAATCACCCTCGTTTAAGTGATTCGTTTAGTGAATTTGATCAACTTGGTTGATCAGAAAATCCTAACTCGAGAGGGTTAGGTGGTGATTTTCACCCGATTTGGGTTTCTACCTAAAAATAATTGTGTACATTGTGTGATTAAATTTTTTGTGAGATTGTTTATATGCTATTCCGCAATTTATTACGTCACCCCCTCCTAGTAGGGAATCCACACTAAGGCCATGCACAAAACTCAATAAATATCAAAATTCATTTTATCTCCCACCGATGTAAGACTAAGATAGAGCTTCCTCCTTGCGCGTGGCTGCAGCAGCTATTTCTCTTAAATTGATGTTGTCGTTGTTGTTTTGGCCAATTGAAGGCCTAGTTGTCTTTGCGAGGTTGAGCCGCGTCTGCTGGAGGTGGAATCGAAGCAAGAGTTGACCAGTCGACGATGAACGACGTCGGAGACGACCGGAGATGATGATGACCTGAAAAGCAATAAAATAGCCTTGCAGCCCAATTAAAAGGTTCAGAACTTTCGTCGTGGTGTGTGGAGTGCAATGGTGATGGAGATTGGGTGATTGGGGGCGAGGTGTGGCTAGACAGTGGAGGTGAACGTCGCCATGGATGGGTTTATTCGACGGAGGTGTGTAGTGATCGAAAGCCCAAATAAGTAGAGGGCTTTTGTTTGTGGAGGTGAGACGAAGGTGTAGGTGGTGATGCTGTGGCATTTAGTGCGATGTGGTGGCCAAACGAAGCTCGTCGGTGCTTCGACGGACGTGAAGAAGACGGAGAGGGAGCGAGTGATGGAGCGGTCAAAACTAAGTCCTAAACACCTATTCCTAGTCTAGAGAGGGAGAGGAAGAAGATGATCTATCCTACTGGATGAGAGGAGAAAGGGATCCCTGCTAGTGTGGCTTGCCAGAGCCGAGGGAGATGAAGTCTCTGGTGGGAGGGTTCAGCGAGGAAGAAGGGGTTGCAAGCAATGGCTTTGGCGCACCAGACGTGGATGAACATAAGAGCTTGGCACTTCCAATTTAATGGTTAGGAGGTCGTAGGAGGACAGAGGAGGTCGCTGGAGCCATGGTTAGAGGAAGCCGGGTTTGGAGGAGAAGAGGTTTTCTAGGCCTAAACTGAGCTAATTTGCATGGGGGAAGATGGGCGAACATATATAGATGTTGATCATGCCTTGAATTGCCTTAGATTCGCAAGAATTCCTTGTGAATTTGGAAATTTAGATCACGTGAAAATCGAGTTCGCTGGTGGTGATTGGTCCTGAATTAGGGCTTGAGATCTAGTGCAATGGATTGGTGGTGATGTGAACACCAATCCCACTAAATTTGGTGGGATTTGGTGGAGATTTGATGATGATTCATCAAATCAAAGTCGGTGTGTTTGGGTTTAAGTTTTGTTGAAACGTCAATGGTAGTAGGGGCATTTTTGTGAAGATGACGAGAACTTAGGAGCATGTTTGTAATGAAACTTAAAAGTTAGGGGTCTAAGTGTAAAAAATTTTTAGGGCCCAAAATGGAAACTAACTCAAGATGGACTCTAATTGGATCCAAATTTTGATGTGAACCTAATTTGGACCCAAGGAATCTAATTGTGAACTTCGATTTGAGTTTTGACCACGTTTGACTGGGTAAATTGCACATGAGCTTAAATCGAGGCAAATTCTTGTATGAATCTCTATTCTTGGTCAAAATGGGTTCAAATGGTCAAAGTGAAGGTAACAAACCTCTTAGAATATTTTCTAATGAATTTTAGGAGGTTTAGATGGAATTTATCTCAACTAGAACTCTTTCAATTTAAGTGTGGCTGATAATTAGGATTTTGAGTGATATTTTAATTCTCGAAATGCGTGAAATCCTGATTCAGTCAATATGAGCCCACTTCTTTGATATTTAAGTTTATTTGACCTTAAATTCACCCCTGATTAATATGCATTTATGATTGTATGTTAAAATAGTAGAATTAACCATGTTTTCTTATTTTCTCATATTTAATTCAGATGGAATTACGGTCCTCAGACAATCATTTAGGAATATTTGTGACTTGATTCCGACTAAATTAAGTTAGTTTGACAAATGATGGTGTTCCCATCATACCCACATGCCTAACTTTTACTAGTCCCTAGCAAAATCCTATGGAAAGAACTAGATCTCTAGACCACATCTTTGATGTTTAGATGCCCATTTGTGCCTCTTCTATGGAAATTAGATCAAAATACCAACAATAGGCCTAGAGGTACTCAAATATCAGCCAAGATCCAGACCTAACCAGCCTTAGCCTTAAGTCTACCGTGAAGGTTTTTAAGGCCCGCAAAAACTGCCCAAACGTTTGTTGACCCCAACAGTTAAAGCATCCGTGCATATACATAGCAAGTCTAGGTTTAATTTGCCAGTGCTTTTTTTATAAGAGAGATAGAGATGGATATTTATTTTGAGAATTCTCTCTTTTCTTTTCACATTCCCCTAAATCCAACCTCAGATTGGGCTTAAACATGGTCTGTATCGGATTCTTTGTCCCCACCATCAATCCTTGAAAGATCCCTGGCTTTCGATGGTTTGAGATAGCACCACCTATGGCGACCCCCAGAACTCCTGGCTTTCGACACTTTAGGATAGTGTCGCCCATGGCATTCTGTATCTAAATTCAAGCCCTGGCAATCGACATTTTAGCATAATCCCGCCCATGGCACCTAAACCAACACAAGGTGCTTACGTGCTCTCAATAGGATATTTAGATATCCTAGGAGATAAGTACCGAGGAGACGATATGTTATAACGCATCTTCTAGCGGAGTATTTTTTATTCCACCTCTCCATGTTGAGAACTTGTTTAATCAACTTATGTCTTCGAGCCACTCCTAAGCCAGATCTTCGGGAAAACATTTTCGGAATAGAATACTTTTGGCATTATATTTCATTAAGTGCAGCGAACCAGACTGGTGTGTGAGTTTTGGGTGCTTGGTTACCAAGTCCCGCAAACCAAAGCGCATGAAATAGGGCTGAATAATCCCTAAGCCTTAGATTGAATACATCAGCTTCGTATTTTTCTCAACCTCTTGAGGAATAACCAGATCTTAACAAATACGTAAGTGTTTAAGCCCTAAAATAGGCCCAAGAGGCCTAAGGTCGATACTCTTTACTTATCTCCTTCTCTCTAGCACTTCAGGACTTAATTCTTATTTTGCTTTGGTCTAGAACTTAAGTAGGATTCATAATCAATTGCTAGGACTATCAATTGTTTCTCTGATTTTACTCCTTTGACATTCTTTGTATTTCCTCTTTTCCTCCTCAAGAAAGATTTTCCATCCAGTTCACAAACTTTTCCTCTCCTTTTCTCAATACTTTTTTATATATTTTTTTGTAAGAACCCCTCAAAGAATTGAATTTCCCATTTATTTTGCACTTTAGTACCTCCATTCCTAAGTTTTTCAGCTTAGTTCAAAGGTTAGAATAGGGTCAAAGGATGGGTGAATGGGTCGGAATGGCTGTTGCGAACAATTTCAAGCTCTGATATAAGTATCAAAGGTGGAGTCACCTGTTCTAAAGTTTGAACCCTAAAGTACAATATGAATACAGCTCGAAAAGAATCAAAAGGGTCTCAGGTTTTTGAAATGATGGGTTTCCTCCTGTTTAGCACTAAATTCGATGCTTTCAACCAAGCAGAAAGTGGTCAAAGAGAGAGGGTAGTCAGATTGGAAGAATTTTGTAGAACAAGCACCTTGATGATTACCTTGGCTGGTCCAACCAGGTGCTTGTTTAGATCAATTGGCTGATGATGCAAACCAAACCCAATCAATCTGGTGGGTTGAGAAATGTGAATCAATAGGTGTGGAGTCCACCAGATGCTTTGTGGCTCAAATAGGTGTGGAAATGCAAATTGAGGGTTTGGCCGAATCGACTCAACCAGATCAGAGTAGAGGACCTCAAAAGAGAATGGATCTATGAAGAATGTAGGAACCCTATTGGTGGGATTAGTGGAGGACAAAAGGCAACTGTTAGTCTGATCAGTGTCCCATTCCCTGTCGAATCTTGGTGGTGAATCATATGCGAGCGGATTTGAAAGAGGTGAGTTAGAATAGAAATTGATTCTGGTGGCAAGTTGGGGTTGGGATCAATTTCTAAAAGGCTTTGTAGGAGGTAGGGTTGCTTCGAGCTACAAATCATTGACCTCAAAATCAGAATCAAAGAATGGATCATGGATACTGAGGTTGTAAATTGGCTCGTAATCATCTAGAAATAATGATTCTCTTAAATCAGAGTATGATTCAATATCATCGGAGAATTTATGAAAATGAGCCTGATTCAAGATCAGGATTTCCATCACAGAATAAATCAAGATGCATGGAGTTATCAACTTGACTTTGGTCTAACCTAGCCTCAAATTCCAAGCTCACTGGGATATCCTTATTAAGCATACGTTTGGGTTCAGGGCATCTTGGGTAAATCCAATCGAATCCCAACTCTTCCAACTCCTTTGATTCTGCATCGTAAGTCAATTTGACTTTCGATAAATTGATTTGTTCTTCTAAAGAGTTTGGAAATGTATAATCATCAAATATTGGCCCAAGATCATAGTTCAAATCTAAACTCTTGTTCTTATTACATTGGGCCTCACGATCATCCCAACTAAGCTCAGATCTAGATTCTAGGTCAGGTGTAAGAATTGGGTCACTAGAATCTGGACTTGGTTCTATTGCGATGTCAGACTCATTCTTGAGGAATACCTTAACAAGATAAGGTGCAAGAGTTACATCCTCAAGTGGTTCTGAATCAAACTCATCATAGGTGTTTTGAAAATCTAAGCATGATAGACTAGCTTCACAGCTTCCTATAACTTGCTCATAATCGGTAACATCTATAACTAGATCTGCCCAACCCATAACATGGTCAAGTATTTCATTCTGCATCAAATCAAGATTCAATTCCATTTGGGTTAAGGGTCCATAACAACCTCGATTTTCATACCCAGGCTCTGGAAAATTGTATTGATCCTCAAAATTGCCTCAAGATGCATCATTGGTTTCTAGGTGGTGATATGGGTATTTCTGATCAATGGCTTGTTGCCACATATTTAGCACATTTCACACGTTTTTCAATGACATCCTAGTGTATTTTCCAAAGTGGTGGACTTGTCAAACATTGTAAACACTCAAGCTATGCAATCTCCACAATTCACTGTACTCCAATATGATAGTATCCCGGGTTGAACCACGTATCATTTGT
Organism: Thalassia testudinum; assembly: GCA_037157565.1. Taxonomy (NCBI): domain Eukaryota; kingdom Viridiplantae; phylum Streptophyta; class Magnoliopsida; order Alismatales; family Hydrocharitaceae; genus Thalassia; species Thalassia testudinum. The sequence continues at coordinate 62,825,468 of JAZHRO010000040.1, forward strand.
GTTATCATCATTTCAATGCGGTTCATAATGAGGGTTGTTGTTTCTAGTATATTAACCTGAATGCTACTAAAGGGATCTGAGGTTCTGTCAAATTCCTCCCCATGCCTAAGAGCAACCTTGATCATTTTTTCTTTAATGCTCATACTAGATTCAGGTTTATTGAACATTTTTCCTATGTTGTTAGGTTGCATCTCCAAATCTAGTGGTGGATCAAGATGAAAAATTAAATTCAGGTCTAGATTGATTTGATTAGATTAGATCAGATTTTACCTACAAGATTAACTCTAATAGAGGCCTCTAGGTCAGACCTAGGGACCTCTTCCTATGTTTGTGCACTAAAGAATAGATGAGGGATTGGATGTGTGTTGGACCCAATCAAGGCACCCAAAAATTTTGGATGACTAAGGTTGTTTAAGGCAAATGGACCTCTTGATCAAAAAATCCACACCCGAGAATTACTTGGGCAGCTAGGAAGGGAGAGTCTCGCAAAGACCCCTACACGGTAGAGCTTCCCACGGGTTATAAGGTTGCCCCCACTCGACCTTCCTTGTACTACGGTTCCAAGTAGATCAGAATGTGTGCATTGAGGCCTAAGTCTATCAATTTTAGCCCTAATTGTGCCTTGAATTTCACTTGATTTTAAAGTTATTTCAAATTGTAACATAATTTGTAGGTTGATTGATTCACAAAGTGAACCAACTTCATCTGACCTGTCCTAAGATTGATGATGAAATTTGGGTCAGAGCATCCAAACAACCCTAATTAGTTCTCAACAAGTTATTAGGTCCCAAGTTTTAAGGTTTAAGTAAATTTAGAGCCTTAATTTTAGAGTTCACTTGGTTAAATCAGTTCAAACAAGGGCTTAGGTAGCACAGAAATGTGAGAAGATCAATTTTCTTAATTGCAAGCAAGTGTGTACTAACACTCCAAAATCCTAATGTGAAATCCTAATTGGCTCTAATTCCAAGTCCAATTTGAATCCAAAAATGGCACCTTAGACTCAAACAAGAAAGTGAGTAGTCCAAGGTGTTGAGAAATTTTAACATGAATCCCTAATAAGAACAGGAAGTATGGATGGGGAATCTCTAATCAAATATTATCAACTTCAATTTGATTTCAATCTCACAATCAGGAAACTCTTTGCCTTTAAATGATAATTACTAGGAAAGTACGACAGGTGGATCCTAATTGATTTGCTTCCTTTTTATCTTCTCAAGATTAGGAGATGACTAGGGAAGAAGAGAAATTTTACCTGTCCCTAGAGAGGTTGATTGCACAAAAGATCTCATCGTGATTCACCTCACAACAATAAAACAAAACAGATAGGGCAAGCTAGAAATCAACTCAATAATGATATGACTAGTGGTCAATTGCGTGTTGCTTGGCAACAGTGCCAAAATATTGATGTGTAATTTCCATCGTTGGTTTAGGAGAGAATTGCATCGTACTGTAGCGACGAAAATCGAATCAACATTTAAACTTGTAATTGCTCGAAAAATCATAAGTTCCAAGGTCGTTCGCAGGGAAGAAATTTGAAATTCATTTCACTAATCAAAATAATAAAAATGATAGCAATAATCAATCACAATAATAATATGCAATGAATAATCCTCTAAAAAATATATTCAAATTGTATCTCAAGAGTCGACAAACAAAAATATAAAGAGAAGTTCAAAAATGGTGGTTGAAACTACTAATTAAACCCCTCTAACACTTATCACAATTTCCAATCAATTCTCAATTACTCAGCCAAGTCAGAGCCAAATCAAAATTTCAATTCCCACAAGTTAGATGTCGAGCCAAGGCCTCAGACACCTTAAACTTCAAACCCCAACAGCCTTAGAATTTACCTAAGTATAGGCACAAATCCCGAGGTAGCACAGTGCAAAACCCCCCTCCTTCCCTTAGAAAATCCCCTCTCTTTCTCTTTAGAATCGAGTAATGGGTATACGAGTAATCAGATCCGGTGACTAGGCCCGCTCGGGTGTGGGTTGCGGGCAAGGAGTGAGTGGGCGTGAGTGAGAGAGACCTCACCCTATGTCTTGAGGCACTAAGGCCATGCACAAAACTCAATAAATATCAAATTTCATTTTTAACTCCCACCGATGTGGGACTAAGATAGAGCTTCCTCCTTATGCGTGGCTGCAACAACTATTTCTCTCAAATCCATGTTGTTGCTTTGGCCAATTGAAGGCCTGGTTGTCTTCGTGAGGTTGAGCCGCATCTATTGGAGATGGAATCAAAGCAAGGCTGATCGGTCGACAGCGGATGGCGTCGAAGATGACGACCGGAGACGGTGATAACCTGAAAAGTAATAAAATGGCCTTGCGGCCCAATTAAAAGGTTCAGAACCTTCGACGTGGTGTGTGGAGTGCAATGGTGGTGGAGATTGGGTCATTGGGGGCTAGGTGTGGCCGAACAGTGGAGGTGAACATTGCCGTGGATGGGTTTGTTCAACGGAGGAGTGCAGTGGTCGAAAGCCTAAATAAGTAGAGGGCTTTTGTTCATGGTGGTGAGACGAAGGTGTGGGTGGTGATGGTGTGGGGTTTGGTGTGATGTAGTGGCCGGACGAAGCTCGCCAAAGTTTCACCGGACGCAAAGAAGACGGAGAGGGAGTGAGTGATAAGCGGTCAAAACTAAATCCTAAACACCTATTCCTAGTCTATAGAGGGAAAGGAAGAAGATGATCTATCCTACTAGACGAGAGGAGAAAGGGATCCCTACTGGTGTGGCGTGCCGAAGCCGAGGGAGGTGAAGTCTCCAGTGGGAGGGTTCGGCGAGGAAGAAGGGGTTGGAAGCCCTGGCTTTGACCCACCAGACACGGATGAACGTAAGGAAGAGCTTGGCACTCCCAATTTGATGGTTGGGAGGCCGTAGAAGGACGGACGAGGTCTCTGGAGCCACGGTCAGAGGCAGCCGGGGTTAGAGGAGAAAAGCTTTTCTTGGCCTAAATCGGGCTAATTTGCATGTGGGAAGATGAACAAACTTATATAGTTGTTGATCAGGCCTTGAATTGCGTTGGATTCGCAAGAATTCCTTTCAAATTTGGCAATTTAGGTCACGTAAAAATAGAGTTCGCTGGTGGTGATTGGTCCTAAATTAGGGCTTTAGATCTGGTGCAATGGATTGGCAGTGATGTGAACACCAATCCGACCAAATTTGGTAGGATTTGGTGGAGATTTGATGATGATTTCATCAAATCAAAGTTGGTGTGTTTAGGTTTAAGTTTTGTTGAGACGTCAATGGTAGCAGGGGCATTTTTGTGAAGATGACAAGTACTTAGGGGTGTGTTTGTAATGAAACTTGAAAGTTAGGGGCCTAAGTGTGAAAACGAGTTTTTAGGATCCAAAACGCAAACTAGGTCAAGATAGACTCTAATTGAGTCTAAATTTTGGTGTTAACCTAATTTGGACCTAAGGAATATAACGGTGAACTTGAATTTGAGTTTTGATCACGTTTTATTGGGTAAATTACATAGAAGCCCAAATCAAGGTAAATTCCCATCTAAATCTCTATTCTTGGTCAAACTGGATTCAAATGGTCAAAGTGAAGGAACCAAACCTCTTAGAATTGTTTTCAATGAATTTTAGGAGGTTTATATTGAATTATCCCAACCAGAACCCTTTCAATTTAAGAGTGGCTGATAATTAGGATTTTGAGTGATTTTAATTCTCGAAATGCATGAAACTCTAATTTAGTCAATGTGAGCCCACTTCTTGAATATTTAAGTTCATTTGACCTTAAATTTACCCCTGATTAATATACATTTTTGCTTGGATGTTAAAATAGAAAAATTAATCATGTTTTCTTGTTTTCTCATATTAAATTTAGATGGAATTAGGTCCTCAGACGATCATTTAGAAACATTTGTCACTTGATTCCAACTAAATTAAATTAGTTATGACAGATGATGACGTTACCATCACTAGCGGAGGAGGATCTCTCCCAGAAATTGTTTGCCAGGTCACACAAGTAATGAGGGGCATCTTGCCCCAGGTGTACATCGGAACGTATCCCTTCACAGAGGAGGTAATGAACACTCTCTTAGAAAAATTCAAGCACCCGATTTTGGCCCCATATGACAACACATCTAACCCTAACAGCTTCATGGGAAAGTGCAAGAAGATGTTGCCCGTTCACGAGTGCTTGGACGAGGTCCCCTGCCAAGTCTTCTGGTCATACTTTATAATTATACAAGAGGGAGGTAAATTGTATAATTCAAATATTTAATGAAAATAATGGCAACCACAAAAATTCAATCCACAGATAATACAAATATTTATAAAGGAAACCCAAACCGAGAAAAACCTCTACCTAGTTGATCCACAACCAGAATTTTGCTCTTTCTCTCCAAGAAAGAAATCCACTAAACCTCACTACTTAAACTGAGGGTAGTGAACCTCTATCACAATCCCCTTCTTATAGAACCCACAAGAAGGTATTTTGTTCTTCACTCACCAGAAGAACGGGAAGTCAACAACCCTGTCACTCAAATTACATGTACAAGAATAACAAAATTTTGATACAAGTCCTATTGAGCTAATGTGCAGGTATTTATCAATTGTAATAGGAGTAACAAAAAGTTTTTTTCAATTCCCTTTAAATATATTTTGATGTAAGGAAAACAAAATTTTTTCCAATTGATATACAAGTAGAACTTTGTTAAACTTTTTCTTGCAACTTCCTTTTGATAGAAAGATAAATTTTATATTAAGGAAGTGTATATGAAAATGTTTAGAATCAATAATATGTTCGAAGGAGTAATCACAAGATTCTAATATCAAAGATTTTGAATTATCAATTTTGCTTCTAAAGATAACAAAATATGTATATGAAGTAAGATCAAACAATCAAAAATAATACTCCCTTGAACTTCCTTCTCAAAAGAAAGAAGTAGGCGTAGAGGAAGTAGAGAAAAAAATCCTCTTCAAGGATCAATAATGTTGACGCACGCAAGGAAGTAGAAGCTTGAAGACTTTTTGTTGAAGCACTAAATCAGCGTGAGTATGATTCAATCAAAGCACAAAATGGCATGGTGTTTTCTTCTTTGAATGCACAAAAATGGCGTGAAGGCTTGAAGCAACTTCTCAAGATTTGTAATCGCAAGTTAAAAGTAGGAGAATGTTGTGTAGAATTGTGCTTTTGATAATGTATGTTGTTCTAAGAATAAATGAACCCATGTAGGGTATATATAGAATAAAGATAGGAAGTTATGATCTCATGAAAGGGTGTGAATCTAAGATATACCAAGATAATAGCTATTTGCACATGTTGAAATTCGAGTATAACCGTTTGGAGTCAGTTTAAGTGATTAGTTGATTGATTAATATACTCATTTATCTTTAGAAAAATCGTAGAAAACTTACCAGCAAAATTAATCGATTAACTAATTGATTAATTCTACAGTTGATAGAATCATAAAAGAGGTGGTTATTTGAGTAGTTTTTTTTTTACATAAAGGCATAACTACCCATGTAACTTCCCATATGAAATGATGCAACATTCAAAGTGGATAACTACCCTTTTAGAAAGTGTAATCACCCATTCTAGAAGAATAATTATTAATTTAAGATATATTTTAAATGTATTTTACACATGTTTTGGTAATTTTAATATTCTAAAAGTTATAACTATCATTCTAGAAGATTGATTTAGTATTATAAAATATCTTAGAAATGGTTATACGTATAGGATTTATTTTAAGTATTTTAAAGTTTATTTATTTATTTTATGTGCATGTAATATATTGAAAATATTACATTTAGGTACTTGAATTAATTTGTGCATGTGAAATGGATGTGTTTGGCTCTTAACAAAATATCTAAAAAGTAATACAACATCTAATTGAAGCTAGGATTCATCAAAATGAATCTTCTAATATCTTCTTTTGATGCAATCAACATTTTTAGATAACAAAGAATCTTCCTTTCATCATTACTTTAATCTTCAACTTTATATCTGCAACAACTTTATGATATGATAATACATAAAATATCAAAATAAATGTAATTAAAACTCAAGTACTAACAGTACTTGGCTGGCATGACTCACGAGTGATTCAATAAGCTACTACCAGGATAGATTTTCTACTTCCAAGAGCTGGCCGATAGGTTTTGCTTGTATCTCCTTGGCCAAACAAAGGTTAGAGCTAACCCAGAGAGACTATTTGAGGTATAGCAGAGAAACGCAGAATCCTTTCGCTCTTACCTGGATAGATTTAAGGCCCAGTAGTTCAAGTACAAGAGGCCTCACAATGCCATCGTCATTCAGTACTTTATGTCAGGACTTCTGACTCAAAGGTTTTGGTATGATATTGATGAGTTTCCGCCTAGAGATATGATGGAACTTTGGGGCAAGGCCACGCAATTCACGAAGCAAGATGACTCCTTCCACTTCTGTGGTTGTCTGGTCAAAAACTTCAAGGAGGATCAACACTACTCCCCTGATGACAGGAGGGCGACCGGCGACACATCCAGTAACCACGGTGGTAGTTACTTCAATAAAAGGAAGGGGGCCTTCTCTGATCAGAAGGGCGACTGCCAAAATCGTGGCCAAGACAATGCTCCCCTCAACCTAGGTGGGACTATTATCAGGAATACACCCCCCTCACCATCAACCAGGTTGATGTTTTCGTAGAAACCTGGTCAACTAATTAAGACCCCCTTTCGCCTCCTCGTTCAATGAGGAAGCAAGTGGAGACTAAACCTTATTGTAGATATCATAAGGCCCAAGGGCATTCCACCAAAGTTGTCGAGATCTTTGTGATCAAATAGAGTACCAGATCCGACATAGCAACTTGGCTCAATTTTTGAAATGCAATGAGAGCTAAGATAAAGGAAAATAGCCCCTTGAGGGCCCCGAAGAGTACCATAAGGAGAAACTCCAACAACTACGTCGAGCTACTATGGTGCTCCTTGAAGAGGAGGTGCAGTCTAATGTCACTTTTGCCCCCAAAGGAGCAGGGTCTCTCCCCCAACCTTCCACCGTGAGGGTATCACCGCCAATCCTTGTCCCTGTTGGCGATGTGAAGGGCCTCTCGTAAGGGTATCCTCCTCTTGGCAGTACACCTGCCTACTCCCCTCTTTGGAAGGGGAAGAGGTCAAGGTGACTTTTGGAGTCAATGCCACCCTCTATACCCAACAAGACCCATCCTGGGGTAGCACCTCTCGAGGAGTTTATGCCACCATGTAGTGGCCAGGATCGACTGTTGCAAGCAAGGTTGGGAATGCAACCTTTGCCCTATACAAATCCCTTTCGAACCTAGGTATTTGTTTGTACTTATGTACTAATCTTATTTATTTTGATATTTTATGTGAAATTATATTTTATTATAAATTTTTGTGCAAATTTAGACATTCATAGTAGAAAGCTTCTATGATGATGATAGGAAGCTTCAATGATGATGAAGTTGATTGAAGATCTAAAAAGATCAAATTTAATTATTCAAAGTCTCTCCAACATTACATTTTATTTTAAGATCTTTAAATCTTTTGTTAAAAGCTAATGCACACATACACATGCACATTTATTTTTTAAGTACCCAAACGAAATTTTTCTAGAGCCAACTATGTGTATAAAAAGAAAATAAAACTTCTAGAATGTTGGTTATAATAGTTATAAAATAATTATAATTAAAATGTGTAAAATAATTTTAAATATATCATAAATAATAAATAAACATTCTAGAATAGTGGTTGCATTTTTTTAAAAGGTTGGTTACTAGATTCATGTGCACCCTTTCATAAAAAAATAAAATGGTTACAAAGTCATATGCACCCTTTCATAAAAAAAACCCTCTAAAATAACTACTTTAATAAGATTCTGCCGGCTACAAAATTAATCGATTAACTAATCGATTCATTTTGCAGAAGATATTTTCTACGATTTTTCAAAAAAAACATAACAAAGTTTATTCATCGATTAATTGTATTTCTAGGTAGTTATATCCAAATTTTAGCACATTGTTATCATTAATGATTGGCATAACTTCCAATTAGTTACCAATTGTTCCTAACTTCCCATTTTTTATTCTATAAATATCCTACACGAGTTTCTTCATTCATGCACGTATAATACAACATTTTCTATTCTACTTGCATTACACTTTTAAGAAGTTGTTTTCTAAGGCCTCCAAAGAAGCATTCTTCACATCAACATTGTGTTCCAAAAGGCTCCAAGATTTCACTTTCTTTTTGCGCCAACTTGTTCTACTTACTAGGGAAGTACAAGGAAGTATTATTTGATCATGCTTCATATATCCACATTATTTTTGTGGGAGCATTTTTTATCAAAAGAGTTTCTCATTATTAAAATCAAATACTTATATCTTTAAAGTTATTTTTCAAGAAACTCATATTTTAGACGTTCTATAAATTCACTTCCTAAGCGTTAAATTTATTTTCCATTATAAGGAAGTTTCAAGAGAATATTTCTCAAAGTTAATTTTAATGCATACCTTTATATCAAATTCTATTTCCCTTGCGCTAAAGTTATATTTATCTTCAAAGGGAATTCAAAGAATTTTTCTGAGTCCTATTTCATTTGATTAAGCACTTGGCTCAATAGGACTTATATCAATTTTGTTATTTCCTACTTATTATAATTTGGGTGCCAAGGCTATTAGCTTCCCGTTCTTCTAGTGAGTGAAAAATAAAAAGCCTTCTTGTGGGTTGTACAAGAAAGGGTTTATGTGATTGAGGCTCACTACGATCAGTTTAAGCAGTGAAGGCTAGTGGATTTTCTTGCTTGGAGAACAAGAGGAAAATCGTAGTTAGGAATCAACTAGGCAGAGGTTTTTCCTGATTTAGGTTTCCTCTATAAATCTTGGTGTTAATTGTGGTTGAATTTTTGTGATTGCCATATTTTTCTCTGAATATTTAAATTATACAATTCACCCCCCCTCTTATATAATTATCAGTACTCACTCGCACCCCTCTCCCAGTAACTTTGCTTGTAGCAGGGAAGGTCCAACCACGTCTCCTTGTAGATGAAGACAATGCAGTCGATGTCCTCTTTTTGAAAACCCTCATGCGGATGGGGTTCGCAGAAAAGGACCTTACTCCCTCGACGTACCCAGTGGTCAGCTCCGACAATTACAAGGTCATGCCCAAAGGCAACATAAGGTTGCTGGTATCCATATGCGATGATGACCAGTACTTCAACAGGATGGCTACATTCACAGTAGCCAATCTGATGACGACCTTTAATGGTATTATTGGTTGCCCATCTACTCATGCTTTCTAGACTATCCCCTCGTATTTTCAATTATCCTATTCAATTCTCCAAATGGGATAGGCATTGTACATGGGGATTAGGATGAGAGCTCCTTCGAGCTTAAGTACTCAATGGAGAGAAGGCCCCCCAAACCACAAAAATGGGGGAAGAAAAAGAGGGCTCAGGTCCACACCATTAAAGGTAATGACCAAATGCCTCCCGCCACACAGTTGGTAGTTAGCCCTGGCTTGTTCACGATGACCATCCAAATATTTTCGGATGCTGCGGGCAAGCTGATATAGGTGGGGGGGGGCAAACTTGGTGCCCACAAAAGTTCAAGAGCTACTCCTACTCCACCAGGCCAACATAGATATTTTCGCTTGGTCTGTGAACAACTTTCCATTGTAGATCCTTCAATAATCGAGCACCTCCTGAACATTCATTCAAGCACTTGACTTATCAAAGAGGCATATAGGCATAAGTCCACTAAACAGTGGAAGGAGACCGTTGCTAAAATCAACAAGCTGTTGGAGGCGAGTTTCATCAAAGAGGTTCTTTATCCCAGTTGGCTTTCCAATGTCATTATGGTGAAGAAGTCAAATGGAAAGTGGTGCATATGTGTGGACTTCACCAATCTCAACAACGCCTGTCCCAAAGACAATTTCCCACTAGCAAAAATCGACAGCCTCGTTGACTCTTGTTCGAGATAGTCCCACATGTCCTTCTTAGATGCCAATAGTAGCTACCACTAGATAGCCTAGCCCAACAACTTGGCGAAGGGTACATGTCCCCTACCCATGATAAAACCCTCCACACCTCCCGTCTCCTGAGATCTGCACGGGAAATAGGCCCAAACTTCACTATTTCCTGTGCATCCACCTCATTTGTTGGATGTAAGTATTGTGTAATAGGCAGCTGATCCTTTTTGGGGGCCCTTGCCAGGAGTTGGGGATTCTCAACTCCTCCCCATTATGCAAAATAAAAAATTGGCGATCCTACCCCTTTAAAGTGTTGAGCAGGTCTGTAATCCTATACCCATCCGATGCCTGTACAAGGTATAGGTGCCAGACGTTGGTCTACCCTTCTTCACCTTCGAGGGCATCAGCCCATAAAGCAGACGGAAAAGGCCAATGAGAGGGACAATCACCAAATGAAACCAAATAACAAATGCATTCAAAATTTACCAGCAGTTCAAGATTAACTGCAATGGAGCCAGCTAATAAAAAGACAAAAAATCAATAATAAAGGGGTTCAAGGGAACCCTAAGGCCATGCTTAATGACATATTTACAAATGAGGAAAGAGTCATTCGAACACGGAGAACGAAGACAAGTATGATGACTGCCAACTCGAAAGAAGCCCAACCAAAGTCATGAGTCTCTAAAAAAGACCTAAATGCAAATATACTCGTAATTTCAGAAGCATAGATATAAAGCCATAAGTTATCTATAAAAAGCTCGCCAGCAGAGGTAGTAGACTGACCGTTTCCTCCAATCCCTTACATGACGTCACAACAGAAGGCATATAACAAACCTAGCACAACAGCATGAACAAACAACTATCGATAGGACTTGCGCACATTTACTACGGTGCAGGCAGGCGCATTTACTCACACCTACCCCACCCCCTTATTCATAATCGAGGGGCAGCGATTGTAATGCCCTAGCCTTAAGGAACCAAATTGAAACGTTCTAGACTAACTCGAATCATTACATCGTTGGCCAACAAGAAGTATACACAATAACCAAGCAATAATAGTGCAACAAAATTAAGGAAATAATTAAATTGTTCATTTCCATTTATCAGCTAGAGCACAAACATAACAGTAGTGCATGGAAAGAAAGCTAAGGTAAAGTGTAGTATAAGGTGGAACGATGCTTGTACAAGACAAAAACACGACACCCGACGAAAAGAAAAGTATGTACAAAAAAAGGCAAAAACTATACAAGTAACACTACCTTTAAGTAAGAAGTACGGTATCAACAGGCGCAATCCTGCAGACTTGTCAACTCTTGGTCTGAAGTTAACAAGGAACAACTGAGGTAAAGAGCTCAGTAAAGTGTCAAAAAAAGACAAGAAACAAGTAGCAACCTAGTAAATTGTCTAAGAAAAGACAATCCCATAATTATTTATTTAAAGATTCCATTCTACTTCCTTCCATTTATCTTATTCCATTGAAATATGAATTTATTTTCTAGAAATTTTCTCTTGACCTAAATCTCCAGAACATAAGGCAAGATTCGACAAGGTACACCAGGTGGCCAACCCGACATGCCCCGTCACCTCCCATCTTAGTCGTGACATTACATGTAGCTACCTATATAAGGGAGTCTGTACTCGGGAATGATCTCCGCATTCACAAAGTCAAATCATCTCCACTCGCTAATCCACCATTACCTCCTTTATTTCTAACCATGCACTAGCCCCAACGATACACAAGGCGCTGCATGTCTTGATCGAGGTGTTGAAGAGGCATGCAACTCCTAAGGATGTCAATCCAACACTCCCCAAATGAGAACCGACCTGACTCGATCCAATTTGGATGGGTAATACCCGCTCCATTTAATATTTGAGCGGGTTTGGGTTTTCAGATGCAAACTTGATAAGATTTGGGTTTGGGTATGGGGAAAGGTACCCCCGAACCCATAAACCTGATATAAATGTATTATATATACAAAGACTCTAGAAATTTGAAATATTCCAAAAATCCCAATTCTAAAAATCCCAAATATCCCAACTCCAAAGATTCCCAAATTTTCAACTTTCCATGGGCTGCAGGATACTCAATCATCAATGCCTATGCGCCTTTCCGAGTTTCCAAATACCATATCCACAAATCTTGCAATGTCCCATCCAACCATCCTCAATTCCTCTCCTTTCGTAGTGACACCAATCACACCACTTGATCGGAAAAACACCAGTACCACCACACTACTCCACGGACCATGCCTCCACAATCCACAGTCCACGCTACACGACTGTAGTCCTCTTCCATGCTACAGCTTGCACTTGCTACCCTCTCTCTAACTCTCCCTACATTACATACTGATGTAAGTAAATTTACTCTTTCACCAGAGTCTCCATTCACCACTGGTTACTTTTTTATTATTTATCTTTTTAATTTTGAACTAAGGAGCCATGTAATGTAACAAAATGTAATGTAACATATGGGTGTACATAACTTTCCTCTTTCACTAGAATCACCATTCACCAATGGCCATGCAATTATTATCAGCGATTGCTTTGCTTTACATCATGGGTCATGTGATTATTTTTTGACATATTAGATTTTTTTACATCATGAGATTATTATTTACCCATGAATGTTGATGTACACACGTTTAATTGGCCTAAAATGGCTATTTATGCATGTTCCTGGTGTCATAGAAGTATCATGTATTATAAATATTATATAACATGTATCATCATGCATTTAGGTTAATTTGCATAAATTGTATAATAATTCGTCTCCTTTTGTGATCAGGGGACAGGGTGATATTTATCTAAGCCTCAGATTGAACATCCAACTATACGGACCTGATCAAGGCGACAATCGGAGTTCAACACCTCCAAGATCGCTCCAATCGGACCTCCTTAGCATCAGATGCAGTTCGAGGAAAATCAGAGGTCAAGGGGGAGGTGGTGCAAATCCATAACTCAAATGAAAAATCTAAACGCATTGATGGGTTCCGATCAACAAGCACAGCCCAATAGCGCAAAAGTCGACCCAATTTGACATCTGTGGTACCTTCTAGAAGCATTGGAAAATAGACAGCCCAGATGGTGCCACGTGGCTCCATCCAAGCAATCCACTGCCAGCATTGCTCTCCTTCTTATCAAGCAACCCTTGATCTTAGCCGTTGGATTTTCATCCAACGGTTGAGAACATGCGAACAAGAAATTCAAAAATGCAACAGCGCGGAGGGTAACACAGTGGCCAACATACTTACACAAAGCGCAAGGCGCGGGTTCGATCCACGACGAGTGGCTTAATTCACGAGAAGTGCGCGAGGAAATCCAACCGTCGAATCACGATCGAACGACAGCAGCAGCGACCACGTGGTGCATTCTCATGCATTGGATGAAGGAGCACGCTGCACGTGTGCAATGACACGCCATCGTATGCAAGCGCTGAAAAGATGATTTTCATTTTCGATGTTGTTTTGCACATAAAATGATGTGTTGTATTCGGTTGCATGGTAGAAAATCGCTTTTCAAAACATTTAAAAATAACCACTCGAGTGAGCAGGTCGTCTCCATAGGGAAGCTTACGCCCATTAAAACTCACACATGTCGAAAACTATGTTTACGGATGATTTCCAAAAGAAACAAAATCCACAATCCCTTTAGATTAAAGTTATAATAAGGATTTTAGCTTAAATAGGCATAAAGGGAAAGAGGAGGGGCTTTCTCACAGATTCACCTCAATAATGAAATGCAAAAATGAAAGTGGCAATGGTATATCATGTAAAAAGAAATAGAGAGGGAAACAAGGATTCCATTCAAATGGCTCAAGCATGGAGGGGAGGTGATGGTCGGGTTGTGCATAGAGGTGCTTCAAAGCATGAGCTTCATGTTGGTGGTGGCAACTTGGACGATGGTGGTTGGAGCTTGCTAGTTGTGGCCACAGGCATGGATGGGTTGTGCACGAGAGGAGCGACAAAGAGTTGGCCGCTTGTGGGAGGTGAACAGCGATGGTGTAGGCGACTATTGGAGGGGGTGGTGATGTTGGGTTCCACATAATAGTAGAAGAAGATGAATAGTAGAGACACACGGTCGTGAGGTTGTTGGTGGTGTTACACATGGTGAGAAGAGGTTGAGGATTGTCACAGTAAGGTGATGGAGAGATAGTGATCTCCGGTCTTCACGGGTGGCGGCACGTGCTGTCACCGCGCGTGCTCGCGATGAGTGAAGGCCGTTGAGGTCGCATTTGGTGGAGATTGCAGTGAGGAGAATCGCGGTACAAGGAAGATGTTCTTTGCGTGGCCAACGAGGAACACGCTCACGGTGAGTAGCCGAGCTCGCCGGCTTGGCACGACGACCTGTCACCCCGTCGGCCCACAGTATGGCGAGGCTCGACCGTGGAGACCATAGTAGTAGATGGAAAGCACGGTGGTGGGGTAGGGCAACGTCTCTTGGAGCCTGGTTGTGGCTCCCCCTTTCTTATAACTGCTGGGGAAGAAGAAGAAGATGATGGAGAGTCGAAGGAAGGCCAGCCAGATTTGCATCCTCTGCTCCCCTCCACTGCTACCTTCATTGCCCAATCTGGCCATAAATGTCTTGTCGGAGAGAGGTTCTCTACTACACAAAGAATAACAAGAGATGTGATAAAAAGATATGTGGATTACTTATATGCAAAACCCCTAAGAATTACTAATTCTTATTTCTAACTAGTCAATGCATGTAATGTATGCATGCAAACTAAATAATAACCACCCTACTTAAATTCTAATGCATGCTAAATAATTTATATATGAATGAAATGCATACAAGCAAACATGTATAAACTACATTATTTACATCTCAATGCATGCTATGTATATGTGAATAATAATATGATGTCTAGGCTTTTAAGTAACTAATTAACCCACAAATATAGGCTCATCAGGTGAACGCAATGGCTAAAGAGGAATCACGCTTGCGGATCCTCAGTCGTCTGATCGTGCGATCGAAGAGCTGAGGTTGATTGGGCACGATGATGTGTGAATGGCTGAAGGAGAGGCGCCGCGTGATGTGGCGCAACGAGGGTGCTCAGATCAGTGACGCATGGTCGAGATTCTAAGTGTGGCTACAGCAACGCACGTATGTGTCACTAAAGACCTGTATTAAAAGTTTAAAGATGCAAAGTGTCGCTTTTGCCCCCACATCTTCAACTATAAAAGGGACCCCATACCCATTCGTCAAACCATCCCTTCCTTCATCTCTCGTCCTCCCAAAGAGCTAAGAACAATATTCTCAAGCTCGCTCTAGTGCTCCCAAGCTACGGAAAGCTCCGCTAGAGTTAAAAATCAAATTTTCCACTTCTCACCCCCTTTTGCGAAGCTCTTACCAGCCGTCCTCTTACCCTCATTCCGAAAGCAGAACCTGTGACGTCGACACTCTGCCTCATCCCTAGTTCTTCCAGATTTGCCCTCCATCCTCCGTCTTCGCTCTCCTTCCAGGCATCCTCCGTTCAGCTTGTCCTCCAAGGATTCGTCAAGGAGGATAATCTCTCACCCCTTATCTTTTTATCGCTTTCTAGAGTATATTTTTAGCTTTGTAGTTGTAGCAAATAGTTGTAATTGACATTATATTAGTTATAACTATTGTTTTTTCTCTCTCTCTCTTGTTTATATTGCAAGTAAATTAACTATTTGTATCCATTGTCAATATTTCATTTATAAAAAAATTACAAAAAATTATAATTACGGATTTAAAATCGACGTAACCTCCCTGTATTTGACTTTGGACTCACACAAGTTTCGGTTAAAATTATTTGGTAGCGTATTTTCTTGCAAATTTTACAATGACTTGGGTTTTCCAAACTCAACTTTCCACAACGATTTTCTCGCTAATAATTTTGGCGTCATTGTCAGGAGTTAGCGAAACCCAATTATTTTCCACATTCCGCACACTTATTTAATCTCTAACCTCTCTTTTATTTCTTCTATTGTCTTGCAAGTACCCCGACAATGAATCTTCGAGTGGTAGAAAGGAGTATAGTGCGGTTGAAGACCACTGTAAGTGCTCCCCCATTATTTCCCCCTCCATAGCTTTCATTTCATCACTTTAATTCAAACCCTAATTAACCTAGGCGCTCTCATAAACCCTAGGCTTAATCTGGTTGTTTGGTTGCCACCTCCACCCACATCACCCTCTGCTTATAAAAAAGATCTAAAAAAAAAAACTTATCTAATTGTGGGATTTCCTTACCAGACACATTACATGCACCCACAGAGGTACACAACCTCTTCTGATTTTTCTCACTAAACCGGTAACCCAATCTTTGGAACCGATACACTCATCAACACATAATCGAATAGAAGTCAAATTAGGTAACCACTTGTGTGACTAATTCAGTGGTGTATTAAGGCCAATTGCTTGAGTTATTTGGGCCATACCACTTCAATTAAAAATAACTCATCAAGTAGCTTGTTCATTAGGGTTAAAATTTAAGGTCGAGAACCAAGAACTCCACCTTATTTTGATTTCAAAGGAAAACATCTTCACCCGTATTTGCAAATCTTGGTGTGCCTCCTAAACTTAATTGAATCAACCTTAATTCAAACCTTAAAAGCTACTTAAGTAAGATTTGAACTCTAAAATCTACTCATCCAAACAATCTTTCTTGAAAACCCTGGTTGTGCACTCACTCACACATTTCAATCAATCATTAAGGTCACAACTTATTTTAAGAGCCCATCACATTCCAAAAGCATTACTATCCCAAGCCTAATCTAAAATTCAATAGACGTTGGCCCTAGGACCCATCAGGGTATGTTTCAAACTATGGTACGAATTTGTAACATCTGTTTTCTCCAGAATGTGCTAAGTTGGGGAGCTTGATTGTCAAATGACTTAAGTAGGCAAGGGTTCGGCATAATTAGCGGCCTTCAGGACACACTCCCCCTGATTCGCCAGCCCAACTTAACCAGCTTCTAGATTAAGTACAACAAAAAATTCGTGTTGTGGTTTGAATTTATCTTGGAGCCTAGGTTCTTAAGATACCCAACTTAAGGACAGGTTTGTATTGTTATGCTCAGGGTTTTGTTCTCCAGTCCTTCAAACCCCTTCCTACTTTATGCTTGGAAGGGGGTCATTGAATCCTCGTTTGGAAGGACCATTAAACCATTCAAGGAGACGTAGGTTGAATTTTAGTTAAGTAGATCCAATGGCTGATCAACAACCTCCTCCACCTCCAAATCAGCACGAGATGCTGCAAAGGCAGCTAGAACAATTACAATAGATGCAAGCATGGTTTCAGAGAATGAATGGTCAAAGCGCTCAACCCTTGAAGGATTTGTATGACACTTTGAACTATGGAGAACATCCCAGTGTTCAAATTCCAGCAGGTGACGTGGAAATCAAGCCCCAAGTGTTAAGCTTGATCAATTTTTTTCATGGGCTTGGCTCTGAACACCCATTTCAGCATTTGGATGACTTAACCACTTTGGTGCAGACCATCAAAGCACGAAACATGGATGAGGAGTAGATGATCATGAGGCTTTTCCCCTACTCTCTTAGGAATAGGGTCGCACATCAGTATCGAACAATTGGGCGGCTGATAATTACCTGGAATGATCTCAAATCGACCTTCTTGAAGAAATTTTTCCCTATTAGGTGTACCAATGCATTGCGACAGGCGATTACTATTTTCGTCCAGCGGTCGGGGGAACCGCTTCATGGTGCCTGGGAGCGATTCTAGGATCGGTTGTGAAAGTGTCTACACCATGAGGTGCCGAAATGGCAACTCGTGCAGATCTTTTATCACGGGTTGACTGAGCAACTCCGTAATCACGTGGACACTCCTTGCGGAGGCAATTTCCTCAATAATGATGCAAATAGTGTGCATGACTTGTTTGAGGAAATAAGTGAGAATTCTATCAATCATGCTTCTATTGACACTTTCAACTGGTCCCAGCAACCTAGATTAAATGCTAATGAGGTCCAGGACTCTCATTCATTCGATATGGAATTGATTTGTAATAAACTTGATAAGGTGGACCTAGTTGCGAAAAGAATGGTGAAAGAGTGGATGGCTGGAAACTCTGCAAATACTTCCAGACCCACTCAATCCCAGAATTCGAGATTCCATTCTTCACGAGTTCCTACTAGACAGGAGTTCGTAAATCAATTGGAAGCGACTCAACATATGAGCCGGCATTACTCGGAACACAGGTTCCAAACTAGGGCCTTTGATCCCAGTTTCTCTAATCGTTCTCCATCTTTCCCACCATCCTCACCCTATGAGCATGTGTATGCTGTACAGGAGAATGTTGGTCCAACCTATATTCTAACTCCTATAACCCAGGTTGGAGAAACCACCCTAACTTCTTCTAGAAAAACCCGGGGTAGCAGACCCAAATTTGACCCAACAATTATGCACCACAAAGATTAATGGGTCAAGGTCACATATACACTCAACAACCCCCCTAATCAGGTTAATCAGCCAACATGGAATGCTCGTCAACCCACAAGGCAGGCTGATTTGAACCGTCAAATGGTAGAAATGCAAGGATCTATGTTCCAAGTCATGCAGCAAATGAAATCCTCGCTGGACAACTTGCAATCTGGGCTCATTGTTAATACCTATCAGCCCGGGTCTCTACCATCTCAATTGGTACCCAACCCTCGTAACATACAAAATCAGGGCAATCGGGCCCAAGGGTACAGGAATCAGAGGGACCCACACACACATGCTCAGGTGTTTGAGCAGAGTCCTTCTGCTTCTTCATCTAATCCCAAATATCTAGTTGATCAAGCCCCTCCGATCTTTCCTAACCCCTCCCAAAACTTGAACCCGTATGCTTCTACAAACTTCATTACCTTGAGGAGTGGAAGAAAAACCCAGGATCCTGAACTACCCTCTTCCAATCAATCAAAACCTGTTGGGCCTAAGGATGGAAAAGAGAAAATAGAAGAAGAAACCAAGGCTCAGGACCCCAAATCCAATGATCTTAGTCATGTCCCATTCCCTGAAGCCTTATTAAAACCCAAGAAGAAGAAGCCTGTCGATAACAATGAGGGGCTCTTGAATATATTCAAGAATGTCGAAATCAATATCTTACTCCTCGATGCTATTAAGCATATTTCGACTTATGTTAAATTCTTGAAGGATTTATGCACTCAGAAGCATAAGCCGAAGGAATCGACCTCGAGGAAGGTGATACTCTTCAAGTAGGCTAATTCTGTTATCCTACATCACCTTCCTCAGAAAAAGAGAGATCCAGGTGCCCCTTTGATTTCATGTGTTATCGAGGTTTACACGCTTGACCAGGCACTCTTGGATCTAGGTTCATCCATAAACCTAATTCCGACTTCTCTATATGAAAAGTTCGGATTAGGTAAACTCAGGCCGACCTCAGTAACACTGCAATTAGCAGATCATTTGGTCACAAACCCAAAAGGTGTTATTGAGGATATTATTGTCAAGGTCAAGGATTTCTATTTTCCTATAGATTTCCTTCTCCTTAACATGGATGTACCTGAAGACTTAAGGAGCATGTCCGTCATTCTGGGGCATCCGTTCTTGGCTACCACTAAAGTCAACATCAATTGTGAAAGCGGTAGTATGGAGATCACCTTTGGAGACAGAAAACTGAAACTTGATATTTTTAAGGCGATTAACAAATTTGAGGATTGTGGATATGTTGAGGAGCTCGAGGATAATGATCTGAACATGGAGACTTGTATGGTTATTGTTCGCGAGGAATTTTCCTGCACTAATGAACCTGAACCACAACCTTTGTGGCAAATCTGCCACATTTTGAAGAGGTTATTGATTTTGTTCATTCACAACCTCTTCCATTGGATCATCCTGATGAATCTTCATCAGCATCTTTCTTACCATCTGTTATCAGCCTACCCTAACTAGAACTTAAACCATTGTCAGAAAGTCTGAAATATGAGTTTTTGGGACCCAAGAAGACTCTCCCTGTGATTATCAGTGTGAAGCTGACTAAGGAGAAAGAATCAAAATTGATTAGGATCCTAAAGGTACATAAGGAGGCAATTGGTTGGACCATCCATAACCTTAGGGAGATCGAGCCATCTTATTGTAATCATCGAATTTTTATGGAAGATGGATCCCACCCTTCTCGGCAGATGCAGAGGAGACTGAATCCAGATATGCGAGAAGTGGTCAAGAAAGAAATCATCAAGTGGCTTGACATAAGTATCATATACCCGACCTCAGATAGTCCCCAGGTTAATCCTATGCAAATTATTCCCAGGAAAGCCAAGATTATTGTTGTGACTAACGAGAAAGGTGAATCTATCACGACCCATTCAGCTTCCTCTTGGAGAGTCTGTATTGATTACAGGAAGCTGAATATAGCCATGAAAAAGGATCATTTCCCTTTTCCCTTCATCAACCAAATTCTTGAAAGGTTAGCCGGCCAAAAGTATTTTTGTTTCCTAAACGGTTATTCGGGATATAACCAAGTTCCTATCCATCCCGACGACTCGGAAAAGACAACTTTCACCTGTCCCTATAGAACCTTTGCATTCCGTAAAATGTCATCTGGGTTTTGCAATGCAACTGCGACTTTTCAAAGGTTCATACTAGCCATTTTCTCAGACAGGGTGGGAGATTGTATGGAAGTATTTATGGATAATTTCTCCATTTTTGGAGTTTCATTTGAGTCTTGCCTGACTAACCTGGAATTGATCCTTAAGAGATGCATCAAAACATGAATGGTCCTTAGCTGGGAGAAGAGTCACTTCATGATATAGGAAGGCATCGTCTTGAGTCGTAGTCTATGATCGGGGAATTGAAGTTGATCAAGCTAAGGTGGATGCTATCTCCAAACTTCCTCTACCCACATCTGTTAAACAAGTCCGATCATTTCTTGGTCAAGTAGGTTTTTATAGGAGATTCATTAAGGACTTTTCTAAGGTTGCTCGGCTTCTGAGCAACCTTCTGGCCAAAGGCACGCCGTTCAAATTTGATGAATCATGCCATAAGGCAATTGATCTCCTTAAAATGACAGTCACTTGTACTTCAATGTTACAACCACTGATCTAGATAACCCCATTGGAGATCATAGCCGACGCTTCTGATTACGCGGTCAAGACTATTTTGGGTCAGAAGATTGACAAAAAGCCCTATGTCCTTTACTACGCTAGCAAAACTTTGGACGAGGCCCAAGGGAACTACACTATTACAGAAAGGAATTGCTAGGTGCAATATTTGCTTTGGAAAAATTTAAGGCTTATCTTTTAGGATCTCATGTCATCATCTAGATCAACCACTCGGCCTTGAGACATCTCTTGGCCAAAAAGGATGCCAAACCCTAGCTCATTCGATTGATTCTTTTACTTCAAGAATTCGATCTTGAAATTAAAGACAAGTTCGGGGAACAAAATGTAGTGGCGGATCGTTATTCGAAAATCCTAACTGATTCTCCTTGTCCAGATATTCCGATTACTAACACTTTTCTGGACGAGAGTATCCTTATAGTTTCCAGTGTCCAAACCCCTTTGTTTGCGGACATCGTCAACTATTTGGTCGTTGGTCAAATCCCCCAGGATTAGACCAAGCAGCAAAGAGAAAGACTTATATCCGAGGCTAAATATTACTTTTGGGATGACCTCGAACTATACTGCATCGGCTCTAATCAAATTATTCGCCGATGTGTTCCAGAAAATGAGTTCCAAAGCGTACTCAAGTTCTACCATGCATATGCGTGTAGTGGACATTACTCCAGGAAAAAGAAGGCTGCGAAGATTTTGCAATTTATATTTTATTCCCCATCTTTATTCAAGGATGCCCAAGAATTCTCGAGGTCATGTTCCCAATGCCAAGTACTCGGGAGCATGGTCAAGAAAGACATGATGCCTCTAAACCCAATTCTTCCTATCGAAATCTTCGATGTTTGGGGCATCGATTTCATGGGACCCTTCCTCCCTTCATTTGGACACCAATACATTCTTGTAGCTATTGACCACATGTCCAAGTGGATTGAGGCTATTCTCGCCCGAACCAATGACCACAAGGTGGCCATCGATTTTGTCAAGAATATCTTTAGTCAGTTCGGAATCCCAAGGGCCATCATCAATGATGGAGGTGCCCATTTCACTAATGCCTAGTTCCGCAATTTACTGACAAAATACGGGGTGAATCAGAAGATTTTCACACCTTACCACCCCCAAACGAACGGACAGGTTGAGGTCTCCAATTGGGAGATTAAGAGCATCCTACAAAAAATAGTTAGGCCTGATAGGAAAGATTTGACCCAAAAGATCGGTAACACTCTTTGGGCCTATCACACGGCGTACAAGACACCTATCGGCGTGTCATTGTTTCGTCTGGTGTATGGAAAGGCGTGTCACTTGTAGAAATTGAACACCAAGCATTCTGGGTAATTAAGAAATGTAATTTCGATCTAGGATTAGCCGGAAAGACTGGGAAACTCCAACTATCTGAGTTGGAGGAGCTAAGAAATGATGCAAATGAGAATGCCAAGATCTATAAGGTTGGGACCAAAGCTCTTCATGATCAGTTGATATCACATAAGAGCTTTGAGCCGAACCAGAAGGTTTGTGATGAGAACCTCATCATAAACCCTAACTAGCACAATCTAATCCAAATATGTGAGAAAAAGCTCCTACATGACCCAAAGAGAGGCTTAACTCAGAGAATTCTAAGTTTAAGAATAAAATAAATCATAAGGGGTAAAACTGCAATTTCACCAATGCAGTTTGCAAACAGGGTAATTAAGGATCTAAACACTGGTCAAACAAGCCTAATAATGAGGGAAGTGGGTTGATCTGATCTGAAAAGGGTTATAGCAACTTCTAGGAATTAAATGACATTCTGTAACCCTAAAATAAATCCATTTCAATTCACGAGATTCGAGGCAGGATAAAAATCAACTAAACCCTCTAAAATTCATAGAAAAATATTCTCTAAGGTTTAGAACCTCCAATTTGGCCTTAGAAACCTATTTTGACCTAAAAAGAGAACCATGCCCAATTAATAACTTAATTTAGGTTTTTACGCAAATTGGTCAGTCAAACATGGTCTAACCTGGAATTAAAATTCACCATTGAAATCCTTAGGTTCAATTTAGTCTGGTATAAAAACTTGAACCTAAGCAAAGACCTCCTTGACCGACTTTACAATTTGGTCCTCTTTATTTACTTTTTGACCCTTATCTTTTGAAACCCTTGCATTTAGGCCCTCAACTTCTCTTCGTTCTTTGCAGAACAGTCCTCCCTGCCACTTCTGTGCAGCACCATGCCTCTGGCAACCTTGCGCGGCGGATGGCGCCACGCAGGGTAGGGCTGCCGTCCTCTAGAACAGAAGGGGGGTTCCCTGCAACGTCCTCTATCGCAGGGACCCGCCCACAACCTCTGCCGACCACCATACCTTCCGTGCGAACACGTGGAAGGTATGGGTGTCTCTTCTGACCATACTCTGGCGAGGCTGGCACGACGCCACCTCGCCCCTCTCTACGTGCCAAGCCCTTTATAAGGACTGGCAGACCTTGCCGGCTCCTTCAAGCTTCCTTTGACGGAGAAAACACCCCCTCTTCATCCCCTTCTCCTCCGGTCAGAGAGCCCGAAGCTTCCGAGGATCTCCTCCTCCTCCTCATCGCTCTGCTGCCCTACCTGCAGCAGGGTTTGCCCTGCTCTGTCCTCCGCGCTAGGCTGCACCTGCTGGCGCCCTCCATCTACTTCCTCATCGTTGAAACCCTCCTCCAGGGCATCTTCGTCTCCAACTCCGGCAGGCACGAGCCAGCAACTCCTCCCTCCCCCTTCGTCGAGTAATTAGGTAATTAACTTCCTCTCTCTTTCCCTTGTATTTTCCCCTTTTTAAACTGCCATTTCAACCACCCGACTGCCACTATCCAAACCCATCCTTTCCACCTCCTATCACCCTCTCCGGCGAGTCCATCCCACATCCACAAACCCCTTCGCACCTCGCCGACCACCGCAGAAGCTCCCTCACACTCCACTCCATCGATTCCCCCTCTCCATTCACTGCCAAGCACCACCCAACCAGCCCCCAAACAAACCCACCTTTCCGCCCACAATCTGACCTAGGTCAACCTCTGCACGCACTCCCGCACCTCGCCGACCACCGCACGAGCTTCGCCACACTCTGACGAAGCTTTCCACGTCTTATGACTTGGCCGAGAGGCCGTCACTGTGATTTCAAGTTCGTGCCCTCTCGCCGCCATTGTCGACGAGCTGCAGAAGCTTCACCTGCAGCTGTAGGCATCCTCCAGCCCAGGCGCACGTCCCAGGCTATGTGGGCAGGAGTCGCGAAGGCACCCAAGCTTGCAGCTGGGTCGCAAGCCTTACGGGCTGCCTCAATTGGCCACGGAGTGCTCTCCTGCGGGCGCAAGATTTGGAGGTGGGACTTTAGTCCCACCTCGTAAGTGCGTGGCTGAGCGCCCGCACTTAAATTGAAAAAGTGCATAGGGCTTACTGCCTGCGAACACAGGGGTCAGGTCCTTCTCCCACACGTAGCGCGCCACGCGCTCGTTCGCCCTTGCCCGCGCTTTCGCCTCGCGGGTCTGGGCAGGATCCGACTACCCGAACCATGCACTCCTTGCCCACCACTGCATGCTGGTGGGCCTGGTCCCGGGCGCGATACCCACACCCGATTACCCGACTCTGGGAGAGCAGTCCTAAGAGCGAATTCGAAGAAAGAGAGAGACACGAGGAAGGGGTAGGGGTAGGTTTTGCTCTGACCATTGTGTGAGTGTGCAGGAAGAAAAGAAGAAGAATAAGCAGGAAGGAAAAGAAAAAGAAGAGAAGCAGCCGAAGCCTTAGCCGCTCAACAGCAGCTGAAGAAGAAGGAAGGAAGGAGAGAAACAGAAGAAGAAAGAAGGGAGGCACTGTAGCAAAGCCACAGATAAGTCGTTTGAGCACTGCATCAGACGTCGGAATCACTACAGCCGCAGAAGAAGAAAGAAGCCTTTGCAGCCAGAAAGAAGAAGAAAGAGGAAGGAAGACCAGCAGCCAGAGCACAAAGAAGAAGAAAGAAGAAGGCAGAAGCCTTTGCAGCCGCCAGAAAGGCAGAACAGAAGAAGAAGAAAGAAGGAAAGAAAAGAAGAGGAAGATCACCATTGCCGTAGAGAAGAAAAAGAGTAAAGAGAAGGCAAGACTGCAGAAGAGCAAGGAAAGCAAAGAGAAGAAGAAAAGAGAGAAAAAGAAGAGAGAAGAAGAAGCCAACAAAACTCTCTCTCTCTCTCTCTTATTTTTGTGACGTAATTAAGAACTTATGCATGCTTCTAGAAACATAGTTGCTCCCTGAGTTCGACGTCGGGAAAACCTTGTTATTTCGAGTAAAAAAAAATCTTGTAGTAATCTGGTAGCTATTTTGTCACATACTATAACGACTGATTGTAAACCATAATAACATAAAGACGAAACAAGGCAGCAACTTAGCGGTTACTATTTTTAGCCCCGTTGCCGGGGAGTAACAGCTATTCTAGAAGCCATAAATTCTCTATTGAGTTTCTATTGATCTCTTCTCTTGTGTGTGCAGGTACAAGAAAATCAAGAAGCAGCCGCACAACAACCACTCCGAGGACAGGTAATTTTCTATCCTCTCACTATTTACCCCTAAATTCTAAAGAGGAAGAAAAAGAAAGAACAAGCAATATAGGTCTAACATGTCTTCTATACTTAGTAAATCATCAAAAGCTACATGTTTTCAATTTCAACCCACTATTTCTGCACACACTATTAAGGGTATTTAAGGGCTAACATCTTCTTACTTGAACCCTAATTATCCAATAAAGAGCTAACTGGAACAAGTAGAGCCAACATAAGATTCAACATTAGGATTTTAGAGACACACTCCTTAAGCAAGAATTGAGAAATCCCAGAAGAAGTGTACCTAAGACATTGATTGAAAATACTTATTCAAAGAAACCCTAAGCAATTTGGCTCTTTAAAGACACTTGAACCCTAAAAGACAAGACCTAATAAGCTCTCAAAGGAACTAACAGGTGAAGTTGACCCCTTGGGTCAACCAACCATCAACTTAGGTCACTCTTTGCACTCAAAAGGCTAAAAGCTCAAGTGAAAATCTAAGCACCTTGATCTTAAACTAAAAGTGGTAGACTTAAGAGGTCAAGATCCCCATTCTGGTCTACCTGGAATCTCAGTGACAAGAGAGGTCGAGTGGGGGAAGCCCTGTAACCCGTGGGGACGCTCTACCGTGTAGGGGTCTTCGCGGGACTCACCCTCTCTGGCTGCCCAGGTAATTCTCAGGTGGACGATCTTTCGATCAAGGGGTCCATCTGCCCCGCACCTCTATAGTCACCCAATATTCTGGGTGTCTTGATTGGATCCAGTACCTGCTAAACTCATCCTCTCCATCAATGTATGTTTGGTAGGAGGTACTTGAAACCTCCATTAGAAATTCACTCTCCTCGAGGCCGAGCCTTGGTACCCTTGCGTGTGCAACCAACCCTTCACATAGCCCTTTTCCTCTGATTCTGAACCAAGTCCCTCTTCTTCCATCTTGGCACAACTTGAGTCTACATCGAAATTCTGATTCTACATCTTGATTTCACCGCCTGATCCAAATATGCAGCCTAATTACTTAGCATCACCCTTCAAGAAACCTGAATCACAAAGATCCATGAGAGATAGGATGATTGAGGATGCCCTTGAATTCTATGAAATCAAATATAAACCCTCAACACCAACAGAAAACATTCAGGTTGATATCCCAACAACCATAGCCTTCATCATAAATTGTGCCCAAATTCTGTTGACAGAAGCTATAAAAGGATCAACCCGAGAAATGCTCCTAACAGGATACATTGAGATAGAAAAATTACACAAATCTGAACACCTTCAATGCTTGACAAATCCTGTACTTTGGGAATAACACCAAGATGCTCTTGAAAAATGGGTAGAAATGATGAGATCACAAGAACAAACTATCAACCAGAAATACCCGTATATACCAGAAACAGAGGATGAACCATCTTGGAACAGTATTAAGGCACAGGGTGGTTATGGATTCCCAACCCAGATAGAAGACAACATCGAATTAGGTTGGGAAGTTGCAGGAGAACACAATGATGAGCCAACCCTAGACCACGAATTGCCAAGCTTAGAATTCCAAGACCCCTGCAATAATAAGATCAAAACTGAACCTCTTGAGGGTATAAATTCCGCCCCTTATTTTGGTAAGGTGACCCTCGAAGGTTATTCGAACTTAGATTCTAGTAGTTCCACCCACATCCTAAACCTAGAATCTAGATCTGAAACTTATTGGGAAGATTACAAGGCCCTTTATGATCGAAATCAAATTTTCAATAAAGAGTATGATTCTGGGCCTTTGTTTGATGAATATCCCTCTCCAACATCCTCAGGAAATATAATCGATTTTCCAGAAGACATGCCAATTTACGATACAGAAATCGAGGAGTTGGATGAGTAGGGTTTCAATTGGGTCTATCCTACCAACTTGGAACTTGAGCCTAGACAAAACACCTTTTTAAGCCCAGAATTGACATATAGGCTAAACCCCAGTCAGGCTGCTGATTCCACATCAGATGATTTATGCTACGGTGGAATTCATGATCATGAATCCCATTTAGAACTCGATTTTCACAAACTCTCCGACAACTTCGGATCTAACTATAATTTTGGAGAGACTCTTTCCTGAACACACCAAGCCAGTCTACGACCTCAGCTCACATGACTCATTCTCTGACTTCAACTCTGAGGTCTCGGTTCCTGAGATCACTGATTCAAATAACATAGAATCATTTCTTTTCGATCCACAGGAACCAAAAACAGAAAATGCCAAGAGTGATTGCAACCCAGAATTCAAATCTTTTCTCAATTTAGATTTTCGTCATCCTATAAACACTCTTCAGGCATTTGATAGTTACCCAGAGGACTCTTTACAGGAGACCACCTGTCATTCATGTCTAGAAGAGCCCTCATACACAGTTCTCATTCAAGCCACCTCTTCCACACCCACAGAACTATTCAAAACCTCTTCTCAACCCCGACCCGCAATCGGACTCAATTTCTATTCAGATTCACCTCTCACCGAGCCGATTGAAATTCCACATCGGGTTGCGAACACTGATCAAACAAAAGACCATGCTCCATCATTCTCTGATCATCCCTGTAGGGTTTCCGCATCATTCATTGATTATTTTTCAGGTCCCTACTCTGACCAGGCTGATTCGACTCAACCAAACCCCGCATTCACATTTCCACATTCGTCTGAGCTTCATAGTATATGGTGGGTTCTACACCTTTTGATCTACATCTATCGACCCACCAGATTAATTAGGTTTGGGCTGCATCATCAGCCTGTTGATCTGAACAAGCACCTGGTTGGACCAACCATGCTCTTGATCAAGGTGCTTATTATACTAAACTCTGTTGATTTGACCATTCTCTCTACATCCCATTTCCCGCCTGGCTGAAGGCGACAAATTTAGCGCTCAATGGGAGGCAACCCGTCATTCACTATGAAAACCTGAAACCTTTTCTAACACCTTTGTGCACTTAAGGTTCACCCTTTAGGACAACCGACTCCACCTTAGGTGCTTGCACCTGAGATTAGAAATCATCCGCAATAGTAACCCCGACCCATTCACTCATCAAAACATCTATCCTAATGTATGAACTAAGTTGTATAAAAACCCCCTAAGTTACAATGAGGACATTGCAAATCTTAAGCATGGGGGGGTATGAAAGTGCAAAAACTTGTAAGAAAAGGTTTTAAACAAAAAAATTCACATACGCCAAAAACACCATAAAAATTTAAAAAAATTGAAAAAGAATAATAAAATGAGAGGAGGAAAGAAATTTTGTGGACTCTACAAAGGAGGAGAAGAAAAAGGAACAAAATGAAATGGAGCACAAAATGGAAGAAAAGTGACAGTCGTTAGTAAGAAATTAAGGGATTAACCTAAGTTCTAGACCTTATTCAGGAAAAGAAATGGAAAGTGCATAGTAAGATTAGTAAGAACGTAAATCTTAGGCATTCTTGGATAGACTCTTAGTACCTATTAAGATTTAAACATTTCTCAAAAGGTTGAGGAAAATGAAAAGCTTAAGTATTAGGTCCAAGACTTAGGGAGTATTTGGCCTCATTAACTAACTTTTAGTTTACGGGACTTAGTAACCTAAGCACCCTAACTTCACACACAGCCTGGTTTAGTAAGCATAAAAATCAAAATCACGCAGAAGCGTTGCAAAAACTCTGAAAATGACACCTAGAGTAGGAGCGGCCGATCAACATAAGTTGATTTGGATGAGTTCCCAACGCGGAGAGGTGGGAAATTCCCCTCGAAGAAGCATAACAAAATATCATCTCCTCGGTGCTTGTCTCTTAGGATATTTATATATCCTACTGTGGGCATGTAAGCATTCTCCTGGTTCAGATTCCATGGATGGCATTATCACAAAATGTCAATTGCCAGGGTCTGAATTCGGCCATGGAACACCATGGATGGGATTATCTCGAAATCTCAACAGCCAGGATTCTGGGGGTTACCATGGGCGGTGCTATCTCGAAGCATCGACTGCCAGGAACCTTTAAGGATTGATGATGGGGACAAGGAATCTGATACAGACCGTGTTGAAAAGCCAATCCTAAGCAAGAATTAAAAAGAAAAGGAGAGAGAAAACTCTCCAAATAGATAAACCTTCTACCTCTCTTTCTTACAAAATGCACTGCGAACTGAGCCAGGCTAAAATTATCTCAAGCACGGGTGCTTTAACTACAAAGTCCAATAAACCTTAGGTGAGTTCTTGTAGGCCTTAAAAACCTTTGTTAAGGACAGAGGCTGCGGCTAGACAGATCTGGATCTTGGTTGATACTAGAGTACCTTTTAGACCTATGGTTGACATTCTGACCTAATCTAGGTTTCAAAAGAAAAAGCACTTATCTGAAATCATTAAGAACTTCATGGTCTAGAATAAGGGTTGAAACCTTAAAATTTTGCTAAGGGACTAGCAAAAGCTAGGCATGGAGGTATGATGAGAACCTCATCATGAATCCTAACTAGCACAATCTAATCCAAATATATGAGAAAAAGCTCCTACAAGACCCAAAGAGAGGCCTAACTCAGAGAATTCTGAGTTTAAGAATAAAACAAATCATAAGGGGTAAAACTGCAATTTCACCAATGTAGTTTGCAAACAGGATAATTAAGGGTCTAAACACTGGTCAAACAATCCTAACAATGAGGGAAGTGGGTTGATCTGATCTGAAAAGTGTTATAGCAACTTCTAGGAATTAAATGACATTCTTTAACCTTAAAACAAACCCATTTCAATTCACGAGGTTCGAGGTAGGACAAAAATCAACTAAACCCTCTAAAATTTATAGAAAAATATTCTATAGGGTTTAGAACCTTCAATTTGGCCTTAGAAACCTATTTTGACCTAAAAAGAGAACCATGCCCAATTAATAACTTAATTTGGGTTTTTACGCAAATTATCCGATCAAACATGGCCTAACCTGGAATTAAAATTCACCATTGAAATCCTTAGGTTCAATTTAGTCTGGTATAAAAACTTGAGCCTAAGCAAAGACCTCCTTGACCGACTTTACAATTTGGTCCTCTTCATTTACTTTTTGACCCTTATCTTTTGAAGCCCTTGCGTTTAGGCTCCCAACTTCTCTTCGTTCTTTGCAGAACAGTCCTCCCTGCCACTTCTGCACAGCGCCATGCCTCCGGCGACCTTGCGCGGAGGATGACGCCGCACAGGGCAGGGCTGCCGTCCTCTAGAACAGAAGGGGGGTTCCCTGCGACGTCTTCTGTCGCAGGAACCCGCCCACGACCTCTGCCAACCACCATACCTTTCATGCGAACGCGTGGAAGGTATGGGTGTCCCTTCCGGCCATACTCCGGCGAGGCTGGCACGACGCCACCTTGCCCCTCTATGTGCACCAAGCCCTTTATAAGGACCGGCAGACCTTGCCGGCTCCTTCAGGCTTCCTTTGACGGAGAAAACACCCCCTCTTCATCCCTTTCTCCTCCGATCAGAGAGCTCGAAGCTTATGGTGATCTCCTCCTCCTCCTCGTCGCTCTACTGCTCTACCTGCAGCAGGGTTTGCCCTACTCTGTCGTCCGTGCTAGGCTGTACCCGCTGGCGCCCTCCGTCTGCTTCCTCGTCGCCGAAACCCTCCTCCAGGGCGTCTTCGTCTCCAGCTTCGGCAGGCACGAGCCGACAGCTCCTCCCTCCCCCTTCATCGAGTAATTAGGTAATTAGCTTCCTCTCTCTTTCCCTTGTATTTTCCCATTTTTAAACTACCATTTCGACCACCCGACTGCCACTGTCCAGACCCATCCTTTCCACCTCCGATCACCCTCTCCGGCGAATCCATCCCACATCCACAGACCCCTTCGCACCTCGCCGACCACCGCAGAAGCTCCCTCACACTCCACTCCATCGATTCCCCCTCTCCATTCACTGCCAAGCTCCACCCAACCACCCCCCGAACAAACCCACCTTTCCGCCCACAGTTTGACCTAGGTCAGCCTCTGCACGCACTCCCGCACCTCGCCGACCACCGCACGAGCTTCGCCACACTCCGGTGAATTTTTCCACCTTTTCTGACTTGGCCGAGAGGCCGTTACTGTGATTTCAGGTTCGCGTCCTCTCGCCGCCATTGTTGACGAGCTGCAGCAGCTTCATCTGCAGCTGCAGGCATCCTCCAGCCTGGGCGCACGTCCCAAGCTGTGCGGGCAGGAGTCGAGAAAGCACCCCAGCTTGCAGCTGGGTCGCAGGCCTTACGAGCTGCCTCAATTGGCCGTGGAGTGCTCGCCTGCGGGCATAAGATTTGGAGGTGGGACTTTAGTCCCACCTCGTAAGTGCATGGCTGAGCGCCCACACTTAAATTGAAAAAGTGCATAGGGCTTACAACCTGCGAACACAGGGGTCAGGTCCCTCTCCCACATGCAGCGTGCCACGCGCTCGCTCGCCCTCGCCCGCACTCACGCCCCGCGGGTCTGGGCAGGATCTGACTACCCGAACCGCGCACTCCTCACCCACCACCGCACGCCGGTGGGCCTGGTCCCGGGCGCAATACCCGCACCCAATTACCCGGCTCTGGGAGAGCAGTCCTAAGAGAGAATTTTGAGAAAGAGACAGATGCAGGGAAGGGGTAGGGGTAGGTTTTGCTCTGACCTTTGTGTGAGCGTGCAGGAAGAAAAGAAGAAGAAGGCAGGAAGGAAAAGAACAAGAAGAGAAGCAGCCGAAGCCTTAGCCGCTCAGCAGCAGCTGAAGAAGAAGGAAGGAAGGAGAGAAACAGAAGAAGAAAGAAGGGAGGCACTGTAGCAAAGCCACAGATAAGTCGTCTGAGCACTGCATCAGACGTCGGAATCACTACAGCCGCAGAAGAAGAAAGAAGCCTTTGCAGCCAGAAAGAAGAAGAAAGAGGAAGGAAGACCAGCAGCCAGAGCACAAAGAAGAAGAAAGAAGAAGGCAGAAGCCTTTGCAGCCGCTAGAAAGGCAGAACAGAAGAAGAAAGAAGGAAAGAAAAGAAGAAAAGAAGAGGAAGATCACCACTGCCGTAGAGAAGAAAAAGAGTAAAGAGAAGGCAAGACTGCAGAAGAGCAAGGAAAGCAAAGAGAAGAAGATAAGAAAGAAAAAGAAGAGAGAAGAAGAAGCCAACAAAACTCTCTCTCTCTCTCTCTTATTTTTGTTACGTAATTAAGAACTTATGCATGCTTCTAGAAACATAGTTGCTCCCTGAGATCGACCTCGGGAAAACCTTGTTATTTCGAGTAAAAAAAAATCTTGTAGTAATCTGGTAGCTGTTTTGTCACATACTATAATGACTGATTGTAAACCATAATAACATAAAGACGAAACAAGGCAACAACTCAGCAGTTACTAGTTTGGCTCTTTGATTCTTGACTTAAGTTCTTTCCCGGCAAGCTTAGGTCGAAATGGAACGTCCCATTCATCATTGATCGGATATTCCCAAACGAGGCCATTGAGATTTTTAACCCAAAGACAGGTAACTCTTTCAAGGTCAACAGACAACATCTAAAACCTTATGTTGACCGCGTTATCCCAGAACCCGTCTTACATATGGTTGCTTTGACCTTGATCTGACTTCTTTGGTTGGACACCGTTAAGCTAATGGCACTAAACTTAGCATTTGTACAGTTTGACTCAGAGCTAACCAAAGCATCACAAGATACAAGTGATATTTTCTTTATTCTGCCCTTTTCTTATGCCTTTTATTTTCAATGAGGACATTGCATAAGCTAGGTGATACGAACTCCATCATGAGTCCTAACTAGCTCATTTTGACCCAATGAAGAGAATAAAAGCTCCTACATAACTAATTGAAGGTCCTAATCCACTCCATAACCTTTCTAAGAGAAAAATAAAAAACTAAGGGCAAAACTGTAATTTTACCATTGTAGTACAACCACGGGTTTTCTCAATGGCTAAACAAAGGTCAAAGGGTCTTAATAAGATAATAAGTGAGTTGGATTAGATAGAAAAGGGTTTGTGTGAGTTTTGGGATTTAAATGACTTCTTGAAATCCTAAAACAGACCCACTCGATTAACCATGGTTCTGGTCAGGATAAAATTCACCTAAACCCTCTAAAAATCATATAAAAATATTCTCTAGGATTTAGAACTTTCAATTTAGCCATTGGTACCCATCTTGACCTAGAATGGGGTCTCAAATAGATATTTGCCCTAAATTAGGTTTTTACATAAATTTTTCAGTCAAACATGGTCAAACCCAAAATCCAACTTTACCATTGGATTCCTTGGGTCTAAATTAGGTTTGTACCAAAATTTGAACCCAAGTTGAGTTTTCCTTGACCTAGTTTGCAAAAAGGTCCAGCCTGATTACATTTGTACCCCTATCTTTCAAAAGCCTTTGCAAAAGGCCCTCTAGATTCTTCATCATTTTTGCAATTAGGTCCCTCTCCCATTATAGTGGAGGAATCCTACTCCGGAGAGCTTTGAAAGATGGTTTCCCCCTGATTGCTCAGAGAATCCCCTTCAAAATTAGAAGGGAGATTCTCTGAGAAAATCCCTCCAATCTGAATCTAGTTTGATGCCCCAATTTCTTCCCAATCTGTCATGCGAATACATGAGAGATTTGGGTCTCTTTTGAGTTTCCTTCTCCGACGAGCATGTCTTGATTGGAAGCTTGGCTTACAAGCGCAAATCCCCCTCTAGAGATCTATTTAAGAAGCCCCAAATCCAACCGACTCCTCTAATCTTGAATTTGACCGAAAAACCCCTCAAATTCTTCTCTCCTCCTCCGGCCAATTCGCTCTTTAAGCTCCGACGACCTTTCCTACTCTCCCTTGTCGTCTGACCACAATACTAGTGGTAGACTCTTCTTCCTTGCTCTCGTCTACGTCACGCAGCACCCACCGATGCCCTTGTCTCCCCTTCATCCTCGCCGACCATCTCTCTCTAAGCTCCTTCATCTCCGGCATCTGCAGTACACGTCAGACGCCATCTTCGTCTCCCTTTCATCTCTTCACCTCCCAGATAAGTCCCCTTCACCCTCTACATTCTTTTTCCCTCTCTATTTCCCTAAATCGACCACTACCGACCTCCAACACCCTCATCTCCTTCATCTCCGGCCACCACATTCGGCAAGGCTGCTCCACCTCCATAGGCCATCCCATCCCTCGCCGACAAGTCCATAAGCATCCCCTCACTCCACTGAACATTTCCCCCCACTTCACACACCACTCCACTGACTCACGCACCTCACCGAACACACCCACACCTTCGCACACAGTGTGCCCTAGGCACACTCGCACAGGCGTCCCCACGCCACGCCAACCACCACAGCACATTCGCCATGCCTCGACAAAGCTTCCTGAGCGATCTGACATGGCCTCAAGGCCATCTTTGTGATT
Source organism: Thalassia testudinum (assembly GCA_037157565.1). Lineage (NCBI taxonomy): Eukaryota > Viridiplantae > Streptophyta > Magnoliopsida > Alismatales > Hydrocharitaceae > Thalassia > Thalassia testudinum. The sequence goes on from JAZHRO010000040.1 coordinate 62,860,242, forward strand.
TCAGGTAGTAGGCATCCTCCGCCATTGGTGACCAAGCTTGAAGCAAGCTTAAGGTCGCTCTAGGCTTTGCCAGTTCCAGGCCCCTGTCCCAGATTGCGTGGAACGCTCTCGCGCATGAATTTAGGATATCAATTGGAGTCAAAGGCCATAGCAGCTGCTGCAATTGGAGGCTTTGTCTCTACCGCAGGCACGTGCGAAGAAAGGTGGGTGGATAGTCCCACCTCGGATACGAAAGAGCGCCTGCACCAGAATAAATTGAAAAAGTGTTATCACCTTATCGCCTCATAACCACGGGGTCAGGTTGTTGGTACTAGAGCACCACGATCGTTTATTTTAATGATAACAAAACACGTGTCATTTAACATTTGCACTTGAAGTCTTAGATTTTCTGTTAATTGCAAATGGAGACATGATCAGACGGAGTTCGAGCTCGCATCCATGGTGGATTGGAAGAGTTTGATGAAGAACAAAGGAGCTTCGCAAGGAGTGATAGCTTGAAGAAGGAAGGAGATGAAGAATAGGATAGATTTTCTTTCCTTTGTAATTTGTACTTTGTATTTTTTGTTTCTTTTGTTGCTCTTTATTTTCTGCTTCTTAGATTCATGTTAAAGAGCCTCAAAGAACCCTAACATTAGTCCTAGGAACACTTGCATAACCCTAGGATACTTAGGTTTTCTATAGAGAACTTAGAAAATCAAAATAGGGTTCAGACAGCCTTATCAGACGTCTAATCTGAAAATTAGACGTCAGATAATGACTTTTAAGACGTCTAACTGTTGACTCAGGCATCCGATATTACTTTGGCTGGACTTAGTTCTATCTGATGAAATCAGACGTCCAAACCTTAGTCCAGACGTCTGATGAATTTGCCAGACGTCCAATTAGTGAAACATTGGCTGCCTTAGTAAACATTGAGAAAATGACCGTTAGTCTCGTATCAAACGTCTGTAGAGGACCCCAGACGTCTGATACATAACCGTTGTGCCTCGGCTGACCCAAAATCTCTTCTCAGAGATTTTCTAGCCGTTGCACTCCCTTGGGAATCCATTTCCGCAGAAAAGTAGGTTTCCAGACGTCCAGACTTAGTGCCAGACGTCCTGTATGTCGTCTGATGACAATTCACTAGAACCCTATTTAGATCTGAGTCAAGTCAGGAAGGAAACCTGCCTAAAATCAGACGTCTGACTTTGTTCCCAGACGTCTTAAACGAGTTTTCCAGACGTCTGATGCCAGGACCAGACATCTGATAACCCTGTCAGAGTCATGATTGATCCTGATTTCGACTTGATTCTCTTGGAGGTTGTACCCAACGGCTATGGAAGCCTTCCAAGGCCTTCCAAAGCCTTCCTAGGGCCTCTATAAATAGAGGAGAACCCTTGCCACTGAAACACACACCTAAACACCAAGCAACATACTTTCCACTCTTTTGTGTCAAAAAGAAGAAGAAGATCAAATAGAAGAAAGCTCTTGCTCTCTAAGCCTTGTTCTACACCTTGAGAGCTTCAACCCAATTGCACACCTGCTCTCCCGCCGTAGTTCACGAGAGCGCCGTTGTGCCATTGCGTAGTTCACGCATCCGCGTCATCGACGTACTTCCAAGCAAATGGAAGCATCCTAACACCTATAGAAGCTAAGTTTAAGAATTATTTTGTTGGCTCTATAGGACTCTTCTTGTATCTTTTACTTTGTTATTTGGTTGGGTATTCGCATTGCGAATTCCCATCTCCTTCGTGAGGCGAAATCCTTCTCATGAAGAGAAGGGGTTTGAGGTACGTTACCCTCGTATAAAGTAGCGTGGTTGTAATTGAGATTGTACTACCCTCGTTTAAGTAGTATGTTAGTGGATTTGATCAACTTGGTAGATCAGAAAATCCTAACTCGAGAGGGTTAGGTGGTGGTTTTCACCCGGATTGGGTTTCCACATAAAAATACTTGTGCCCTATTGTGTGATTGTCATTCTTGTGAGATTGTTATATTTTTAATTCCACATTTTTACGTCACACTGATCTCACCCCCTCTGAGTAAGGGAAATTATAGAGGTCCCACTCACCCTTCATCGGTCTCGTCCGCGCTCATGCCCTGCGAACCTGGCTGACCCAACCCGACCTGTACTCCTCGCCCACCACTGCACGCCGGTGGGCCTGGTCCCGAGTACGTACCTGACCTGATTACCCAAATACGTGTTGCTCTGGGAGAGCGGAACCTAAGAGAGAAAGAGAGGAGAGTTGCATGCAGGTAGGGGGTAGGTTTTGCTGTAGGCTGAAGAAAAGGAGAAGTGAAGTTGAAGAAGGAGAAGCTAAGGATGAAGAGAAGCTAAGGGCCACAGCAGAGAAAGGTAGAGAAGGAAGAAGCTAAAGGAAGGAGAAGGAGAAGCTAAGAAGGAAAGCAAAAGGCAGAACTCAAAGGAAAGAGAAGACAAAGAGAAAGAGAAGAGGCAGCCGATAAAGAGAAGGCAAAGAGAAAGAAAGAGAAGGGGAAGCAGTAGAAAAAGAAAAGAAGACAGAAGCCAAAGGCAAAGAGAAAGAAGAGAAGGAGTAGAAGCAGAAGCAGAGAAATCAAAAGGAGCACTGTAGCATCAGTTTAAGTCGTCTAATTTACAAATCAAACGTCCAATTTGAGCTTAATTCATATACATTGAGTTCTTTAGTATTTTGTGCTCTACATTTACTCCCATATTTTTGCACTTTGATACTAATATTATTGCATACAAAGGCAAAGAAAAAGAAGAGGAGTAGAAGCAGAAGCAGAGAAATCAAAAGGAGCACTGTAGCATCAGTTTAAGTCGTCTGATTTACAAATCAAACGTCTAATTTGAGTTTAATTCATATACATTGAGTTCTTTAGTATTTTGTACTCTACATTTACTCCCATATTTTTGCACTTTGATACTGATATTATTGCATATTTTTTTAAATTCTGAATTGTAATCTTGATTTCTAAATACCAATTTGCTCCCTGTGTTCGACTTCGGACTTCAAATTCGAGTAATAAAATTATATTTGTTTTGAACACTTTTCAGCTGTACTACAACGTGATACTCTTAAACCCAATCCAGTGCTCACAAACACTAGGCATGGGGGGGTGGATTCATATCTAATGGCAACACCATCATAGGCCCTAACTAGCCACTTTTAGTCAGGTTTGAGAGATAAATGCACCTACATAATCATTTGAGGGTCATAATTCTTTGATATTCTGATTTGATAAGAAAATAGGAAATCAGGGTTAATTCTGCAATTTTAATAGTACATCTCAAATATAGATTAACCACAGTGTTACTCAGGGGTTAAATGAAAGTCAAATGAGCTTAAAGCTCCAAAAAGTGGGTCAGCATTGTTAGAAATGGGGTTTCACACATTTCGAGAACCACAACACACAAAACCCTAATTCAGACCCGCTAGAATTAAAGTTCTGGTCAGGATAAAATTCCTTTAAACCTCCTAAAATTCATAGAAAAATATTCTAAGAGGTTTGTTACCCTTGGTTTGACCATCTGAACCTATTTTAACTTTGAACAAAGTCTCAGACAAAATTTTACCCTAATTTGGATTTTTATGCAAATTTTCTAGTCAAACCTGGTTTGATTAAAATCTGAATTTACCATTAGATTCCTTGGGTCCAAATTAGGTTTGCACCAGAATTTGGGCTCAATCAGAGTCCATCTTTACCTAGTTTGCAATTTAGTTCATTAAGTCTCTATTTCTTTCAACCAAGCCCCCAACTTTCAAATTATTTGCATTTACCCCCTAACTATTCATCATTTTCTTCAAAAAGGTCCCTGCCGCCATTGCCAATGTGAGCCCAAAGTAGCTGACCTTCAATCAGAGATTCCTCTCTGATTTCTCAACCAAATCCTCCCAAATTTGAAAGGATTGTTCCTGAGGATCTTCCTAATCATTTGAGCTACATCTCAAACCCTAATTTGGTCCCCATAGATCAAGCGAATGAAAGGAATTTCGGGGATCTTCTTCCCTGAAATCTCGAGCTCCTTAAGCTTCTTCCCAAGCTTGGAGCCCTTCCTGGGACCTTTAAAAGGATCCCCTTTGAAAGGTCGTGCTCCTTAGCAAGTTCTAGGCCAAAAACTCCTCTATTTCCTCTACCTCCGGCCAACACCAAGCTTACTCCAGCAACCCTCCTCCAACAGCTTCTTCATCCTCTGCCACATACCATAGGCAGAGGGAAACTCTTCCTTTCCGTCATCCGCTCCTCGCCATACCTTCTAGGAGCCTCCTCCTCCTTCAAACATTGTCGTTCCCCTCTCTAGAGCTCTGTTTGTCTTCGGCACCGGCCAATCATAGCCAGCGTCACACTCTCCCTCCCTTCTTCTGTAAACATCCTCCTTTGACTCCTCTCCTTCCCCTGCCTCTTCCTACACCCTTAAAACCTAAGTTTGCACACCACACTACCCGTGCCACCTCCGCCTCCCTCAAGTCAACATACCTCTGACGAGCTCGCACGCCCGCTCCACTGCACCAATCACCTAACCACAACTCCCAAAAGCACTGCCGCATCCCCGTGACCAAAATCCCTCACATCACTGGGGCTATTGGCCATCCAAGCCTCCCACCGAGCACCACCACCTCTGACCACCTTCTCCAACTTCGCCATGCACACACACACCTCCTCACCGCACGCAACCACCACCAGCATGATCGCCACACTCAGGCGATCCTCCAAAGCATATCTGACAGGGCTGAGAGGTCGTATTCTCCATTTCAAGTCTATGACAGAGCTCTGCCGCTGCCACCTCCTTCTCTAGCTCCGTCTACAGCTATCCGGCCGAATTCATCCTCAGTACTACCTCCAGTTGTTGCGGACCAGTTCCAAGATCACCTCCCAGCTCTTAATTGCAGCAGAGTGCGCCTCCTTCGACCTCAATTAGAGAGATCTTCACCTGCCGCTGCTGCACAAAGAAAAGGCAGTGGGATAGTCCCACATCGTGGATTTTGAAGGAGGCAACCGCACATAAGTGGATTTTGTGATAAAGGTTATTCGCCTCAACACAAGGGGTGAGGTCCCACTCACCACACGTGCACTCACTCCTCACTCACTACCCTACGCTGGTGAGCCTAGACCCTTGGATCCGATTACCGGCCTACCTGTTTACCAATACTGTTCACCCAGGTCTAAGCTGAGAGAAAGGGAAGAGAATCAAAGAAAGAGGGGGGGAGGGTTTTGCTCTACCTTGGGATTCGTTCTCTCTCCCTCTCTCAACACTTAGCATCTGAGGGCTTTGTGCGAGGCCCTTGTGCCTCTATTGGGTGCTGCTGTTGTGCCTCTTCTGTGAGGCTGTCTGAAGCCTTGTCTTGATGTGTGGAGGGCTACTTGCTTTGGTTCTGATACTGTAGACATATTCACTGATGTGGAAATTGCTATTAGTGGTTGAGAATTACTGTTAATATATTTGAGATAACTAGAGCTTAACTTTTAGGATTAATTTGATGATTCAAATCACTATTTTAACCACATCTTTTTGCACTGACTCTTTTCTTTATTGGAATATTATTTTGACCTTCTCGTTGGTTTCAATTGCATATTACTTTGCTATTGTGATTAGTGAATTGAAATTGTCATATTTGCTCAATGCGAACGACCTCAGACTCCAAATTGATTTTCAGCTTTACAAATTTGTCAACTATAACGCATATTTCAAAAACATCAACAATTTGACGTAAACAATATTTGAATCATATTGTCAGCTCCGTGGACATCTTGCAAATTTCCCTTATTTTATTCCTTTTTCTTTAAAAAAGAATTGAATTAGGAAAAGAGAACTTGGGTATTAGAAATTTGTCAACTTTAGGAAATGATACAATAGGACCTAAACACTTAGACCTTTCAGGTCTTCGGGTTTAATCAGCATGGGTATCCACTAAAATGTGGACTTGATTCTTAAGTCTTTGCCATTCGAAAATTCATTTCTAATTAGTTAAATAAGTTGGGGTGATAAGTACACGACTTATCAACCCACCTTCTGATTTAAGAGGACTTAGTCTAAGCATTTACACGCTATTTGTACTGGCTCACTTTTCGGTGGTTTTAATAGAAATTGGGTAGCTAATAAACCTTCTAAGGTGGTATGACTAGCAAGTTGTCGTGGGTGTTGAACAGGCTATTTAGGAGATTAAAGTGTCTCATTGTAGTAAAGTCTCCTAAATAGCTTTTCTACAAATACAATTTATAACTCGAATATCTAGAAATGAAATCTGAGGTCGAACACAGTGAGAAAAAAGGAATTCACATACTAATCTTGATTAATATATAAATGAGCACAAGGAATCAAGCCAAGAATGATTATCAATGGATAATATTTACTCAAAATTGATCTTCAACGCATAACATAAGTATATCAAGAGTTTAATGAAGTAAAAAATGTCTAAGGCAAAATAATGGTAATTTAAATCACCAATTATTAGCCTAGATGCATAGATATACGAATTACTCAATATTAAATAAGTGAACAGTGCCCAAATGTCTAATATTCAATCAGACGACTTAAATGTTCTGTGCTACAATACTCTTCTTCTGTTCTTCTTCTTCTCTAATCCCAGCTTCCTCTCTCCTTCTACCTTCCCTTTAGTTTCTTCTTCTTCTTTCTCCTCTTTTCTTCTCTAGCACGGTCTTCTTCTTTCCTTTCTCTCTCTTCCTTAGACTTTCTCTTCTTTCCTTCTTTCTCCTTTTCTTCACGCACAAGGAGTACGCACCCTTCCTCAGCGACTAAGTGTCTCTCAGTACCTTTAAGAGCAAAACCCTCCCCTTCCCCGCTCTCTCTCTCTTTCCTTCCTTCTCTTCTCTCAGATGGCCAAGTAATCGGGTATTCAGGTTTGCGTACTTGGGTCCATGGTTGCAGGTGTGGGTCGTAGCTGAGGAGTGAAGGCTTAGGTTGAGTCGGGTCAAAGTAAGGGTGAAGGGGACCTCACCCCCAAGTGTTCTGAGGCAGTAAGCTGTATGAAGAAAAACAATATATGCACTGAGGTTGCTTCCAATTCCCACAATGTGGGACTATCTTGCATAGCCCCTTCACATATCAGCTGCAGATGAAGGTCCGTCGAATTGGCGTTGAAGTCACAAACGAGGCCTCTAATTGAGGACCTGGGAGAGTTCCTGGAGGTCACCTGCACGGCTTGGAGGGGTCCTTGGCGAAGAATAGGGCCGCGGGGTGAAGAACAAGTCAGAGACGATGACGGGGCGGCAGAGCAATGACGAGCTACCTGAAATCAAGAATATGGGCTAAGTGCCCCAGTTAAAATGTTCAGAAGCTTCGCCAGACTACGGCGAGCGTGATGAGAGTGGTTTCGAGGGCGTATGGTGACCGGAGAGTGGCTGTCAGTGACGGAGAAGACGATGTGGAGGTGTGGTGTTCGATGATGCTGAGGAGAGGCTAATAGCCTCAATAACCAAAGGGCTCTTGCTCTTTGGAATACGGTAGAGCTAATGGATGTGGAGCAGCAACGTTTCGAGTGGTGGAGCGGTGGGAAGGCGTCACCGGATCTTCGCTGGAGCAGAAGAAAGCGAGGGTGTGTGGCGGCATCGAGAGGATGTTTTTGGGTTTTTTTAGAGGATAAATAGAACCTAAGGGAAGGAGTCGAGAGGACCTAAATTAAAGATGAGAAGGGAAGGGAATCGCGTTAGCGTGGCTTGCTGGACGCGAAGAAGATGAAGTCTCCTTCGAGGGGGACGGTGGCGAGGAAAGGGGAAGATAACCCTTGCTTTGACTGGCGAGGCACGGACGAAGATGAGGAAGAGGATGGGTAGGCCACTTTGGCTGTTGGCTGCCTGTAGGACAAAGGGGACGGAGGCCGCTGGAGCTTGGTCGGAGAGGGGCCGAAGGTAGGGAAGAAGTGATTTTGGCCCCAAATCTAGCTAAGGAGGTAAGGCATGCCTTAGGGGTTCTTTTATAGGCCATAGAAGGTCCTTCCAAGCTTAGAAACCAAGCTTGGAAGCTTGGGGCTTACGCACGTGTAGGACACCCAAACCTCATAAAGGTTCGCACGAGCTTTTGGATGAATTTGGAAAGCCATGAACGAGCTCAGATGAAAGGGGATCTCATCAGGAATCCTCCTTCAAATTTTTTGAGAGATTCCCTGCAAATTTAGGGAGATAACTCAGATTGAAACCTTCCATGTATGGACAGAAGGATCCAATGGTGGCAGGGACCTTTTGGTGAAGGTGACGACAAAGTTGGGGACCCATGTGTAAGGAATTCAAAAGCTAGGGGTGCGTAAGTAAGAAAAAGAGTCAGACTGAACCAAAATGCAAACTAGGTCAAGATGATCTCTAATTGGGCCCAAATTTTGGCACAAAGCTAATTTTAACCCAAAGAATCTGATGGTGAAGTTATATTTTGGTTTTGACCATGTTTGACTAAGAAATTTACGTAGAAACCCAAATTAGGGCAACTGTTTGTCTAAGATTCTGTTTTAAGTCAAAATGGGTTCCAATGGTCAAAGTAAGCATACAAAATCTTAGAGAATATTTTTCTATGATTTTTAGAAGGTTTAGGTGAGTTTTATCCTGATTGAAACCTCAGTTAATTAAGCGGGTCTACTTTTAGGATTTCATATGTTATTTAATTCTCGAAACATGCAAAAACTCATTTCTATCTGCATGAACCCACTTATTAATCACGTATGACCATTTGACCTTTAATTAACCCCTAAGAAACCTAGTGATTTTTCTGCAATTAAGATATTATGTTAAAACTGCAGTTTTACCCCTGTTTTACTGTTTATCTCTCAGAATGGATATGCAGTAAATTAGGTCTCTGTGGCAATTATGTAGGAGCATTTATCTGTTGATTATGACTAATTAAAGCTAGATATGGCAGATGATGACATTATCATCAGTGGGCTTGACACCCCATTGGCTGATTGTCCAGAACCCAGCCACATGACCATTCTCTTTCTGCTGCTTTTAGATAAATCTTAGATCAGGGAAACCACCTACTTAGAGAAAAAGAAAAAAATAGAAAAATACCTAAAAAGAAAAAAATTTTGAGAAATAGAAAAGAAGAAAAAATAAATAAGCCACACTTCACTGCACGAGTATGGCTGGCAAGTTGCCATGGATTTAATTCCCCATTGGCCGATTGTTTAGAACCCAACTAACGAAATGCACATTTAATTCTAAACAGTTAGGAAGAAGCAAGGAAGTAGAATAATCTGAGAAGATATATACTGGGTTCACCCTTGTGTTGACCCCATAAAAATAAAAACTATGGAGAAAGCTACCGGTCAGACAGATACACCTTTAGGGAGAATTTCTTTTCAAGATCACCCAGGAGTATAGAAACCTGAAGTTTGTTCTGATTGCCGATCAGTGAGTCTATTGCATTCACACAAAAGGATTCTTAAAACTTAGAGTTCTTTTCAAATCTTAGATGGGTTGGGTAGTCGTAGAAAGCTACCTCGAAACTCTAAACTCAAAAATCCAAAAAATTAGAAAAGAAGAAAAAGAAAGAAAAAAAATGTATTTGCTTTTGAATAAGGCGAGGGCTTAGGCGGTCTGTATTCTAGCAAACAACCGGGCACTGTTGAGTCTCTATAATTCAGGTCTTTAGTAGAAACTTCTTATTGTTGAGAAATAACTATTGCCCAAGTAATTTGATTCCAATTTTGTTTATAAATATCATATAGTTTTGCTAGGGACTAGCAAAAGATACGTATGGGGGTGTGATGTGCACATATCTAATTAGCTTAAAATGTCTATTTATTTATGTTCCTAGTGTCATAAAAGTATCATGCATTATAAATATTGCATAGCATGCATCATCATGCATTTAGGTTAATTTGTACAAATTGTACAGTAATTCATCTCTTTTTGTGAGTAGGGGACATGGTGATATTTATCTATGTCTCGGATTGAGAATCCAACCATACGGATCTGATCAAGGCGACGATCGAATTTCAACACCTCCGAGATCACTCCGATCAGATCTACGTAGCATCAGATGTAGTCCGAGAAAGATCAAAGGACAAGTGGGAAGGTGGTGCAAATTCGTACCTTAGATGACAAATCCAACTGCACGGATGGGTTTGGATCGACAATCGCAGCCTAACGGCGTGAAAATTGACCCAATCCGACATCTGTGGCACCGTCTACAAGCATTGGAAAATGGATGGACTAGATGACGCCACGTGTCACCATCCAAGCCGCCCACAACCACCGCTGCTCTCCTTCTCATCAAGCGGCCCTTGATCTCATCCATTGGATCTTCATCCAATGGTTGAGAACACGCGGACGAGAAATTAAAAAATGCGACACAGCTTGGAGGGTAGCACAACGATCCATGTCCTTACACAAAGCACAAGGCATGGATTCAATTCACGGAGGGCGACTTAATTCGCGAGCAAAGGCGTGCGGTGAAACTCAACCACCAGATCTCGATTGAGCGATAGCGACGACGACAACGTGGCGCACTCTCGTTCTCTGAATAAAGGAGCAGGCTACACACGTGTGATGACACGCCATCCTACACAAACGTGCACAACGGCTGAGGAGGAATCTCACTCGCGGATTCTCAGCCGTTCGATCATGCGATTGTACGGCTAAGGTTGATTGGGCGCGATAAGGCATGAACGACTAAAGGAGAGGCGTTGCGTGATGTGGCGTGACGAGGATGCCCGGATCAGTGACACACGACTGAGATTCCACGAGTGGCTTCAGCGACGTGCGGCTACAACGACGCGTATCCTTCACTAAAGACCTGCATTAAAAGTTTAAAGATGTAAAGTGTCTCTTTTTCCCCTACGTCCTCAACTATAAAAGGGACCACATACCCATTCATCAAACCATCCCTTCCTTCATCTCTCACCCTCCCAAAGTGCTAAGAACAATGTTTTCAAGCTCACTCTGATGCTCCTACGCTACAAGAAGCTCCGCTAGAGTTAAAATTAAAATTTTCCACTTCCCACCCCCTTTCATGGAGCTCTCACAAACTGTCCTCTCGCCTCCGTTCTGGAAGCGGATCCCCCGACGTCGACGGCCTGTCTCATCCCCGATTTTTCCAAATTCACCCTCCGTCCTTCATCTTCGCTCTCCTTCTAGGCATCGTCCGTCCGGCTCGTCCTTTAAGCATTCGTTGAGGAAAATAATCTCTCACCCCCTATCTTTTTATTCACTTTCTAGAGCAGATTTTCAACTTTATAGTTGTAGCAAATAGTTGTAATTGACATTATATTAGTTATCAAACTTATTTTCTCTCTCCCTCTCTCTTTCTCCCTTTTGTTTATATTGCTAGTATATTAGTTGTTTATAGCCATTGTGAATGTTTTCTTTATAAAAAAAATTACAAAAAATATAACTACGAGATTTAGAATCGACATAACCTTCCCACGTTCAACCCAAGAATCACACGAGTTTTAGTTAAAAATTATTTGATAGCGAATTTTCTTGTAAATTTTATGACTTGGGTTTTCCAGACTCAACTTTTCGCAATGATTTTCTTGCTAATCAAATGTCAAATAATTTATATCATGCAATTCTTTTACCCATGATGTGAATCATCACCGATTACTTTTTTATTATTTAGTTTTTTAATTATGAGAAAAGAGTTATAGACAAACATAGTAATCGATATCTGTTAATTAATTGGGTATGGGATAAATTTTCCTCAATTATATTTGGGATGGATATGGAAAATAAATTTATAAATAAAGATAAATTTGATAATAATGAAATCTAACCCATTAACATCCCTAACAACTCCCCAACTTAGTATATTTTATTTGTAACATTTCTAACACCTCTATTTTATTTTCACATTTATCTCTTTCTGATCCAAAATAGTGGTGTTGCAATAATTCCCGGTCAGCATTTTATTTTCCCGATATCTTCCATACAAAATTTCCAATTATAAATTAATCATCGGGTTACAGGGCATAATTCCCATCTTGTAAAAACAGAGCGTTCTTTAATGCAGCTAGTCCATTCACAAACAAATAATTCTATTTATATTATCCCAAGAGCAGGTATTGTAGACTTATTTTGTCAATCTAAAGGTCATCCAAACATTTTATTTCAACAGTTTATTATAACTAATTCAACAGCCATTTTAGCTAACGGGTAATTCTCATTTTATCTTTTTAATAAAAGAAATTTAAGGATTTATCGAGTGATCAGGTGAGAGGGTTAACTTCCAAATCAGCAAATAGTCTAACATGAAATATGAAGGGAAGGACATTTTATTTCAAATCGTACACATACTAGGGCCTTCTCAGCGGACCCTCAACATAAGTTCTTAAGAAAAAACACAGGCAGGCAAGTTACATACGACTAATGAGATACGTAACGGAAAGAAACCCACGTACCTCATGGGTCACGAAAAGTGGGCTCGAGAGCATAACCCGATGGTCCTAGGGTATGCTATACTCCATCACCTATTCAATACAAAAATTTTGACATCAAAACTATACTAAGATTTTCAAAATTGGACCAGACTGACTGGTCCAACCGGTTGGATTGAGAATCGGCGATGAATCGACGAACTGGTCGATTTTTGAATTAGATGTTTTGAACGGGTAGAATCGGCCAAAATCCGGTTGAACCAGGTTGACCAGTGAACAGAACCAGCCGATCCACCCATTCTAACCAGTTGGCAAAAAAAAAAAAAATGAAGGGATGAAGCATCCAATTTCCCTTGCATCGCGTGTCGCTCCTCCTCCCCACCTTTTTCCCCTTTCTCAGTTTCTCTCCTCGCCACCGCCACAACCCACACCCCCTCCAAGTCCCAATGACATCACCTCACCTTCTCGCCTCACCTCCCACCTTCCTCCTCCCTCTTCGACCTCCGCAAACATCTCATCGAAGACCGTTGGTCGCCCCAACCATCTTTGACCTTCCCAACACAGCAGCACCTCCGCAATGCCTCCAACCCTCCGCAGCACCTCCACGTAGCACCTCCAGCCCTCTGTAGTGCACCCTCCTTCCCAGCAGTCAATAAAGAACATGTCCATTTCCCTTTTTTTTCTTGTTTACACCTTGTAACCAAAGAGATCCATGGTAGTGTCGCCTGTCCCTGCTCTTCCACCCCCTCTCTCTCACCACCGACACATGATTGGTGTGATCGGCCCTCGCTCTTGTTCGCCGTGTGGAATGGTCTTTGCTTGTTCGTTGTGTGGTTACTTTAGGGGTGGTGAGTTGTTGTTGCCATTTAGGTTCTAGAGGACGAATGTGACTAGTAACGGTGCGTTCTGTTTGATGGAGAGTGAGAGGGAATGGTTGGGTTTGTTGAAGGAGTTCCCAGTTTGTTGATCTGGTCTTGTGTTTGTCGTTGAGCGTTTGTTGCATTGGTTGCATCTGCTGATTCATGTATTCTTGAAGAGTAAAGAATGGCCTTGAGTAGGAGCTCACATGAAAGATAATGATATAAACCAATACAAACCAAACTTAAGCATGACCAGTCCGATTTTTCCCGGTTTGATTCTAATGATGATGTCATCACCGGTTCGACCGATTCAAACCAATGGTTAAACCACTAAAAATCAAAACCAAAGCTCAACCAGTTCAATGACCGATCTGATTTTTAAACCCTTGAAAATTACACACACGTCAGCGGTATGCTCTCCCTTGCGATATCCCGTAACATGCGCACATCCATTTGCACATACATATTAGGATATAAATTTATGTATATACCTATATTTGTGCGCATACTTTTTACCCCCTCACACACACACACACACACACACACATATATATATATATATATATATATATATATATATATATATATATATATATGAAAATATCTAAAGAGCTCTATGCTCATAAACACCATTATGAGCACCCATCCCTCACGGTTTGATTTGTTTACATTAGTGATGAAATCACGAAATCACTCCATATATCATATATACTAATAGAAAAAGTACTGTTCGCGATAGATATTTTCGACCGTTCAAGTAACGGTCGGCAATAATATTATTCTCGACCGTTTTAATAGGAACGGTTGCCAAAAGTCCGGTCATTAACTTTATCATCTAAAAAACAGTCGAGGAGGTTGAGACCATTCTCGATCGTTATAAACGGTCGAGGCTAAAAATTTACTCGACCATTCTTATATAAACAGTCGTGAATAAATGAAATCCTCGACTGTGCAATATATAACGGTCGAGAAAGTGAAGTAAAATTAAGACGTCCGGTTGACATATAGTCGAGGAATCTGAAGCAACTCCTCCACCTCGCGACCTCCTCCTGCCCCTCCCATCCGCGAGACCTCCTCCCCTCGGCTCCTCCTCTGCGTGCGTCGCTGCAGCTCCTCCGCCTCGGCTCCTTCGCAACCTCAAGGGGTAGCTTTCCTCCTCTTCTTCCTCCTTCGCCCGCCTCCTCCTTCCCCTCCCCATCGTCGTCGGCCTGCCCTAACCCTCCCCCTCGCCCACCACCAGCACCACCACCACTAGCCACCACTCGCTGCCACCACCTCTACTGCCACCACCAGCACCTCTACCACCACCATCCGCAGCACCACCACCCCCTGCGGCCACCACCACCACCCGTCACCAACAACACCACCCCCCGCCACCAACATGAAGACCCCTTGCCGCCACCAACACCACCACCCCCTGCCACCACGGCCACTCCCCCTGCAGCCACCACCACCAGCACCACCACAACCCGCCACCCCATCCCCCCGCTAGCAGCACCACCACCCCCTGCCCCTGCCACCAGCACCACCACCCCTTGCCCCCACCACCAGCACCACGGCCACCACCCCCTACAACCACCACCACCACCACCAGCACGCTCTACCACTTCCCCCCTCCTCTCAAATAGCTAGGTTTTTTTTATTGAGTACTTAGGTTTGATTTTTATTTGTAAATGCAATAGCATGTTATTAGTTTATATTTTTGGTTTAGTTAAATGGTTAGTGATTGTTATTTGTGAGGTGTGCCCACATATGTAGGATAATTGTTAATAATTTTAGTAATTGTCATTGGGGAGTGTGCCCACATATAGTTTAATGAAATTGTTGGTAATTGTTATTTGTGTACCCACATCTGTTGTGATAGATTGTGTATGTAGAATTTGAGAGAAATCCCATATTATAGTGAAAACTCTGCTAAAATTTTTTGGCTTACGATTTACTACAAGTATAGGAGAAGGGTTTATGATTAGGTTTTACATTTTGTGTACAGGGTTTTGTGTTTAGTGTTTATGGTTTTGTGTTTAGGATTTTTTGTTTAAGAGTAGGGTTTAATTATGGTTATTTGTTTTTAGGTTGGGTTTTAGGGTTTAGTGTTTAAGGTTTAAGGTTAGGTTTAGAATTTTTTTATTGGGTTTTGGTGTTAGGTTTCGAGTTCTGTATTTAGGTTATATGATGTTTATTTTAGATTTAGGGTTTTCAATTTAAGGTTTAAGTTTAGGTTTTTTGGTTTTAGTTTCAGTTTGACAATCTTGATTACAACAATGGTGAAGGCTCCCAAAGTTCAATTTTTAAAAGCCTAGATTGGAGCTCAAGCCAGTTCTTCCACACTTCTAAATTAATGTAGTTGTTGCTATAAAACTTCACCTAAATTGGAAAATGGGGAGCTTTCTTTCGATAATTCTAGACTGTATGTTTGAATTGTGTTCCCAAATTGTTTGAATTATTTGTTATTTATGTTTGATTATGAAATTTTTATTACAACTTTATAGATACACACATTTGCACAAATTTATATGCATGGTATGACAAACAATATGAATTCTAACCCCTTTGCAACAGTTTATAGGAGGGATATAATTGTATCAAAATACTAGCCTGTCGAGACTTGTGATCATGTTACACGGACAATACAGAGTATGTGTATACCTCACTTACATGCACAATGTGTTGTCTTTATAACATGCCATAAATGTCGTCATCCTTTGCTTAGAAAAGTTCTGAACAAAGGGGAGTCCTTGAAGATTTGATCACAACTTAGGGTTACTTCTTACATGTAGCTAGTGTTTGGAGAAATTTCGGGTACATTTTCTCGCTCTTCTCTGGTATATCAACTAATCTTAGCTCTGTTCCCGAAGCACCCTTTAGTGGGGGCTATTGGGGATGTTGTTAAGGTTAGTCTTGGGGGTATACTGGAGAAGTGCGAGTAAATGATGTCGAAATTTCTTCAAACACTGGTTGCATGTAAGAAATAATGTTGTGATCAAATCTTCAAAGATGGGCTATCAAGTGAAAATCTTCTTAAAATACACATTTCTTCTTTATTCGAGTATAACTTATGAATGATCTACAAATATACATTCTTACCTTATTCAAGTCTAACTTATGAGTGGTTGTTTTTTACATTTAGGATAATTATCATGGATAAGTCATAGATCAATACGAGGAATTCGAATTACCATGACTATAAGAGTGGAGTGATTTTGTTTCTGGAGTAGGCATTTCATGATAATAGGAAGACATTTAGACGAGGTAAATTCCTTTAGTTGATTTTATGCCCATGTAGACAGTGTTTGAATGGATTTTTCTATTACCGAGACACAGTTTTGAAGCATGTAATATATAACGATTGGTGGCAACATTACGTAAATTGGATAGCTCATGGTGAACAAATGAGAAAAGTTAGGAATGAGACAATTGATGCCTTTGAAGAAAGTAATGATAATCAAGGAGATGAATTTGATGAAATATTACATGATATGAGAGCAGCAGACCATGAGGATGCAGATGATGATGAGGCATTACGAGATTGTAACGAGTTGTACAATGCAGTCATGGCAGCAGAGGATCCAATTGCTCCTAGAATAACGTCAATGTTGAAGTTTTCATTCCTTCTGAAATTATTTCAGATGAAAGTGATGAATAGAGCCACAGCGAAATTAATGTCTGAGGTTCTGAAATTCATTGAAGATCTATTGAATAATCTTGCTGGATATCCTAAGTCATGGTATGATGCAAAGAAGTAGATACGTGGGCTCGAATGGAAATGCGAGAAGATTGATGCATGTCGTAATGGTTGTGTCCTGTACAAAAATGAGTACTCAGAGTTGACTAACTATCCTGAATGTGGTGAGGAGAGATATAAGATGGGTAAATTAACAAACACCGACGGGAAAAAACAACTGGAGAAGGTTCTCCGTTATTTTCCACCGATCCCTAGGCAACAACGCCTATTCATTTCCAGTAAAACAGCAAAACTGATATCGTGGCATCAAGATAATAAATCGAAAGATAGACGCATCCGTCATCTAATAGATTTTGATGAGCGGAATAGATTTAACGAGAATCATGCATTATTCGCAGAGGAGGCACGACATGTGAGACTAAGTCTTGCAAGTGATGGATTCAATCCATTCAAGAGCATGTATCCATCATATTCCATATGGCCGGTGGTCATGGTAACTCATAAGTTACCCACATGGTTATGCATGTAATCTTCATTCATGATGTTGACACTCCATATCCCAAGACCCAAGCAACTAGGAAATGCAATAGATGTTTATCTACAGCCATTGATTGATGAACTGAAAGTACTGTGTTACAGTGGTGTCCAAATATATGATGCACATAAGAAACAATTCTTTCAGTTGCACGCAGCATTACTGTGGACAATCAATGACTTTCCAACATATGCGAATTTGTCAGGATAGAGTACGAAGGGGAAGTTCGCCTGTCCAATCTGTATGGATGATACTTATCTCCTGAGATTGCCTGAATGCAAGAAGTTTTGTTACTTAAGGCACCGCAGGTTTTTTCCCATTGAACATAGATGGCGAATGTCACAATTTAAGGATAAATTTGATGGTAAAGCATGTTGGTATTCGTCAAGAAATCCGAAGAATAAACTCAGTACAAATTCTACTAGGTTGTCGGGGATGAAAATCATGGAGACATTGCAACAGCTTGGAGAAATACTTTTGGGTCGTCTTTTCAAGAATGACTTGTCTTTCTTGCGACACTAAGGGTTTAGGAAGAAAAATATTTTTTTATGAAGCTTCCATATTGGAAGGATTTGATAGTGCGACACAATTTAGATGTTATACATATCGAAAAGAATGTAATGGACAACATTCTTGATGTATTAAGCCTAATAGATAGCCTAGAGGATACAGTTAAAACAAGGAATGATATGAAAATTTTGGGTATCCATCCTGAGTTGCACAATGAAGGAGAGTTTCACTTTCCAGAAACTATATACAGTCTTACCGGAGAGCAGAGGCAAAGGATTTTCTCGTTCCTTAAAGACATTCGGCTTCTAGATGGGTATTCATCGCAACTTTCACGTTGCGTAAATGAAACGCAAAAGAAGATTACTAGGTTAAAAAGTAATGATTCTCATATATACATGCAAATCCTATTCCCACTAGCGATACGTGAAGTGATGTGTGATCCGATAGTCGATTCTTTGATGGAGATGAGCAGATATTTTAAAGTTATCTGTTCAAAGACATTAGATACCGAATTGCTAGACTATTTGGATAAATAAATTGTGATCACACATTGTAAAATGGAGTAGATTTTCCTTCCTGCATTTTTCGACGTTATGGTTCATGTCACCCTTCATCTTTCAAATGAAGCGAGAATTGCTGGACCCGTGCAGTATAGATAGGTGTATCCAATTGAATGATATTTGAAGAAATTGAAAGATTATGTCTTGAATAAGGCTAAACTAGAAGGGTTAATTGTTGAAGGCTATCTTGTAAAAGAATGTATTAACTTCTATGCTATGTACATGAATGAAACAGACAATAGATTTAATCGTCTTGAACGAAACTATGAAGGAGAATTTAATGGTAATGATGAAGATTGTTTGTCCATAGTTAACATCGGAGGAAAGTCGATCCTACGGATGGAGGTCAAGCCCATCTTCGAAATGGACCGACGTTTGGCACACTTGTACATTCTAAAGCAAATTCCAAAAGTGGATGAATTTTACAATGAATTCAAAGAATCATTTGATACATCTACACACGACTTGCAGTTCCTTCATTGGTTCAAGGATTGTGTAAACAAAGTGAAAGAAGATAGGGATCCACGGTGGGTACAGGATTTTGATGTAATTGCTGATACACCTTTGATATATGGGCGTTACCATTCTGGACACATAATTAATGATTTCAGATTCAGAGTACAATCTATTGATGATGTGAAGGTCATGCAACAGGCGGGAGTTCTTGTCAGTTGTGACCTAAGCGCTGGTTGTGATGGGTATTACAGTCAAATTGAAGAGATTGTGGAAATGAGTTTCAGGTTTGACCATAAGGTGATTCTATTCAAGTATGATTGGTTTGATGTTTTTAGAGAAGGCATTGGATTCAAAATCAATAAGAAACACGGATTCTTGAGGTTAAGTAAGAACCGTCGCATCTCCAATCATCAGAACCATTCACACTAGCTTGTCAGGTAGCACAAGTATTCACGTGCCTGATAACAGCAGAAATGGGTGGATTATATCAGTTAGAGCTCAACACGTGAACAATATGATGTGGTAAAATATCTACACTCAGATGTTAAATCTGAAGCATATCAACAAAACCCACAAAGTAAAGAACTTGCCTCTGGTGCAATTGACAGTGACATATAAGGTAAATTGTCAAAAATATTAATTCATAGCCATAAATATAAATAAATTATGAAATTCTTAGTTTGTTTTGTTTAAATTGCCTTTAAATTGTTTTATCTTTTATTAAAGGTTACGTTCATTTATATATCAAAACTGATTTTTTTTTATTGTCTTCTCATATAGGTTCTTCGCATTCTCCTACTGTTTATGCACCGATGTTTCCATTTCGTCACTATAGTGAGTTTCTTACTACTTTTTTTTTAAAATGTTATTATCATGTTAGATGTGAGGTGTGCCCACTTAGGTTCATTTTTTGTATGGGGTGTGCCCACTTAGATTTATTTCTTATGTGGAATGATGCTTTTTTTATCTTAAATGTTTTATGTTGAAGAAAGAGGAGAGGAAATAAGAAGGAGAGGGTAATTAAGGAAGGTAGAGAGAAAGAGAAGGAGATGTTAAGGAGAAATGGAGAAAGAGAAGAGGAGGGTAAAAGGAGGGTAAGGAGAGGTTAAGGAGAAAGGGAGAAAGGGAAGAGGAGGGTAAAAATTTATAACTTTGTATATATATATTATAATAATATTTTTTAATACGTTTAGGAGAAAATGGTTCACTTGGTGCATCCCCTTGACAATAAGACCTCCGACGGCATCCATCAACCTCTAGATCTAGAGGAGACATTTAGGAAAGTGATGCCACCGAACCATGGTGGTTTCATTCGTAATGTGGGGAGGATACACACCTTGTCCAGCTGGTATGGGAGGAAAGGTGTCATCTCATTTGATGTTTGGTTGTTTAAATTCTCAACACAGTTAATTAAGTTAATTAGGCTTAATTAAGTGTAAGAGAAAGTAACTTAGGTTAACTTGAATTAATGCCGATTGAGTAATATAGGGTCAAGCTAACCTAACATTTTAGATTTTAATTTTTTTTTAACTGGTTGAGTCCAGGTCATTCACTGTGAGGCATAATTTAATTTAATTCACCATTTAATCCTAAGCATTAATTACTACTTAATCAATTAGAATTATAATTACAATACTTTAAGATAATAAATCTTACACAAAAGATATTTAATTAAAAAAACATGCAACGTTTCATAAGACAAACATATTTGCACATGAGATCAATTATTAAAAACAAGTAAACATGTTTATTTTTACTAATTTATAATGAGCTTAAATTATTAGACATTTAAACTTTACTTTTCCTTTTATTAGTTTTCTTCTTCAACCTTCATTCTTCTTCTTCTCTTATCTCTTTCTTTCTTTCTTTATTCTTTTCTTTTGTTCTCTTTTTACTTCTCTTTCCTTTCTCCTTTGTTTGTCCCTTAAGCTCCACGAGCTCTTCTCCTCTTCTTCTCTTGAATTCCTTAAGTCTCTTATCTTTCAACTGTGCATTTGAACTACATTTGAACCGAACCAAAAATTTGATTTTATGGTTGGCGGCTTGGATCGATCGGGGATACACATCACCCCTCTCAGGGTGGGACCAGACCCTACTGGATCCAAGCCTGGTTTATTACATTTGGTTTATTTTCTGGTTTAATCATCACATATGCACAGTCTCCGATCTCCCAGGCCCACATGCACACATCCGCTCACGGGCCCATGTTCGCACTCCCACAGGCGCACACACACTCGAGCACATGCACCGCACGCACCCACACACACCATATGCTCTTTATGCACCCTGCGCTGATGACCGAATGGCTTACAACACTTTTTATTTTTATCCCATGGCGCACGCTCTTTCCTCGTCGATGTGGAACTAATCTTGACCCTTTCAAACCGGACTTTGGCTGGAGGCACAGGCCGACATAGAGCTCCAAATCGAGCAAGCTATAGCTCGTTGGAAAGCTCTAGAGTAGATCTAAAGGATTGCAGCATCAATTTAATGCTGAGGATAGATTCTACCCTTCGATTTGAAGGGCGAAGATTGGCAGTTTCCACGGCCATTTTGGCCTGCAGACGAGTAACACAGGTCTAAGGACCTGTAGGAATGCTATTTGACCTCAGATGAGGTACTAAAGAGATTCAGGAGCTAATTTCACTCCTAAAGGTGAAGGAAGGAGGTTCAGGAAGCTTCAGGAAAGGGGAGAAACTTAAAAGCTTTAAGCAGAAGCTTCAAAGCTTCAAATTGAGCTTTGAAAAGCTTCACATACAGCTAAAGATTAGATGTACCTAATTCAACAACCTCTGAAGGTTGTTAGGACTCTATCTGGGCAGTGTTTACATTTGAAATTCATCGAAAAAGCACTGAACTCAGTATTGGGTTCAAATGAACCCAAACTGAGCAGAAGCTGAATTCTTCTAAAACCTTGATTAAAACTCATTTAAATCAAATCAAATCTATCCAAAATTATCCTAGAAGTAATTTGAACTCATCAATTTCTTGAATTGAAACCTAAATCATCAAATCAGACCTAATTCTGACCACTGAACCTTGAAATTTGACTTTCATCATTGAGCATTCTCAGATGAAATTAACACTTCAAATAATCTCTATTTGATTTTAGGAATGTGTTCAGGGTCTTAAAAGGAAGTTTTGACCTAGAAACCTAGGGCTTCAGGTCTGTCGCTTGGGCTCTACAAGTAGTTTGTTTGTTAGAACAAACTAAGGCCTATCTGAATGAAAGGTCTTCAAATTTAATCTCAGGGCATCCATCTGATGCTTCTAACCCTCTAAAACTAAACTTATCCCTATTGGACAGATTTCTCCAACTTTGCCTGAGTTTGAGAAGACAGAAATCTAGATCTAACTCCAGATCTTAAAACCTCAAATAAACTATTGCAGAATGATCATTGAACCTCAAATAAATTATCTGGAGCATCTCAGGGAGTTCTGTAGGCTGAAGAGTGCATCTTGACTCACTGGAGCTCGCTAGAGCTTTGGTGAGTTCAGATAATGGCTAAAAGATAGTAAACAACATCAAAGCATGCCATAGACATTCTAAATAGTTTCCTGAGGTCACAAGGAACCTCAGGAACGCTTTAATTCATTTAATTATTAATCATACTAAAAGATAAGCATTGACTTCACAGTGAGTGAAATCTGAGTTCGATAGAACTCAGAACATGTTCTCTCACTCAATTGAGTGGAGAGATCATGTCAGTGGAGTGTGGCAAAGGTGAATAGGTGATTAATTAGGTGGATACACTCCTCCTGAGGTGCCATTGCTAGCGAGCACAGGAGGTTGAATGTATTTTAGGCGTTTTAATTTTAGGTGATTATTAATCCAATTAAAGTGAGGATAGGAGCCCTTAAATGATGATTAAGCGATGGAGAGCCCTAATGGAGGTGAATTACCTTCAAATACTTCCGCCATGGACAGCGGAAGCAGCTGGTGAAGGTAGAGATGGATTAGGCGATTAGGTGTTCAAATCAGGGAAATAAAGTGTTAGAAATGATCATGGAGGATTAAGGAAGATGATCAGTGAATTTAAAGGACAAAAGAGTGCTCCAATCAAGCTCAAAGAGCTCGCCAGAGCTGAGGAAGATGATGGGAAATCAAGCATTAAATCTAACTAACCTACCTAATTAACTACTCTAATTCAACTACTTACCTAACCTACTGTTACCTGGACAAAGGGGGCAGGGGATCTTCGTCAAAGGATCTTAACGGAGGAGGAAATCAGAGGGTAGAGGAAGAAGTCTGGTGGGTGTAGGCGAAGCGTAGAGGTGAAGCCTGACGTTAGCATTGCGTCAGAGGACTCAATGGACGACGGCGGAAATCAAGAGCAGGCGAAGACGAACAGAGGAAGCGGAGGAAGGTCACCGGATTTTGGAGTGAATAGCCTATCTGCTAACTTAGTAAGAGAAGAGGGAAGGGAGCTAACCCCTTGAAATCAGAGAGGTGGAGGGGTATTTATTGGTTGTGGCAGCTGAAGATGAGGGTGAATCTGGACGGAAAAAGGTCTAGGAGTGAAATAACCACCAGCGTCTTCTCCGACGCCGATGAGGTTAACTTCAAGCCTTAAATAGGATTCAAGCATCATCTAGACCGATGGATGAAAAGAGGATGGTGAGTGCAAGCTCCAGGAGCTCGGCAGGGAAGGGCGGACGTCGGATGGACAGTGATCAGCAGGTATGGAAACCTCCTGTCATCAGCCGTCGAAGAGGTTGAAGAACAAATGAAGAGGAAGAAGAAGATGTTTACAAGGACCTGTCTGCAATGAAAACTAAGGACCTAAGTGAAGAAGAAGGACTCGATTGAAATAAAACTTATGGATTAAAACGTAAACTAAGGTTTTCAAGGTTTATTTTAATTTAAATCTTTTTCAACTTTTTAAATACGATTATAAATTAGACAAATATTATATTTAAACCTTGGATTTACATTTTTGACCTTTTTAGCTTAATTTATTTAATTAAGTAAAGTTACTTAAGTTATTACATACTTAGGTATAAGTTATACTTAAGTTAATTAACACATTAATTAGGTAAATTGTTGATGATATTTCGAGTCCATTTATTAAAAAAATTATTAATAATATTAATTGGATAATAATATAGCATTTTTAACTTATTTTAAGGTCCTTTAATATTTTATCTCTTATTCTATAATTAACCCATATATTTATATATTCCTAGCTAATTAACTAGTAAGTTAATTAGGGGTAATTAGAAGCCATGATGAGACTCTCATCAATGTTGATCAGCTACACCAAAAGATCGACACACTATAGAGACGAGAGGAGAGGGAGAAGAGAGAGGCAAAGAGGGAGAAGGGAGAAACAGAGATAAAGAATCAGATGGATGCCATGCAATCACAGATGAGTAGGATGGATGATAAGATTTAGAAACTTCTATCCCTTCTTCTAAAGAAGGGACAGTTGGAGCATCCGTCTTCATTAGATTCCAGTGTTCACAGACGAGATGACGACAACATAGGCGAGAAAGGTAGAGCTGGTGGCATCGAGGCAGCAGTATTTTGATGTTTTCTTTTTTTTCTTTATTATTACATGTTTCCTTCTATATGTAAATATTTGATTATCAAACTTTTTATATATTAGACTTTAAATTTCTGGAGTATAAACTTCTCATTCTCAACATTTAGTTTACTTTAAAAGTAGGTGTTTCGCTATGTCTAATAGCATGTTTATTAAAAAAAATGGCAGGTCTTTCCCATAATAATCTGATTAAAAAAAAATCTCTACCTTTCCCATCAATTTTTACAATAATCAACAACATATAAAGGTAATATATTTTACAAAATATAGCTATTTACCATCGCTTATTGAGGAGGCGACGACATAAAAATTAACACTGTCATTTTATAAGCGATGTTAAATATACAAAATTGACGGGGTTTAAATTCTTACTTTTTAAAAGAAATGCTTTCTGAATAAGAGACACCATAGCTATTTATGTCGTCACTTGTAAAAGCGACAACATTTACATTGAAATGACGGTGAAAAATCAAAAGTGGCACCTTAACGTGGGAAAGTGTGACATACAAATGCTGTCGCTTATTTTATAAATGACGAGAAATACAATCGCCATCGGTTATAAAAGACAGCCAAAGTTCTAACTTGACCGCGAGGCTAATAATAATTTGACATTGGATTTTCTTTATAACTGACGACAAAAAGAAACGACGCTAGTTATGCCGTCATTTTATGGTGTCGATTTAAGCATAATTGTCACCGGTTTCTAATTGACAGCAAAGGTGTCGATTGTTGTAGTCGGGGTGACCTTTCTCATATGTTTCTATGACAATGCTATCATCGGGGTGTAATTCTTCTAATGGTACCATCGTCCCCTTCATCAAGCTCCAATATAGATTGGGTGGAAACTTGTACCCATCATCGAGTAACGCAAGTTCATCATCATCATCTAGTGGCCAATCATAGTCCCTTGGATCTAATATATGGTTAACCCTAGGAAGATTGTCCTGAAAACCACATGGCACATCGTAATGTTCTTGCAAGTTAAGATCATAGGGGATGGGACTTCTATTAAAGTCATGAGAGTAATCATAAGAGATTTTGACAAACTTAGGAGTAGTTGTCCTTCCTAGATATGTTGAATCATAAGGGTAGGGTGGGTTGGTTGTTTGAGAATCTTTCTCCTAAGTTATAATCATTATTTGAGGAGAACATCATATCAGATCTCCTAGGGCGAGGTGATATTTGACCACGAAGAGTTATCATGCCTCCCATCAAAGAATGAGTAATTTTGGGAAGTGTGATCTTTTCTAAAGAATGGGAAGTATTCTTTCCTTAGATTGGGTTGATTGGGGTAGTTGTAAGTGCAATCCATGGCTAGTGTCTCACTCACCAAGTCCAGTTAATCCTAAGAGAGCTAACACAATCAATCAAAACACCTAAAGCAACCAAGCAATTGATTGTTTTTTTTTTAATCCATAAGTGACCAAATTAATGAATTATTAATATAGTTACGTGCTCCTAAGTTGACCTATGACGTACCTAGAGGACCTACTACCAAGAGGACAAGTCTCAAGTCGAGTTCGCTCACCACTAGACTCCGAGGAGTATAGATGAGACGAGGTTGTTGACCTCTAACCATACCTTTTGTGGTGAAAAGGGATGAGGTAGAAACCTAGTGATCCTAAATGCACAGGTTTTAGGGGTTTCTCCTTACTTAGTGGCTTTTAGGATTTTCTCTTTTTAGATCACTACATAGAGATAGTGGTCTTGAGCTTTAAGTCCATGAAGGAGGTAGAAAATATGACAGATAACTTAGAAGGGTATATAGCACATACCTACCTTCGGCTCTCTTCTTAAAATGCAAATCTCATGGATTTGCAATCTATAGGTAACTTGATGCAATCCTAGAATGTGTGCATATGGATATACAACTCCTAGAGATAGTATGGTTCTTTTTTTTATGGATGCAACAACAAGCAATCAAGCAAACCTAATATATACACTAACTACTAGCCAAAGAATGAGGGAGGGTGGGGGGTAGAGAGAAAATATATTTCGAATCTAAATTACTGCAAATCCAAGCAATCTCTTTTGCCCAATAAATCCTAATACAAAGTGTTTACAAATAAAAATGAAACACCTAGACTAATGCTAATACTAATGGAGTGCCTCCTCCTCCTTCATTCTGTCTACTCGGGGCATCTCCTTTGCGGTTCGCCTCCGTGCACCACTTTTGAGTCGCTCCAAGTGTGAATCTTGCAATTAAAGATCAAATGAGGCCCAAGAATGCAAATGCAAATATGTATAAATAATGCTATATACAAAAACACTCTAACTAATCACAAACACTACACCCTCTCTTGCAATGGTGTCAAAAAATCTAGTGCTGTCGTGGGGCTTAGTCCAATAAGCGCACCAATTTTAAATTTCCAACTTACAAAATACATAGTAAAGAGCAAGTTAGGTCAAACCATAGAGAGAGTATGTTTTGGTATCAATCAAGAGTGCTCAAGAAATTCTAGGGATTTTTCTAGGGCCTCTAGATATTTATTTTAGATTTTAGAAATCGGATGGATCAATCAGCCTATTTCAACCCCCTATCAGTTTTGCTCCTAATCCTTAACCCTAATCATGTAAGAAACTTTTACCAATTTTTTTATAAAACCAGATTTGATAATCAGAAATTTTGATGCAATATGAGGTATGTGAGATTTTATAAAATTTCGATAAGGTTGGAATCTAGAGTTCAAAAATCAGTTTGATGCACCTCCATTTTGCAAATTTTATCTCTTTTTATAGAAAGAGTTAGACAATGAAATTTATATACGTGGATTCCTTGCTGCAAGATATATATATATATATATATATATAGTAAATTCAAACTTTTTGAGCACAAATTTTGAGGTGAAATAATTCTTACAAAAATTGAAAATAGAGAAGGATGCAAGCAATGAATGAAAATTCAACAAAACACATAATGAAAGTGGGAGTCAACCAGAGCATGAAGTGCATGTAGGGATCGAGGATCGAGGAATGCTAGCAGGATGAATTTTGACATGTGTATGTGGAGGGTCACTCCACCTAGGCTTGCTCTATCTCAGATCGACGCCACCAAGGCTATAGTCCAACTTGGAGCCAAAGCTCCTAGGCTCGAACTATCCTATGAGCATGCTCGCCCCAGGCATAAAGCGACTCGGGTTCTACTACATCAAAAGTACAAGACACGTGTCAAAAATAATGGGCACACCATTCCCTATCCTTCATCCTACTCGTGGATAGATTAGGCCGTGCATGGAGATGGAACACATGCACATCAAGTCATTAAAAATAAAAGTATTCATCGTAAAGAAACTAAACGTGTTCTCAATCACAAATATAAAAAAATAAATGTGCAAGAACACTAATGGACTGATGTGGTGATGATCCCTCATCAAAGGCAGTGGTGGCGATGAGGCAGCATCCCAACTCCTCCTCCAAGCTCCTTCTCGGCAATGGAGATGGCGTCAGCTAAGGAGGATGGACGTTGCATTGATGGAGGTCATGGGGCTATGGAGATGGAGGTGGATGGAGATGGGAGTAGGTAATGGTGGTGGTGGCCGGTTGTGGAATGGAGAGGTGATGAGGGTGGTCGAGTGTAGGGTGTGGTAATGGGAGAGTGGTCGTGGATGACCTCCACAAGGGAGGAGGAGGGGTTATGGTGAGAAGTGTGTGTGTGATGGAATGAGAGTGAGGTAGGGGTTACGCTTGCTAATCGAGAGAATTTCACTTGTAACAAAATAATAATAAAATGATGCGCCGCTGTATTTGCTTGGTGAAAAATCTTTTAATAAAAAATTAATTAACTCTAACCACGTAAGCTAGATCGTCTCCACGTAGAGGAACAAATCCAATAAACTCAAGAATACATTCTACCATGATCGAAAATAATTAGAGCTAATCATTTAACTCAAACATGTCTAAGGAAATCATATTTAGAGTTGATAATGCATAAGAGATAAAGGGATAGAGTGCAATATAAAATCACAAGATTAACATATTGAAAGAAATGAGTGAATGGTGCTCTTACAATCATCAAATCCAATAAAACTAATGCTCCATTTTACTGTACCGAAACACAGCTTCTGCAGGTGGTGCTTGCTCGCGCATGAGGAAGGCTTCATGGGCGGTGTAGCGACCAGCAGTGACGCATCTGAGGAGGAGCTCACCGGTGGCGACGGTGCGGCCGGTGGTGGCCGGAGACAGTCGGTGGCTTGGCCGAATGCTGCCGGCGATGGGTTATTTGACGGCGTCGGTGGGGTCGCAGCAGGCGGCGTGGTCGTCGTGGCCGTGTTGGTGGGCACGTGGTGAGCGTGCTGATGATGACAGTAGCGAGAACGACGGTCGGTAATGGCTTCTCGGAGAGGGGCAAGGTCGGTGACTTTGGGTTCAAGTGGAGCTGCAGAGGTTGAAGATGAAGGAGGAGGAGGGGAAGGGAAGAGGAAGACGCACGATTGCGGTGATGAGGTCGTGCGCTGCCACCACATGGCCGTTCGCGGTGAGGCTCGTGATGCCAGCGCAGTGAAGGAGGAGGTGGCTGTCTTACGGGCCGCACAGTGGAGGAGGTGGCGTGGTTTGTGTGCGTTGAGAGGGCTGTCGAGGCGTGGTGTGTTGCGGTCAGCATGTAGAAGAGAGAGGGATGGGCGGCGTTCTGAGGGGGAGCGGGGAGCGCGGTGGTGACTGATGAGCACGGTGACGAAGAAGAAAAGGAGAGCACAATGAGGATAATGGTGGTCTCTGTGCGGTTGATATGAGCGAGAGAGAGGGTGAGAGGCAGAGCGCGGTTATGGGAGGTGGATCGCAGTGGGAGATATGAGAGTGGTAACGCCCTCCCGCTCGGCGCTCATATGCCTTAGAAAGACCACGGCATGCACACTCGTGCACAAGGATCGCACATCATTACTCCCACTGTCGGGCGTTGCCGTGGTTCTCAAATGGAGAGACAGAGAGAGAAGAAGGTGGTTATTGCGTGGGAAAAATTAAGACTAAAATTAGAATAAGAAAAATAAAAAATACATAAGCAAAAAAAAAATTAATCATCTAATTAAATTTCTAAACTCTAATTGATTCTTAATGTAGGTTATATACAACATATAGATCTAAAAATATTTAAAATTTAATTATTTAATTATTGTGCAAATGGGAGCAGGAAGTGTGGAGTGGTGTGTTGTGCATGGAGGTGCACGCCCGCGCGAGTGTGTAAGGCGGGAAATGGTGAGGGCGGGCGTTACAGGATATGGGAATATCTCGCTCTTGGGAATGGGGAGGGGAGGTGTCCCATGCATGAGTTGGTTGGGGGAGGAGTGGTCCCAAGTGAGGGGTGGGGGGTTTATATGATATTTATAGAGGTGAAATTAGGGAGAGATCCAAGCAAAGAGGGATTTACTCAGG
This sequence comes from Thalassia testudinum, assembly GCA_037157565.1. Taxonomy (NCBI): domain Eukaryota; kingdom Viridiplantae; phylum Streptophyta; class Magnoliopsida; order Alismatales; family Hydrocharitaceae; genus Thalassia; species Thalassia testudinum. The sequence continues at coordinate 62,890,042 of JAZHRO010000040.1, forward strand.
GAGATGAAAGAGGGAGATGGAGAATGGGATTAAGGTGGGAGAGAGTGTATAGTAATGTGGAGGGGATTGAAGATGCATAATCTATTAAGTATCTGATTTAATTTCTTCTGTGGCTGTTCACCTGGAATTGCCCTATAATAAAAAACAACCACACTATTACACTTATGATGGAAATGGACTCAATGACACATTGGGGAACCCAAAATGCATGTAAGCCTAACTAAATGAGTATGCATATAAAAGGTATTAATCTAGTACAGCGATGCAATTATCTATGTGAAACTCACATTAAATAAGGATGAATTTTGTAGGTGATCGTGTGTTCCAAATTAGTGATTACATGATTCGATAGGTACTTTTTCTTTGTTAAGAACTATCCATTAATGACGTATATGAATCTCTTCACAAGACTTGTCTCTTTAACTTTTCTTGCATGGAATTATGGGTGCATTGGAATAGTCTTCAAGATTGTGGGCTAATCTAATACATGAGAGCAAAGTTTGCTATTCCTTCAACGTGGAAGAGGGAGAGATAGAAGGCTCTTTGATTGGTTAAGGTTCCATCACAACTTATATGGATGCAACTCTTTTTGTTAGAAAGGCAAATAGTTTTTTCTTTCTTTTCTTGTCTTGAAACATTGTGGGCATTGGTGTGATCCTTGTAGGAGTGTATATAGGTCCAAGTATGTTGTTTTTTTCATCAAAAGAGAGTCCGGTGATTCTTTGACTAACTTAGTCCTGTCAAGTCCTTTAGATTCTATTTGGCAACTGGGTTAACTCAGGTTAAGGGTTATTCTAAATTTTTTCAAAATTTTTTTTTATCATTTCAACATAAATTCCTATATAATAATTTTCAATTATTCTCACTTACTTTTATTATTAAAAAATATCCACCACACCTTCCACTTTTACTTTTAATATTAAATAAATATCTACTAACATCTTCACTCCTATTTATGTTATTAAACAAATATCCACTACATCACGTCAATATACAAATCATTTTAACATTATAGTTAACCATTTCTTTATTTCATCACCCAAACAAATACAATTTCCACTTATTCTATTTTAACCCCCTTTAACCACATTACTAAACACAACCTTAATATTTTTGATCATCAAGGATGAAGTCAAACTTTGTAATCTTCCTTCTTACAGGGAGTTATTTTATTATTATGCATCACTAGCATGATTGATTTTACTTAACTTTACTTAACTCGATATTCTTGGGCCATACTAATCTCCTCGTCAGCTTATATTGATTGTGCTCAATTTTTTTTTTTAATTGAGTAGATCTTATTTTGATATTGAAAAACCTGACTTTTTCATTCATCCCACGGTTGGGCTCCACTTAGGTTCCCTTTACTCCACTAGAATGCAAACATTGCTTGAGCAAACAAATGTAATAATCTATAATATGTGTTTTTTTCTCGTAGTATGACAATTAGAAGGAAAAAAAACGGACAAACAAATGACCGATCCAACGTTTGGTTTGACCCAAAAGAAAATTAAAGTTCAAAATCTTCGCTTCTCCTCGTGCGCCCTGAATGGAAACGGTCGGCCAGCAAATCGCACACACCAGCATCACTTGAGTGCGCTGCTTGTGTCCTTGCGCATTCTTGTTCCCTTCCATCTCCTCCCCATAACTCTGTCTGTCCCTCTGCCCCCTGTCCCTCTCCTGTCCCTCTCCTCTCCCTCTCCCTATCCCCTTGGTAAATCCTAATCCCGATCTCGCTATCTACCCGATTGGAGGGTTTTGTTGAAGGTGATCCGGCGGGCGGTATTTACAGGAGTTCGGATGGGGTGCTTTTTCACGTGTTTCCGGTTCCGCGACGACGATCGGCTGCGGGGCGCACCATTGGATTCCACTCCAGGATCTGCCAAGAGAAGCAGCAGGGTGGGTTGTTGGATCGCTTTCATTCACTTCGTTCTGCTTACATTTGTTTCGAGTTTTCTTTTCTTGATGATGACGATGTGCCTTGATCTTTCAGGATAAATTTATCTCAAGGAACCAGCTCGCCTCGCTGTTCCTTTATGAAGGTGATCTCTCTGCTCTCCTTGTGTTTCCATATTTATACAATTATCATTATTTTTTTATTAGGAGTACGGGTTGGGTGGTGGGGGTGGGTATCATTCCAAGGTTATTATTAGCACATGAATCGTATGCCCTATTGGGAATGTGGCGTGGCTTGAGTTTTACTGGTTCGGAATGTTGTACTCCTAAAGATTCACTGTGACTTTTTTGGCAGTTTGTGAGTTGAATAAGATAAATCAATGGAAGCGTAAAAGTATCAAGCGTAAATGATAATAATTCTTGGGGTACGTGGAAACCTCATTTACGAAGAACGAGGAGAAAATCACAAGAGAAGCCTTGTGAGCGTGTGTTTCTGTATTAAATCTTCTCAAAAGAATAAGTAAGGGATACAAATTTATTTATAGGCCACCACATATTTCAACAAACCACATATCAAGATGTGACACTAAACACCAACTTACACTCTCTAACACTCCCTCTTAAGCTGGAGCATGAAATGCTTAGGTTGTACACAAGACGAAATCCACTTGACATAACATAACACAATTCTCTGGACTGGTTCTTGTTCGTAGGCGGGTGTGCTGATGACGATACATTAGCGATATCTGGAGCTGCTGGATGAATTGTAGTTGATTCTGACAAGGGCCTTTCCTCTGGAGACTTGGTGCTAGTGGCTTCCCATTCAGTATCCTTGAAATGGGTCTTCTTCTGAAGACCTCGAAGTTGGATCTCTCACATAGAAACCGGTTGGGTCTTTCCTCTGAGGACCTTGAAAATGGATCTTCCTTTCTCTGGAGAGTTCAAAATTTTAGACCTCCCAGAGTTTGGTTTCTTATGTGATGATCTGCAATTGTCATCATTTATAGTGGTAATTGATGTCACCCCAACTGCTGGAGGATGACTTCTTGCCTTAGGAAGTGAGAAACAAAATGGACTCCCAAACGAGGGTGATTACAATAGGCTAAACACTCTCCCTTTCTCCTATACTGATATGAGAGAAGAAATTAATACTAAGAAGGCATACAATCAAGAATAAACAATGGCCATGACAATATTAGAGAAGAGCTTCTCCATCTGTTCTCTTCAATTCAAACTCCATCTCTCGCTCTTTATTTGATTTATTTGATTTTTTTTTGAAAAGATCTTTTTCTCTCCCCTTTTTTTTTCTGATTCTTTTTATTCCCTAAAAATCTTCCTCCTCTTTTTTCTTTCTTCTCTTTTTATTTTTCTTTTTTTACTCCTATCCTTTCTCTCTTTTGTTTTTTTTTTGTTCTTCCACCTCTTTCTGCCCCTCCTCCTTGGTAATACAAAGAAGAGTCACAAGACATAACAAGAAATCCAAAGGATAGAGAGGTAAACTACCCAAAGATTTTTTCTCCTCCCCTTTTCGTGAGAACAACAGCAACACAGCTGCCGTTGCTACCTCTGGCACGCCATCTCCATAGTTGTGAGAGCCTCCTCCATTGTCAGGCCATCGTTACCGCAGAGGGCCTTAAGTCCACCATGCTCCTCACGAAGCACACGTGTCCGATGTGGTCGAGCGTGTACTCGACCAGGTCCTCCATCTCCTTGTTGCTGAGTTTGCTGTGCAGTCAGTGCGCCAAGTACTGGAGGTAATGCATTGGCGTCACGGTGAGCACACCCTACTCCAGTGCCTCTAGCACGAGGAGCTCCATCCTCACTACGATCGAGTCCTCTGTCACCTCGCTCTTCGCTGCCACCACCTTCCTTCCAATTGTTGCCATGGCCTCCAGTGGCCATTGGGGAGGCCGCACCAACCCTATCGGCGACAACAATGCCACCATCATGGTCGATGAGGGCGTTGTCGCCCTCATCGGCTCCACCCTACTCTTCCCCTCGTGGAGTGCAGCCCCCTGCCCGCCAATTTGCACGATGGGGTTGGGGATCCCGATCTGCCTTCCTTAAGGCGTCTACGACGATCTCCCTTGACCTCTTGGCAGCGTTCATTACAATGCACGATCCCACACTACCAAAGCTTGAACTTGGGGTTCAGATCTTAAATTTATGAGTGGAGTTTTCTTCTCTCTCTTGAGATTGAAGGCACAAAAAGAACCTTAATAACAAGTAGAATCAAATACGGACAAAAGATAAAACCCAAGAGCGACTTGCTCTGATATCAAGTTGAATAAAATAAACCAACGGAAGCGTAAAAGTATCAAACATAAACAATAATAACACTTGGGTTTATGTGGAAACCCCACTCAAGGAGAGCAGGGAGAAAACCACGGGAGAAGCGTCCTGTGGGTGTGTGTTTCTGTATTGATCTTCTCAAAAGAATGAGTGGGGGGTACACACCTATTTATAGGCATCACATACTCAACAAATCACATCTCAAGATGTGGCACTAAACATCAACTGACATTCTCCAACAACTTGTGTTGAGACTTCTATTTATCCTTAGCTACTTTACCACTTTTGGTTGTACTTTGTTATTTCTTATGTTGTTCCAGACATGCATTGTTATTTACCTAAACCTCTCTCTATATAAAGAGGTATTGGACTTTTTATGAGAAATAAGATTAATCATTTACTCCCACTTGGTATCAGAGCGCGATCTTAGTACGGGTTCTGGTATCCCATGGAAAAATACCCCCAAAACCTTAACAGCAAAAGCCCCCACCCTCTTCACCACTGCCAACCCTCCTCTCTCTCTTACCGGCAAAGGAGGGGGATCTCCATCGGTAGTAGGGGCCTCGAGGGGGAGGTAGGGCCCAAGCGGTGGCTGCTGCCTTGGCTGATCACCCATAGGCATCGCTTGAGGGTTCCTCTCATTGTGGTTGCACCTATTGCACCTAAGGCGGCGGCGCGGTCATTTAAGCAGCATTGCAAGGCCTTCTCTGGGCCTTGCACAACCCGTAGCAGTGTTAAGGGGGTCCTCTATCTTGGGTGTGATCCTCCAAACATTGGCGATCGTGGATCCTCACGCCTGAGGCCTGTGCTGCCTAATTAGAGTTTTTCTATGATATGAAATTCCTTTTCAGATCGGCTTAGTGGTGTATCATCCTGCTTATTTGGGCTCAACGATGGCGAGTTTTAGCCCTTGGTGATCTTCGTGGTCCTTGTTAGGCACAATGCCAATCTCAGGTGTAGAGATGGCATTGGATACTACTGCTGCAACATGGATGGTTGAGCATGCGGGCTTGATACTGCAGGAGCATGACTGGAGTCACCATGGTGCAGGATGGTTAGTTGACTTTGGTGCTTCACAGCATCTTTGTGGGGATCGTGGGTATTTTCGGTCACTCAGTTATATTACACCAGGGAGAATAGTGCAGGTTGTTGATGGCAAGCACGCTATTGTTGTTGACCAAGGGGAACTCTCACGTTGCGTTGCCCAGATCTCTACATGTACCGGAGTTTCCTATGAGCTTGTTGTCCGTGAGTAGGATTACGAGGGATCTTCTTTGCAGGGTTATTTTTGATGAGGTTGGATATATCGTCCATGATAAGTTTAACGGAAGACCATTGCCAAAAGTACAGAGGAGAATTGTGTTTATCACCTTGGTCAGGAACTATTTGCAGAAGCCAGCAAGTATGATGATAGGAGTGCTTTACAGTGACACATTCGTTTAGGTCACCTGCCTATGGATTGCCTCAGGAGGGTGATTCCACATATTTCAACTACGATGACTATTAGGTGTGACGTTTGCCAGTTAGATAAACATCATTGGTCTTCTTTTCTTACTAGTACTTTTGGATCAGCGACTGCTTTTCAGTTACTCCGTTTGGATGTCTGGGGACCGTGTAGAGTTCCAGACAGGATGTGACATCATTATTATCTTCTTGTTGTTGATGATTTTACCAGTGTCCTGGGTGTTTCTTATGAAAAGCAAGGCAGATGTTAGAGTTGTTATAGAGACTCTTCTTAGAGATCAGGACTCAGTATTCCGACATAGTGAATATTGTACGGATAGATAATGTCATCGAGTTCTACACTGCTAGACTTACTGAGTTCTACAGGACTCGTGGGATTATCAACTAGACCACTTGTCCCCATACCTCACAGCAGAATGGAGTTGTAAAGTAGAAGCATAAACACCTGTTAGAGGTTGCCTGCACTCTTTTTATCCACCATACTATTCCACAGAGATACTAAATGGATGCTATTTTGATGGCATGCTAAGTCATTAACGGGATGCCAAGTTCAGTCTATTATGAGTAGATATCGATTCTTCTATTACATCCAGATGGTGAGCTTTTCCATGTGTCTCCCAGGGCTTTTGGGTGTGTTGCCTTTGTTCATATGTCATCACTAGGCCGTGACAAGCTTGCTTCTCACGTTGTTAAGTGCATCTTTTTAGGGTACACTAGGAGTCAGAAGGGGTATCGATGTTACGATCCCATCAACCACATGCATTATGTTAGTGCTGATGTGATCTTTCATGAGACAACACCATATTTTTTAGTTGCTGGACTGACGAGTATTCATGATGATATAGTTCCTATGCCTATTCCTCCTCTTCCACTAGAGGCGATTTTGAACTCCACATGTCAGCCGACTTCTTCATGCTTTACAACCTCCTTGGATGACTACCAGAGATTGCATAGTCTGTTGCGCATGTATAGGAAAGCTCATGCCACACTATAGAGGCCATCGTCCTCACCAGTGACTGATACTTCACAGGCAGTTGAGGTGGTTTTTGATGACTATGATAGTCTAGTTCGACCTGATCCCCCAGATAGTGCAGATTACAGTAGTAGTGAGGTTCTTTTTGTAGATGTTCAGTTAGAGGTTCCAAACAATTCTGACCTTCACTAGGAAGACACTTTGCACGTGTGAGTCCAGATATCGTGCTGCAGGCAGTTTAACTACAAATGGTCTTGGTTCTCAGTTTGGCAGTTTTTGCTAGGCACTTATACCCTTACACATTCCATCTACTTACCAGTAGGCTATGCTTGATCCAAAGTGACGTCAAGCCATGGAGGACGAGATGGCAGCACTTTGGAGTAGACATACTTGGGAGCTCACTCCGCTTCCTACAGGCATGTGATTGGTTGGCTCTAGATGGATCTTTACCTTGAAGTACAACTCTGAAGGATCTATTTCAGGGTATAAGGCCAAGTTGGTGGCAAAGGAGTTCACCCAGACCTATGGGGTGAACTTTTTTGATACTTTCTCCTTTGTGCGTCTCGCCACTGTTCGTGTACTTATCTCTGTTGCAGCTCATAGAGATTGGTAGTTATACCAGCTTGATGTGAAGAACGCTTTTCTCGACGGCAATCTTTAGGAGGAGGTTTACATGCAGCAACTCTTGGATTTTGAGGTTTAGGGGGAGTGTGTGTGCAGACTCAGAAAGGCCATCTATGGCTCAAAGTAGAGCTCGAGAGCCTGGTTTCAAAATCTCTGAGATGTGTTGCAGAGGATGGGGATGCAGAGGTCTTCTTTTGATCACTCTCTGTTTGTCAAGAAAACGAAGAATGGTGTGGTAGCATTATTAGTTTATGTAGATAACCTGATTATCACTGGTGATGATGAGGCTGGGATAAGACAGGTCAAGGAGTTTCTTGCACAACAGTTTGTTATGAAGGATTTAGGCCAACTTAGATACTTTCTAGGGATCAAGGTCATTAGGAGTAGAGATGAGATTGTTCTTTCTCAACGCAAGTATGTGTTGGATGTTCTTTAAGAGACAGGTATGCTAGGGTTCAAGTTAACTAATATTCCTATGGACCACAAGGCACATCTTCATGATGAGGAGACAGGGGCAGTTGATAGCAGAGCATACAGATTGCTTATGGGCAAGCTATTGTACTTGGCTATTACTAGACCTAATATTACCTTGACAGTAGGCAAGTTTAGCCAGTTTATGGAGAGGCCGACAAAGCGGCATTGGCAAGCAGTTATGCAGGTGCGAAGAAAGCATCAGATTGTGGTATTCTTTTCCAGAAAGGCTCTCCTATGACAGTGGTAGGATATTTCGATGCTGATTATGTGGGATGTGTGGTTGACAGGAAATCCACGGCTGATTTCTGTATCTTTGTGGTAGGTAATCTTGTTACCTGGAGGAGCAAGAAATAGGGGGTAGTTTCCTACTCCAATGCTGAGAGTATAAGACGATGGCCCAGATTGTTGTAGAGATGGTCTGGATACGGTCTGTACTACATGATTTACATGTTCAAATTAAGGAACCTATGGAGATGCGATGCGACAATTGGGTGGCTACATACATAGCTGACAACTTGATGTTCCATGAGCGCACCAAACATGTTGAGGTTGACTACTACTAAACTAGAGATCTCATACAGCGTGGTTTACTGCATACCACTTATATTACATTTGAGGATTAGACTGCCGATGTGTTTACGAAGCCTTTACCTTGATCGACGCTTGACCATTGCTGTTCCAAGTTGAGCATGATTGACATTTATGCTTCATTTTGAGGGAGAGTGTTGAAATCATGGTTTAAAAAAATGAGCCTCGAGGCGGTCGAGGCGTAAGCCTCGAGGTGAGACGGCCTAAAATAGCCTCGAGGTGATAGCCTCGATCTGCAGGCATAAGGCGTCCGCCTCACTTAGTTGAGGCGCATTGAGGCGGTGTTGAGGCGCCGCCTCAGGTTGTTACTAAGGATTTTCTTCATCTCCAAAACTTTTTTCTTCTGAGGTAGGACTTTATGTCAGGGTATTAACATTCACAAGTTATGTTTTCCTTGGACAAAATTTAACAACGGTAAAATTTATCAAATTGACCGTCTCGCACTATCTTGCAGGGAAAAAATGACACAATGGGATTTAGTTCTACGATGACTAGAGTTTGTATAAGCCAGTTCCACCAACTATTCCACTAGAAAATTCCCTTTTGAACACATGTATAGGTTCCCCATTTTGCAAATCCCTGATCGAATATCCACCAGCCATCATAGTAGAACAAGTGCACCTGAGGACCAAGTTGAATATTTTACCTAGGTCCACCAAGAAATTCATGCCAAACTACAAGCCATGACCCTAAATATCAAATCCAAGCCAAGTTATGTCTTCCTAAATACCAAATCCAAGCCGGTCTACATCAATGAGAATTTGAATTTCCAGACATGGGCCTTATGACGGTCTATTTCAAAAAAGAGAGGTTCCCTACAAATGTCCACCACAATTTGGGGACAAGTTTTGAGTCCATTATAAGTCATCAAATGCATCAGGCGGAATGCCTATCTACTAGATCTCCTTCCAAAAGTTCCAGTTCCTCACCAATGTTCGATGTTTTCAAACGCTATATGTATCATGGTGACTAGGTGACCTTAAGGGAATCTTCACTAATATTTCATTTGGACTTCAACCTTCTCTAATGCTTCTTGGATTATGCCGTCAAATACCATGTGACAAGTAGGCTTGATTCTAGCTTGAGAGAGGGGTTGGGGGGCTTATATGCTATACGATGCTTACATAAACTATTTTGTTGTGATAGAGAAAAAAAAGTTTTGAAAGTGTGTTATTTATATTGTTATTTCTTTATTAGCACTTAACAAGTATATATCATATCATTTTTCAATGTTTTTTATGCAAATCCTGATGCTTACACCTCACCTCGATGAAGGTAAACTGCCTTGGTATTGCCTCGTGTTTTTTAAAACCTTGGTTGAAACTCCTATTTATCCTTGGCTATTTTATCACTTTTGGTTGTATTTTGTTATTTCTTATTTTAATGTGGACATACATTGTTATTTACCCAAATCTCACTCTATATAAAGAGATATTGGACTTTTTCTGAGAAATAAGATCAATCATTTTCTCCCACTGCGTGTGTTAGGATTTGCATTCTAGTTGAATTTGATTGGAATAGGTCGAGGAGTGTTCTAATCAGTGGCAGTTCCAGAAATTCCGTTCTAGGGGTTCAAGGCTGATCTGTCATCTCACTTGCATTTCATCAAAAGCAAATTTAGTTAAAAAAACCTATTTCAAAAAAAATAAAAAATCAATAGAAAACCAAATTTAAGGAGTTTGGTATGGAGCTTATATGTGAAGCCAACCATGAATGCTTTTAGTTTGTTTTATTTTATCACAAATCTAATCCTCATTCAAGCCAAATAAATAATCTTAACTTTAGCAAACTCAATGAAAATAAATTGATATCATGTTCCCTTTTGATTTCTTGACATCTTATTATTCATATGTTTCTGGATTCAAGGAGCTTAATATAGTGTGAATTGGAGGAAAATCCAACTAGAATGTTGGGGAAATATTTAAGGAAATATATGCGGATGAATGGCTTTCTGTTAATTTTAAAAGCCACCAGTGGCAACAATAATGCATCAAAGTGTTAAAGTAAAAGCTAAAAAATGATGGTTAAGTATTGCAGATATTTCTCGGGATGTTTCTTGGGATGTTTTAATCTATCTCAGCATTCTAAGATGGAATCAGAGGCTTGGAATTTCATTCATGAATTGGGGTAAAAGAACACATGACAATCTATGAGAACATATTAAGGTGAATGGGATCATCTAGGGCATCGTCGTACATGGTTACTTATGAAGGTACTTGCATTGGAAAAATTCTTCCAAGTGGAGAAATTTCCGTTTGGATCTTCAACAATAATGTTGGTTGCCAGGGATCGATGAAGTAAAGCTACCTCATAATCCTAATATATTAGGACCCCTGTGGAGGGGATCTTGTGATTTTAGATGGAGGCCCTTTTGCCCTTGTATTTGAAATATTATTTACATTTAAACAGCCAGCAAAATTCTGAAAATAGATTTCATAATGACAAGCCCTAGTCTTTAGAAAAAAAACAATATAAGCCCTTGTAATTTTTATGTAAGATCTTCAACACATGCCATTTGGATGGATGCTTTCTATATACTTTGGCTTGATTAGACTCAAAAAATATACCTTTACAAAGTAATGCTGAAGGTTATTTAATAAGGTTTTCACCAAATAGATGCTAAAAGTCCTGCATTTAAAACCTAACTGATATGGATGTGCGCCTTTGCAACATTAACCTCCTTCAGTGGAAAGCAATTCTAAATTTCTAATACTGCATCTGTAATAACCATTAATACAGGAAAGCAATCACGGTATTTCTTTAGGTTGCAAGGTTGCAAAATCAAGGGAATGTTATTGTGTTGTGCTTCTTGGAAATTGTTTGCAGTTGTGGACCCTCACTAGAGTGCAGCCATAGAAAAACAATCAAATACTTGAAGAGCGAGCGATGGTCTTAGTGTGGGCCGTTGGCTGTAAAAGATGCAGGTGTATCTTATAATGGAGGGGCTTATTTAATAGAATCATGTAGCATACTTCTATTCTTTTTCTAGCTCTGATGAAGGTTACTTTAGTGTTTATCAATCTTAATAACCTCTTGATCCATTGCTTTTTTATTACCCAAAACTATATCTCAGCATATTTATTTTAGCATTAACCATGGGTAATCGAATGCTGAAAAATATGCTAGCTAGAGCAACTTTTGTTTAAGAAAATCTCAATATGCCATTTTCCTTCCACACATGCACCACTTCTTCTTTAGGACTTGTAGATATTGCAAACAACCACTTAGTTCTTTACTACTTATTGGGATTTAGAGGAAGACTCTTTGTGCGAGGGCAATTTGGGCCAGGATGGCATTGACAAGGACTTAAAGCGAGAGGTATGTAGGACTTAAGAAAAAATGGTATCTTGAGCATATACCTTGTTTTCGGAATTCTACTCCATCTGTTCATTGACTAGCTTGTTCTCTCCTTCATTCCTAGTAGGCTAGTATTATTATTTATATTTGCATTCCTTGATTAATTTGTACACTTGTTAATATTTACTTTACGTCAAAATTTGATACATGGTAACTGTTAAACACCTTTGGTAGTTGCTTGATTTGTGTGCTTCTCTAGGTTCTAAAACATGAAGATTTGATAAGCAAGGTTGCAAAAAAAGTTTGAAACAAAACAACACAAGCAAATTTAACAAAAATTATAGGTCCTTAACAAATGGAAATCATTTTTCATGAAGAACAAACTCCAACCTCCTGAGAAACCAAACATGTTTCAAAGAGGTATCTTGTTTCTCTCATCTTCATTGTCATATTCAAATGGAGTGATATACTCTTCGTCTTTACTTTGTAGCTTCCTCTTTCTTAACTTGAAGTAATGCTAAAAGCTTTTTCACACCTTCTTGACTTTTACTAAGTACTGATATCTTTTTAGAAGTAGATGCATCTTCGACCATGCCTTGAGATAATCGTCAACCTAGGGGTCGGAGAGAGCTGAGTTTTTTTGGAAGAATGAGAAAAGGAACGAGAGGTGGAGTTGGGGGGGGGAGGGTTGTGAGCAGGGTTGCGAGGAAGGAAGTTGGAGGGGGAAGCTTGGACTCCGGTGACTCGGAGGGACGTCGGAGGGAGGTGCCTTCCACTGCCTCACACTGTGGGGAGGGCTTCGATAGTCGAGGTTGTCATGTCGGCGATGCAAGATGTTTTAGATGTCTTGGAGCGGGCCATTGGTTAAGGGAGTGTTGCAAGCTAGTGCGGTGTCGGAGGTGCGGTGGGCTCGATCATCAGAGTGCTGTGTATTCGTGGGAGGTTGTTTGACTCATGCTGTTGATAAGGGTAGTTTTGAAAATCATCCTTGCCGACATGCATATAGTGTCGAAATGCGAGGATGCCGGTAGCATGTCGCGCTATATGCTGAGGTGGGAGGGAGATTCGAACTGCGCTGGGAGGGAAATGTAGGCGGGGAGGAAATTTGAAATGGTTGAAACCTCTGGCTCACATTCACACACACACACACAACACACACACAGATTTCGAGCTTTTGACTGGTCAAAATCTTCGGCACGGTCACGATAAAATACTTTTATTGTTACTTTTTTTAAATTAATGTCATTTTGAGTATTTTTTTCATTTTTTGTTGTCATGCCCTCGGCATTTCCACGGCGTGCCCTCGGTATGCTCATCGACATGGCCATCAAAAAATGGGGATTTCCACGGCATGCCCACGAAATGCACACTTAGAATTTTATTAGCATGGCGTAGAAATCGGCATTTCGAACCTTGGGTCTCTGACTGGGTTGGAGTGTGTGGGGCAAGGGCTGCTGTGCCTTCGCCACCATCGACGAAGAAGGTGCCGCTTGCGGAGGTGGACACGCTATGGTCGGAGGGTGTGGCGCGGTTGGAGGCGTTGGTCGATGAAGGTCTGGTTGGAGTGGTAGTAAAAGGGAAGGTGCGGTCGGAGGAGGTTATGGAGGTGCTATGCAAGCGCTTCTTAGGGAGAAGGTGTGGCAACCTCCCTGCGGCTTGACGCGAGTGCGCAGGGTGCCCTCACTGGCAACGTGGCCTTTGGCTCTGCAGCATGGGATTGGGGGCTAGTTGAGGGGGGATCGTGGACCAATGGGTGAAAGTCGAAGCGACGAATCAGAGTGCAGGGTCCCCTTGGTCTGCTGGCAGTTGTGCATGGTACGAAAGAGGGGTGGTGTCTGGTACACTAGGTGGTGGAGGTATACCGAGGTAGTGGAGGTGCCACACAAGGCAGGGATTGAGTGCAGGTGGTTGATGGTCGCAGCCAGGGGGTGATGGAGCATCCATAACCCTCGTCGGAGGCGGTGGTCGGTGATGATGACGTTGTGCGGTAGGTGGTAGAGGCAGCAGGCTTTTGTTAGTCCGCGAGGGAGGGCGTCAATTGTGCCCGATGTTAGTTGTTCTAACTTGGAATGTTAAGGGCACCACTGGGGGGTTACATCAAATAGTGGAAAGCAAATGTTGTTTTGCTATAGGAAATGAAGTTGGCAAGGTGTGAAGGAAGCATGTGGAAGGATGTTGGCAGCACATGGATGGAGGACTTCAAAGCACTGGATGTGGTTGGCCAAGAGGGCGGGCAGCTTTTGGGGTGGAGGAAGGATGCCTTTACCTTGGAAGATCTTTTCTCTGGGAGCCATGAGCTATCTGCTAGTTTTGTCAAGAAGAGGGATGGGTCCAAGCTAGTTGTGATGGGTGTGTATGGGCCATTGAGAGCATAGGCGCATGCTGTGTTGTGGGAGGAGCTTGCTGTGGTCGCAGAAGCAACCAAGGCTTGCCTTGGCTAATTGGCAGCGACTTTATATCATGCCGTAGTTGGACAACAGATTAGATGGAAGAGGATCAATTTGTAAATGCAGAGTTCGTGGTTGTGCATGGACTAATTGACTTGATTCCGATCTCCTGCGCCTATACATGAAGGAGCACCAGGACAGAAGTCTAGGATAGACAGATTCCTCTCGAATGTGGAGTTGGCTGAGGCATGCCCTATGGCTAATGTCTTACCCCTAGAGAGGCCATTCTCTAATCATACACCCTTGATATAGAGGCCGAATGAGGCGGGAGCATGCAACACGTATTTCAAGTTCGATATTGTTGGAGGTAGGTTTTAGGGGGGTGGGGGAGGAGAGATGGAGGTCGTTCCAGGTGGAGGGATCAATGATAGCTCATTTGGAGGTGAAGTTGAGAGCCTTGCAGGACTTTTTGAGGGGGTACAGGAAGGAACTTAGGGAATCGAGGGCTAGAAGGAAAACAAAGGCACTGGTTGAGATCTTGAGGCTAGATAGGCAGGAAGATGTTGGACTTCTATCCTCGAAGGACAGGGACTATAGGGCGAGACACATGAGGGTGGTACAAGAGGATAAGAAGAGAGAGATTGAGTGGAAGATGAGGTATAGGTAGAAGTGGCCGAGGGAAAGAGACTCCAATACCGGATTTTTTTCACCAGATGACGTTGGCTAGGAGGAGGAACTCGATTGATAGGCTGGTGGTGGGGGGGCATTCCCGCTCGGCCCGGGAGGAGGTTGGGAGGGTAGTGGCAAACTTCTTTAGAGAGTTCTATGGAAGGCGTAGGAGGGGCAAATGGATGTGGACTGGGGAGGATGTGGAGAGGGTGTCTGGGTAGGAGGCGGAGACACTTACGGCCAGCTTTTCCGAGGACGAGGTTAGGAAGGCGATGTGGGGGCTCAATGCTGATGGATGTCCAGGATCGGACGGGTTCTTGATTTTCTTCTATAGGGAGTTCTGGATGTTAGTGAAGGAGGATGTGTTAGCAGAGTTTGCAAAGGGGAACATGGGTTTTGACAAGCTCAATAGGTTCTACCGCTTCCTTCTGCCTAAAAAGGAGGGAGTAGAAGCTATCGAGGACTACAGGCCGATTGCATTGTCAAATGCTGCCTATCTTATTGTTTTGAAGGTTGTGGTTAACAGACTACATGGGATTCTGGAGGGCATTGTTTCACCGGTGCAAACGACTTTTGTCCCTAGGAGAGGTATACTTGATGGTTTCGTGATGGCCATAGAGACCCTGGCAGTGTGGAGAAGAGCAGGGAAGGCGGCCTTCCTCTGGAAGGTGCATTTCAATAAGGCTTACGACTTTATCCAGTGGAAGTTCTTGTGGGCTGCATTGATCAAGAGAGGTTTCCCGCAACAGTGGCTTGATTGGGTGAAGAGGTGTGTCACAGTGACATCTTTCTTGGTCCTGATCAATGAAACCTCAGCAGGCGGTTGGGTATAGCCCAGGAGGGGGGTTAGGCAGGGCCGCAGGGGTGCTCGATCACGTCAATGCTGTTTGTCCTTGTAGTAGACACCCTTGCTAGGGTGGCTTTTAGATCCTGTCAAAGAGGTTTGCTTTGAGGGTTCTGGGCAAGGGTTGATAGAGAGATCCCACTGTTATAGTATGCAAATGACACCTTATTTCTAGTAGAGGGTTCCTCTGCGAAGGTTGGCAAGCTGCGTGTGGTGTGCTTCTGGAGTTGTTTGGGGAGGCCTTTGGCTTGCAAATTAATTATGGGTCCAGCATGGTGCCTTGTAATATGTCGGAGGAGGAGGGGGTGGCTTGTGGTGCCACGCTTAAGACAGATAGGGGATCTTTTCCCTTGTCCTACTTTGGCTTGCCTCTCACGGATAGGTGTCTCAGATTGCAGGACTGACTATTGCTGCTGGAGAGGATGGAGAAGAGGCTGTTGGGCTGGGTGTCCAGGTTGCTGTTGAGGGGTGGCAGGTTGACGCTAGTGAA
The DNA here is from genome assembly GCA_037157565.1 of Thalassia testudinum. Taxonomy (NCBI): domain Eukaryota; kingdom Viridiplantae; phylum Streptophyta; class Magnoliopsida; order Alismatales; family Hydrocharitaceae; genus Thalassia; species Thalassia testudinum. The sequence goes on from JAZHRO010000040.1 coordinate 62,906,040, forward strand.
GGTGGTGCTCTCATCCATACTGACCTACTTCTTGTCTGTCTTTAGAGTGCCCCAGTAGGTGGAGAGGAAGATCACAGGATTGATGTGAGCTGTCTTTTGGACAAATTTTTGGATAGTAAGGAAGGGGGTAAGATTGGTGGCATAGGAGGAGGTTTGTAGGCCTAGGAAGGAGGGTGGCCTCGGGGTTAGAGATGTAGAATGTGTCAACCTAAGCCTTCTTACAAAGTGGATATTGCTGGGAGCAGAGTCTTCTTAGTGAAGTACTCCACGATTGCTATGGTTCCCTTCTCTCATGGGAGGCCTGGAGGGCAAGGTGGGTTGTGATGGAGGACATTAGATGCCTGTTTTGTGTTGGGGCAGATGAGGACATCTACACCTCTTTGTTAGGTGTACCTTTGTCGCACAAGTGTGGAGGGCATTGGGAATTGATTGGATTGATTTTGGTTCTCTTGACGAGTTTTGGGCCTTGTTCCGGAGGGGGAATGTTTAGGGCGGTGGAAATACATTTAGGTCAAAGAAGGAAAAGGCAAAGGTGCTGGCGGTGCTATGGAGGGTGTGGCTGGGTAGGAATGGGTTGTGTTTAGAGGCGAGATGCCTTATGTTGAAAATCTTGTATCCTTCATTTCCTCTCAGCTTGAGTTTTAGGAGTCCACCCTGTAACGCTTAACGATGTATTTGGTTGTTTTTATTAATGCAGTTTAGTGATTATCACACAGATAACCACCCTTTCACCTTTCAAAAGCTCTTCCTTGGAAAATAGTAATCTTTTTCAACTTATACAACAAAAATCCATGCCCTTATTAATTCATGATTTTTTAATAAAGTTGATTCTTTCCTAGTCTTTGTTGGGTTCTTTTTCAACTTGTTTTCACACTTGCTTATTACTTTAAGTCAACTAAAAATTTGATTTAAGATGACCACTAGATATTCTATGAATTGCATGATTTGTGCATCAAGTGAAACATTTAAACTTGAAGATTACGATAAACAAGGTAGTTAAGAAAATCTCTTGGAAGCAGGCCATTGCAGGTGTGAAAATAAAGTAGGACAAATAAAAAGTTACCATAAATCATTAAGTCCTTAACAAAGGTAAATCATTCCATGGAGAACAAGTTCCAAACTTCCAAGGCACAGAGATTATTCCACACAGGTAACTTGTTTCATTCATCATTATTGTCATGTTTAAACATAATTACATCCTTTTTCATTAGTTGTTCCATCATAACTAGTTTCTCAGTGGTATTGAGCTAGTAGCTCCTTTATGACCTCTTTGACTTCCACTGGGTTGCAATGCTTTTGCACAATTTTATGCAACCATCACTTAATTATATATTGGAAAAAAATCAATCTTATGCTTTCACATAAAAGTCCATGCCCTCATTTTGAGAAAGTGAATCCCTTCCTCCTCTTTGTTGGCACACAGTTTTACATTAATGGCAGGATAAGTTGCTCAATTCCTTCAGCTCCACTTTGTTTCTTTCTTTCTATAATTGTAAGTATGACTTCCATACTATGAAAAAAGTTCCATCTTGTACATACTTTGATCAAATTGATCGTTTTTTCCCTAAATGTGCTTCAATTTCTCTTATATGATGGGGATATAAAGCTTAGATGCTTGCTCGCCATTTCTTGAAAATAAGCCCTGTGGATGTTGGTAAGCATTTTCTTAGGAATGAACGATTACCTAGATCAACATGTCCGTCATTGGTCAGCCTTTTGTCTAAATGAACAGATTGCCAAACAATTTGTGACCAAGCTTAGTGGTAACAAATCATTTATCGTATTGGTCTAGCATTCCTGTTTCATCATAGAAATTCTCAATCCATTAGGCTTTTTGTTTGAAGCTCGAATGCAATTATTTGTCATAATGGTTTTTTTAGAGTGCATCGTGGAGAACAATTGGATTTTTTTTAACCGGCCTGAAACATTATAGGGGCTTAGGCTACCCCCAACTTTCATCAACTAAAATTATTTAAGTACAATAGTCCATGGCTCCAAGAGCCAATGGCTGCTTCACCCCACAACGCCCACATGGCCTCCCAACACCAATGGCCCACATGGCCTAGAAACAAAAGCTATTGGCTCACAAGGCCAACAACAAAAAACTCCAACACTAAAAGTCCACACTCAAGACAAGTCAGGATCTCTATAATTTGGCCGAGCCTTTCCTTCTAATCTTTTAGTTCATCTTTTCAATGATAAAGTAGAGCCATACACCTTCTTATATGTATCATGTAGTTCTCTGCCATGACATCCTCTATAAAATTCCTTTAATTCCTTCTTGGACCAACTTGTGTGTTCCGCACCAAATATACCGGGTTCTATCTTAACCACCTCTTTTCCATCTAACGATATCATAATTACCAGCCCATAACTCAGAATCAACTTGTTGCTCCAAAAAGTTGTTTCTCTTATGAATCTTTGCAGTTTTCTTAATCTGTTCACTGTCAGAACTGTGTCCTTTCTTCTCATCCAATCTGATTGTCTTCACATGTTTATCTGCAATGAACTGATCAAAAAGTAAAGTGAGATCATCAAAATAAAGACCTTCTAAATTAGGTTGCTGGATATGACTAACTTCTTTCTCTGTGCCATTTGTCACTGTCTTCATCTATTTTCTGTCCATGTCCTAGCTGTACAACATCCAGTAAATTGTCCTCTTCTTTATCTAGCTGCTGATTCTGATTCTCATTAATTTATTAAAGATCCTCATTAGAGATTTTGATTTGTTTAATTCTTTATGGTCCTTATGGACATTCTTTATTTTGCTATGTTCCTTTCTTGTATTCCCCTTTTATCTATGTTGGAATTATTTTATGTTTTTTGTATTTTTATGTTTCTTAAGTAGCACTTTGTAATTTTCTATCTGGCTCTTCTATATAAAAGAGGACATGATTTCTTAGTGAAATCAAGCCACTACATTCTCCGACATGGTAACAAAGCAGGGTCTTAAGCCTGTTTTTATACCATCCTTGATCTCTCTTCTCCTTTTCTTCTTTCCACCAAATAAAAAAAGAAAAGAGGGCATCAAAACTTAACTTTAAGAGATAGGAGTCGGCTTTCAACTCTGAACCCTAGCCACCGGTGCTACTGGCCTTCCACTAGCATTGTCGAACCTTCATCAGCTAGGGGACTCACCGACAATCCTTCCAGCAGTTAGTTGATAATCAGTTGTCACACCCAACAACCTCCTGAGTGATTAAAACGAGATTAGTATTATAGATGTGATTATATATGTAATTATAATGTTAGGTTGGATAGGCTAAGAAGTAGTCTCAATTCATTTGATTGTGTCATCAATTATCAATACGATAATGTAACATCATGATGGCGTACAATTAATGCAGCTTAAAATAAGAAGAAATAAACAAGTTTGCAAGAAGCAAACCAAATAAGAACTAAGATTTAACATGATATCAACATTGGCATAAACAACTTGCTAGTCAACATCGGCATAGTTACACCAACATGTACAAAAAAGTATGCCTTGCCATTACAATTACTACTAACCATAAACAAAAATGGGCGGTGCCCATATACCAACTTACATGATACCACAAAGGGTAGAGAATAGAAGCTAAAAGTACTAATTGTCATTTTTTAGTGTGAAGCTTGCCATACAAACTCTGATATCATTTCCTGGATTGACTTAGATAGATGGTGGGTCCGCTTACGACCTTGGATGTTGATGTTTCATTATCGCCAACTCTAGGAACCATAATGCTTGATAAAATCTACATTATCTTGTATCGTTTTAGGGCCTACCGTTGTTCCCTAGTGATGTGGAACCCCAACCCCACAACATCTTGAACTGAAAATGGGTTACAAATAGGGAGAGATGAGTGATCTAGTAGGGACAAAAATTGGGTGTAGTCAAAAGAGATAGGTAGTATGTGTATATGGTATATTACAACTTCCTAAGCTTTTTCCATATCCATCATCCTAGAACACTAGTGGCTTAACCAATCTTAAACATTAGTTCCTTCACTCGCCACACAAGGTCATCTCATCCCTCCTTGAGGGAAATGATAGGGATGTATCCTCCTTGTGACACCTCATGATACATGGAGTCTCTCCTTGATCAGGAGAAACAAGTACACGGAACCCTCAAGTGAGGAGTACCTATCTTTGTATTAAGAGATGTTGTTGACATCTTGTTAGGTATCCTCCTTGTGACACCTCATGATACATGGAGTCTCTCCTTGATCAGGGGAAACAAGTACACGGAACCCTCAAGCGAGGAGTACCTATCTTTGTATTAAGAGATGTTGTTGACATCTTGTTAGGTGAGTCGGGTCTTGAGGGAGTAAACCTCGGCTTGTGGCTTGAGAACCTAAGGATATTCTCAACTCAAGCTCAATTTAGAACAATTAAAAAATTTTCAGATCTTCAATGGTAAGGAGTGGATGGACAAACTTGCACCACCATGCTTTCGCTAGGACCAAGATAAAATTGAGTGTACCTACTCTAATCCTATCTAGGATGAGCTCACATCTCAACTCCTAAGGTACCCCAGCGTCACTTGAACTTGTGGGTGTCATCAGGGCTTTCTTGCATCAGTACCCCCAACCCCAACTTTGTTTCTGTTGGTTGGTTTATAGTATCTCCTTGATTGGGAACCTCTTGTTCTAGGTTGTGATCCTTAACGTCTATTGCCTATCTTGAACCATTTGGTTTGGTGAACTCTTCTAGGCTCACCTAAGTCCATGGGTAACCTATTTGTATTTTCTTAGCTTTAGCTAGTTAATAAATTTAGGGTTCACCTATTACAACCTAATGAGTGGTGTTAAATACTTGTAAATGGTTATATGGATCTTGGGTGTGGGTCCATGTATCTCATCCTCCTATAAATGATGTAACACATCCCCTCACCTCTTTAAGTTATTGTGAGTGAAAAATACAATCCCTAATTGCTAATGGGCACTAGGGCCTTGTGGATGGAGCTTGTGCTCTTGTGGTTTTTCCTGTAATGGGTTTTACAAGTAATATTGTGTTTCTCATGTCAGTTTGTGTTTCATTCAACTCAACCCAATTCTCCTTTAACCTCGTACACCTTAGGTTAGAACTAAAATTAGCTTCAATTAGGTTACCTACTATATAAATATATCCATGCATGTAAATATGCGGGATACTAGCACCTACGTATGGTTACCTAAGCTTAAACTAGATACCATAGATATCACGGTATCCAAGAATCTACCATATTAGGGATTAGGATACACCCTTCATTTTAAGAGTTATCTTCATAATGTGACTCAATAAACCAGATTATAAGATCCCTTATGATCCTCTTTTTAAGTCATCCTCTATAGAGTCCTTACAAGCAACGTTCAAGATGTCGATGGCATGTTGGCGATATGGGGGGTTTGGGGCAAATGGCTATATTGATATGCAAAAGGTGTCGATATGCAGGTGTGTCGATGATATATTGATCGTATCAACCATATCGACGCTTGTGCTGACTGTATTGATGTATATGCCGACCGTATCAACCATGTTGGTACTGTTGGGAATTGCCGGCTCAGGAGAATGCACCATACTTCTCGAGGAGACACGTGGAACCTTGTAATGCATTGGGGAACGTCGAGGTAAAGAGCTCGACTCTCGAGCATAGAAGAAGAGGCACGAAGATCATCCTTAAAATTTCAAGAAGAAGAACGATGCATCAATTTCAGTTTCGGCAAGTCATCGGCCTCCCAAACTCCGACTTGAGTGGGAGTGTTGGGAATCAGAGAAGACGCCATGTGGACACTGCCACGTGACACATCAGGCCATGTGGCAGTGTCATGTGGCAGCAGCAGCAGCCATCCAAGCTGGCGGCAAGGGGTCCTTTGGACCAAGTTTGGTGCTTTTCTATGTTTAGAAAATTAGTTTTGTTAGAAATGTGTTTGGGATTTGTTTTGGTTAAAAGATATAAGACCTTTCCATATGAGAAAAGATCTTATCTCTAGAAATAGGAATATTTGTTTATTATTTTAAGGGGATATGTACTCTTTATAAAATAGTCTTCCCATATGTTTTCTTTGAGCAACAAAGTTAATTCTTCTAGTTATTGTGCTCCTCTCCCTTCTCTCTCCTTTCAAGTATAGCCAGCCACCCATAGAGGTAGGAGGCCTCTCAGCTGGCTACCAGCAGATCTCTAGCTAGTCCTTGGTTGCTGTAGGCCAATCCATAGTAGACCGGCCACATCTCTTGCCCTTGCAGACTGGTTTGCACACAACAGACTGGTTCCAGCCCTTGTAGGACCTCTTTGGTCCACAGGACCAGCTGCACCTTGCAGCCGGTTCTCTGTGGTTAGACCAGTCCCATCAGATCGGCTGAACCACTGCAAGCCGAAGTCAGAGCGGTCATACGCTGATCTCCCTCTTCGTACACTGACAACCCCTTGTTTGGGTTGTTTTCCCATGCATAGGAGCCTCCATGCTTCGTCTGCGCCCACCTAGAAATCTTTACATGGTATCAGAGCAAATGATCTAGACTCGCCGTTCGGATGATCCAATATCGTGCAGTAGAGCCTCACGCCTCCAGAGAAATCCCTCCTCAACAAGACCAGCGTCTTACGCGGTCAACACCGACACCTTATGTGGTGGAGGGACAAGACCAGCGCCTTACGTGGTCAAAATCGGTGACTTACGCGATGAAGATGGCGGAGGCATCATCAACGATCAAAGAAGACGCACTTGACTCAGGAGAGAGCGAGGTGGCTGTCATCGAGACAACCATCAAGAAGAAGAAATATAAGGAGATTTATCAGAAGAGGCATAATGTAGCCTCTAAAAGAACTCTAAGAATGCATCGACTTCTACAATTTCTCTTGGTGACCTTGGCTTGAAGAAAAGCCGAAGGTCTTTGCTGGCTTAGGAGCAAGGCACCATACTTCTCAAGGAGACATGTGGAACCTTGTAATGCATTGGGAATGCCGAGATGAAGAGTTCGACTCTCGAGCGTAGAAGAGGCACGAAGATCATCCTCAAAATCTCAAGAAGAACGATAAATCAATTTCAGTTTCGAAAAGTCATCGGCCTCTCGACCTCCGACTTGAGGGGGAGTGTTGGGAATCAGAGAAGATGCCACGTGACACTGCCACGTGGCACATCAGGCCCTGATGTGTTACAAGGTTCCACGTGTCTCCTTGAGAAGTATGGTGCCTTGTTCCTGAGTCGGCAAAGACCTTTGGCTTTTCTTTTCGTCCTTGAATTGTGGTGCCTCTTTTAGGAGAATATTAAGTTTCTCCTGTTCACTAATGAAGATCTTGAAGGTGTGAGTCCACAAGATGTAGTTGGCAGCGTCATTCAGTTTGATAGTTGTCCTGGAGACAACTACCTTACTCTCTCCAGGGTCGAGCGTAGCATCTCCTACAGTCGTGGTAGATTTTATCATCTCTGGACCTTTTTCACGCAACTCGTTGGATTTGAGGACTTCTTTGGATGCAAGAAACTCCAATGAATAGTCAGATCTCCTATGATCATAGAAGCCTAGAAGAAGAGGCATAAGATCATCCTCAAAATCTCAAGAAGAACGATGCATCAATTTCAGTTTTGGCAAGTTATCGCCCTCCCAACATTCGACTTGAGGGGAAGTGTTGGGAATTAGAGAAGATGCCACGTGGACACTGTCGCGTGGCACATCAGGCCATGTAGCAGTGTCACGTGGCATCTTCTTTGATTCCCAATAGGTACTACTACTGCAACTACTGGCGGTGCCCTCGCTGGTGGTGGCCTTCTGGCACTGGCGATGGCCTTGCTGGTAATGCCATTTAAAAGCTAAAGGTTGACTTGATCATTTGATCGTTTGGGAGGAGGTTATATAAAAGGGTCATCTTTCATATTAGGCTCGTATAGGAAGATTAGATGCAAATGTTGAAGATACATGTTAGTATTTTTTTCAGGTATAGAAGTTGGAGTTTTAGGAGCAATTCTTTTGGATTGGACAAATCATGAACCTGGACCTTTTCTGGACTATGCTAGTAAAAGGGGACATGCCACTGAGCATTGCAACGACATACATAATATGATATGTTTGTGCCTGTATTTGTGATCCAAGGATTGACAGAATTGCTTCATTTTTTAAAGAACCTGCCATATGTTGATAATGTCAATGTTACTTGTAATACATTCTCAAGCATGGGGGGAGAAATGTTCTAGTTGTACTCCATTTTTCTCATTTCAACAAGTTTATGGATGAGTAGTTTGCATTCATCCTTTTTCCCTTCTTAGAAAAAGCCTATGATACACATATAAGTTAGTATAGGAATTTCTTTGGTTAACGAGTTGAAGCAAGAAGTATAAAGATTAAAATAAGTGGCTTTGTAGGCCCATTTTCACATGTATGCCCTTTTTGCACAACCTTTTAAGGTTTTAAATTAGTAAGATGTGATTTAATTATAATTTTAATCATTTGAGTAAATTTGTTAGCATACTTTGGCATGCTCTCGATGTGCCCTTGAAATGGAAAATTTTTTAGGCATTGATAACCTTGAGAACCCGATGTCGATACGCAGGTGTTTTCACAGCATGCCCTCGGTGTGCCTCTGATATGCAGACTTGGAAATTTATCGGCACGACGTTGATATTAGCACTTAAAACCATATGAGTGTATCTCCACTAGTGCCAAGATGCATGAGGGTTTTTCCTAAGGGTTGATAGGGGAGGATCATTGCAAGTTTTTCGTACTGAAATAAGAATCGCCAACCCAACATTTTGGGCTTTAAACCATCTCCCATGATCAATCTCTAATACCTCATATAAAGAATGGAGCTTCTATTGCAAAAAAATGTTGAGAGAAGAGAGATTTTCTAATCTTGGTTTCAAGTCAAACTTTCGTCATTACATCACTTGATTTCTTTATCCCAAAGAATACCCTTGAAAAGCCTCTCTAATGATATCACTAACCACAGAAAGAACAAGCATAAAAGGGCAACGGGTTGTAGCCAACAATGGCTACTGCACTGGTTCTGTTTTACCTAGTTTGGACCTCGTTCATCCCCTATTTTGTTTGTAAACCCAACATGCCCTTAACAAAAAATTGTTTTATAAACACCATCATTATCCACCAACAAGTCCATGCATAAAAACCCCAAAATAAAGCATGCCATAAGGGTCTTAAATGACAATATCCTGTAAGAAAAAAATGACATGCTTCTGGCTGTTCATACATCAATACAATTAGTCTACTACATGCAGCCCTCTCACCAAAAGTGTTCCCATTTTACCATGCATGCTAACCCCCAACAACAAGGATGGCCAAAATCGTTGGTTTGAGTCCTTTACCTTAAAGGGAGTACCATGAAAACCCTATAAAAGCTTCTTGAATGTAGGTAGTAGCAATGTAGTCCCAAACTCTCCTTTTCTTGTTTCTCCTCCTTCAAAACAGTTTGTGCTTCCCCCCAAAAGAGTAGCAACCTAATCTAGTAGTTGGTGAGGTTACCCTCCTCTCCTTTCTCCTTTTTCCCTCCCTAATACCTTGTGGCAACTAGTGGGGTGGACATCCAATCCCCTTAGGTAAAGGTTTTTGGGGTTGTGGTCTGGGGTATTAAGGTTGAGAATGGAGGGAGAGAGAGGGGATTGAAAAGGTGGGCTGTGGTAAGTGGGATTGAGATGGAGAGAGGGGCTAGTGGTAGGGAAGAAGTCTCTTCCCATCTCCTTAAAGATAAGGTGGGGACATTTTTCCCATGCTCCTTATTTTCCTTTTATTATAACTACAAACAAGCCTCATCACCACTGAAATTTTTGCATTATCCCGCTTTAGAAACTTGTTATCAAATAAAAAATATTAATCTAACCTTGATAAAGTCCCATGGGCTTGATATGTTGGCCCAACAACAACTACACTTGTTAAATTTAGGGATTCTAATAAAGATTAATCAAATCACACTCTAATTGACTAAGTCTAGCATAAGCTAATTACATTTGATCCCATACACCGATGTCATTAGTGGTCAGGAAACACACCCAGGTAGCAATCTAGGTTCTATGTTCATGCCTAAAGGGCCTTTAATAGCATTGCTAGTCGGTGTTACTAGAAAGCATCTACTGACCACTCCTTTGCTGGAATCCAACTTTAGCTTGCCTTTTCAACCCCGATCTCGCTCAAATGAGTGAGATTAGTGCATTGGGGTTCCTTAATCTGGTCGGTCAATGCCCTAGATTGGATCTCCTGCTTTGACAACCACTAATGGCACTTCAATGTAATGCTCGACTACTGGTGATGGCTTGGTAGGTGATGGTTGACACATTCTTGTAACTCAAATAGGCTTTGTTGCATCCCATTAACTTATTTCATGGGATTCACTCATCGTTTCCAACTTTTTCTAGATTTTTTTCATGAGTCACATTGATTTTGTCTTGCTGGAATCCAACTTTAGCTTGCCTTTTCAACCCTGATCTCGCTAAAATAAGTGAGATTAGTGCATTGGGGTTTCTTAATCTGGTCAGTCAATGCCCTAGATTGGCTCTCCTGCTTTGACAACCACTAATTGCACTTCAATGAAATGCTCGACTACTGGTGATGGCTTGGTAGGTGATGGTTGACACATTCTTGGTAGGTGATGGCTTGGTAGGTTTCGTGGGATTTACTCATCGTTTCCAACTTTTTCTAGATTTTTTTCATGAGTCACATTGATTTTGTCTTGGTGATGCATGTGGTGGGAGTCCCTAGTCTGCTTGTTTGATGCATCAATGAACACATATTTTGCACATCATTAGGCTGTAGTGAGGAGACTTCATAGAGAGGTAAGTGTCAAGTCTATCGGTTTCTGGATAAACTTGGTCTATGTTCTTAGGTGGCCAAGGATCACTTGACTTTAGACTCCATTCCCAACTTGGATATTATTTACATTTGGCTTCATAAGATTGAGATGGAGGGTAGTGGACCATGACCGATGATCCAAGAGTTGTTTGCACTTGCAATCCTTTGATAGAGGTGGTTGTTTTGGTGGCATGGTCGTGGCTGTGATGGTGGTGAAGGTGAAGGTTCTACTTATGCTCCTTGTATGCATTGCAAATGCAATCACCCCTATGAGAGGTGTTGGGAGGAGTTAAGTAGGGTTGCTTAGGCTAATCAAACTTCCATGGTTATCAATTAGCTAGTCATAGAGTCCATCCATGGATGATTCTATTAGGGTGCAATTACTTAAGTAGATTGTACTTGTCCGATGCGGTTATTGAGAAACCCCATTGTTGCGCACATCATGCCTTTGCTCATTCATCTTCCATGCCATCTACCTCTACAATAGTTACTGATGGTGTAGGTATCATTGTTGATTGGATAATAGATTCTGGTACGTTAAATCACTTAATTTGTAAAGATAATTTTTTATCTACTGCTAGAGCATTGAGCAAAGTTACACCTATGAGGCTTGCCAATTGTAACAACTTGAACCTCCAAAGGTCGGATCTCTTAAGGGATAAAGTTGAGAATGGCATTAGAAACCCTTGATCATGATTACATCGCCCACCTACCACAACCAAGGGAATAAGTAGTAGTTCCATTTCAAAATAACATCTAAGGGGCTCTCGTAAGAGGGCTTACGGGAGGAAGCCCTCGTATGCGGAGGTGGACGAGGGGTGGTGAGCTCAGGTGGCACGGCGGTGGCTCGATCTAGGGTTTCGCTCGAAGATCGGGAGCCCAAGTGTCTGATCGCTGACGTGGAGCTGACCCCATTAATTGTGGAGCAGCGACCATTGATTGCGGATGTTGCGGCTGCCTTAGTGGAGACGTTGCGTTTGGAAGGCAAGGAGGCGTGGATTGCGGCACGGTTGAAGGAGCGGGAGGCAGCGCCTGCTGCGAGCAAAGATGAGGGCCGATAGTTAGGAGACGCGTCGACAACCTCTTTTAAGGAGTCGGGTGTTCGGGTCGGATCCCACCTGGATTCGATTTATGGAGGTAACGTTTCGGGTGACGGTCATAACCGTGACCCGACTTCGGTCTTCGCTTCAGAGGCTCGAAGCTCGAATACCCCCTCGTCTCCGGTTGCGGCTCCGCTCGACGGTGTTGCGTCGGTCCTTCCCGACGAGGTGGGGGTTTGGCCTCCGATCTCGTTGGGTGCGGAAGCGAGGGTGATTCTCATTGGGCTACACTTGGCGGAGGAGTTGGAGACCGGGGACTTCAGTGCGGCGACGGTGGAGCAGGTGCTGGGTCCTGGTGGAGGGTTGGCGTGGCAACAGGCCAAGGACATCCCCTTGGCGGCAGGAGACCGCACGGTGGTCCCTCTGTTTGAGTGGAGATCGCGCATGGTACATGGTGGTCGGGGAGCTTTCCGTTAAAAATGGAAATGGAGTTATCGGGGATTGAGCCAGGGTCAGAGGGTGATAATAGATGGCCATGACAAAGCTCCACAGCCCTCGACGACAGTGACCTTAAATCATGGAGATGAGGAGGTGCGTCAGACTATGGAAGCATGTGGCTTCTGTTTGACGATGAGGGAGACATCCACCTGTCTCACATGAACGGTGTTGTTACATGGAATGTGTTGGGTCTTAATGACCCATTGAGGAGGGCGACGTTGGGGCAGTACATTTGCCTGTGGAAAGTAGATGTTGTGCTATTGTAGGAGTCAAAGCTTTCAGAATGTGATGCTAGAACTTGGAGGGAGATTGGAGGCTTTTGGATGGATGGCTTTCATTGCGTTCGAGCAGTTGGCCACTCCGGAGGGCAGATACTGGGGTGGCGGGAAGATGTCTTCTCCTTAGTGGACTGCTTCGAGGGTGAGCATGTCATCTCAATGAAGTTGTTACGGAAACTAGGTGCCAATATGGTGATCACAGGGGTCTATGGTCCGTCAGATACTCAGGAAAGGGGGGTGATGTGGGAGGAACTCATGTCAGTGGCCGCGGAATGTCATGGAAGTCCCTAGTTGATTGGAGGAGATTTCAACATTACCTTGCAGTTGGAAGATAGACTTGGGGGGGGGGGGGGGTGGCGGGGGAGACAGGAATTTGGATCTGGTGAGTTTGTAGGGTTTGTGGCCACACATGGCCTTATAAATTTATGTCCGACGTCCCGTGCCTTCACATGAGGAACAACTGCGGTCAGATGTCCAAGATTGACAAGTTTCTCTCCAATGTGGAGATAGCGGAGGGCTTCCCCTTGGCGGAGGCAGAGGTGCCCCCTTTGGAGAGACTGTTCTCCGATCATACTCCCTTGATGTGGTGACCTAATGAGGGGCTACACTTTGGCACCTACTTCAAGTTTGACAGATCTTGGCTGCTGGAGGAGGATTTCTGGGGTAAGGTGGAGAGTTGGAGCTCTTTTGTGGTGGAGGGATTAGCTACGCTTCGTCTAGCAAAGAAATTGGTTATGCTGCGAGACCACCGGAAGGAATTTAAGAAAGAAATCCGGACAGCCAGGAGGGGTAGAAAGGGAGATGCTCTTACGGAGATTGCCAGGATCGATAGACTGGAGGACCAAGCCCTTATCTCGATTAAGGATAGGGAGGTCAGGCTGAAGATGACGCAGGTTGTACAAGAGGAGGACAAGAAGGCGGAGGTGGAGTGGAAGATGAGATCGAGATAGAAGTGGTTAAAGGAGGGTGATTCTAATACCAGGTTCTTCCACCAAATGGCATCCGTCAGGAGGAGGAACTGGATGAAGAGGTTGCTGATCCACGGGAAGGCTTTCTCAGGTAGGTAGGAGGTGAGTAGAGCTGTAGTGGACTACTTTAGAGAGTTCACAGGTAGACGCGGCAGAGGTTGTTGGCAGTGGATGGGGGAGGACGTACGATGCGTTACCGATGCCCAGGTGGAGAGCCTCACGACCAGCTTCTCAGAGGATTAAGTGCGGCAGTCTGTTTGGGGGTTGAATGCGGAGGGATGCCCTGGACTGAATGGCTTCCCTGTCTCCTTCTTTAGGGAATTCTGGTATTTGGTGGGGACAGATGTGATGTAGATGATGGAGGAGTTCGCAGCAGGGAATAGGGGGTTTGACAAGCTGAATAGGTTTTATATGTTTTTGTTGCCCAAGGACGGTGTATAAGAGATCCAGGATTTCCGTTCGATTGTGCTTTCAAATGCGGTTTACCTTATTGCTGCTAAGGTGAACAGACTTAGAGAACTTCTTGGAGACTTGATTTCCCATGTATAGACGACCTTCGTGCTGGGGAGGGGAATCTTGGATGGGTTCGTCGTTGCTATGGAGGCTTTGGATGCTTGGAAGAGGGAGAAAAAACAAGGTTTTCTATGGAAAGTAGATTTCAGTAAGGCATATGACTCGGTACAATGGGACTTCCTATGGTCATCCTTATTAAGGAGAGGCTTCCTTGCGATGTGGATCAGTTGGATGAAGAGATCTGTGACGACGATGTCTTTCTCAATCCTGATTAATGGAAACTCGGTAAGGGGTTAGGTGCAACCTAGGAGAGGGGTCAAACAGGGGTGCCCTCTAGCACCTATGCTGTTCGTGCTAGCGGTAAATGCCTTGGTAAGGGCAACTCCCAAGGCATGTGATACAAGTCTGATTAGTGGCTTTTGGGTTGGAGAGAATGAGCAAACAACGATCCTACAGTATGCTGATGATACCCTGTTTCTGGTTGAAGGAACGGGTCAGGAAGTTAGGAGGATAAGAATCATTCTAGAGCTTTTTGTTGCTGCATCAGGGCTACAGATTAATTATCGGAAGTTAACATTTGTCCCATTTAACATGGTGGCGGAAGAGGTGGAAGCGATGGGTGGTGCTCTTGGGTCAAAGGTGAGATCTTTACCGTTGGTATACTTGGGCCTCCTTTTCCCAGATAAGAGGCTTAGGCTGCAAGATTGGCTTCCTTTGCTAGAAAGGATGGAGAGGAAATTGACAGGGTGGTCGTCTGTCTAGACTTTTGTCTAGAGGTAGGAGATTGATTCTGGTGAAGGCTGTTCTGGCGTCCATACCATCATATTTCCTCTATTTTTAGGATGCCGAGATAGGTTGAGAAGAAGATTTCTCGGTTGATGAGAGACTTTTTCTGGTCTAACTTAGGAGCGGGAGGAAGAGGGGAGAGGCTAGTGGCTTGGGAGGAGGTTTGTAGGCCGGTGCAGGAGGGGGGCCTGGGGGTTAGGGTGGTTGACAAGGTGAATATTAGCCTTACGAAGTGGATTGCTAGACTTGTGGGCCGTGAACAGGGATTGTTTGGTGACGTCATGCGGCATTACTACGAGCCATTTATATCTTGGGGGCCCCTGAAGTCTCCTCCTTTAGGGGCCTCTTTCTTTCTGAGGGGGCTGGCAGTGGTGGCAAGGAAGATATGGCCTTTCTTTTCCCCTACGTTGGGTGAGGGAGATGTTTTTCGGTTCTAGCTGGTTGATTGGTAGGGGGTCGGGTCACCTCTCAGTGCTAGGTATCCTCGTCTATTTGGCAGTGTGGTGGACCCATCAGCCTCGGTGGGAGACTGCTGGACCGGGGCCTGGTGTTTAGTCTTTCGGGGGGGCCTCTCTGATCAAAGGTGTGAGGATTTCCAGTGGTTGTTGTAGCAGCTGGACGGATGGGAGCTAGAGGAGGGTGGTGATTCATATTCTTGGGAAGAGGGTGACTTTTCAGTGGCAAAGGTCTTTCGTAGATTGATTAACGGCATGGCCAACCCAGACGTTGACTTCATGAGAGACTGCAGACTTCTCTGGGAGGCGGAGTGCCCAGTAAAGGTAAAGATTTTCGCGTCGTTGATGAGGAGGGGGAGGATTATGATGAAGAGGTGGAGAGCGAGGTGGGCCCAGATTGATGATGTAAGTTGCCCCCTGTGTGGAGAAGCGGAGGACATTCAGCACCTCTTCTTCTAGTGTCCATTTGTGGTGTAGGTATGGTAAAGGATGGGGATCGACTGGGTTGACTGTCGGGACATGACTAGCTTCTGGTCTTTTTTCTATAGGGGGAATGCATGAAAGGGACAAATCTCTTTTAGATCCAAGAAAGATTGAGCTAAGATTTTGGCTGTCTTATGGGGTGTTTGGCTGGGTAGAAATGGGGTGCTTTTTAAGGGGGAGTTGGATGAAGACATTATCTCTTTGGGTTTTGTCCTTTGGATCCTATCAAGTAAAGTAATTCACCACCTATTAAGTAATAATAAAAATGTTGAGAGTTATTTTCGTAGTAAGCCTTTTTTATATGGTCTTTAGTCATTTTTGTATTGTGTACGGTGGTGTGTAATTTTCCCAAGAGGTCTCTCTCTATATAAAGGGACCTTTAGGGTTTCTTATCAATCTAATTACACATTTTTACATCTAACATGGTATCAGAGTAGTGGTCCAGGGCCAGTGTTCCGATATCCTATCAAATACTGCCTTCAATCTCTTTCTTGTGCGACCTTGAATCCTCGATCTTAAGGATTCCCCGATGAATTAATCTTCGAAAGGGGGATCTCTTTATCGTTGCCATCACTTCGGGTGGAAGCTTTCCATCGCCAGTCTATATTGACGGTGTTGCAGCACCTCTGATTGCCACTGCCGGCTTCCCGACATCATTGCCGGATCCCTTGGTGGCTGTTGTGTGTGGTAGGGCCATCACCTCGGCCTTGCTAACATGTAGCAGTGCTGCTATTGCAATTTTCTCCATGTTGCAACTGTTCCCATGTTTTGAAAATTGATTTTCATATTGCTTTTTTGATCTCCATCGGCCCTAACATGATCTGAAAATTTAATTTTAGATCTGATTTCATGTTCTATGTGAAGGTTTCCCTACCAGGAGGGGTGACGTAATAAAATTGCGGAATTGAATATATAAAGCAATATCACAAAAAATAAGCAATCACAAAATGTACACAGGTATTTTTAGGTGGAAACCCAAACCGGGTGAAAATCACCACTTAACCCTCTTGAGTTAGAATTTTCCGATCAACCTAGTTGATCAAAATCCACTAAATGAATCACTTTAAACGAGGGTGATTCAACCTCAGTACAACCACGCTACAAGTACGAGGGTAGCGTTCCTCAACCCCTTCTCTCCACGAGAAGGATTTTGTCCCACGAATGAGACGGGAATTCGCAAAGCGAATACCCAACCAAAAGACAAAGATAAAATAAACAACAAACCTATAGAGCCAACAAAGTAATAAACCTAAGCTTCTATAGGAAATAGGAAACTCCCCTTTGCAAGGAGTGCGTCGACGATGACGCGGTGCGTGTGCCACGCGATGGCGCTACGTAGCTCTCGTGAACAACAGCGGGAGAGCGGGCGCGCAAACTGTTTGATGCTCTCAAGATGTAGAACTTGAGCTTGGAGAGCAAGAACTTCTTGGACACAAGAGTGTGAAAGTGTGTAGCTAAGTGTATCCAAGTGTATTTCTAAGTGTCTCTTATGTGTTTTTGTGTTGCAAAGGCTCCCCTCTATTTATAGAGGCCTTAGGAAGGCTTTGGAAGGCTTAGAAAGGGTTCTATAGCCGTTGGGTGCAAAGCCCAAGAGAATCAGGCCGAAATCAGGACAATGATTGCATTTGACAGGGTTATCAGACGTCTAACTATGGCATCAGACGTCTGGAAGACCACTTTAAGACGTCTGATTTCAAGGTCAGACGTCTGATTCTATGCGGGTTTCTCCCTGACTTGAATCAGATCTAAACAGGGTTTTTGTGCAAGTCCATCAGACGACATACAGGACGTCTGGCACTATGTCTGGACGTCTGGAAACCTACTTTTACTGTGGGAATTGATTTCCAAACGTTGCAATGGCTAGAAAATCTCTGAGAAGAGATTTTGGGTCAGCCGAGGCAAAACGGTCATTTATCAGACGTCTGGAAAGGCCTAAGGACGTCTGATAAGGCTCTAACGGTCATAATCTTGAGTGCCTGCTAAGCTAGCCAACGGCCCACTAATTGGACGTCTGGCAAAGTCATCAGACGTCTCCTAAGACGTCTGGTCTAAGGTCTGGACGTCTGAATTCATCAGACAGAACTAACTATGTCCAGCCTAACAGTTATCAGACGTCTGAAACAACAGTCAGACGTCTTAAAATGCTTTATCAGATGTCTGATTTGGGAATTAGACGTCTGGAAGTGCTGTTTGAACCCTATATTGGTTTTCTAAGTATTCTACAGAAAACCTAAGTATCCTAGGGTTGTGCCGGTGTTCCTAGGACTACTGTTAGGGTTCTTTCAGGCTCTTTAACATGAAATATCTAAGGAAATAAAGAGCAACAAAAGAAATGAAAAATACAACAAGTACAAAAGAAAGAATCTATCCTATTCTTCTTTTCCTTCCATCTTCAATCTTTCGCTCCACGTGAACCTCCTCTGTTTTCCGTCAAGCTCCTCCAATCCGTCCTGGATGCGAGCTCGAACTCCGTCTAAACACGTCCACATTTGCAATTGACCTGAAATCTGGGACTCAAATTGCAAATGTTAAATAACACGTGTTTTGTTATCATCAAAACAAATGATCGTGGTGCTCTAGCACCAACAATCTCCCCCTTTTTGATGATGACAAAACCGTAAATAATAATGCATAAAAATCCTCCCCCTTTTTGACATTATCAAAAAGGTTTGATTGGTTTTATATTTCCTATAACTCCCCCTTAAAACATGCTCTTCTATGAGTTTATTTTAACAAAGGTGATATTCTCCCCCTTTTTGTAACAACAAGATAGCTATTATTTTTCTCCCCCTTACTAAAGGAAATTTAGCTAACTTGCATCTCCCCCTTAAAAATTGACAATTAGCTCATCATTTTTTAACTCCCCCTATCTAAAAGCTTATAAAAAGATAGGGTTAAGAATTTTACCTCACCTACCATGGCCAATAAAATGGCCCGAATGGTGGTGGTCGATGCCACATCGGATGGGGCTCCCATCCGTAGCTTGGAGGCCCGGGTATCGGCGCCGGTCTCCAATCTGGTGGTCGACGTGCGGCGGATCCGTTGCTTGTTCGCCGTCTCGTCGGTCTTCTTATTCTCCTCCTTGGTCTACTCCTTGGTTCTCCCAACTCGAGTTGACCAGACTTGAGTTTGTAGGTCCAGTCCTTTATGTTGTAGTCATCCCTGAACCCTACAAAACAAGATTCTAATTTTTTCTTCGGTATCCAAGTGAGCTTGGATCCGGATCTGTTAGCGGGTCTCCTTGATGGAGATCCTTTCTCAATCTTAGGGCTATATAAATCATCTACTTTATTGATTAGTTTGTTAGAGTTTTCCCTAAGACATGCAATTTCTTTTTCTATAGTATTCATCTTAGTCTTTAAATCAGAAATTTCTAACTTAAGACTATCATTTTCCTCAATCAACTTATTATTTTCATTGATGAGGTTATGATTTTCTAATAACAGGTTATTATTTTTAGGACAAGTTTCTAGATCCTTAAGTTTTATTTCTAACCTATCATTTTCATTTTTAAGAAAACTAAGGTTCTTTTTAATGCTTTTATTTTGTATCCTAAGTGATTTACTAATCTCAAAAAGTTCATTAAATGCTTCTTGAAGATCGAGATTTACCTCGTTGTCGCTGTTGTCGCTTCCACTTTCGCTGTCGCTGTTGGTTCCTCTGGCCATGAAACCAAAGCAAGCGGTTTCTTCTTCTTCTTCTTCCTCCGAGCTTGTCTCCTCATGAGTGCCTTCCAACCTCCTCCATATCTCGTGGGCGGTGGTGCACTCTTGGATTTTCTCGAACTCTTCCGGACTCAACGCGCAATACATGGCATTCATTGCCTTTGCGTTGAGTGAGAGCTCTAGAATCTGCTCCTGCGAGTACCCTCCTTGGGGTCGCTTCGGGATCTCGTATGGGGTTTCGCAACATCCCCATACCTCGAATTCAGTGGCTTGGAGCCACGTCTTCATCCTCAGCTTCCAGTAGCTGTAGTTGTTCCCGTCAAAGTAGGGCGGACGGGTTGTGGACTGCCCCTCGGAAATTTTAATCGCTGATGTGCTTCCCTCCATTTGATCTCTTGCCGGGTGTTACTCCGATCTCGCAAGACCTGCTCTGATACCAATTGAAGGTTTCCCTACCAGGAGGGGTGACGTAATAAAATTGCGGAATTGAATATATAAAGCAATATCACAAAAAATAAGCAATCACAAAATGTACACAGGTATTTTTAGGTGGAAACCCAAACCGGATGAAAACCACCACCTAACCCTCTCGAGTTAGGATTTTCCGATCAACCTAGTTGATCAAAATCCACTAAATGAATCACTTTAAACGAGGGTGATTCAACCTCAGTACAACACGCTACAAGTACGAGGGTAGCGTTCCTCAACCCCTTCTCTCCACGAGAAGGATTTTGTCCCACGAAGGAGACGGGAATTCGCAAAGCGAATACCCAACCAAAAGACAAAGATAAAATAAACAACAAACCTATAGAGCCAACAAAGTAATAAACCTAAGCTTCTATAGGAAATAGGAAACTCCCCTTTGCAAGGAGTGCGTCGACGATGACGCGGTGCGTGTGCCACGCGATGGCGCTACGTAGCTCTCGTGAACAACAGCGGGAGAGCGGGCGCGCAAACTGTTTGATGCTCTCAAGATGTAGAACTTGAGCTTGGAGAGCAAGAACTTCTTGGACACAAGAGTGTGAAAGTGTGTAGCTAAGTGTATCCAAGTGTATTTCTAAGTGTCTCTTATGTGTTTTTGTGTTGCAAAGGCTCCCCTCTATTTATAGAGGCCTTAGGAAGGCTTTGGAAGGCTTAGAAAGGGTTCTATAGCCGTTGGGTGCAAAGCCCAAGAGAATCAGGCCGAAATCAGGACAATGATTGCATTTGACAGGGTTATCAGACGTCTAACTATGGCATCAGACGTCTGGAAGACCACTTTAAGACGTCTGATTTCAAGGTCAGACGTCTGATTCTATGCGGGTTTCTCCCTAACTTGAATCAGATCTAAACAGGGTTTTTGTGCAAGTCCATCAGACGACATACAGGACGTCTGGCACTATGTCTGGACATCTGGAAACCTACTTTTACTGTGGGAATTGATTTCCAAACGTTGCAACGGCTAGAAAATCTCTGAGAAGAGATTTTGGGTCAGCCGAGGCAAAACGGTCATTTATCAGACGTCTGGAAAGGCCTAAGGACGTCTGATAAGGCTCTAACGGTCATAATCTTGAGTGCCTGCTAAGCTAGCCAACGGTCCATTAATTGGACGTCTGGCAAAGTCATCAGACGTCTCCTAAGACGTCTGGTCTAAGGTCTGGACGTCTGAATTCATCAGACAGAACTAACTATGTCCAGCCTAACAGTTATCAGACGTCTGAAACAACAGTCAGACGTCTTAAAATGCTTTATCAGACGTCTGATTTGGGAATTAGACGTCTGGAAGTGCTGTTTGAACCCTATATTGGTTTTCTAAGTATTCTACAGAAAACCTAAGTATCCTAGGGTTGTGCCGGTGTTCCTAGGACTACTGTTAGGGTTCTTTCAGGCTCTTTAACATGAAATATCTAAGGAAATAAAGAGCAACAAAAGAAATGAAAAATACAACAAGTACAAAAGAAAGAATCTATCCTATTCTTCTTTTCCTTCCATCTTCAATCTTTCGCTCCACGTGAACCTCCTCTGTTTTCCGTCAAGCTCCTCCAATCCGTCCTGGATGCGAGCTCGAACTCCGTCTAAACACGTCCACATTTGCAATTGACCTGAAATCTGGGACTCAAATTGCAAATGTTAAATAACACGTGTTTTGTTATCATCAAAACAAATGATCGTGGTGCTCTAGCACCAACACTATGATCTCTAATTTTGGCCTTATTGTGTCGGTATTTATCTTCCTACAAGACTGACTAACATGGGAGACTATAAGGAAGTTTTTGGTGATTCAATGGGGAAGATATCTACCACGAGCGCTTATCCTTATGTGTAGGGAACATCCATCAGGTTGGATGGGATGAATTTTCTCCTTTGCTCCACTTCTTTTGCTCACTTTGTAAGGTCGCATAGGAAGAAATATATTCCTCTTAAAGAAGAATCGACGGATGATAAGAAAACGGATGAATGGGAGGCTAATAATGATTGTGTTACCATTTATTTGTTGAATAGCAAGAAAGAGCATGATAATATGTGGGATGTGCTTCACGAGATCCACTCGCAGAAAAGCAATATTGCTCGTCTCTATCGAGGTGTTGAGGAGATACGTACCTTTTAGGAAGGGATTGATGTCTTATTCTAGCAGTCTATGTAGATGATATGGTCATTACTGGTGATGATAGAGATGGGATTACACAAACAAAAGCATTCCTATAGTCCACATTTGTCATCAAGGATTTAGGTGACCTTCAATATTTTCTAGGGATTAAGGCTATCTAACAGGGATCAAGTTTGTCCTTACCCCAGAGATAGTACACATTGTAGATTCTTGAGGAGGTTGATCCAAAGGAGACTAATCCACCGTAACACCGTTTGAGGATGTTACTTGATATCGTATTATAGTTGGGCGCCTACTATACTTAACCATTACATGGCCTGATATTAGTTTTGCAATTAGTAGAGCTAGCCAGTTCATGCAAAACCCTCGATATAGTCAATGGCGTAAAGTTTGTCTCATTTTGAGATACCTCAAGGTCACTCTTGGTAGAGGTTTGTATTACAAAGATGGTGGGTGTCTTGATGTTCTGGCTTACTCAGATGTCGACTATGTTGGATCCATGGAAGATAGATGATTTAAATAAGGTTTTGCACTATATATAGGGGGCCATTTGATTTCTTGGAGGAGTAAGAAGTAGAATGTGGTGGCTTACTCAAGTGCAGAAGCAGAGTATAGATCGATGGCCCAGGCAGCCTGTGAGATTATGTGGATAGTTAGCTTCTTGCAGGACTTGAGGATCAAGGTTGAAATTCCAGTTCCACTTTACTATGACAACAAATCAACCACCTATGTTGCATCTAGTCTTCCATGAGAGGACCAAATATATCGAGGTCGATTATCACTTTATATGTAATGCACCCTTAGATGGGAAGATTAGTACCCCATATATATCTTGTGAGCTTTAGTTAGCAGATATTCTTACTAAACCTTTGAAGAAGCACTATGATTTTCTTTATAGCAAGTTGGGCCTCATCGACGTATACGCCCCAACTTGAGAGGGAGTGTTGGGTTATAAAATGATGTGGTTAATGTTTTTATTTTCTTATGGGGTACTTTTGCAAATAACCCAATTCTCTCTTATAAAAAAGGGAGGTTAGGGCATCTTTTTGAATTGAACGAAATCATTTTCATCTTGCATTTCTTTTGTTTGTGTTAAAGAGTTGAGTTGTATTTTTTATATTTCTTATTATTGAGGGCATTCTTATATTTTTACCCATTAGGTCTCTCTATATAAGAGGGCCTAGGGTTTCAATAATAGATTCAACTCTTTTCCTCCTATATGGTATCAGAGCGGCAATCCTATACTGGTGCTCAGTATTCCACTGAGAAGAGGCCTCCCATACCCACCACCGTACCCCTCTAGTGAAGACCGATGGAGGCGATCTCCAGCAGGAGCCAATCCTGCAGGAGAACCCCACAGCACTGCCAGCCTTCCACCACCTTCTAAGGGCG
Source organism: Thalassia testudinum (assembly GCA_037157565.1). Classification (NCBI taxonomy): domain Eukaryota; kingdom Viridiplantae; phylum Streptophyta; class Magnoliopsida; order Alismatales; family Hydrocharitaceae; genus Thalassia; species Thalassia testudinum. The sequence continues at coordinate 62,929,451 of JAZHRO010000040.1, forward strand.
CTCCTAGAGGGGCCCGTTGAGTTAACAGCGTCGGCGACAACCCCCTACCATCGCTACCATCACTCCACCTACAGTGCCGCTCCTTTGCCCGCAGTGCCGCTCCTTTGCCCGCAGTGCTGCCACATCTACCCCAGCGCCACCGCCTGATGGGCTTCTAGGAGTACGGTGGTGGCTGCTGGGGTTGATCTTGCCTTCTTAGGGATCTTCTTGTACTATTACTAAGGTCCAATTGATCCTTGGTAACATGTACATGCCTTAGAGAGGCAGATCACCCCCATATGATCTGAAGTTGGTATTTTTTTAAGACCTGAGTTTGTATTTTTCAGACTGATTATGTTTGCAGACTTCTGAGCATTCCTAGGAGCAGGTTTTTTTTGTCATCTTTGATTGTTGAGTTGATTCACACGAAGTAGCTACCATGACTGATAGTAAAGAGGTTGTTAGTGGCAAGGTGTCAACTACAAATGTTCCTTCTCATATGTAAGGAACTAGTATCAAATTGGATAGTTCCAATTTCTTGCTATGTCTACTTTTGCACAATTTGTTGGATCACATAGAAAGAAATACATTTTTTTGAGGGATGAACCGGAGGACTCCAAAAAGACGGATGACTGGGAGGCGGATAATGATTGGGTTGCAACATGTATGCTGAATAGGATGAAAGAGAATATTGCAAAACAAGTCATGTCTTATGCCTCAGTAAAGAAGATGTGGGAAGTGCTACATAAGATCCATTCACAAAAGAGTAATATTGCCAGATTGTATTGTGTAATTGAGGGCATTCACACATTTAAGAAAGGGACCATGCCCTTGGCGGAGTGTTATAGTACTCTAAAAAATCTATGGGATGAACATGACACATCAGTTGTTGACATCTGACGTCATAGTCATGGAAAAATAGAGGCAATCCGATCGGTATAATTTCTCGCTAATTTGGGTCCAAAATACAAGGATGACTTATGAGGAGATTCCTACTACACAGATTTATGCCCATCTCTTAAGATTAGAGATCTCTAACCCTGTTCCCAATTCTGATTCTTCTACCATAGCATCTTTTGGTCAAGGTCGTGGTCCACCTGTTAGTGGGTGGACAAGGTGCCAGAGGACGGGGTGCCTCTAGAGGCGAACAAGGTCGTGGCATAGGGAACTTTGTGTGTGAATATTGTTATAAGATTGGACATATTGTGGACAGATGTTGGATTAAGCATGGGTATCGTTAGAACCAGGGCCCTCGTGCTAATCAAGTTTCTGATGAGGATGGTACACAATCTTCAGAGATGGACAATCAGATTACCATTTCCAAGGTTGAGTATGATATCTTGCTGACTTCTCAGACCACCACTACTATTGGGGCATCTGTTCCTCATCCTACTGGTACTTGTGCTTTGTCCGCCAGTACTCGTGCACCAGCATAGATAGCAGATTTAGATGCTTCCTCTCATATAACAGGAGACTCCACTCTTTTTTCTTCTCTTCATAGTCTTGCTCAGGTTAGGGTAGTTGATGGTGGTTTGTCTCTTGTTACTGGTCTTGGAGATATCTCTTTCTTCCTCTCTTCCTTTGTTAGATGTTATGCATGCTCTACGCTTTGCTCTTAATTTGATGTCCATTAGTTAGATTACTAAAGATCTGGGATGCCGAGCAATGTTTCATGACCACTACTTTTTGCAAGATCTGCAGACAATGAGGTGGATTGGACTTGAGCAGAATGGCCTCTACTACCTTAGCCTTCCACCCACTACCACTACTACTACTACTGTTGTTGTTACTACTCTTGCCACTACTCCGTTACAATGGCACCTACAATTGGGTCACTCGAGTGCTTTCGTTCTCTGCCGTCAGTTTCCAGATTATTTTTCATGTTATGCCTGTCAGCTTGGCAAACACCACCGTTTTCCTTTTTCCAGTCAAAATAAGAAGTCTGAGTCTCCTTTTGGTCTTGTGCATGTTGATTTGTGGGTCCATGTCGGGTCTGCAATGTTAGGGGTTTCCATTTTTTCCTTGTTTTGATTAATGATTGTACCCGTGTGTCTTGGGTGTTTATGTTGAAGGAAAAATCTAAAATCCGTATACTTATTTAAAATTTCTTCAATGAAATAAAGACTCAATTTTCCACTATTATTGAGGTTTTTCGTTCTGATAATGGATTGGAATTTGTTAATGCCAAGTTGACTTAGTTTTTTAGTTCCATGGGGGTGATTTACTAAACTTCTTGTGTTCACACTTCACAACAAAATGGGGTTGCTGAATGCAAGTTACATCACTTATTAGATGTAGCGTGATCTATCATATTTCAAATGAATGTTCCATCTCGTTTTTGGGCTGATCAGTTTTTACTATTGTTTTTCTTATTAATAGGATATTCTCATCTGTATTAGGGGGAAAGGTACCCTATTCTACTTTGTTTCCTAGTAGGGATGTTTTCCCTTTGACCCAGATGGTTTTTGGATGTGTTTGCTTTGCTCATCTGTTTAAAGTAGACAAATTGTCACCTCATTATGTGAAGTGTTTTTTCTTGGGGTACTCGAGAACCCAAAAGGGATATAGGTGTTATGACCTTCCTATAGCGCAACAGAAGGCTCTACGGTCGTGTGCTTGGTATTCTTTAGCAGATTATATGACTATTGATCAGTTGTCTGCAGCAGGACAATTACTTTCTCTTGCAGTTGACAGTCACCAGGTGCCATGGAATTATATGGAGGCTCTTCAAGATCCAGATTGGACAAAGGAAATGAAAGAGATGTCTGCTCTTCAATCCATGGGTACATGGCAACTTGTTGATTTGCCTCTTGGAGCAACTCTTGTGGGATGTAGGTGGATATTTACTATTAAATACCTGCCTGATGGAATAGTTGAACGATACAAGGTTAGATTGGTTGCCAAGGGTTACACTCAAACATTGGGGTGGATTACTTTGAGACCTTCTCACCTGTTACACGGCTGAATTTTGTTGAGATTCATCTATCTATAGCAGTAAATAAAAGATGGCATGCACATCAGTTTGATATTAAAAATACCTTCCTCTATGGTCACCTTGATGAGGAAGTATATATGGAGCAACCTCCAAGATTTGTTATTTAGGGGGAGTGTCATAAGGTGTTCAGACTTCACAAGGCAATATATGGCCTGAAACAAAGCCCAGAGCTTGGTTTGATAGATTTAATACTACAATTCAGAGTTTTGGGTTTGTTCGGTCTATGTCTGATCACTCGATGTTAACCAAACACACAGATAGGGTCTATTATTTTAATTGTGTATGTTGATGTAACAAGAAGTGACTTGCAGGGTCTAGAGGACACCAAGAACTTCCTATATACACATTTTGTTACTAAAGATCTTGGCTTGACCAGCTAGTTTTTGGTCATGGAGATACACCATAATGATGAAAGAAGGGTCTTATCTCAAAGGAAGTATGTTGACATGCTTCATGAGGCGGGGATGCTTGGATACAAACTACTGGTATACCTGTAGATCCAGCTATTCACCTTGCAGACACTGACAACCCAATTTTCGAAGATGTTACTAGATACAGAGCTATGGTTGGAAAACTGTTGTACCTCACTATGATGAGGCCAAATATTTCTTATGTTGTAGGGAGGCTAAGTTAATTTATGTAGGAGCCTGGAGAGATACATTGGGCTGGAGTATGCCAAGTTTTGAGATGCTTGACAAGAGCTCCTAAAAAAGGTCTTTTCTTCTAAAGACATGGACACCTTTAGGTATGAGGATACTCTGATGCAGACTATGCAGGTGCTCATGAGGACAAACGATCCACGACAGGGTACTGCTCCTATGTAGGTGGCAAGCTTGTTACATGGCGAAGTAAAAAACAAAATGTTGTTTCCAGATCCAGTGCTAAATCAGAATATAAGGCCATGACCCACACTACTTGTGAGCTCTACTGGATCAAATCTATTCTTCGTGATTTTGGAGTTGAAGTTCTAGATCCCATGCTTATGTACTGTGATAATAAGGTGGCCACATTCCTTGCCAACAATCCAACATTTCATGAAAGAACGAAGCATGTAGAAGTGGATTGTTACTTTGTGCGTGATGTTTTCTACACCTTATATTTCCAATCAAGACCAGATTGCTGACGTATTTACTGCCTTAGCCAATAAGAGGTTAGAGTACCTTTGTAACAAGCTGAGTATGTCTGATATTTATGCTTCAACTTAAGGGGGAGTGTTGAGAGTTGAGTTGTATTTTTTCTATTTCTTATCATTGAGGGCGTTCTTGTACTTTTACCCATTAGGTCTTTCTCTATATAAGAGGGCCTAGGGTTTTAGTAATAGATTCAACTCTTTTCCTCCTACAGTTTGCTTCTGTCCCTATGATGCAGAAGGTGCCTTTCTTTCACCCTAGGATGGGGAATGGAAGAACCTATAGGTTCTAGTTGGATGATTGGACGGAGGTGGGTTGTTTTGCTGATTTGGTGCAGGCATTTTGGCCCGACATAGGATAAGCGGTGCAGTGTGCTAGATGTGTGAGCTAATGCCTCTTTTTCTTGGTCACTTCTTTTTTGTGGACTTTCTAAGACCAGGGTTCAGGACTTACACTTGTTGCCATCTATTTTGTAGGATTTTCATCCAAGTCTAGGTTTGATTGATCAGGTTTGGAGGGAGGGATGTTTTACTATTACTAAGGCCTACAAACTGCTAAAAGGGAGTGTCGTATCTGACAAGATTCTAGAAATTGGCAGTCGATATTCAGTCAATGAGGTTACGGTGTGTGGGTGATTAATCAGGATTTCTAACTATGTAAAAATATGAATATAATTAGATATACTATTATACATATTATATATACATATATGTATAAATTGACAATATGTACATATGCATTAGTATTATTTTTTCAGCATGCATATTCTCTTAAGGAGACCGACAGGCGACAAGTAGGGTCGTGTTGATCGAGGATTGAGGAGGATTGGAGATAGGGCTATAAGTTTAAGGTTTCATTAGGATTCGAATGTAGGAGGGGCATGAAGAAGTCTGGTGGGGTTCTTTTTCCTTCAATGTGCCAATCATGACATAAAAAATTGAACTTCCAATGTTCAATTGGATGATTAATTAATCCCGATTATAGGCCCGAATATTGATTTGTAGTTCAATCCCCAACCACATTGATTAATTGACCGATTAATCGACCACATAGATCAGTTTTTGCAGTCTTGGTATCTAATGATCTTACGGTGGATTGCCATCTACTTTGGTATATTAAAATTCTGATCTTCCTTTGGCTTATGTGAAGAAATGGGTTGGTTACAAAAATGCAAAGGAGTGGAATTGAGAGTTATGACATCTCTTGTAGCTTATGTGAAGGTGGAGAGGAAGGCACTCATCACCTCTTCTCGATTTGTGACTTGTTGTCTGGGAGTGCATGAGTCGGGTTAGTGTTAGGGTAACCTCTGAAGATGGTTTTTGTCACTCTTTTAGAAGTAGGATTCAAACCACCGTCGTTAGTTGGGTTGCTGTTGTGGTTGTTTGTTGGTCTATTTTGCTTCAGCGAAATACAACCATTTTTAGGGGGACAGATTTTGGGTTAAGAATGTTGTTAATGGGGTGAGGAATTTATCGAGCTTGTGGCTACAAGTTAGGTAATATTACTTTTTTATTATTAATATGATGTGGATGGCTATTGACATCCACTAGTTGTCCTTTCTTTTTCAGAAAAACAAAAAACAAAAAGGAAAATAAACAAACTATAATGGAATCTTTTAGTTTGAGATAAGTTATATTTTATATAACTATACTATACTACATGGATTACACAAAAAGGAAAATAAACAATCATAATGGAACCCTTTACATACATAAAATTGATAAAAAATTAGATAAGTCCTTGTTAGAACCCCTTCAATCCTTTTTATTACTCATTGTAATTGGTTGTATGTTCTTATTTTTTCGAGTACTCTTGTACTTTTTCCACCTCTTATATAGAGATTCATTTATTCTAATTTGGTATTAGAGTAATGGTCCTAGACCGATGCTTGTACCCTTGATTCCAATAGCCCCTTCTCTACTAAAAAAAAATATTAATAGTAGCGAGTTCTTAGGAAGGCACCACTACCATTGCCTGCCTCCCTTGGCTGATCGGTGGGCCACTGATCATAGCAATGCTATGTCTCTCCTTGTAGCATCGTACTTCACCTCCTGCGGTGTCGCTGCAATGTTGCACTACCTTTGTAGTGCCACCACGCTGCTGTAGCATCGCTCGCCAGCGCTTCCTCCTCCCATGGGCATCGCCAGCATTTCCTACCAAGAGTGCCACCAACCTCATGCAATGCTTTGCATAGCCTCGTAAGGCCCTGTGGGTAGGTCTGCGACTTGCTGCAAATCGTTGTTTGGTCTGTATTTGTTTCATGCTTGCTGTAGGTTATGTCATGGTCCTAGATCAGTAGGAGCATCTCTATTATGCTCCTAATGGTCTAATTTGTCTTCTTATATTAGCGTGAATATTAGTTGAGGTCTGGTTAAAGCATGGCGGCATTTGAAAGTTTGTCTGATGTGACATTAAAGCATGTTCCTGAGATGGGGGTACAAGAACCCTTTATTTAGTCCATTTATGAAGTTGGATGAGACCAATTATATTTGATGGTCACAGACTTTCCTGATGATGGTAGAAAGTCATGATAAGGAGCATGTTCTGCTTCAATTAGGTCTAGTGAAGAAGATAGGAAAGAATGCTTCCTGGAAGGACAATGCCATAATTCGTGCATAGATCATGAATTCAGTGATCCGTAGGATTAGAGATGAAGTCATGTATTATTGCATTGCTAAGGAGATGTAGGATAGTTTGAGAGATACCTACTTTTACAAGAATAATTCTAGTAGGGTATTCTAAATCTACGACGAGCTCTCTCAGCTTCATCAGGAGGGTTGCACGTTGTCCCAATACTACTTGACCTTGAACGGTCTTTTGGAGAAGTACAATGCGTGTCAACCTCAAGTGCATGTGTGATACTCAGAGGGGTTATCGCAAGAAGGCAACAGTTCTACAGTTTCTGGCTGGCCTTGGATTAGATTACGTAGTAGCCTGCTCACAACTTCTCTCTCAGAACTTCCTACCTTAGAGGAAGCATATGGCAGGGTGAGCAGGATCTCTGTTACCCTCATTATGCGACTGATAGATGTTTTTGTGCTAGATTTTCCTATTAGTTTGCTGTTTGTCAGTAGAATAATTAAGGACCCGAATTGTCATGCCATATTTGATGCCAATGCTTGTACTTTTCAGGATATCCTGATGGGGATGATCATTGGTGGTGGTCATGAGGAAGGGGGAGTTTAAAAGGATTGGTGAAGATCGAGTTGAGATGGAGAGAGAGTGGCGAAGGGCGACGAGTGGCGATGTTGAGGGTACGACTAGGGTTGGGGATGATGGTGTCTGGAAGACATGGAGATCGAAAAATTGAAGGGAGAGATGGCTGCCTCGTGAGGGTAGGGCAGTCAGATTTGGTTCGAGAGGGTTGGAAGAGGACGAACAGAGAGGTCTTATGCTATAGATGTAGAAGAAGAGGGCATATGGCGGTGGTATGCAAGAACCCTCTTATGTGCCTGGCATGTGGAGGAGACAGACACGAGCGCGACTTGTGCACAAGGGTGCGGCTGCAGTATATGAAGAACCCTCAGTGCCCAAAGCAAGAGGAATCGGAGGAGCCATGGCTACCTCCACCACCAGCGCAGGTTGGTGACACGATTGATGTGGAAATCCCCTTCTCTGAGGGTATTATATCTGCGGAGATGATGTTGAAAGGAGCATTGATCGGCGAGGTTATGATTGGAAATCCGTCTGTTGAAAAGCTCCATCAACTGGTGAGTTCCCTGTCACTTGTCTCGCCGGGCTGGAAGATTGCCGTGTTGTCCCCGACCTGTTTTCTTGTTTTTGGTTTGGGAATGATAGACGTGGAAAGGCTAAGATTTCGCTCGAGTAATTTTGAAAACATCAATGTGTTATGGAGGCTGGTATCTCCTTTTGATGGGGCATTCCCTGATCGTCCACCCCTGAGGATGGGTACCAGGCGTGTGACATAGCAATCAAGGGATTGCCTTTACACCTGAGATCTAGAGGGGTGGTATCTAAGATGATCGCTGGGTTTGCATCTATCCATGATGATACAGAGGTTGCAATTGAGGAAGGAGATGCTTGTGTACTGAAAATTAGGGCTGAGATCTTCAGAAGTAGGTCATTGCTTGATAGAATAATTCTCAGATGTGGAGGAAGTTCTTGGCTTATTCGTGTGTCAGTGGTTGGGCAGGAAGTCATAATCCCAGAACCGGGATAGGTTAAAACGTCTGGGGAGGTGCAACAGGTGGAATTGGAGGGTCGTAAGCCTTTAGATGATGCACCAGGGCCAAAGAAGAGGAAAGAATGCCACGAGGACTTAGAGGGGGGTATGATGATTGTGGTGAGGGACACTGTCATGAGGAGTGATAAACAAATGCACGAGGACCTTGGTAAAACCACTAATTGTACAGGGGAGAGAATAGAAGGCAACAATGGGAGAATTATCCTCAGGGATGTGAATCAAATGCCACTGAAGATCTGAAATTTGGGAAAGGATTTGGTCAAAAGAGGGGGGTTGGGCGATCCCTTTATATGCTTAGGAGGGGGAGAAAGGAGAACATGTGCCCCATTGAGGAAGAGACCATCGCAAAGTCCATCATGGTTGAATATGTGGACAATCTGGTGCAAGGGGATCATCTCTGTAAGGGATGAGAATTTTAACGTGGAATGTGCGTGGGCTACGCAATAAGGTGAGAAGAGCTTCTCTAATCAAATATTTTATGGAGTGGTAGATTGATTCTGCTCTTATTCAAGAGACGCACCTAGAGGAAGACAATAGTTCAGTTTGGGACACCCTAAGGCAGTCTGGGAGAGCAGATTGTGCGGTGATGGCTGCAAATAGCAAATCTGGTGGGATGGCTATTTGGTGGAGAAAGTCCAGCTTTAAAGTGACTAAAGTCCATCGGGTTGGGCATATGGTTACATGGAGATGTCAGAGTCGTCAGGGGGATTTGGATTGGTTTGTCTTGTGTGTATGGTCCTTGTGCAGCAGCTAGACGGGTGGGGTTGTGGGAGGACTTATTAGCAGTACATTAGAAGGTTCAAGAGCTTCCTTGGCTCGTGGGTGGAGACTTCAACTGTACCTTGTCAAGTGGGGACTAACTTTGGGGTAATACAGATGGTGCAGTGGCAGGGTTTCAATTGGCTGTGCAGAATCTGGGCATCACTGAATGCCCGGTTCGTGATGTTGAGTTTACTTGGAGAAACGACAGTGGGCTCATGTCTAAATTGGATAGATTCTTTGCAATTCTAGTCTCTTGGAGCAGTTTCAATTGTCTTCAGCCATGAGCCTTGAGAGGACATTTTCATACCATACGCCAATTGTGTGAGACAGTGGGGTGAATGCAGATGTTGGCTCATACTTCAAATTCAAAAAGTCGTGGTTCAGAGAAGATGGGTTTAAAGATATGTTGTCTAGCTGGTGGAAAAGTAAGAATGCTACAGGTTCTGCTACCCAAAGACTGGCATCAAAGTTGGCAGACATGCGCACAATGCTAAGGGAACATGGGCAGACAGTGACGGCTATTAGGTAGCAAAAGAAAATTGAGGCATTGGCTGAGGTCCGATAGCTTGATAAGAAGGAATGCACGGTGGGTCTGAGTGCTCAAGATCAGGAAGCCAGGAAATAATGGCAGCAGGTCATTGGCGAGGAGGATTTAAAGAAAGAGATGGATTGGCGTGAGAGGTCTAGACAACTGTGGCTCAAGGAAGGGGATGCAAATACGACTTTTTTCCATCTTGCGGCTAGTGTTAGAAGGAGATTTAACCTCATTTCTGCTATCAAAATTGGCAAGAGAAACATTTCCTCCACTCGTGAAATAAGGAAGCTATACGCTACTTTAAAGAAATATCAAAGGTTGCGCCAAGAGGTATGTGGAGGATGGCTGCGACTGCATTTCCATGTGTCAGTAATGAACAAGCTGCAATGTTGGTTGCCCCTACTACTGAACAGGAGGCTGTGGATGCTGTCAAAGACTTAAATAATGAGGGAGCTCCAGGGCCTGATGGGGTTCAAGTCTTATTCTATAAAGAAATGTGGAGCGTTCTTAAAGAGGAAGTGATGGGGGTTATACATGAGTTTGAAAAGGGAAACTCTGGTTTTGAAAGGCTAAACAAAGCATACCTTTTCTTGTTACCAAAGAAGTCGGGAGTGGAATGTTTCTCTGATTATAGGCCTATTGCGCTGTTGAACTCCATATATCTAATCATTATCAAAATCCTCGCCAACAGAATTCATGGAGTTCTGCAAGGCTTGATTATGCATGTTCAGTCGGCCTTTTTACCTGGGAGGTCTTTGCAAGAATCATTTATTATGGCTCAAGAGATGGTGATGGGTTGGCACAGGAGAAAGTCTAAGGCCTTCCTATGGAAGGTAGATTTCTCTAGAGCATATGATTCAATCTCATGGTCGTACTTATGGGAAATTCTTAAAAGAAGTTCCCCCCCTAGATCCAGTAGATGACACGGTGCATCACGATTGCTTCCTACTCCCCCTTGATAAATGGGAAACCTTGTAAAGCTTGGATACAGCCTCAATGTGGGGTACGGCAAGGTTGCCCCTTGGCCCCACTGATTGTTAATTTTGCCGTGGATACTTTAGCCAGATATGCATGCAAGTTTGCAGAAGATGGGTTGATAAGGGGCTATTCGATGACAAATAGAAGGGCTTTGGCCCCCATTCTCCAATATGCAGATGACACAGTATTTTTCATAGGAGGGAAAAGGGAAGCACAAGTGCTCTCTTATATGGTTAACATCTTTGGAGAAATTTCCTATCTAAAGCTAAATGGAAGCAAATCATCTCTGGTTTGCTTTGGTATGAATGGTAATGATCAGAGTGACATCTCTTCCATCTTAGGCATATCTGTGGTCTCATTGCCAATCAAATATTTGAAATGTACAAAAATGAAGATGATTTATTGGAATTTTCTCTTTAAGAAGGTGGCTACGAAGTTAGAAGGCTAGAGCAATCGATACTTATCAAAAGGGGCAAGGTTTATTCTGCTAAATTCAGTGATTACATCTATTCCAGTCTTCTCCATCTTTAGAGCTCCAAAATCAATATGGAAGAAACTTGATGTCATGCGCAAGAGATTCTTCTGGAAAGGGGCTTCTCACCAAGGTACTTTCTTCCAACCTGTTAAATGGGATACAATTTGCTCTCCTAAGAAGTATGGCGATATGGGAATAAGATCTCTCAAAGAATTTAATGATGCTTTGCTTTTAAAGTGGGTGATTAGGCTGCTGCAAGGGGAACATAGGCCTTGGACAGAGATTGTGCATGATAGTTATGGGGCGGAAAATGATGAGAAGAGTCGTCTGAATCCCACCAAGCCTTCTCCTTTTTGGGCCTCTGTGGTGCGTGCTATGGCTGATAATTGGAACTTGTTCAAATCAGTCTTGGGAGGTGGAAGAAGCTTTAGATTTTGGATTGAAAAGTGGGCACTAGATGGGGTGTTAAAGGATAGATATCCTCTTGCATACTCGGCTGCTCCTGAAAAAAATGCGGTGGTGTATGATTATTGGGACATAGAATCAGAAAAGTGGAAGATAAACAATGACGAGGGGTATGGCTATGGAACCAAAACATGGATGGAGAATGAACGCCCCCTACAGGAACTAAATGCCTTCAGACCTAAACCAGAGGAGTGCGATACATACAAATGGGAGGAGATTTTCTCTCCAGCGGCTGCCTATTAAAGACTCATCATATCATCCAGGTCGGCAGAGGTGGATGAGATTGGGAAGAATTTATGGAAGTTGAAAGTCACATTAAAGGTGCAAATTTTCCTGTGGTTATGTAGAAGGGATGGTCTGATTACAGGTGACGTGGCATAGGAGGATGGGTACCCCTGCTCAATTCTGCCAGCTATGTGGGTTACACAATGACTGCAGTCGTCATATCTTCTCCTTTTGCATGGTAACAGATTGTGTGTGGAGAAATGTTTGTAGGGGTTCGATTCCCACGTGGGAGAACTTATGGAGTTCCTTCCTGGTTACAAATAAGCCCCATGTGCCCATGGTGGCAGTGCTATGGTCGATTTGGAGAGCTAGAAATGAGAAATTATTTCAAGGGAGACCAGTGAGTGTGGATAATATTATAAATAATTGCTAGACTCTCATACATATGTGGGGTTCGATCCTGTAATCCTCTTTTTTATATAGTCAATAATTGCTATCAGCGATTCGATAGCTTTCCTTTTTGTTTCAAAAAAAAAATGAGGAAGGGGGAGTCTATCGCCTGATCCAATCACCCTTTACTGCTGCCTGCCATAGGGGTGTCACTTTTACTACTAGATCTCCTTTCCAGTGGCACCTTTGACTTGGCCATCTCTAACTAGACAGGCTTCGTTAGGTTATACTCCAGATCTCTCCGTCTGTTGTCATTTCTTGTGATGCTTATCAGTTGGGCAAGCATCATTGGAGTACCTATCTTGTTAGCCAAAGTCTTAGGTCTACTGAGATGTTCCAACTAGTTCCTATTGATAAGTAGGGCCCTAGCTACATTCCTAATAAGATGGGCCATCGTTATTATTTAGTTCTTGTTGGTGACTTCTTTTGTCTGGCATGGTTGTTTTTGTTTAAAAATAAGTTCATTTTGGAAATAAAGAATTAGTTTGGTACATGTGTTAAAAATATTTGTTCTAATAATGCTCTTCTGTTTTGTATCTTGAGATTACATGCTTTTTATAAGTCTTATGATATTATTCATTAGACTACCTATCCTTATACATCCCAACAGAATGGGATTACTGAGAGGAAGCATAGGTATATCCTTGATATAGCACGCACCTTTCTGATTCTTTCCTCCTATTAGGAAGATGCTGTTCTTACTTGATAAATAGAATGTCTTCTTTTGCGATTCATGAGCATATTTCTTTGTAGATTCTTTATCCAAAGGATAATATGTTTCATGTTCCACCCAGGGTGTTTCGTTGTGTTACCTTTTGTCCATATTACTACTCTTAGTTAGGATAGGCTTGCTCCTTTGGCCGTCAAATGTATTTTTGGGATATTCTCACTCATAAACACTATGAGTCCGATGTCACTTTCCAGGAGTTTGTCCCATGCTCTTTGAGAAAGGACAACAACAACAACAACAATCAAGCCTTTTCCTACACTAAGTGGGGTCAGCTATATAGATTCTTTGCCTCCACACAGATCGATTTTCAGCCATTTCAGAACTTAAATTAAAGTAATTGAGGTCATGCCTAATAGTTTCCTTTCAACACTTGTTTGGTCTTTCTTGCCCCCTTTGCGGGTTCGGCCTCAATCTTCTCGCATCTCCTAAATGGAGCATTTAGTGGCCTTCTTTGTAAATGTCCAAACCACTTTATACGTGCCTCTCTCATTTTATCCTCTATCGATGCCACCCTAACCTTTTTTTTCTAATAATCTCATTTGAAATACGATCCTTTCTTGTATGACTACACATCCATCTTAACATCATTTCTACTATAGATATCTTCTGTACATGCCTATAGTTGATAGCCCAGCATTCAGAACCGTACATAGTTGGTCTTACCGTAGCTCGATAGTATTTTCCTTTGACTTTTAAAGGAACTCTCTTATCATAGAGAACACCAGATGCACCCCTCCATTTCAACCACCTTGCATTAATTCTATGTGTAACATCTCCATCAATTCCACCATCTTGTTGAAAAATGGATCCTAAGTACTTAAAAACATCTTTCATTGGAATGCGGTCTTATCCAATTTTTACATCAATCCCTTCATTGTTCCCTCTACTACTAAACTTGCATTCCACGTACTCAGTTTTCGTCCTACTTATGCGTAATTCTTTATCTTCCAGGGCTTCTCTCCAAAGCTCAAGTTTTCTGTTCACTCCATCTTTTGTCTCATCAACCAATACAATGTCATCAGCAAAAAGCATACACCATGGCACCTCAGCTTGGATATGCTTTGTCAACTCATCCATGACCAAGGTAAAAAGATAAGGGCTTAAAGTCGATCCTTGATGCAAACCAATGGTGATATCAAAGTAATTCGTCAAATCATCTTTAGTCTTTACACAAGCTGTTACTCCATAGTATATATCCTTTATGAGGTTGATATATAAAACTAGCACTTGTTTCTTCTTCAAAATTCTCCGCAAGATATCTCTTGGGACAGAATTATAAGCCTTCTCCAAATTAATAAAAATCATATGTAAATTCTTTTTCTTGACTTTGTATGTCTCCATCATACGGCTCAAGAGATGTATTGCTTCAATAGTAGATCGGTCTGACATAAAGCCAAACTAATTTTTAATTACAATAGAGACTTGCCTCACCCTTCTCTCCCAAAGTTTCATCGTATGACTCATCAACTGGATACCTCTATAGTTAAAACAATCTTGTATGTCACCCTTGTTCTTATATAAAAGTACCACAAAACTTTGACAAAGGACAAGTCCGAACAAAAATGCTTGTTATCTTATTCCATCCTAAGTTTTTGGTAACTACGATACGCATAGAAATCCACGTATAATACATAGAAATCAATCCACATATATGGACAAGGAATCTCCATTATGAATCCATTCCTGGTCCACTCTTACACTTATCAAAGAAAGCCTTCTTTTTTTTTTGAAGATACAAAAAATTCCAGGAACAGTCAGATTGGAATCCTTGTTTAGTCCCACATAAACATGGATCTTCTAGAAGAGAATGTGCTAAGGCTCTTGAGGTGCCTATGCCCATTCCTTTTAGACTTCTACACCCCTGGAGGTCATTGAATCACCACCAATTGAACCACCACCCTCCGGGCCTGTAAGGTTTCGTGCGCCCCCGTCACATACAACCTTGGACAGTCCTTCTATAACTATACTATATGCTGCATTAATTACATTCAACGAAAATAATGTTGCACATTACACCATACGCATAACATAAAAATAACATTATGAAGTATGTGGAGGTAGTGTGGGGCCAAGGGGTAGAGATCGTAGGGTGGGGGAGGGAGGGAAGAGAAGTCAAGATTTTGGGGAAAATATAGTTTGAGCCCTTATTGAGCTAAGCCCAACCCGGTTCAAACTTGGCTCGATATCTTATGGAGCCTGTATTTGGTTCAGATTTGGCTGAATATCTTATTGAGCTCGACTCATGAACCCTTATCAAGCTGAACCAAGCCAAGCCAAGCCTACTAAGCCCAATCCCTTTTAACTACCCTAGATATACGTGGTGTTTGTCTAGGAAGTGGAGAGGATGATGATTATATACTAATCTGTATTTTTTACTATCAGATGAAGATGAAGTAGACACGGAGATATCTTCCAAAGCTACGAAGGACGGGTATGGAAGCATGGTCATTATCCAGACCAAGCAGTAGAAAGATATGTAACAAACTCAAAGGTGACAATGGCACTAACATAATGACAATGGTGAATGGGATCATAGCACCAATATCCTTTTTGAGCTCCAAAGTAACCTAGGAAAATATACTTAGTTTTCCTATGTGCCAACTTGTCTCTACCCATACTTGTCACTTGGATAAAGCTAACGCAACCAAAAACTCTGCAATACACGTAAGATGGCATCCTATTAATGAGATAGCAAATAGTTAAGACTGCATTACCCCAGTCCAAAGATGGCATATTATTATGTGTCAGCAGGGTCCTAGCTACATCTAGAATATGATGCTGTTAATGCTCTTCAACGCTGTTCTGCTTTGCCAAACCCTGGTGTCAGAGAATCAGCAGCGGGAAGTAGGTGTCATAAACTCTTTCTTAACACCTATCAAAGACTTATAAGTGAAATGATGCATTATATCCTAGTAGGGAGGGATTTGGTGACAGAAATGCTATGTAAGAGTTTAGGCACTATGCTGTCAGTCCTTCAGTTTTCTTTTCAAATTGAAAGTATTTCAGTAGAAGGATAGTCTCAGGAATTATTTTGTGCAATGGATTTATCTTTCCATCTTCCTGTTGAACCTTATAAAAATGCTGTTCACTTTGACCTTATATAAAAATAATTAGAAATTTTTTTCAGGTGAAGCTTCTCAAGGCATGTGGTGCAATATCAGAGACCCCAATAGAGATACGAAAAGCATCCAAGAAAACTAATGTGCATGTTGAAGTAGAGAATGAATCATCTTTAAAATCTCAGCCAAAAATTTCAGGTGGTTCAAGCAAGAAACATGAGTGGGATGAACAAACTCCTGGGATTACCATCTCTCCTTTAATGGAAGATGGGAGAAATCTCTCAGCATGCAATCCTGTCAGGTAGTTGGCTGGAAATTATATTCTGTGACGATGTGCAGTGTGTATTAGGCAATCCAGTTTGCTTTGTATCTATATTTACCGTGCTTTTGGAGGCTATGGAATTCTGACATTGTGCTGGTTGCCATAGATCTGCATGCAGAATCGAGCAGTTGGAGAGCAAAAAGAGCATCAGTCTATCTTCACTACTATCTGACCGTCAAGATATTGATTCCTCAGGCACTTTTGGATCTGCTTGGGTGGAAGATACCAAGGATCATCAGGCAACAGACTCTAATTTGGAATATGGTCCTGTTGATACCTGCACCCATCAAGTTGATAGCCATAGAGAGATTGATCCCAGTTCAGAGTCTGTTTTGAAGTTCAATTCATTGAATATTTCAAATCTTCAAGTTGTGTTTGAAGGCAAACTCCCTGTATGTAACAACTCGCCATTTCCAACTCCTTTGAAGTTGTCCGATGGAATGCAGACCCCCGGTACTGTTTACCCCACAAACATGGAAAATCCCTTACTTGGAGGACATGCTCAGGTGAGAACCCATTATGTCTATCCAGTTCCGAACTATATCAAAGATATTCCGCAATCAAAGACTGCAAGTGACAGTGCCACTGGGTTCCCTGATCAAGATAGGGGTGCTCATGTGCAGAATATTTCAGAAATGCAGCTGCCTCCTCTACATGAAAGTCACAAAACAAGCAATCAGTTTCCACTTGATGACAATTGTCAATATTCTTCTGCTGTTGTTGCCAAATTGGAGAACATTGAGACACCATTTAACGGCAGCAGGAAATGGGAGTCTGCTCAAGACACATCAGCTGTGGTTGAAAGCTCGTCACAATGGCTGAAGCCTCCTGTCTTTGAGAATGAGAGAAGTAAGAAATGGGAAGGTCCTAACAAGGAAATTTCTGAATTTGACAGAGACAGGCCAATAATCGGAACTGTTGCTGCTCACTGGAATGAAGATGAGTTGTCTCACATCTCTCCAAAGTGCTGGGATGGGAATGGCATTCCCAACTCAACTAACAAGTACAAAGAAGTAAGCCTTTCTTCATGTATTATCCCAATTTGAGAATCAGGTTTTGTTCTCATATTTGTATATATCTTCCAGGACCAAAAAGTCAGCTGGCATGCCACCCCATTTGCGGAGAGGCTAGAGAAGGCATTATCAGAAGAGAATGTTTTCCCTGAAAGGTTATTACTGTTGGTATTTGTTGCCTTGCTAATTGGAAACCAATGTTCTTATTTCTTTCACTACTTTCTAGTAAAAATGGGAGAGACAAGGCAAGGTCCTATTTGGTTATAGCTATTCTTATTTATTAGTCTACAAGAAGCAAATTTATTCAGTTGATTTTTTTCCCACCATTGAGCTGACAACAAGCCAACATTTACAGGTGCAACTACAAGACGTAAAACAGTGGTGTAATTTCCACTTATACGATCTATTCTTGATGATAGAGAAACTTGTTATATTTGTTGACAACTCACTACAATAAATTCTGAATTAATGTTGAGGATAGGAAGGTGACGATTTCCAGTTCCAAAATGATCTATTAGCATAAAATCACAGCTGACATCTCAGTTTAAATGTATTGCTTTAAGAATTTTTCTTTTCTTTTGGAAGTCCTCAATGAGTGCTCTGGTCGTTGGCATCCGCTTGCCTAGGTAGAAGCGTGCCTTGGTGTTTTTTTTTTTGTCAATTTTGGTTTCTGAAGTAAATGGCATGTTCAATTTGTGACTTCACCTATGATAAATTCTTTTTTGTGTAGGATGTCACCTTACCGAGGCATCACTTACATTCCGTGTATATTTGTCCACAGGAAGTTGAAAGCCAAACCCATCATTTTTGAAGACGAGGATGCGGAATCTGACACTGCTGCTTCGTGAGGGATATTATATGTCCAACTGCAATGTCACTTTTGTTTCAAGATTTGTCATATGTAATATTTGTGTATTAAAAGGTTGTGTTTGATTAAAAGTGCATTAGCTTTTCTACAGAATGCGACCACCCAAGTATGCCAACAAGCACCTGCGGAACCAGCAACCAACAACCTACGCACACCTCCACGCCTAGCTACCGCCACCGCAGCACACCCCCTCACACATCGCACCATTGTCCACCATCGCAGACAGACTACCGTTGCCTGCTATCCCACATTTCACGTCTCCCACAGACCACCATCGTAGCACATTGCCCTCCATCGCAGAATACGTTCGCAAAATCGCTTGCTGGGAACAATAATAGCTACCACACATACACGATGATGGCGATAGCTGGCACACCCAGCTCCTTCAATATGATCACCAAGCCCGGTCGGTGCACAATTGCAAAGCCACACCCACGGTCCCACGGTCGCCCCCACCTCACGTACTCCGTGGTATACACCACCGACCACACACCCACATGATCTATGGCTACTATGTTGCACACCTACGCTTGCAGCCATAGCCATCCCGTGCATCTCCGGTTAGGCCATCTTGCGGGGCCACCCGCAAAAAACGACACCGTACGAAATGTACCAGCTGTAATGAAACAATTGCACACCGTGTGGAAAATCGGTCGTTTGGCATGCACTGCAACTATATTCTAAATAAGTTAACGTTATTTCTTACGAAAGCATATATAACAAAAGCTTAATCGACGATCAGCTTAATTTAGTACTACAAAATTAACAAGACATCACACTGCATTTCTACTACAAAAAACACAAATCGATCGCGTACTTCTAGCTCCAGATGGAATGACCGTAACTACAAAATAATCTGCAAAAATATGACCGTGCTTTGTTCACACGCTTGTTTATTTCTTTTTTTTTTTGTTTGAAGATGAAGTATTTCATTGATAAGGGAGGAATTCATTACAAAGGATGTTATCCAAGAAGTGGAGAAAGTAAGACAAAGATGAACTTGTTCACAAGGAGGGGAAAGTTACTCCCTAATGTAAAGGAGGGACTCCATGATAGTGGAGTTATCATGGAGTCACACAAAGCTAAAAGAAATGAAAAGAAGATAACTAAAAATATAATTAAAGACAGAAAGTGTATGAGGTAGAGGAATTAGTTGCAGTCCAAGCACGAAAAAGTTGCAACTCACACTTAACGATACGACAATGCCAACAAGAAATTACTCTCAGTGATCTTCATGTTCTGTGTTAACGAGAAATCGATATATATTGACAACCGGTGGAGTTGGTAAATCTCGATCGTGGTAGGCTCGGGTTTTAACATGGTCCCAAGGGATAAGAAAAGTCACATCACCCCTCACGACCATGCCTAAGATAGTCCAACCAAGAACTCGTGTCACGAACACCATCGTTGAGGACATGAATGTCAAACTCCACGATGGTCATAGATGACCACAGCAAATTACCCTCACATCATCACATTAGCAGTTGAGCTTTACAAACAATCATGCTCAACCACATCAACAACATGAGGAATTTGTCGTGGACACCAACGCAAGCAGAGAGGAAGGAAGCCAATCAGCATAGTCTATTGGTGAGAGGCGATCAGGATGGGAGGGAGGGAAGGAGGTGGGGGTGGCCCGGACGGCAAGTGGAGGCCGGTCAAGCCCTGCGTCTGGAAGGGTCCGATGCTTCTTGTGGAAGGCTTGGTTCACACGCTTGTATGTCTTGTTTTACTCAAAATTTGCACGTGATATAAGATTTGAAAAAGGCCCTGATAAACTGAAACCTGGAAAAAAAAAAAGCACGGTACGTACGTTATGACAATCGGTTCAGGTGCACGCCAAACTCGTAAATCCCCATCCCCCAAGTTTCTTCAATAACAAATATAGGCATTTGAGGTCGCTTCTGTCTGCATTCTTCAATAACAAATATATAATGTGCTTTTATGTGAAATAATGTGCTTTCTTTTCTTAATCATATAAAAATAATGTACTTTTGATCACCTTACGCCAATCGCACTATCTGACCAATAATGAAGAGGTCCCAAAATCACTAAAGAAAAACTCCAACGAAGCAAATCAAATACAACGGGAAAACAAAGCGAAGAGTTCCAAGGAAACAAGAGAAAACAGACCAGAAAGAGGGGGAAAAAGGCCAAACAAAAACCGGCAAAAAAGAAATCTTGTGACAAGTGACAAGGACTTGCCCTTATCTGGGGTAATAGACCCGCGTGAATGTCGCACGTGTCAGGCGCGTTGGTTTTCTGTTATGTTCGGGGTTAAAACGTGATGTGAGCTTGTGCAACTACCACAAACACAACAGTTTGGTATTTATTATGGTTTAAGAAATGGCATTAGCAACAAAACCAAGATGACATGAATCAGAAGCTATTCTTGCACTTGACATGCTGATGCACGTTTGAGGTTGCTCTCGTTTAGAATAGGTGGTGAAATAAGTTATTTGGGTGCTTATGTAAGGGAATAGATTAAGTAGAGGGACCATTACAAAAAAAGTAATCTATAATGGATAAATTATAATGATGTCCAAAATATGTTGCTATAGGTCTTCCTAATGTGTTGCTGATTTCTTAAATAAAGCTTCTTTTCGTTTCTTTTTTTCCTCCTCTCTCTCTTTAATTTTCTTTTGCACCCTAAACCCTAAACCCACACATCCCTTCCCACCCCACCCACCAACAGATGCCTCTAACCCCCATCCCCTCCCCAACCCAACACACACACAACACCTCCAATGCCTCCCGATGGACACACACAAACACTCAATGCCTCGATTGCCACTCCACAACACCTCCAACATGTCTTACCCCCTTGCCACAAGAAAATGTGCCATTCTCGATGGTTTTAACATCGTCGAGAATAAATGCATCATCAACGGTTAAAATGACAACCGTCAACGATACTAGCCTAGAGCACTTTTTATGTTTAGGCCCTTGCCGTTATTGTTGTCGATGTTTAACCAATGACATTAGGAGCATCGTAAACGGTTAGAAAGACAACTGTCGACAATAGCCTGTCAGAGAGCACTTTTTTATATTCGAGTCATTGCCTCTATCATCATTGATTTTTAACTGACGACGTTAAGTGAATCTTCTAGGATTGAAACAGAAACTATCGACGATAGTTTGTTCCAAAGAACTTTTTATGTTTGAGTCATTGCCATGATCGTCATCAATTTTTAATCGACAATATTAAGCTAAGTGTCAACTGTTACGAGGGTAGTTCATTCGTCAAATCCATAAAATTATTTTGAATTGATTCGTTGATGGCTATACGTTAAACCATCAACGAAAGTGGCCTAAAACCCTTGAGCGGTCGTGACCCCACCCTCCCCCCCCCACACACACACACCCTCCTCTGGCAATGCCCCTTCCTATGTTGCCACCCCCTCCCCTCATCCACCATCACTCCTCGTTCTCCCCCTCCCCTCTCCAGCCACCACTACCTCCTCAGTTGCCTACTACCATCCTCCTCCGTCCCTTGTCGTGATTGAACTAGTCAAGTGAATGTCAATTGAATTAGTCAGTTGAATGGTTGATTAATTAGAATGTCAATTAAATTAGTCTTGGAATGTCCAATTTAAAATGTAAATCAATAATAAATGCCACAATTTAGTTATATTCCAATTATAATAGACAACAAATTTGTTGTTACATTAGAGCAATTCTCCATGCATATTAATTGCATTTCATTTCTTTTCAAGTTAATGTACACTCTTTATTAGTTGCAATATGTTAATTTTTTATTCTCTTTCTTACAAGTAGTTCGTGTGTTATTTACCTCTATCTTTCCTTTTCTCCGAGGTTGCATTCATTCAAGGTAACCCTCAATTGTTTAATAAGTGTATGTGAATTTCAGTAGGGTGTAACCAATGAAATTACTATGTTTGTGTTTATCCGAATGAATGTATGTGAATGAATGTGTAGTTGATATTTGCATATTTATTTATATTAATTAATGTCTAACTAATGTTAGTTTAAGGGTAATTTAGGTTAGATTATATTTAGTTAGGTCAAATCAGGCATTTTAGGTCATTCTGTAAATAATACATACTTTTTGGCTTTTGTGAAATTTTTCCTGCAATTGTATCTGGTATCTTGATATATTTATTCTTATATGTGCAAGTAGCAAATTGCAAGTTGTTTGGAGAAGGGCTAAGTGGACTTTCTGAATTGAGCTCACTTGGAAGAGGACTGGGCATAATTGGTGGATCTATTTGGAAACCTAATTAACCTAGAACCTAACCCAATTTAGGAACCTAATTACCTAACCTAATTAGCAAACCCAATTGGCTAGCCATGAGCCTTGATTTTAGACCTATTAGGGCCAACCAAGTTAGGGCCATACCTTATAAAAAACCCAATACCTAAACCTAATCCTAAATCCTAACCCAACAAACCTTATTTGACCATCCCTTTTATCCTCAAATAAAAACTACTTTGGATGGTCAAAATACACCATAATTTATCCACCGCAAGATCTAAAGCCTAGGATCCTAAATTACCTACCTAAATCCCTATCTTAGAACCCTAAACCAAATCCTATTCCTAATCCTAAACTTAATCTTAAAATTCGTTACAACATGACATCATTAGTATTTTGGACATAACTTTTTCATGTCAAATCCAAATTGAATGATTCAAGTTGCATTGGAAAGCTAATTTTGAGGGATACAACTTTGCTTTTATATGTAACTTGAAATTAGAAATAAAAAGAGGCTAAAAATTTGAGAGAATCATAACCCTCCATCATCCTCTCAAAGCCATCCTAGCCCTCCATCAATTCCAACAATACCTAACCTATTCTATCCACCTATTCCTTCATCCTACCCCTTGATTCCTACAATCATAATCCTAGCCTTTTGTTTTAGTGATCTAAGGCAACTTGGATCAATTAATCATAAGCCTTCTTAGCCTCTATATAAAAACCCTAGCCACCCTCCCTTAGGAGAAACTTTTCATACTTAGTATTCTACCTCCAAATAGATCTACCAACTAAAACTAGTCCTCTACTTCATCTTCTTCTCCTTGGAGATTGTGGGTGCACCTTCGCATCTACTTCTACGCCACTACTTCGAACTTCGCCTTCGAAGGCCTTAGTTCCTAGTCTTTATTTTCTAATTATAGTTGTAATTAGATTTGATTTCAAGCATTCTTCTATCTGTAATCATCTTTTGACATTAGAGTTTACAATAAAGTTCTAGTAGTTCTCCAACTTGCCTTCAAGTTGTTTGCTTTCTTCTAGTATTTATATTAGTTGCATGCTATTAGTTCTAGTTATATTCTAGTAGTAGTAATCTCACGTTCAATCTGCTTATATATTTCTTAGCATTAGGAAAGTGAATTATTCTAACTACCTCCCTACAAATGACTCAGACTCTAATTTGAAAACCTTGATTTCTGTATTTTCAAGTTCTATTTTGAACTACGTTCAAGAGTTTCTACACACTTATACTCCAACAAAAGCATAGTTTTTGCAACCATATTCACGCGTTTAGAACAATAGTGTATGTGAATGAATGCTTATAGTGTATTTGAATGAATGTTTATTATTGAAATGAATGTATGTGCCATTTTCTTTATACAAGATTTGAAAAATTTTTTGTAGCATAGGGAAAACTCTAAAAAAAATTTTGTTGAGTTGACTAGTTGCATCAATAGGTGAAATAATTGGATAACTAATTGTGATTTCTAGAGAATAAAGGAGTTCTAATTCATAGGTTAAATATTTGGTTAAGTTACGGTGTTGTGTATATGTGTGGTTGATGCACATTTTAGCTAAGATTTGTTTCAAGGTTTCTTGAAATGTTAAGATGGCTTTTAATGTTAGGATGACTTCAATTATGGACTATAGATGAGTATGAAAGAAGACATGGGTACCCAACGAATTGTACTAATGCAACAACTCGATCTAAATTACTCATCAACTTAGTTAGGAAGCTAAACAAGGGTAATTGCATGATCAATTAAGCCACATATGGATAATGAAGGGATGCTATAGTATGAGTAAAGAATTGGACTAATTTTTATCACAGTGAAGTTACTAGGATTAATTGCTAATAAATAGGATGGGAAGTCAATTAGAGATCTTAGCATAGGTGGAAAAGATAGTCCTTAGCCCTTCATAATTATTTCCTTCAGATATAATGATGTTTGATTTATGTTTTATTACACCATTTTGTTTGATATATAAAAGTTAATTTCTGTTGGATTCCTTTTATTATTATTTTATAAATACACACACTTGCACAAATTTACATGCACCTGATGAAAAATAATAGGAGTTCTAACCCCCATGATACAGATTGTGAAAGGAATATAATTGTATCAAAATAGTCGCTTGTTTGAAACTTATGATCATGTCATACAGATAATGCGTTAATTTATGTATACCTCACATACATATATGATGTGTTGTCTTTATAACATGTCATAAGTCTTGATCATCCTCAGTTCAATAAAGATTAAAACTAAGGAAGGTCTTTAAAGATTTGACTACAACTTAGGTGTTACTTATTACATGTAACCAACGCCAGGTGAAATTTCGGTGGCATCTTCATACTCTTCTCTGGTAAATCAATTAATCTTAGTTAGATTCCTAAAGTGCCCTTACATGGGAAATAGAGAGAATCAAATTAAGGTTAGTCTTGGGGGTTATATCGAACAAGTGTAAAGAGATGCTAAAAAATTTCTACACATAGTAGTTGCATGTAACAATTAACATTGTGATTAAATCTTTGAGGATGGGCTATCAAGAGAAAACTTAAATTAAAATACACACCATTCCGAACCCTTTTTAATTATTTGTTGCTTTAATCTTTAGGTTTCCATGGACAAGTCTTGAATTGGTTTAAGGAATTCAGATTCTTACCAATACAAGAATGAAGTGATTTCGTTCCTCGATTAGGCCTTCCATGATTATAGAAAGTCATTTAGGCGATGAGAATTCTTTGAGAAGATTTTCTATCCATGTAGATGGTGTTTGAATGGATCCTTCCATGAATGAAACATTGTATTCGGGCACTTAATTTATAACCGTTGGTGGCAGCATTACACTAAATGGACTACTCATGGAGAGGAACTCATAGAGGAAGTTAGATGGGATACAATTACAATGCAATTGAGACAGTAGAGGAACCTATTGCTCCTAGAATTACTTTCATTTCTAGGTTATCCTTTCTTCTGAAATTATTTTAAATGAAGGTAATGAACAGAGTGAGTGAAATTAATGTTTGAGGTGCTTTACTTCATTAGAGAGTTGTTCAATAATCCCGATGGGTTTCCCATGTCATGATATGATACAAGGGATAGATACATGTGCTTGGTTTGAATTGTGAGAAGATAGATGCCTGTCCGAATGACTATGTCCTATATAGAAACGAATATGCAAGCTTAAGTAATTATCCCCAATGTGATAAGGGAAGGTATAAGGTGGGTAAATCTACAAACACAAACAGTAAGAAACATGATGAGAGGTTCTTCGCTATTTTCCGTTGATTCCATATCGAGTAGAACCACAAGTGGATAACGTAATGTCAGGAAAAAAAATCACGAGATAAACGTATCTATCATCCAACAGATTTTGAGTGGAATAGATTTTACAAGAAACACATTTCCTAAGTAGAGGAGGCACGTAATGTCAGGTTAGGCCTTGCAAGTGATGGATTTAATCCATTCAAGAACATGTATCTATCATATTTGATATGACTAATGGTGATAGTAACTCACAACTTACCTCCTTAGCTATGTATGCTATCTTCATTTATGATCTTGACTCTCCCAATCCCAAGCATGAAGCAACCAAGAAATGCGATCTAGGTTTACCGCCAACCATTGATAGATGAACTAAAAGTGTTATGGAGCAATGATGTTCAAACCAATGACACACATAAGAAAGAATTCTTTCAAATACACGCAACATTATTGTGAACCATCATTAACTTCCCAGTATATGTGAATTTGTCTAGATGGAGTACGAAGGGGAAGTTTGCATATCCAATTTGTATGGACGATTTTTATTACCGACGACTACCTGAAAGCAGAAAATTATATTACTTAGGGCACTGCAAATTTTTACCTATTAAGCATAGATGGCGAACATCACAATTCAAGGACAAATTTGATGGTAGAACATGTTAGTATTAGGTGAAGAATTCAAAGAAAAAGCAAAGTACATATTCAATTAGTTTGTTATGTTATAAAATCATGGAGATATTACAACAGCTTAGTGAGATACGATTGGTCGTCCATTCAAAAATGGCGAAATAGCTTTAAGGAATTTAGGGTCTAGAAAAAAAAACATATTCTTCATGGAGCTCCCATATTGGCAAGAACTAATAGTGCATCACAACCTATGGTAGAACCTTATTCCACATCTTATTTTGGTGTTAACAAAATTATTATGAATTAATGTTTACAATTGAGTTCTTTTCAGATTTAGGTGAAGATCAAGGCAAACAGGAAATGATGGAGGCATGATGATGAGAAAAAGAAGATCATGTCATGGAGGAGGCAAGATGATAAGGAAGAGTCGGGGAGGAGAAGATTATCTTCATCCTTTTGTTTTCTAGATTAGATTTTATATTCATAGATTGTATATGCCTCTTAACAAAGAATCATAACTTAGATCATAAAATCAATTAGAGATAAATTAGGATTTATATTGCGAACATTTTCAAAGTACGTAATGGATTAAAACACTTAAAACAGGTACTTGTAAGCAAGTACCGGTACTGTTCATCAGTACTGGTATTTGCAAGGCACAGGTTTGAGAATTTGTCTCAAACAATGAACAACAAGTACCGGTACCAATTATGAGTACTGGTACATGTTAGCCACAGGTTGAAGCCTTAATTCTGGCCTGAACCTTACAAGTACCGGTACCCATGATAAATACTGGTACAGGTAGGTTACTATGCCCAAGGAATTCCAAACCTGGGAATCACAAGTACTGGTACCCATGATGAGTACCGGTGACAGAACTCATCTACTGGTGGCAGTGAGCTACTAGTACCGGTACAAGTACTTTAGTACCGATAGACCCAAAACAGAACAGCTGGAATACTAATTTTGTAAATGTGAACGTTAGGAATTAAATCCCAACGTCTATTTGACGACTACCTGAGGTCCTAAACTCTATAAAATGAGTCTTGGCCTCTTTGTTTGCACACAAGAGATACAAGATACACAAGGATTATTTCTAGAGCTATATTTCATATTTCCCACCATATTTGAAGAGAGGAAATCATGTTTGCTACCTTCCAATATCACTACGATTTTGCAAACATATTGACGTGTTTTTCATACACAATTCAAGGCGATTCACGTCCTTCTTAGGTTCTCAAACTGGTATCATCTTTTATATATTTGTTGAGAGGCTTAGGTTTTAGTTGTAAGATTCTTGTTCTCTTACACCTGTTCTTTCATTTGTATTTGAGCTTGTTACTTGTTGGGTTGTAACAAACCCGTTGTTGTAATTGGGTTTAGGTAACCCGTGAATTACCTCGGTTAGTAAATTGATTTCTTCAGGGTTAAGGGAATTGAGTTAAAAATCCTAAGCTGGGAGGCTTAGATAGTGGAGTACCCAAGGGAGGGGAACCGCTATACATATTGTGCCTATTTCTGTGGTTTAATTGATTATGCAAATTTTCTTGTTATTATTAATTTTGTGTTTGAGTTTTTGTAGGCATAGATATTCCATATTTTAAATTCTATCATGTGGTATCAGAGCGAGGTTGCGAGAAGACGTAACAAATCAGCTCGCAAGGGCATCTACATCAAGGCGCATTGAAGGACAGTCATCCACCCATCCTCCCTATTTCGATGGGACGGACTTCGGGTATTGGAAGAGGAGGATGCAAGTCTTCCTCAAAGCAATGGATGAGGAGGCTTGGACCCTCATTCGGGAGAAGTACTCGAATTCAGAGCCACAAGGAGTAGCATGGATAACAGATCATAATAAAAGGATCGTGGGCAACGTAAAGGCGATGAATGCACTTTATTGTGCATTGTCAAGGGAAGAGTTCAATCAAATTTTAGCATGCGAATCCGCATACGAAATTTGGAACACTCTCGAGGTCACCTACGAATGTACAAACAAGGTAAAGGAAACTCGTATCACAATTCTAACTGAAAATTATGAGTGTTTCAGGATGACCAAAGGAGAAACAATCAAAGACATGTACACAAAGTTTGGGGAAATAGTTAACCCCCTAAAGAACCTTGGAGTGAAGTTCACAGAAGAGCAGCTTGTAAGGAAGATCTTAAGATCTCTTACAAGTGATTGGTTTCCAAAGACCACAGCCATCCAAGAGGCAAAGGACCTCTCCACTCTCCCCTTGGATGATCTAGTTGGTAGCCTTATGGCTTACGAAGTCCAACTAGAAAACATGAAGAAGAAAGAGGAGGAGAAGATGTCTAGCAAAAGGAAGAATATTGCTTTGAGATCAATCAAGGAGGACTTAGACTCAACAACATCAGAATCCGAAGACGAAGAGATGGAAATGCTTACTAAGAAATTTCATAAATTCCTCAAGAAACAAGGTAAACAAGTAAATAAAATTTCTTCTAATATTATTTGTTATGAGTGCAAGAAGAAGGGCCACTTGAGAAAGGATTGCCCCTTAAACAAGAAAGAGGACAATAGGAAAGAAACAAAGGAGCTCAAGAAGAAAAAGAAGAAGAAATCATTTAAAGCGACATGGGATGATAGCGACTTCGATATGGACACCAACTCTAGCGAATCAGATGACGACGAGGTCGCACATCTTTGCTTAGTAGCAACTACGGAAGACACGGATAGTAAGGTAAACCCTGATTTCTCATTTGAAGAATTATTAGAAGCATATGGATAACTATATTATAAAACTAGGTCATTTAAAAAAGAAAATAAGGTTTTAAAGAATAATTATCAAACATTAGAATTAGAAAAATCATCTTTAGAAATATAATTAGAAATGTCAAAAGAAACTAACAATCATTTTGATGCAAAGATATTAGAACTAGAAGATATTTATGAGCACTTTAAAGAAACGTTAAATAATCTTAAAACAACAGCTAGGTTAAATATTGAATTTTGTGATGATTTAAAAGTAAAGTTTAAAAATAGAAAGAACACACAAAATCAATCACATGCACCTAGGTATGCATGGATGTATCAAAAGGCTAAAAATCCCAAGAATTATATATCTAACACTAAAAAGATCTATAAATCTCAGGATTTGAAATGTGCTAACTCTAAAGAACCCACAAGAAAATGGATACCTAGAAAAAATATTTGTTTTGCAGGAGAATATCAAAGTAATCAATGGGTGTTCAAGGCACATAACGAAACACTTCAACCTTTCCATAGTTTGAATGAAGACCAAGAATGTTGGAGGAGAGATGCTTGGTATCCACAAGCTCCATTTTACTATTAGTAAATTTTATGGTATGATATTTCTTTATTTTTTTTTATTGACAAAAAGGGGGAGAAAAATAAAGAGAAAATAGTAATATTTTTAGGGGAAGCATATATTGAGTGGGAGGATTAAATTAAATATTTTTTCCTTCAAATAACATTGCTAAATATTATTTATTATCTATTTGCAAGATAGTTTTGTCAACACCAAAAAGGGAAAGATTATTGGAACCTTATTCCACATCTTGTTTTGGTGTAAATAAAATTATTATATATTAATGTTTGCAATTGAGTTCTTTTCAGATTTAGGTGAAGATCAAGGCAAACAGGAAATGATGGAGGCATGATGATGAGAAAAAGAAGATCATGTCATGGAGGAGGCAAGATGACAAGGAAGAGTAGAGGAGGAGAAGATTATCTTTGTCCTTTTATTTTCTAAATTAGATTTTATAGTCATGGATTATATATGCCTCTTAACAAAGAATTATATCTTAGATCGTAAAATCAATTAGAGATAATTAGGATTTATATTGCGAACATTTTCAAAGTACGTAGTGGATTAAAACACTTAAAACAGGTACTTGTAAGCAAGTATCGGTACTGTTCATCAGTACTGGTATTTGCAAGGCATAGGTTTGATAATTTGTCTCAAACAATGAACAACAAGTACCGATACCAATCATGAGTACCGGTACATGTTGAGCACAGGTTGAAGCCTTAATTCTGGCATGAACCTTACAAGTACCGGTACCCAAGATGAGTACCGGTACAGGTAGGTTACTATGCCCAAGGAATTCCAAATCTGGGAGTCACAAGTACCAGTACCCATGATGAGTACCGGTACCAGGACTCATGTACTAGTGGCAGTGAGCTACTAATACCGGTACAAGTACTTTAGTACCGGTAGCAGCTAACCGTTGGCCCAAAACAGAACGGCTAGAATATTAATTTTGTAAATGTGAATGTTGGAAATTAAATCCCAATGTCTATTTGACGACTACCTGAGGTCCTAAACATTATATAATATGAGTCTTGGACTCTTTGTTTGCACACAAGAGATACAAGAAACATAAGGATTATTTTTAGAGCTATATTTCATATTTTCCACCATATTTGAAGAGAGGAAATCATGTTTGCTGCCTTCCAATGTCACTACGAGTTTGCAAACATATTGACGTGTTTTTCATACGCAATTCAAGGTGATTCACGTCCTTCCGAGGTTCTCAAACTGGTATCATCTTTTATATAATTGTTGAGAGGCTTAGGTTTTAGTTGTAAGATTCTTATTGTCTTACACCTGTTCTTTCATTTGTATTTGAGCTTGTTGCTCGTTGGGTTGTAACAAACCCGTTGTTGTAATTGGGTTGAGATAACCCGTGAATTACCTCGGTTAGTAAATTGATTTCCTCGAGGTTGAGGAAATCGGGTTAAAAATCCTAAGCTGGGAAGCTTAGGTAGTGAAGTACCCAAGAGAGGGAAACCACTATACATATTGTGCCTATTTTAGTGGTTTGATTGATTGTGCAAATTTTCTTCTTATTACTGATTTTGTGTTTGAGTTTTTGTGCACATAGATATTCTATATTTTAGATCCTATCAACCTAGATGTCATGCACATTGAGAAGAATATAATGGATAAGATTTTAGATATGTTAAACCTAATGGACAATCCGAAGGACACATTAAAAATAAGAAATGACATGGAAGGTTTGGGTATTCATCCTAAGTTGCATGTTGACATGGTCCGGACGCGTTTCTTTAAGAATGTCATTGTAGCTTGCGTTCGCACGTCGATTTTGAATAAAGAAACGAACGTGAGTTCGAGTGTCGAACATAGGGAGGCGTGAAAATCGGGTTTTCTGTCACTTATTATCACGAAAATGGTGAGTTTTGCTTGTGAGAAAACGCAAGAGAATAGAAACGAGTGAGGGGGGGAGAAAGAGAGTAGGGTTAGAATCTTTTGATCATGTCATTCATGCAACTCATGATAAGGAAAAAAACTTGGTAAAAAAAAGAGCTACAATAGCTAGAAAAGAAACATCTTCATTTAACATGCAACTTAAGTTTTTGTAAATACAACCATAGACAAATGTTTAAGCTAAAGTAAAGTAATGCTAAGATATAGAGAGAGAGAGAAAGGAGACGGCGAGGTGGCCGCGGCGGTGGAGGAGGGCTTCGTCGGCGACTCGTCGACTCCGACGATTACAAAAGGGTGCTAATGGTGGCTAAGAGTAGGGTAGAAGACTTGCAAGGGAATTGAATGCTTTATATGGGTAGTTGGAGGGGGTTTATATATGAAGAGGAGGTTTCTAATTTAGGTAGGGACTTTAGCGACCTCCGGGACGTCGCTAAAACCATACCGAAAGCGTCAGTGTAGACCTCTGCTAGCCGGTCCAA
The DNA here is from genome assembly GCA_037157565.1 of Thalassia testudinum. Lineage (NCBI taxonomy): Eukaryota > Viridiplantae > Streptophyta > Magnoliopsida > Alismatales > Hydrocharitaceae > Thalassia > Thalassia testudinum. The sequence continues at coordinate 62,961,448 of JAZHRO010000040.1, forward strand.
CGTGCACACCTGCTCTTCTTCTCCTTCACGATCCGTGTGCGTGCCTTGAGGGTTGTCCGATTAAAGATCGGACGGTTGAGATTGCGCGGAGGGCATGCTCGCGGATCGCGCTTACGCAACGCGCACCCCGCGCATCATCGCGTGCGTTTGGAATGGGCACTCGCAATCGTGCCGTGTGCCTTCATCCTCTCCATCTGTGCACTCATCGATGGTTCAATTTCAGCCGCGCGCGCCTTCGCGTTGGATTGATGCGCGGTGCGGCTCGATCCCTCGCCTCTCAGCGCGAGGTCAAGGCGCGGACCGCTGCGCTGAGAGCGCGGATTGTCGCGGAGGGTGCGTGGCTCTCGATCAGACAGCTCAGATTTGTCTCTGCGATGATGGAAGAGACGGGGCGGTGTCCTGGATGCACTGATTGGGTGCCACGTGGTGCGCTGTGGACTGTTGATCATTAAATCAACGGCCAAAACTTCTTAAGCCAATTGTAGGAGCTCCGGATGTCGGATTGGGTCAATTTTGAGTCCATTGGACTCCGTTTTTCGTTCTGAATCCATCTGTGCAGTCCGATTGCTTATCTGAGGCCTGCTTTGACATGAACTTGTATAAATGGCTATTAATATTGAATTATAAGCAATCTTGATGTGCGATGCATGTCATGCTCCCATGCCCATTTACGGTGTATTCTTTGTGCATACTATCCTTAAGATAAATCCTGATTGGCAGAATTATCACCATAAAATGTAACGTTATCATACCCCCATGCTAATTCCTTGCTAGTCCCTAATAAGGTTCATCCTAACCATTATTCTCAGTCAGAATTCAGGAATTGATTACTTAGACATTTTGTTACTTGTCAACAGGAGAAAATATACTAAGATCCTAATCTACAGAGACTAAATAGCACCCGGATGTCTGCCAAAATGTGAATCGCCCGAATCCTTGCTTTAAGGCATATATATATATATATATATATTCATTTTTTCTCATTTTTTAGATTTTTGGAGTTGAGAGTGTGTTGGTAACTTTTTACGACTACCCAACCCACCCAAAACTTGAAAAAGACTCTAAGTGCTAAGCATCTTGGTGTGAAGATCGTGATAGACTCACTCAATGGTAATTCAGACAGACTTCAGGTTTCTATGCCCCTAGGTGACCAGAAAAGGAAGTCTTTGCCTGAAGGTGTATCTGTTCGATCGGTAGCTTTCTTCCTACTTTTATTTTATTTGGGGTCAACACAAGAGTGTTTCCCGTGTATATCTCCCCAGATTGCTCTACTTCCCTGCTTCTTCCTTAAGTGTTTTGGATCTTTTTGTGCATTTAGTGAGCTGGTCTCTAAACAACCAGCCAATAGGCGTTACCTACGACCACTTGCCAACCATACTCGTGCGGTGAAGTGTGGCTTATTTTGTTCTTTTTTTTTTGTTTAGTAGGTGGCTTCCCTGATCTCAAATTTACCTAGAGGCAATAAGAGGAAAGTGATCCTGTGGTTGGGTTCTAGACAACTGACCAATGGGCTATTACCCACGACAACTTATTAGCCATACCACCCTAGAAGGTTCATTAGCTACCTAATTTCTGTCAGAATCTCCGAGGAGTGAGTCAGTGCAAAAATGTGTGCAGATGCTTAGACTAAAAGTCCCTTCGAGTTAGAGGGCAGATTGATAAGTCGTATACTTATCACCCTATTTTATTGGTGGATTAAAATAAATTAAGGTTGCGAGGATTCAAAGCTAAATCCATATTTTAACGGACACCAGGGTAGATTAAGCCTGAAGGCCTAAAAAGTCTAAGTGCTCAGGTTCTTTTCGTATTATTTCCTACTGTTGACAAGTTCCTAATGCCTAAGTTTTTCTTCCTAAATTCATCTCTTCTTCTTTTTTATTTTATTCAAACTGATAAAATGAACTCAGAATATGGAAATTACCACCCCCTCATGCTTAAGTTGGATAATGTCCTTATTGACAAATAAATTGATGCAATGGGGGTTCTGAAAGAAATCACCTGAGTAATGCAGTATACCTGATTAGTCTGAATCTTTTGGGTTGCCTCCTAGGAAGCATTGAGTTTAATGCCTCCAGCTGGGCAATGCTTCATGTCAGCCCTTAATGAGGGTGACAACCTCCTTTGAGGGAACTGAGCAAGGAAGTGCTTCAATCTCTGACCGTTTACCGTGAAGGTATGCCTAGTGTTCAGATCTGCAATTTCAACCACCCCATTGGAAAAGGGTTTGACCACCCGATACGGTCCTATCCACTTAGATCTGAGCTTCCCGGGAAAAAGTTTGAGTCGGGCATAAAAAAGCCAGACTTGCTGGTTGGGCTCGAAGGTCTTTCTATGGATGAATCGGTCATGGACGACTTTCATCTTTTCCTTGTAAAGTCGATTATTCTCAAAGGCGTCCTGACAAATTTCCTCGAGCTCGGAGAGTTGGAACGTCCTCTATGCATCGGCTAACTGAGAATCCATGTTACATTGCTTAATGGCCTAGTAGGCCGGGTGTTCCAACTCGACAGGAAGGTGGCAAGCTTTGCCAAAGACCAAGCGACATGCCTATCGGGGTCTTGAAAGCGGTCATGTATGCCCATAGGGCATCATCCAGTCGTGTGGACCAATCCTTCCTGTCAGGTCTCATGGTCTTTTGTAGAATATTCTTGATCTTCCTGTTGGAGACCTCAGTCTGCCCGTTGGTTTGTGGATGATACGGGGTGCCAATGAAGTAAGTAACCCTGTATTTTCTGAGGAGGGCACGGAATTGGGTGTGGATAAAGTGACTTCCACCATCACTGATCATGGCCTTCGGTATTCCAAACCGAGAAAAGATGTTTTACTTAACAAAGTCCATAACAGCCTTATGATCGCATCGATGGGTGGCGACAGCTTCAATCCATTTTGAGGCATAGTCTTCTGAGACTAAGATGTACCCAAAGCCGTTGGATGGTGGGAAGGGGCCCATGAAATCGATCCCCCAAACATCGAAGATCTCAACAATCAAAATGGGCTGGAGGGGCATCATGTCATTTCTGGTCATGGTTCCCAACGTTTGGCAGTGAGAGCAGGTCTTAGCAAAGTTGTATGCATCCTTGAATAAGGAAGGCCAGTAAAATCCAGACTGCAAAACCTTTGCAGCCGTCTTCTTCCCCGAAAAATGGCAACCACAAGCTTGGTCATGACAAAAGGATAGCACACTTTAAAATACACCTCTTGATAATTTGGTCGGCACAAAGGCGAAACAGCATGGGATCATCCCAGAAATAATGTTTGGCTTCAGCCAAGAACTTATCCCATTGCTGTCTGGACCAGCTGTGCGGGGTCTGTCCTACTACCAGGTAGTTGATGAAGTCGGCATACCAAGGTAGTTTCCTATCTTACACAGCCACGAATTGCTCATCGGGAAAGGTGTTAGATAAGGGCAAGGAGGGCCCAATGTGATCCAGGTGGAGTCTGGACAGGTGATCGGCCACAACATTCTTGGACCCGACTTTGTCACGAATTTCCAGGTCAAATTCCTACAAGAGCAGGATCCATCTGATGAGTTTGGGTTTAGTGTCTTTCTTGGCCAACAAATGCCGGATGGCCAAGTAGTCCGTAAAGATGATCACGTGGGATCCCAGAAGGTAATATCAGAACTTTTCGAGTCCAAAAACTACGGCGAGCAATTCTTTCTCTGTAACTGTATAATTTCGTTGGGCCTCGTCCAATGTCTTGCTCGCGTAGTAGATCACCACGGGTTTCTTGTCTTGTCTCTGTCCCAAGACTACGCCGATGGCAAAGTCCGATGCATCGCACATGATCTCAAAATCCTGGGACCAGTCTGGTGGTTGTAACACAGGTGCGGTGGAGACTGATTCCTTGAGAGTGTGGTAAGCCTGGATGCAATCAGGTGCCATGTGAAATAGGGCATCGTTGGCTAGAAGGTCGGTCAAGGGTTTCGAGAGTTTGGAGAAGTCTTTGATGAACCTTCTATAGAAGCCAACATGTCCAAGGAACGAGCGGATTTGCCGGACCAAGCTAGGTGGGGGAAGTTCGGAAATCAAATCAACTTTAGCTTGATTCACCTCAATGCTCCTATGCGATACGATGTCGCCGAGGGCAATTCCTTCTCGAACCATGAAATGGCTCTTTTCCCAACTTGACACCAAGTTAACCTCGATACATCGCTTCAGGATTTTCTCCAAGTTGTTCAAACAATGGTCTAATGAGTTTCCAAATACCGAGAAATCATCCATAAAAACCTCCAGGTATTCACCCACCATATTTGAAAAGATGGCTAGCATGCAATGCTGAAAGGTAGCGGTTGCATTGCATAACCCAAATGGCATACGACGAAATGTGAACGTGCCATACGAGCAAGTGAATGTGGTCTTCTCTTGATCTTTAGGAGCAATTGCGACTTGGTTGTATCCTGAATATCCATCCAGGAAGCAAAAATATTTCTACCCTGCCAATCGCTCGGGAATCTGATCAATGAATGGCAAGGGAAAATGATCTTTCTTGGTCACTTCATTGAGCTTCCTATAATCAATGCACACCCTCCATGCAGTGGTGGTGCAGGTAGGGATGGATTCGCCACACTCATTGGTGACAATGGTGAGCCCGACTTTCTTAGGGACCACTTGAGTGGGGCTCACCAAGGGGCTATCGGAGATTGGGTAAATGATGTCAATATCAAGCCACTTGATAATTTCCTTCCTGACGACCTCCCGTATATTTGGGTTTAATTGTCTCTGCATCTGACGGGAAGGTCGAGCCCCATCTTCCAGGTAAATCTTGTGGGTGCAATAGGTGGGACTAATTCCTCTCAAGTCTGAGAAGTCCATTCAATGGTGGCCTGATGTTCTGATAGGGTCGCGGTCAACTTGAGTTCCTGATCCTTGGATAGGTGGGTGTTGATAATCACTTGGAAAGTCTGGTCAGGTCCAAGGAAGACGTACTTGAGATTATCGGGTAGCGACTTTAGCTCGAGTGTGGGTGGAACGATACTCGACGGGTAAGGGAAAGGTGGGAGTTGATCCACGTCAATCTCCTCCAACAGTGGCTGCTGATGGTAATTAGCCCTACAGAGGTCAGTATGCACAGTCGGGGATGGGTAAGAACAGTCATCACAGGGTTGGATCTGATGGTCAGCTAAGGAACTAAGGGTAAGGCATTCCTCAACCAGAGGTTCCACAAGGTCATGCTCCTCAATCCAGTCACAATCGAAAGACTTGGTCACCATGAAGATATCCAACTACATCTTCTTGTCTCTGAAGGCGATTTCCATGCATCCCGTGTCACAGTCGATGTTCGCCTTAGCCGTAGCTAAGAAAGGTCTGCCTAGGATGATGGGTGTGTTCTGTAGCTGTTCAGGGATTTCCATGTCGAGAACCAAGAAGTAGATCGGGAAGTAGAAGTCCTTGACCCGAACAATCACGTCCTCGAAAACCCCCTTCGAGGTCTTCACGGATCTATCGGCCAACTAGATGGTCACAGGTGTAGGCGTCAACTCTCCAAATCCAAATTAGTGATATAGGGTTGTCGAGATCAGATTGATTGAAGCACCTAAGTCCAGGAGCACTCTATCAAATGTCATGTCCTTGATATTGCAGGATATCAGGGGTGCTCCTGGGTCAGTTCGTTTGAGGGGAAGGTTGCTAGAGATCACAGAACTGGCTTGCTCTAAGAGCACAACCTTCCTAGGTGTTTGGGGTCGTGGCTTACGCTTCGACGTACAGGCGTCCTTTAGAAACTTAGCATAAGCCAGGATGTGCTTGACGCCTCGTGGAGTGGGATATTAATCTGAACCTGCTTGAAGATTTCCAAAAGCTCTTCATTTTCCACAATAACTTTCTTTTTCTTTATCTTTTCCAAGGCCTCTGGATATGGTGTCCGAATGTGAATAGGGTCCATTTCCAGGTCCTTGGGTCTTTCCTGCTCATCTTTAGAGTCGGGTATTTCAGGGGGTGAAGTCTCGGGAGGAGTCGGCCATTTGGGCTCCTGGGTTTTAGTGCTGCTTCTCTACGTCACCGCATTTGCAGAGGCATTGGGACCATGAGTTGATCCTTGAGAAGAAGAGGAAGAAGATGAACCAAACCCAGGGGGTGTTTGTGGGGCTGGCTAGACCATGTGGGCCTGCTCGGGATTGCATTAAAACCCTTACTAATTGGGGCCTCTGTTAATCACGTTTTGCGGGTTCGATTGTGGTTGAGAAGGAAGGGATCCCTGTTGTTTACAATCCAATAGCTGGCTCAATTGTCCCTTCACTAAAGCGATTTCCTCCTGGTGTTTTTGGTTCATTTGAGCCATCATTTTTATCAAGGTGTCCATTTGGTTTTGCGGGGGAGGGGTCGCCCTATTTGGGTTATGGGGGGTCTAATCGATGGACCTTGCTGATAGGAGGGTAGGTTTGGCTGATGGTTTGGCTTGGGCTTATTCTAAAATTGAGGCAGTTTCTGGTTTGTCCAAGCAAAGTTTGGGTGATTACACCATTCGACATTGTAGGTGTTGGAAAAGGGGTCAGGTTTGGAATAACCTTGGATAGCCTGGACATCTTCAAAGATAGAAGGTGTCAAGGGGGAGGGAAGAGAATAATTAGGGGTTGAGGGAGCAAAGGTCCCTCCCTAGAACATGGTCAGGGGTTGTTCCAAGTGCATCTAGCTTAGTGGCTAGACCAGGTCTATGTTGTGAGCTCCCTTTGCTAGGGAGAGAGTCTGTAGTGGGTTCCTGGTTTGGTTCAACAGTTCATCTATTTTCTTATCTACCAATTCCACTCGATCCAATTTCTTAGCAATGATGTCCATGTCAACCGTTCCAGAATTTGCTTGTACCTCATAGATCCCACCATGGGGTTGACTGGATCGACTAAACTGGGTCATGGAGGCATTGTTGAGCGAATTTTCACTCATACATTCGAAGAGCTCAAACGCGCTCTCCTTGTCTTTGTTCAGGAAGTTTCCTCCACATGAGGCATCGACGAAGTTCCGAAGGTGGCTATCCAGACCGTGGTAGAAGATCTGGGCCAATTACCACCTCGGAACCTCATGGTGTGGGTATTTCCTCAATAATTCGTTAAATCTCTCCCATTTCTCATGGAACTGTTCCTCACCTTGGAGTGTAAAGGTGATAATAGCTCTTCTAAGGGCATTGGTCATTCCTATGGGGAAGAATTTCTTTAGAAATGCAAGCCTCAGTTCTTCCCAAGTGGAGATAGGTCTTCCTAAAGTCCTAAGCCAGTGAGATGCTTTGTCTCTCAATGAGAAGGGGAACATCTTGGTCAAAACAATGTCTAGGCTGATGTTCCTAGGCTTTATAGTCTAGGCGATCCAATCAAGGTCCTTTAGGTACTGGAAGGGGTCCTCATTTGAGCTCCCATGAAAGTGTCTCTGAATCAGGCTTAGGACATTTGGTTTCAGCTCAAAATCATCTCCCCCCTCGGGGACCCTAAGGTGTGGTTCAATCTGAATCGTAGAGGGATTGTAGAAGTTGCGGAGGGGCCTAGGTTGGCCCTGGAATGGTGGATCAGGTGGTGGTTGCCCTTGCAGGTCCTGCAAAGGTGGTGGTGGTTGCCCCTGCAGGTTCTGCAATCGGTGTATGGCTTGCATGACAGTGTGGATCTGTTGCTATTGAAGCTGGTGGTTTGCATTGATCTGGGCCTGGATGATGGCCATCGTATCTGGTGGAAGTTGGTCCTCAACCTCATCTACTCTAGGTTCAGCCATATCTCTAGCAAGATCAAGTCTCCTGGTTTCCCGTCCCAAAACAAACAACTCAGGATGAAGTGATCGTCTCCCATGCATGCACTAGAGAAGAATGGGGGAGGGATGCGGAGAGAGATAGATGCGAGAAGTGTGTGTGCACAACCAAGCAAACAAGCCTAGTCCTTACAGGGTATTCCTCAGGGGACCTAGAAATCTCCAAAGGAACGATCAAGTCTATAGGCACGGGACCACCCTTCCCAAAGCTAATTTGGCCAGGTTGATTACGAGGGGATTGTGGGGAAGGTTCTTCCTATGGCTTGTGCTGCTGGTTCCGTAGACCCCACAACCACGGTCATTTGACACTTTCCCTCAACCTAGTCACCAGATTCTACTAAGGGAATGAAGGCCAAGTGCCCAGCAAACAAAACCACGCCTCTTGAGACTTAACCCAGTCATGCCTAAGGCACATCTACTCTATTTTAATGGGGCTAGGGCAGTGCTTGTGCTCGGGTTATGTGATGAGGCATTAATTGGGGTGGTGCCTCTTAGTTATCTAATTCAGATGTGTGTGCTCCTAACAAGACATGATTTTCAAGCAAGGATTTAAGATGTGGTGTCTTTTAACATTTATCCTTACTTTAATGTCTTTTAGGGTTGACATGTCTTAGTGTTTTCAGGCAAGTTTCAAGTGGGCACGCCAAGTTTTGCACACAACAGGTAAGAGTGAATTTCCTTTAGCGTGATGAGGCTCTAAAACCCTAATGTGTTCATCCTAGTGTTCATGCAGTTTCTACCAGATGAGTCAATTTTAAGGGTGAGTGGTGTAGCCCATGTCAATTCACCGTCTCAAACAAAACTCAAAAAGAAAGAGAACACTCCAAAAAGATTAAGTCTTTAAGAACGTTAAACTATTTTTTTTTTGTTGGGTGATGAGTTAAGAATGAGGATCAGGCAATCATTCACCACACCAATTTTTTTTTATTTTATTTTATTTTTTAGATTTTTTAAAGCAAGCAAACAACCACAGGAAAAGAACTACTTACAACCGATCCTTGCTGCGCTTACTCCATCCCTACCGTCACAAGTCGTGCTCCTTCGTCGCCGCGACGTCGAGTTCCTATGATCAATCAAGTAAAGTGAGAAATGAGTCAGATGATGTATGGATGTAGAATGGAAGTGACAAAATAAATCCGTTGCCTCCTCGCCAAAAACTGACGTGGTCCGAATGCGTTTGTTTAAGAATGTTGTTGTAACTTGTGTTCGCACGTCGGTTTTAAATAAAGAAACGGACGTGAGTCCGAGTGTCGAACACAGGGAGGCGTGAAAATCAGGTTTTCTGTCACCTCGTTGTCACGAAAATGGCGGGTTTTGCTTGCTAGAAAACACGGGAGAAGAGAAATGAGTGAGGGGGGGAGAGAGAGTAGGGTTAGAATCTTTTGATCATGTCATTCATGCAACTCATGATAAGGAAAAAAACTTGGTAAAAAAAAGAGCGATAATAGCTAGAAAAGAAACATCTCCATTTAACATGCAACTTAAGTTTTTGTAAATACAACCATAGACAAATGTTTAAGCTAAAGTAAAGTAATGCTAAGATAGAGAGAGAGAGAGAGACGAGACAGCGAGGCAACCACGGTGGTGGAGGAGGGCTCTGTCAGCGGCTCGTCGACTCCGACGATTACAAAAGGGTGCTAAGGGTGGCTAGGAGTAGGGTAGAAGACTTGCAAGGGAATTGAATGCTTTACATGGGTAGTTGGAGGGGGTTTATATATGAAGAGGGGGTTTCTAATTTAGGTAGGGGCTTTAGCGACATCCGGGACATCGCTAAAACCATGACAAAATTAGAAACCCCCTCTTCCTATATAAAACCATGTCGAAAGCATTGGTGTAGAACCCTGCCCACCGGTCTAACATGCGCACCTGCTCTTCTTCTCCTTCATGATCCGTGTGCGTGACTTGAGGGCCGTCCGATCGAAGATCGGACGGTTGAGATTGTTAAAGGACACACTCACGGATCGCGCTTGTGCAGTGCGTGCCTCACACGTCATCGCGTGCGTCTGGAACGAGTGCTGGCGATCGAAGATCGGACGACTCTCAGCCAGACGTCATCGCTGCACTAGAGCGCGGATTATCTCGAAGGGTGCGCGGCTCTCAGCCATCCAATCGAAGATTGAATGGCTCAGATTTGTCTCTGCGATGATGGAAGAGACGGGGCAATGGCCTGGATGCACCGATCGGATGCCACGTGGCACGCTGTGGATCATTTATCATTAGATCAATGGCCAGAACTTCTTGAGCCAATTGCGGGAGCTTCGGATGTCGGATTGGGTCGATTTTGAATCTATTAGACTCCGTTCATCATTCTGAATCCATCCATGCGGTCTGATTGCTCATCTGAGGCCTGTTTTGACATGAACTTGTACAAATAGCTATTAATATTGAATTACAAGCTATCTTGATGTTCGATGCATGTCATGCTCCCATGCCCATTTACGGTGTATTCTTTGTGCATATTATCCTTAAGATAAATCCTGATTGGCAGAATTATCGCCATAAAATGTAACGTTATCACATGTTCACAAAGGCAACTCTCACTTCCCTAACGCTACAGACATCTTGAATTAGAAGACGCAAAGAATATTCTCATTTCTGAGGGACATTCGAGAGCTGGATCGATATTCGTCATAGCATTCGCATTGTGTAAATGAAGAGTAGAAAAAGATTAATTGGTTAAAAAGTCATGATTCTCATGTGTACATGCAAATCTTATTATCACTAACAATACGTCGAGTGATGCTTGATTCAATAGTCGATTCATTTGCAAAGATGAGTTAACTTTTTAAAGTCATATGTTTAAAGTCATTCGATTGTGAAATGCTAAACTACTGAGATAAACAAATTATTATCATACTTTACAAGATGAAACAAATTTTCTCTCCAGCCTTCTTTGACATTATGGTGTATCTCACACTTCATCTTGCAAATAAAGGGAGAATTGTTGAACCTATACAGATGAATGTATCTAATAGAGTGATTCTTGAAAAAGCTAAAAGATTACATCCTGAATAAGGCCAAGCCAAAAGGATCAAGCATTGAAGGATATCTTATGGAGGAATGCATAAACTTTTGCTCCATATATATGAATGACATAGACAATCATTTTAGTTCACTTGAACGAAATTATGATAGGGGATACAATGGTAATAATGAAGATTGCCTGTTCATATTTGACTTCAAAGGAAGGTCAATCCTCAGCACAGAATACAAGTCGATCTTGGAAATGGATCAACGATTGGCTCACTTATACATTCGACAGTAGATTCCAGAAGTGAATCCATTTTATAATGAATTAAAATAGTCCTTGCATGCATCTGCACGTGAACTACACTTTCTTGAATGATTTAAAGAGCATGTAAATGAAATGAAAGAAAATAATGACCCATGGTGGGTACAAGAGTTTGATACAATTGTTGATATAGCATTGAATTACGGATATTACTATTTTAACTACATAATAAATGAGTTTAGATTTAGAGTAAGATCAATTGATGATGCAAAGGCCACGTAACATGCTAGAGTTATTGTTAGTTGTGATCTAAGCACTAGTTGTGATGATTACTATGGGTAAATTGCAGAGATCGTAGAGATAAGCTTCAAATATGATCGCAATGTGGTCCTGCTTAAGTGTAATTGGTTCGATGTTTTTGGAGAAGACATTGATTTCAAAATAGACAATAACACATTTTTTTGAGTTTAAATAAGCACCATCAGATTCTTCAGTCATCTGAACTATTCACATTAGCCCGTCAAGTATCACAAGTCTTCTACGTACTCAACAATAACAGAAATGGATAAATCATACCCATTAGAGTAATGTCGTGCGAACATTACGATGCAGAAGAGGATCTCAACCTAGACATAGAAATTGAAGCATACAATAACTTCCACAGAATGGATAAGTGGATTTGGTACAATGGACATTGATATGTAAGATAATAAATAAAAGCATTAAACTGTTCATATAACTTAACCATTCTTCTGAATTTGTCAATACAAAAAATAATTAGCAAGTAAAATAATTTACTCATTGGTTTCCTTTACTTTGCCTTTACTTCTTTCATAAGTTTCTTCGGCTTCAATTTTTCTTCTTATAATATGCTAAGTTTTTTTTATTGTCTTCTCTTATAGGTTATTTGCATTATTGTTGTCTTCTCTAAAACTCCACACTTTCTCACGATAACTATTAATGTTTTTTTGAATCATATGTAGGGTGTTTCCACTGAATTTGTATGCAAATACTTATATTTTTTTCAATAAAATGTGGGGTGTGCCCACTAAAAATTTGTGATTTTATATTTATATGACTTTTATATTATATGTGAAGTGTGTCCACTAAAAATTGTGCTTTTATATTTATTGTTTTTATGTTATATGTGGGGGGTGAGCCCACTAATTCACCTCACTAATTGAAATATGTTTTGGCTTTTTCATTTTATGGTTTGTATTTGTGATTGAAATTTAGGGTGTGCCCATTGCTTTTTTTGTTCATCAAATATTTGAGAAATATTTTATATATAGAGGAAACTCTCTTGAATTTTTTTTTAACATATTATATAGTGGAAAATGAGGAAAGTGAAGGGATGGAGGTAGGAATGAAGGAAATAAGGAAGCGGGGGAAAGGAATAGGAGGAAGAGGAAGAGAAAGAAGGGGATAGGAGGGGAGAAAGGGAAAGGGAAAGGGAAAGGGGAGATAAAGGTCAGAGGGAAAGGAGGGAGGGATAGGAAGGAAAGGAAAGGGTGGAAGAGGAAGAGAAGGGGATAGGATGGGCAAGGGGGAAACGGAATGGGAGTAAAATGAAGAAAAAGGAGAGTGTGCTTTTTTGATTTTTTTTTAATTTGTTAAATGATTGTTTATGATTGAAATGTATGGAGAGCCCACTTGTTTTCTTTTGTTACTATGTCTCATTTTGTTCATGTATGATTCGAGAAAAATACCATATATAGAGAAAACTCTGCCAATTTTTTTTGGGCATATTATATATCATTTATAAAAAAAAATCTTTATAATTAATTAATTATTCTTTCATGTGCAGATGAAGCTCAAGAAGAAGGCCAACAGCGAGGGGTAGCATCATAACATTAACTCCCAGTTTACGGAGGAGTAGTACAGCCAACCACCTCTGCCTATCCTAACCCCTAAGTCCCTGTTTCATAGGTCATTCATATATTTACATCCTACTGATCTTGCATAGTCCCTTAAGGATAAGGGAAAGGGGAAGGGCAAGAATTCGATGCCCAATGCCCCCTCCTATGCAACCCGGGCTCGACACCCTCGACCTTGACTATGAGTTGCAAGACCCACCAGTTGGAGAAGGAGGACTATACATCACCGAGCGAGGATGCACACCTAGATCCGACTGAATCCAATCCCAGTACTAGTAAGAAAGCTGCATATTCTTTCAAGTTTAATTTTATTATATTTATTATTTATAATTATGTTGTCCTTTCCTTCCAAAGTAAAAATCAAAGGGAAGGGGTTCGACATGAAATGCAGACTTAAACAGATTCCCAAAGAGCATGAGAATACCAGTCAGGATCACACAATCTGGGGAAATGGAGAGCTACCCTCAATTCATTAGCAGGCTTCGTATGCTAATGAAGATGATCATGCTGCTTTCTTCAAGATTTTTAGGTAATTCATAACATCTTTTGTTTTTATATATCTTGGTACAATCTTTAACTGGGGTGATAATCTGAACATCCCCAAATATATCCTCAAGCACACTGCCAAGATCCACCATGATTGGAGATTAGAGATGAAGAATAAGGTAAGAAAAATTATAATGTGAATATATTTGATATATAATTTCTTGCAATGTTGTTAACATTTTCTATATATAAATTAGTTTTATAAGAACATATCACATGATGAGGCATTGAGGAATGTGCCTCCTACGATAAGCATGTGAGTATTGGAGGAATCTGATGATGGAAGTAAAATTTACATGTTTATTTTAATTGCATAATAGATGATGTAATTGCTTACTAACTAATTGAAGTATTTATTTCTTTCAGGAGCAAGCCTAGAAGAACATGATCAATAGTGTCAAAGCTCCACCAACGACCTATTATCTAGGCTGAGTAAGTATTTTTAAAACTTTCATATCATTAATTTTGGAAAGTTAAATGTTATAAGCTACGATAGCTTACATTTCCTTTTCAAATTTGCAATCTAATACGTATGATGTTGCCCAGCTTGATACTGATGGATCGAGAGTGGATTACTAGGTGTGTAAGTGCTAAATTCCCAGATACCAGGTGGTTAGAGTTATATGTAGTCTAACTTATTACGTATGTTTTAGGGTTCAACGATTATTAAATTTGAGTAAGGGGTCGAAACTTATTGAAAATTCGTAGAGTTTTCTCTATTGTATCAATATTTCCCACAAGCATGTACCTAAAAAAAGAACATGTGCATACATACCAACAATATATGGTGGGTACACCCCACAATCAAACACAATGGAGCAACATAAAGGAAACATGATACAAAGTGGGCACACTCCACAACCACAGAGTAGTAAAAGCATGAAAATCCACGAATCAACACAAAAGCATAACCACAACATTCACCACATCATTCAACATATAATTTTTACATAATCATCACTATCCACTATCTTTTGTCTATACATATACATTTACAATGGATCACCGTTCATTTAGACGTGCTTTTAAATATCAAAAGCTATGTATTTATAAGACTAAGTCAAAACAGGGCACGTTCGCCTTAATCACATCATATACAAAAGGGCCTAACTAAAGGAAAACAAAAAGGTGACATGCTAGCAGTTAATCCAGGTTCTTCTTGGACCTAAAGCCTACAAAACAAATCTCCTACTCCAAATGAAAGGCGACGTCAATGAAGTAGGTGGGTCTGCCCACATATGCGTGTTTCACTTTCGTGTGTTGTTATCGCAATCAATTTAAATAGTTCCTAACTAAAGTAGATGGGGCAAGTAAGGGTCAATAACACAAGAAGGTGGATTATGTTTAAAAATCCCTTTTATGACTTAATCTAATGATTAGAATTAAGTTTTATTGATTTGGACACTCATGCAACTAAGTTACTAAATTTGCCTCAAAATTGATGACAATTTCAGACTACGTCGTTGAGCAAAACATGCCTAGAAACCTGGTTAAATGTACATATAAAAAAAATTGATAAATTTTCTGGACAAGCTTAGGTAAAGTAAAAATCAAAAAACACAAATTTCATGTGAATTCATGAAGCACAAAATTCATAGTAATTCATAAAAGTTAGCCTATCAAATCTATACGTGAATCTTGATACAGGTAACTTCTAAGACTTTATCCTCTTTTATACAAACAATTTTTGTGTGATATTAGTGGCATTAGAAATCTAAATTGATTTAGTTTTACCATAAAAATTATCAAAAATTTATGCAAAAAATTTTAGCACAAAATAATGCACAGAACATCTACCAGGTTTCTTGATTATTTATAAATCCGAGAATCCAAATTTCAAAGTAAGTTCTAGTGACTCTAAACTAATCTAACTAACAACTAAACATTCTAAATAGCCTAAATTATAACAAAACTTCTCTCCATATGTAGTTTGACATATGGAATCATGAATTTTCAGGTCCAAACCTTTGTATGGTCTAGCACTCTACATGATTTGCTAGGAATGTGCAATGCATGCACATCGAGTGCGAATGTAACGAACTCGAAGCTAACTAACCAAACATGTCTATGTCAATCCAACCAATTGGTAGGAATCCATAAAATAAAGTAAATTACCTTTCACACACAATTCAGGATGCAAACACATTACACAAGCATTCTAAGCATCAACAAGAGATGTAGAGAATGAAATACGATGCATTAAACTCGCAATGAATATAACAATAAATGTAGTGAGTATAAGGGACTAAAAATAAGATAAGAAAGCACTCCCAAATATCAAGCCACCTCAACAATGGTGCCCCTCGTCTTTCACACATATTGGAGCAACCGTCTGTCACCTGGATGCTTCAATGGTGGGAGACTTTCTTGAGGTCTTTGTAGATGATTTTTCAATATTCGAGGATTCATTTGAAAATTGCCTAAAGAGTCTAGAAAAGATTTTGCAAAGATGCATCAAGGCCAATTTAGTTCTTAGCAAGGAAAAGAGCCACTTCATGGTACAAGAAGGTATCATTCTTGGTCATGTGACTTTTGAGAAGGGGATTGAAGTCAAAAAGGCTACGGTGGATTAATTTATAGACTCCCACCACCCATAACGATAAAGCAAGTCAAATCATTTCTGAGTCATGTGGGTTTTTACAAACAATTCATAAATGATTTCTCTAAAGTCACAAGGCCCATGAGTAATTTACTTCCTAAAGACCAAACCTTTGATTTTGACAAGTCTTGTCTCAAGGCCTTTGATTTGCTCAAATAATCGGTCAATGAAGCACCCATCCTCCCACCTCCAAACTGGTCAATACCTATTGAGTTAATGTGTGATGCCTCTTATTATGTTGTAGGTGTTATTTTATGTGAGAGAACTAATACTATGCTAGCAAGACCTTAGACAACACTCAAAAAAATTACACAACGGAACAGGAATTGCTATCAGTCATTTTTGCATTGGAAAAATTTAGAGCTTACCTGCTAGGATCACACATCATTGTATACACTAACCACACGGCTTGAAATCAACTTCTAACTAAGAAGGATGCAAAACCCTGATTGATTCATTGGATACTCTTGCTTCAAGAGTTTAACCTTGAAATTAAGGCCAAAGCTAGGGCTCAAAACATGGTGGCAGATCACTTATCCAAAATTCTAGTAGAAAATCCTCATTTGGAGATTCCTCTCTATGATTCCTTCTTGAATGAAACCCTTTTGACTATCTTTGGGCTCAAGACCCCCTAATATGCTAACCTGGTTAATTATTTGCCTATTGGACGAATCCAAGAGGATTGGTCCAGGCAAAAGAAAGATAAATTCTATTCGAAGGCTAAATAGTATTTTTAGGGGGACCCTAATGTTAGTTCAACCTCTCATATATAATACTATGATGATTTTACAAAATGAAGAAAAAGAAATAAAACATAAGCGTAGCATATTTTTCTCTGTAATAACACAATTACAGGTTTCATGGAGTTTTCCAAATCAGAGGATTAAAAGCGTGAAGACTAGGTAGCATGAGCACTGTCATAGGTCATAGGCTTTTTATGTAAACTTTCAAAGGTTGTAATCTTTATTTTATTTGAGTCTAGAGATGGTGTAAAGAGCCCCCAAACATAACTTATAAATAGCTAACTTAGGCTCTCTACACTTAGGATAAATTAAAAACAAAAACGTAACACTAAGACTCAAATCAGACGTCCATAACAACTGTCAGACATCTGATTTTCAACTTTAAGATGTCTGACAAGTGTTTCAGATATCAAATTACCTATAGCTTTGCCTTTAGTTTCTAAATTCACAAACATTAGTCGAAGCAACCTTCCATCAGACGTCCATAACCTCATCCAGACGTCTAATACTTTGTCTGGACGTCCTTAAAACAACCGTTAGATTCAAGCACCCATCTTCCTTCAGAATATATCGGGCAAAATACATTTTCAGACGTTTGGAAATGTCTCCAAACATCTACCTTTGGACCGTTGCTCATTTATTTCTGTGCGAATCTCATTAGGAACCAAAGATCTTCTGTTAGATTCCCAAGACAAGTCGTTTTTAGGTTTCCAGACATCTAAGGAATCCTACAGACTTCCATACTGACGTCTGTTCCTTGAAATCTAGAACCCTGTTTGGATCTGGTCAAAATATGAACGAATCCATGCATAATTAGACATCCAATACTTTTATCAGATGTCTTATGTGAAAATATCAGACATCCCTATTTCAATCCAATGAAATCAGTAAAGCCTGGCTAATAGTATCAACAACCATAATTGTAATCATATGTCTTATAAGACGTCTAATCCTAAAATCAAATGTCTAATATTGCTGTCAAACTCATCATTACCCTGATTTGTGGTGGATTTCACCTCAATCTCTTGAGATTTGCCTCCAATGGCTAGGAGATCTCTCCCAAGCATTCTTGAAGGTTCCAAACTTGCCTATAAATAGAATACAATCCCTCTTAGGCAAAACATACCTCTTGAGATTCAATTCCCTTAGAAAATCACTTGCTCACTACTCTTAGCCTCCTCTTGCCCTTGTGCTGTGCAAACACTCTGATTAAAGGGCAAACCCACACTCCCGGTGCACTTCATTCTATAAATTCTCAGGGAGTTCTCTTTATGCTTAATAGATAAAGAAGTAATCAAATTATTGGTGTGCTCTATAGGTGCTGTTTAATTCTTACTTTTGTACTTTGGGTATCTGGCCTGTCAAGTCACTGTCTCTTCATTGTAAAGGGAGAAACCTTCGTTTAGGAATCGGAGGTGGGATTTGTAATTGAGGTACACTACCCTCGTTTAAGTAGTGTGATTAGTGGATTGATCACTTTGTGATCGAAAATCCTAAGTCAAGGGATTGGCTTAGGTGGTGATTTTCACCCGTCTTGGGTTTCCACCTAAAAATCTGGTGCCTCTTTTTGTGATTGAATTCTTTTTGTCTTACAATATTTTATAAATTCACTATTCACCTCCCCTCTAGTGCAATTTCATTTGATATCAGAGCAGGTTTTCCGCTTTTAAGGGTAACATCCGCGGAAAGATCACATGGAGGGGAGTCATTTCCACTGGCAAATCTGAGGGGTAATCCACCACCCGACCACCACTCTTCGAAGGGACAAACTACACTTATTGGAAGCTGACAATGAAGATGTGACTTCAAGCCAATGATTTCTCCGTTTGGGAGAAATGCAAATCCGCATACATCATTCCCAAGAAACCAGAAACAGGATACACAGTGGAGCAGATTCATCACCTTGGACTGAATGCTAAGGCAATGAACTCACTCTACTGCGCACTCAGCTCGAAAGAATTCAACCGCATTAGCCAATGCACAACCGCCCATGAGATATGGAGAAGATATATAGAAGAAGCCAACCAAGTAGAGGATCTAGACATGGAAAATCTACTTAGGAATCTTATGGCTTATGAATAAAAAATGGAGCAAAAGAAGAAATCTATCTCATCGGAGCCAAAGAAGAAGACTTTAGCCTTCAAAGCTACGTCAGATGATGAGGTAAGTACTGATGACGAAGAATTCATTTTATTAGCTAAAAAGTTTAAAAAGTTTCTCAGAAATAGAAAGAGATCAAGGAAAAGAAAAGAGAGGAAGAACCTCTAGTTTGCTATAATTGCAAGAAGAGATGTCACATAAGGAAAGATTGTCCCTTACTCAAAAGGGATGATGAGAAGAAATCCAAGAAGCCGTTCAACTACAAGAAGATCTCCAAGCCCAAGGGATTCAAGAAGAAGGCATTCCAAGCAACTTGGGATGACTCCACCTCCGAAGAAGAAGAGGAGGAAACAAATGAAGAAATGGCATGCTTGGGACTAATGGCAACGAAAGATGCTTCTGAATCTGAATCTGAGGAACCTGAGGTAAATTCCTATTCCCCAGATGAATTACAAGATCCTTTTGATTCACTATATCTAGATCTTAAGAAAACAAAGACCCAAAGCAAAGTTCTAAAAGAAGAAAACTTAAAGAATAAGAAATTAATCAATGATCTTGAAGAGAAGAATCTAATTCTTACTAAAGAAACCACTGCCTTAAATATGCAAATAAGAAACCTAATGATTGAAAAAGGGTCATTAACAAATTATTTGTATACGGCAATGAGTGAACAAAAATTTCTAGATAGAGAAGAATTACTCGATAAAATCCATGTGCTTGAAAAATCAAACTCCTTTAAAAAGGATGAAAATAGCTTACTTAGAGTGAGATTAGGGGACTAGAAGATAAACTAGACATAATGAAAATAGAGATAAATCACCTTAAAGAAAAATCAAATCAACTTCTTGAGGACTTAGCCAAATTTACAAAGGGAAAAGATAACTTGGACAAGCTCATTGCCCATCAAAAACCTTCCTCAAGTAAAATTGGACTAAGCTTTTATAAACCTAGTCAAAGTCAGCCAAAAAAGGATCCTCCTCTAAAGGAGACCACTAACAATTAAGGATCCACATTGCAATGGATACCGAAAAGATAACTTTCACTTTGTTTTGTAGGGATGAAAGAACATTATAATGTCAAAAATTGGAAATACAAAATGAAGGATGGACGAATCAAATTAGAAAGACCTATAGAAACACCAAGTCACCAACGAAGATCTTTTGTAGGAGGAAAGAGGTCCACAAGAAAGAAGACAAAGAGACCACTACCATCAAAGAGGCCGATGGGTGATGGACTCCGGGTGTTCCAAACATATGACGGGAGACAAGCACCTATTTTTAGACCGGTTACATTTGGCAACAACCACAAGGGCCATATTATTAGCCTTGGTAAAATAGGTAACCCTCTCTCTCCCATCTCAAATGTTTCTCTAGTTAAAGGACTAAAATATAATCTTTTAAGTGTCAGTCAAATTTGTGATAAGGGGTTTGAGGTAGTATTTACTTTGGAAATATTTGAAATTATGCATGCATTAACCAATGAAACCCTTCTTAAGGGAACTAAATTTAAAGACATTTATATCGTAGAATTCGATAAAGATAGCACTTATAAATGTCTTATAGAAAATAATGAGTTAAGTATATGGCATAGAAAACTAGGACATGTTCATATGAAGCTAGTTCAAAAACTAGCCAAACATGAACTAGTCCGAGGTCTTCCTAAAGGAAAATTTTTAAATGAGCTTATCTATGATTCATGTAAATTAGGTAAAATTATGAAATCTAGTTTTAAAAATAAAGAAGTTATATCCACATCATGACCATTAGAACTACTTCACCTAGATCTGTTTAGACCAACAAAATATGAGAGCCTTAGTGGATGCAAATATTGCCTTGTGATTGTAGACGATTTCTCGAGGTTTTCATATGTCTCCTTCTTGAGATCCAAAGGAATATTTTCCGTCTTTTCCGCCTTTTGTAGGAAGGTTCAATCTGAAAAAGGCTACAAAATCACTCATATCCATAGTGATCATGGGGGTGAGTTTGAAAATTCCTTGTTTGATGATTATTGTCAAGAGCATGGTATTGCTCATGAGTTTTCTTTTCCCCGAACACCTTAACAAAATGGGGTGGTTGAGAGAAAGAACCGTACTCTTCAAGAGTGTGCTCGAACATTGCTCATAGACTAGGGGTTACCAAAGTACTTTTGGGCTGAGGCGGTTAACACGGCTTGTTACATGTTAAATCGCACCTTAATTAGATCTAGATTGTGAAAAACTTGTTTTGAATTATACTATGGGAAAATACCCAAAATTAGTTATTTTAAAGTTTTTGGATGTAGGTGCTTTGTTTTGAATACCCGCTCTAATTTAGATAAATTTGATGCCAAAGGTGAATAAACCATCTTTATTGGTTATTCCTCACATAGTAAGACATATCGGATCTTTAACAAGACCACATTAATAGTGGTGGAAACCCTTCATGTTTCCTTCGATGAATCTCCTCACTCTTCCTCGATTGACCGAGTCAATATGGAAGATGAAGATGATTCTTCTATTGATGTGTCTAACATTCCAAACTCCAATATCCATAATCTTCCAAAAGATTGGATATATCAAAGGAATCATCCCGAAAGTCAAGTCATTGGAAGTGTTTCTGATGGCGTTAAAACCCGATTTCATTTTAGTTGCTCTTTTGGTCACTCCGCCTTTGTATCTCGAGTTGAACCCAAGAGTGTTGAGGAAGCATGCTACGAAGAACCTTGGATGATGGCCATGCAGGAGGAACTCAACCAATTCCAAAGGAATGAAGTCTAGGATCTAGTACCTAAGCCTAAAGGGCAAACGGTAATAGGTACCAAATGGGTATTCCGGAACAAGTTGAATGAATCCGTATAGTCATTTGGAACAAGGCTCGGTTGGTAGCACAAGGGTACAACCAAGAAAAAGAAATTGATTTTGATGAGACATATGCTCCCGTAGCTTGACTCGAATCAATTCGCATGCTTCTTGCTTATGCCACCTTCCTTGGCTTTAAACTCTTTCAAATGGACATTAAGAGCGCGTTTCTTAACAGATTCATTAAGGAGGAAGTTTTCGTAAAACAACCTCCTGGTTTTGAGTCTCATGATAAGCCTTATTTTGTCTATAAATTAAACAAGGAACTATATGGTCTAAAGCAAGCTCCCAGAGCTTGGTATGAGAGGCTCAAAGACTATTTTCTATAGGGGAAGTTGATTCTACATTATTCATTAAAAGAAAAAGAAAAGATATTTTATTAGTTCAAATATATGTAGATGATATTATATTTGGTGCTACTAATGAATCTATGTGTAGAAGGTTTTCAGAAATTATGTAGAAAGAATTCGAAATGAGTTTGATGGGTAAACTCAAGTTTTTCATAGGCTTACAAATCACTCAACTCGAATTTAGAACCTTTGTGTGTCAATCAAAATACACCAAGGAGATACTCAAAAGATTTGAAATGACGAAAAGTAAAGGGAGGAACTCCTATGAGCGTCACAACTTCTCTAGACTTGGACGAATCAGGTACACCCATAGATCAAAAACTCTATCGTAGCATGATTGGATCTTTATTGTATTTAACTTCTAGTAGACCTGACATTTTATTTAGTACCTGCTTATGCACTTGGTTTTAATTAAACCCTAAACAATCACACTTAAATGCTGTAAAATGAATATTTAGATATCTAGTTGACACATCTGATTATGGCTTATTCTACCCTAGGAGTCCACAATTCAACTTAGTCACATATAGCGATGTGGGCTATGCAGGTAGCCACACCGATAGGAAGAGTACTAATGGGATGTGCCAATTCTTAGGCGAATCTCTAGTCTCTTGGTTCTCAAAGAAACAATCTAGTGTAACCCTATCAACTACGAAGGCTGAATACATAGCCACCGCTTTAGCATGTTCCCAAGTGCTTTGGATGAAAAATACTTTGAAGGATTTTAACTTGATATTTAATAAAATAAAAATATTATGTGATAATACTAGTGCTATCAACCTCTCGAAAAATCCCGTACATTACTCCCGTACAAAACATATTGATGTTCAACATCATTTTTTGAGAGATAATGTACTTACGGGAGAGATCGAGGTTGAATTTATTTGTACTGAATTGCAATTGGCTGATATTTTCACTAAGCCTTTGAATTATGATCGTTTTAATTATATATGTAGGAAACTAGGCATATGTAAGCTAAGTGATATTTGAATAATTTAGTGACTTAATGGAATTTCTTTTGTCATGAACATAGAAGGAGCCTTGACTTTACCAAGTTAAGAGCCTTCATACGCAGTTCAAACATCAAAATGCACATTCTGTGCAATATCAGACGTTTGATTAACGCCACAAATGTCTTATACTTAAAAATTCGATGTCTGAAGATATGGTACAGACGTCGATTTTATATCTCGAAAGAGTTGATAAAAGAGCAATTTCAGATGTCCGTCATCATTCACAGACGTCTAGACTGTCATCCAGATGTGTTGACAGACGTCTATTTTTGCATCAAAATATGTATTATGATGTCTGGATTCAGATGTCTGATTATTTAGTCAGACGTCATGTGGGTCGTCCGATAAAGAAATCAGACGACAACCTGTAGCTTTAGAGTGAAATCTAGGAAGGACTGTCTGCAAAAAATCAGACGTCTAATTTTAGCTTTAGACGTTAGATAGGTCGTCTGATACAGAGATCGGACGACAACATGGAGAATAAACCATTTTACAGGGAGGTATGTCTGCAGAAATCAGACGTCTAATTTTAAAATTAGTCGTTCGATAAGTCATCTAGTGATTAAAACAGACGACGCCATCAAAAGGATTAAAATCCCAAAGGGCCAATCCCGACGTCTGACAACGTCTCCAAACGTTTGATCTGGCAAAAATCTACCGCTTCGATCTGTTCTCTGAGTGGTTTGCAATGGAAATTTCCCCAACTTTAGGGGGAGATTTTCTCAACCCCTTAGGATATAAAATCCCAGTCGTAAGGTCCCACTTCCCAACTCTCAAATCCCTAAGGCCTCTCTCTCCCGCTCAACGAACGACGACTGCAGTTGGTGTTGCTCCTCTCACCGCCAGATGACCACTCCGCCTCCTCGACGACTGGCAGTGCTGCTACTCCCCTGCGCACGTGCCCCCACTCCTCCTCCGCGCGTAAAATTTCTCAAACCCTTAGGGCATCTCCACGATTTTGCTCAAGTCTCTTCAAAGCACTCATCTTGTCTCTTCTTTTTTGATGATCAACTCAATTTCCTCTTCTATCATGCCTATTTTTGCCCTAGGAACTAAAACCCTAGAACAAAACCTATTTTTTCTATGTAGCATAAATGTTCACCTTTTTGGTTGATTATGGTGAGGGTATTACCTCAAGTGATTCAAGCCAACATCTTAGTGGATTGAATTTAAAGGTATATTGCCACAACATCATGGCAGGTTGTATTGCCTCAAGGCATACTGCTACACAATTTTTTTCTAGTATCAATGTTGATTGCATGTATGGCATTATTGGTTGAATGACTGGTGTGGCATGTTGTTTGCATGTATGTCTTTGCAGGTGTTCTATCCTAAAAACACCAAACCTCTCCTTCCAAAACCCAACCATCCAAAATGTCTCCCCGTCGAAAGCAAGCCGAGAGCTCTTCCACCTCCTCCTCCACCTATTTGGTTGACCAACTACGTGGCGACATCGCTAGACAGCAATTTTGTCGCTTCGCAAATGCCAAAGTCAAGTGCCCTCGCTTCATTGTGTGGAATGACTTTGCCCATCTAAACCTTCAGGAACATTTTGAAACCCTCCATCTCTTCCATTATTTTGATCGACAGTTCCATTCTGGCATTGGAACTATTGGTGCATTTCCCGATCTTGTCCGACTTTCCTACGCCAACATCGTTGAAGACTATAGCAACGATGAACTTGAATTACATACCCGCTTATTTGGCCGTGAAATCTATATCACTTCTGATTCTATTTCCGCCCTTCTTGCCATCCCTAATGAGGGAAATGACTTCAATGACATTCTGAGGCAATATGACTCAGAAGTCATAAATCAAGAATTAGTCCTACCTGAAAAATATGTTGAAAATCTTGGCACCTTACCATGCAAAAACCTCAAACCTCTTCCCCGATTACTATCTCGCATTTTTGGGTGGGTCCTTCTAAACAAATTGGGAGGTTTTGATTATATCTCGCGCCAACACAAGGCGCTCCTTTTTGCCACCGTACGTCACATTCCCTTCAACTATTGTCGCCTCATTGTTCGTGTTATGAATGAAGACCATGGGGCATCTCTACCATTTGGGTCCATTTTATCCAAAATTTTTGCAAGCCATCGGATCTCCATAAATGACCAGGCAGTTGACAAAAAGATTGAGCCCTACAACCGGGTCACAGTCGCCAAGATGCACATACTTAGGGAGCATCTTGAGCCAGCTAAAGAGCCCGCTAAAGAAGAGCCCCTTCCACCCCTTCCGGATTTCCATGAAGAACGTCCACTTCAAATAGAAGCTCCTCGCTCAAGCTTTGATGAGGCATGGGATCCCGCCACGAATTCCCTCTCCTCCAGCATCTCTCTTTTGTTGCGACGAACCGGCGAGATGTACACCAATATGGGAAGTATGCGCCGCAACATCGACAAACTTCGTTCTGACGTTCACAATCTGCAGATGGGACAAGGACCTGCTCGCCGCCGTCGCTGCCATGATCAAGAAGACTAGTTTAGTTCTTCTATTTGTCTTTCTTTCTGTCTTCCATGTTGGCTTGTATTAAGAGGCCTTGACCCCATACTTAAATATTTTGGGAGCAATAGCTAGTTTGTGCTTAGGGCACATACATTCCTTTCCTAGTTAATTTACTTTAGTGCTTTGCCATTTTTATTCAACATGTAGTTTTATTAATGCTCTCCACTTTATAAATGTCATTCCATAACACTTGTAGTTTAAGTATCAACCCTTTCAGAACCCTTAATGATGATATTCAAAAAGGGGGAGAAGAACGTAGGGAAGAACTTAGGGAATAACATAAAAAGTTACAAAAAATCTTCTCAAAATAGGTATAGACTACTAAGTACAACTTTCAGGGGAGAAAATAAAAACCTACAGGAAAATTTTGAAAATCATCAAAAAGGGAGAGATTGTTAATTCAACCTCTCATATATAATATTTTGATGATTTTACAAAATGAAGAAAATGAAATAAAACATAAGCGTAGCATATTTTCCTCTGTAATAACACAATTGTAGGTTTCATGGAGTTTTCCAAGTCAGAGGATTAAAAACATGAAGACTAGGTAGCATGAGTACTGTCATAGGTCATAGGCTTTTTATGTAAACCTTCAAAGGTTGTAATCTTTATTTTATTTGAGTCTAGAGATGTTGTAAAGAGCCCCCAAATATAACTTATAAATAACTAACTTAGGCTTTCTACACTTAGGATAAATTAGAAACAAAAACCTAACACTAAGACTCAAATCAAACGTCCATAACAACTGTTAGACGTCTAATTTTCAACTTTAAGACGTTTGATAAGTGTTTCAGACATCTAATTACCTATAGCTTTGCCTTTAGTTTCTGACTTCATAAACATCAGTCGAAGCAACCTTCCATTAGACGTCCATAGCCACATCCAGATGTTTAATACTTTGCTTAGACGTCTTTAAAACAATCATTAGACTCAAGCACCTATCTTCCTTTTGAATATATCGAGAAAAATACACTTTCAAATGTCTGGAAATGTCTCCAGACATCTACCTTTGCACCGTTGCTCATTTATTTCTGTGCAAATCTCATTAGAAACCAAAGATCTTTTGTCAGATTCCCAAGACAAGTCATTTTTAGGTTTTCAGACAATCAGGGAATCCTACAGACATCCATACTGACGTCTCTTCCTTGAAATCTAGAACCCTGTTTGGATCTGGTTAAAACAAGAATGAATCCACGCATAATTAGGCATCCAATACTTTTATCAGAAGTCTTATGTGAAAATATCAGACGTCCCTGTTTCGATCCAATGAAATCAGTAAAGCCTGGCTAATAGTATCAGATGACCATAATTGTAATTAGACATCTTCTATGACATCTGATCCTAAAATCAGATGTCTGATATTGCTGTCAAACTCATCATTACCCTGATTTGTGGTGGATTTCGTCCCAATCTCTTGGGATTTGCCTCCAATGGCTAGGAGATCTCTCTCAAGCATTCTTGAAGGTTCCAAACTTGCCTATAAATAGACTACAATCCCTCTTAGGCAAAGCACACCTCTTGAGATTCAATTCCCTTAGAAAATCACTTGCTCACTACTCTTAGCCTCCTCTTGCCCTTGTACTGTGCCAACACTCTGATTAAAGGGCAAACCCACACTCCCGGTGCATTTCGTTCTGCAAATTCTCAGGGAGTTCTCTTTATGCTTAATAGATAAGGAAGTAATCAAACTATTGGGGTGCTCTATAGGTGCTGTTTAATTCTTACTTTTGTACCTTGGGTATCTGGACTGTCGGGTCCCCGTCTCTTCATTGTAAAGGGAGAAACCTCCATTTAGGGATCAGAGGTGGGATTTGTAATTGAGGTACACAACCCTCGTTTAAGTAGTGTGGTTAGTGGATTGATCACTTTGTGATCGAAAATCCTAAGTCAAGGGATTGGCTTAGGTGGTGGTTTTCACCCGTCTTAGATTTCTGCCTAAAAATCTAGTGCCCCTTTTTGTGATTGAATTTTTTTTTGTCTTGCAATATTTTATAAATTCACTATTCACCCCCCTCTAGTGCAATTTCACCTAAGTTCAATATTTGCGCTAACTAGGTTATTCGTCGTTGTGTCCCGGAAAGTGAATTCCACAGTATCCTTAATTTCTGCCATTCTTCAACCTGTGGAGGGCAATGACCAAGGTTTTACAATCCGAATTTTATTGGCCGTCGCTCTTCAAAGATGCTCACATGTATGACACGACATGTACACATTATGAAAGTATTGAAAAAATGATAAGAAAGAACATGATGCCCCTTAATCCTATTCTAATTGTTGAAATCTTTGATGTATGGGGTATTGATTTCATGAGACCTTTCACTCCTTTCCATGAGCACCAGTACATTCTTGGTGTTGTGGACTATGTCTCCAAATGGGTTGAGGTCATCCTTACTACCAATGATCGCAAGGTCATGATCAACTTTGTGAAGAAAAACATCTTTAGTAGGTTCGAAATGCCTCGGGGAATCATTAATGACGGGGGGTCCCACTTCACTAATGCTCACTTCCACAATCTTCTTGCAAAATATAGGGTCAAACATAAAATCTCTACACCTTTTCATCCCTAAACAAATGGGTAGGCTGAGATTTCCAATAAAGGAATTAAAAACATCCTACAAAAGACAATGCAACTAGGCAAGAAAGATTGGGCCATGAAGCTTGATGATGCCCTTTGGGCATACCAAACTACATTCAAAACACCTTTTGGAATGTCCCCCTACCATCTTGTATTTGGAAAATCCTACCATGTTCTAGTTGAAGTTGAGTACAAGGCATATTGGGCAATCAAACAATGCAACTTACACTTTGGTCAGGTAGGCCAAAACTATAGGCTCTAGCTGACTAACCTAGAGGAAATCTGTAATGAAGCATTTGAAAATGCCAATATTTACAAAGAAAAGACCAAAGCTTTACATGACAAGATTATTTCTCGTAAAAGCTTTGAGCCTAATCAAAAAGTATGGCTTTTTTACGCTACATTACAGCTTTTCCCAGGAAAGCTTAGGTCCAATTGGAACGGCCTATACATAATTGCATGCACATTCGCACATGGGGCTATCAAAATCTATGACCCTAAAACAAGCCAGACATTCAATGTGAATGGTCAAAGGCTAAAACCTTACAAAGAGAATTTCGAACCAAGGCCTGTTTCTAAAAAACCTTTCGTTCAAGATTCTTAAGCTGCAGTACGTCTGGTTGTCGATGCTAAATTGAACACTTGTTGGGAGGCAACCCAACATTGATTGTGTGAATAATTAGAGTAGTTTTCAGGTTTTGGAATTGGTCGAGTTGAACTTCTGAGAACTTGGATTGTTACACCAGGCAATATCTTAATTTTCCCAATATGGACAAAAAAATTTCTCCAAATGTTCTCCCCATCTGTATTGTTTCCTATCGTCATGGAAGGCCCAATCTAGGAATGAATGACTCCACTCTTATATTGAGTGTAATCCAAAGTCCTCAAACCAATCCAGGAGTTATCCATGATAACCTAAAATTTAAACTAAACCACCTACAAGTTAAAGAGGAAATAGGGATGATATGTGTATTTTGATGAAGGTTTTCACTTGATAGCTCATGCTTCAAGATTTGATCATAACGTTACTTGTTACATGTAACTAGTGCCTAGAGAAAATTGTGACAGCATCTCCATGCACTCTCTAGTATACCCCCCAAAACTAACTTTAGTTAAATTCCCCATAGCCCCCAATTAAGGGAACTTCAAGAATCTAGCTAAAATCAATTGGTATATCGAAGAAGAAAAAGTAGATGCCACCAAAATTTCACCAGACGCTGGTTACATATAACAAGTAACACCTAAGTTTTTATCAAATCTTTAGAGACCATCCTTAGTTCAGGACTTCATCGAACTAAGGACGATCAAGACTTATGGCATGCTATAAAGACAACACAGTGCATGTATGTGAGATATATATACTAATGCTTTGTTCGTATAACATGATCATAAGTCTTGAACAAGTGAGTATTTTAACACAATTATATCCCTCCCACAACCTGTACCCCAAGGGTTAGAACTCCTATTGTTTATCATCAAGTGCATGTAAATTTGTGGAAATGTGAATATCTAAATTTATGCAGCGTTAAAACACCTAAACCCTGTACCCTTAAATCCTAAGCTAATGTGAAATGCAAACACACCCTACATTTCACAGAATAATTCCATTACAAATTAAATTCAATGATTAATTGAGGTAATTAAATTACAAATTAATGGTGCCACTTCACATTTATAACATTTATGTTAAATGTAACTAATTAACTAATATTTCTAGTAATTAAATTATGTAATTTACTAGCAACTATGACAATGAAATTTTAACTTTTAAGTAACAAATGTTGCAACTTACATGCAACTAATTGTGTTAATTTATTTACATGCAGTTAATTGTGGCAATTTAATTTCAAACAATGTCAATTTAATAATTTAATAATTACAAATTAATTATCAACTATAATTGCAAATTAATAACAATTTAATTATCGAAAATGCATTGCAAATTAATAATTTACATGTGGTTAATTGCATGCAGCTAATTATCAAATAAAATTACATACAGCTAATTACAATTTAATGATTATCGAATAAAATTACAAACAAATTATAAACTAATTATCACTACAAAAAATTACTCAAAATTCACAAAAATACCAAAAATTACAAAAAAGATGTTCAAAATGTTCAATGATAAGTTAGGGTTTTTTTAAAGGGGTTGCAGTAGTAGCGGTGTTAGGGGATAGTGGTAATGGGCTGCAGGGGATAGGAGGCAGTAAGGGCGACGTGGAAAGGGAGCAAAGGGGAGCAACGAGGCAAGGCAGGAGAGCGAAGGCGCATGGCAAGGGTGGCAGATAGGCAAGGCGAGGTAGGCGGCAGCGAGGCAGCGTGGAGGGGGAGAGCAGCATGAAGGTGGCGATGAGGGGATGCCTCTTGAGGAGAGGTCAATGTGTGGTGGCGAAGCAGTCATGGCAAGGAGAGGTTGCAGCAAGGAGCACAAGGCAAGGTCGATGAGGAGGGGGGGCATAGACAAGTAAGGAGAAGAGAAGAGGAGAGGAAGAGGAACTAAAGGCGATCACACACGACATGGTCATAATACGATTTTCGGGCACGATTTTAAAAAAACCATCACTAAATTGATTATAAAAGCATTTTCAATGTGTCCTTTCACATTCCTTTTGGCGATGATTCAATTGCAATTATCGCTAATTACTAACCCCAACAATCGAAAGTTTGAAATCTAAAAGTTTGATCAAAAATTATTTTTAATGATCAACTTAAAAATTTCAAAAACATGAAAATGGTTGACAAATTTTCATATGATGAAAATCAATGTGCATGTTTTCTGTTATCTCCTTGTAAAGAAGATATCAACTCAAAGTATTGAAACAAAGGCGACAAAATGTGTCTGTGCGATGCACACAAACAAGGCATAATTCTGAAATAAGATGTCTAATAAAGTGGGAGGATAAAATGTTATCAATCCACAAGATACTCTGGATAAAATGTTTAGTTGTCCCTAACATTCCTTATAAAAGGAATAATGAATAGGTGATCTTAATGAGTTGAGATGCACTAATTTAGTCGATCTCAATAAGTTGAGATGTAACATCCGCAATCTAATGTGGATAGTCCACATAGAAGCTGCTTATATTTGATGTGCTATAGTATCTATTGTGGAAGTATATACACCACAATACGAGTGTTGAAGTAAAATATGTTGTAGTTTATGAAGCAACCACATGAATGATGTGGATAAGTAAGGCATTTAGAAGTACTTAGCATACACTACAAGAATCTTCATCATTGCCGACGATTAAAAATCGTCGGCAATGATAACTCCACCATCGAAAAATACGGTCGAGGAATGTTGTGTCGCGGTTGCATTTTGTCAACGAGTTTACAACATTACCGACGGGATAAAATCACCCCTCATTCAACGTGTGGGTGTTTTTCTCGTCTTTTTCAAATGGTAGAGGAAGGTTTTTCTCGACTGTTTCAACTACATCGTCGAGGTAAATGTTAACCTTGACGATGATTACAACTGACAAGGATGTGTACATTCTCGTCGTTTACCTAACACAGACGAGAATGAGCGCATCCTCGCCAGTTGGATTACAATCAATTAAGTCATTATTGTTGGTGCATGGGCACCACGATCATTAATTGTGATGATAAAAAAATACTTTTATTTAACATTTGCATTTAAAGTCTAAGATTTCAGGTTATTTCCAAATGGATACAAGTTTGAAGGAGAAGTGTGAAGAACTCGCGTCCATGGTGGATTGGAGGAGCTCAAAGGAGGAGCTTCGCTTGGAGCGAGAGCTTGAAGACAAGAAGAATAGGATATATTTCTATCTCTTGTAGTTTATTCTTTGTATCTTTTGTTCTTTGCTCTTTATTTTCCTAGATTACTTGTTAAAGAGCCTCAAAGTAACAAAACTATAGTCCTAGGAATATCTACTCAAACCTAGGATACTTAAACTTTTCAAAGTTAACTGAGAAAACCAAAGTAGGCTTTAAACAGCCAGATTGGACATCCAATGTGGAAATCAGATGTTTGATATTTGACTTTAAGACGTCTGACTATTTGTTCAGACGTCCAAAAACACTTAGGCTGGAAACCACTCCCTGTCTGCCATGTTTAGACATCCAGTCTTTAGTCCAGACGTCTTAGAAGACGTCTGATGACCTTGCCAAATGTCCAAATAGAGGATCGTTGGCTTTATCGGGAAAAAT
Source organism: Thalassia testudinum (assembly GCA_037157565.1). Taxonomy (NCBI): domain Eukaryota; kingdom Viridiplantae; phylum Streptophyta; class Magnoliopsida; order Alismatales; family Hydrocharitaceae; genus Thalassia; species Thalassia testudinum. The sequence continues at coordinate 62,993,724 of JAZHRO010000040.1, forward strand.
GTAGAAGATTAACTATTTATCCAACATACTTTCACTTTCAGACGTCCATAGTAATCCCCAAACGTCTGATAAGTAAACGTTAGACCCAAATCACCCTTTGTCAAATGATTATAGCCGTTTAACCTCGGGAAATCCTTTCCCGCAGAAGATTGTGTTTCCAGACATCTAGACATAGTGCCAGATGTCCAAGATGTCGTCTGACTGACTTTCACTGGAACCCTATTTAGGTCTGACTCAAGTCAGTAAGCAAACCCATCTAGGATTAGACATTTGATTCACTTTCCAGACGTCTGATACTTTTCCCAGATGTTTGATAGCACTATCAGAATCTGTAATGACCCTAATTCCGACCTAATCTGCCTTGGGTTTGTTCCCAACGGCTATGAAGCCTTCTAAGGCCTTCCAAAGCTTTTTTAGGCCATCTATAAATAGAGGAGGAGCCCTCCTTTGTTAGACACACCTTGAGAAACTACTTTCCACTCTTTTGTGTCCAAGAGAAGTTAGAATCAAAGGAGAAGTGCTCAATCCTTAGTCTACATCTTGAGAGCATCTTCCCAATTGTGCACCCACTCTCCTGCCTACGTATACGAGAGAGTTTTCGTGCCATCGCGTGGATCGCGCACACCACTTCCATCTCAGGGAAGTATCCATTGCCTATAGAAGCTAAGTTTAAGACTATTCTTTGTGGCTCTATAGGTTCTGTTGTATTTTCATTTGTTGTTAGTTGGGTATTTGCATTGCGAATTTCCATCTCCTTTGTGGGACAAAATACTCCTCGTGAAGAAGAGGGGTTTGAGGCACGCTACCCTCGTTAAAAGTAGAGTTATTGTAAGAGGTTAAGTCACCCTCGTTCAAGTGACTTGGTTAGTGAATTTGATCGACTTGGTTGATCCAGAAATCCTAAGTCGAGAGACTTAGGTGGTGATTTTTACCTGAGTTTGGGTTTCCGCCTAAAATTCCTTGTATATTTGTGTGATTGCATTATTTTGTGAGATTATTTAATATATTTTTGCATATCTATCTTTCTGCAAATCTCACCCCCTTCCCTAGGGAACTACAATTATTCTGGTCCGTTAAGGAAAAACGGACAAGAATATTTTATATTGTGTCCGTCGATAGAGGACCGTCGTCAACAGTGCAATTTCTACTAGTGATAGTTTCCTCTACTAAAACTCGCATTATTGTAATGACAACAAGAACATCGCTCTTGTTGAGAAATAGTTTCTCAAAATAAAGAACATGTTTGCAAAGAGAAAAGTCCTCATCATAAACTAGATGTCACATATGATAAAGTTGTTATCATATGCAGTGCTCCCTCTTTTGGCTTGACACCTAGGTCATTCAAGGCTTCATGGTAAAGTTCTTGTGTGTCAAGTTAGAATCATGGGTCAAGGAAGTATTCAAGATCGGCTCTTAGAGCAAGTAGGAGTTTGTTAAAGTTATATGCCTTGGGCAAGCCAACTTGAGTGGAATAACTCGATCGATGTTTTAGATCTCAATGTTAGATTACGTGAACACATTAATATGGTTAGTCATGTCCCTCAATACAAATTGGAGAATGTATTGAAGCCATGTTTGATATACCGATGATCGGTATCGAAGATCCAAACAATTTGGATTGAAGATTCAATAAGTCATCAAAAATCATAATGATATCTAACTATTGTTTCCAATCTGAGAAGAGATGGTAGCCCTTTCGAGAGACTGTTGCCTAACCAATGCCCTTTATGCACATCCTTTGCATAAGAATGGAGATTCACGGCTATCACGTAGATTGAATCAAGGAATTAACTCGAAAAGATGGAGATTGGGAAGTCCTCTTATCACTATCACGAAGAATGCGTAACCTTTGATCTGAGATAGATGTGTCTCTATGTTTAAACTTACACATTTAGTGGATCGATAGTCACTGAACACACCTTGGTGTTGAGACTGGAAAGCTAGTATGCATATGAGAGCCTAAAAGACACATGATCTCTCAAGGAGATCACACAAATCTGCTATCATAAGTGTATGTAGCAAATCGAAAGACACAAGCTTGCTCCACGTATATTGGGAAGTATGAAATTCCATGCATGGTAGTACGAGTCCTTATTAGACCCATACATGAAAGAGAAGTCATCCCTTTGGGAAAGAAGCTGGTCATTGTTTTCATCCCAATGATAAAAGGAGAACACAAAACTATGTAATTTGTAATAGGATGAACAGTGAATCTAAGATTTAATCCAAGGTGTTGCATAAGTCTTCCAATGTGAAGGACTCACAGGTATTTGAAATATTTGAGGGAGGCATAGCGCTATAAATCTTGACTCCTAAACCCTTCATTATTATCATGATGAAACCAATGATGATTTTGATGAGTTTCTAATAAACTTGAAATCAAATAATATTTAAGGAATTAAATTGGTATTTGATTTGACATTTACTTGGGTCAAATATGATTTAGTAATGATCTAATGGGTTGAATGCAAATAAAATACCTTTAGGTACTTAAACCCAAATCCTCAAATTAGTTGGAGGACAACTATTGCAAAATTCAATTTAGATTAATCCCTAACCATTGGATTTAATCTAATCACTACCATCATATTAGGAATAGTTGGATCCCTACAAATATCTCCCTAAGGAAAAGTGGGAACCCTAATTTATTCATAAATTGTGTGTTAATCCCTTCCTCCACCAAGAGAAAGAGAGAGAAGAAAACTAGAATAGCCACTGCCCTCCCTCTCTCTCTGATTTTGGATGGCCAAAGAGAACAGGAGAAGTCCTAAGCCTCTAGCAGACATCCAACAAAGTCTTTGGATGTCCAGAACTCTAGTGCTCTAAATATTCGAGCCCTCAAGCAGAAGTCCATAGGGACTTCTAGACATCTAGTAAGAAGACCAAATATCCCCTAATCTTGCTTGAAGATTTAGAATCCTTAACAGACTAAGCCTTTGGAGGAATTTTGGGGTGTTGGACGCCCCGAGGAACATGAAGGTGTGCACAAGACAAAAAAGGTTCACCTGACACAAGTGAGAATCGAGTGTTCTTGACACAAAGGGCTTCATCCGCCTGCGAAGAAGGGAGTCCAACAAGACTGAGCTTATTTAAGGAGGTATAAGGCTTGGGATGTTGTGCTACCCTGGATAGCTCTTCTCCCCACGACACTAACGAGCGGAACACTCCACGTCTAGTGTAAAAGAAACTTGAGGTCGCACTTGGCTAAAGGTCTAAGTGGCAAGGAAGCATGCTTCTCCCTAGCCACGGACAATCACCAAGAACAATGACCTAGGCAACTAACTAACAGTCCACTGAGCATCTCTATGTTTATCTCAAGAATTGTCACGACCTGCTCCTGACTCCCTACAGGACCCGAGAATGGCTCGCCTCAACGAACCCCAAGACCCAATCATCCAACGAGAAACAACTGAATACATATTCATTCCACAACCACACCAATAATGTAACTAAGCAGAAAATATATAACTGATAATAACGAAAAGAGAACATCAAACCACTAGATTTTCACATAATATAGCGGAAATGTACAGTTACAATTATAACCATCACAACAGGGAATGAGTAGAAAACATAACTGAATATAAGCTACAGGTACTCACTACAACAAAACTCTCTGCATCGAACTAAAGAAAGGAAACTATGGTTGGGCTCGACTTGGCCCAGCGCCTTCAGCAGCCGATGGCTCTAGCTACTTGAATCCCTAACCTGAACATGGTTGCAAAATTCGGAGTCAACTAACGCTGAGTAGAGTGCTGGTTAAGTTATTATCATGCAACATAATTTAAAACAGTAATTAGCTAATCATTCAATTGTCAGTTATTTACTCGTTTCCAATTCTCTGGTTTATGTGTTTCCTGGTTGAGTACGCTAATCAGGTTCCATGATATTACTAAATCTTCTTGTTCCCTAAGAAAACAGTCTTGCTTGTAGTTTTCCCCACGATACAAGATGTACACGTGGCACTCTTCTGTCTGGGAGAGTCCCCCGTGGTAGTCCTACACCCGTCTACTACCCCGAGGTCACGGTCGTGACGTAGCGATGACTACGACACGCATGATAAGCGTACGAGTAGCTACCCCACACTGGCATGCAATCAGACGTTTCCGCTAGTGGGTATGCCCAAAAGTACAATACGGAACAGCACAGAGCCTTGCCCTCTTAGAACAAGGGTCTCGCCCCTACACAGTCTGCGTACCCTCATCCGACTATCCCAATTTTCCCAGCGGGCCTAACAAGAGTTGGTGTAGGTGGTCAGTCCTAACCCCGGGCCCCATGGGACGACTAGCTCCCCCTACACTAAGTAGCTCACCCTAGTACCACGTACGCAAGGGCCAAACAGGAGTCGACGTAGAGTGGCCAAACCCACTCTCGGGTCTCAACCCAAGGGGCAGTAAGCTCCCCTCTACTCTAAAGGGATAGTTGCTCTCATCGGTACCACGTACATGAGAGCCAGCTCACTTCCCTTAACCAAGTCTGAACAGCCAGCCATAGGCAACATGTTCCAAAACCATTAGATTTTTCGTACTACAGTATTCTTGATTTCTTCCTAAACTCCCCATAGGGTTCGTGTATAGACTTTCTCATTTCCATATCTAGTTCATTAAATGCATAACAGGAAGATTAAGATTTCACAACCGATTATTCAGTACAGGTATGTATTACAAGTAGTATAGGTAGCTCATGATTTATCACAGTAACTCATTCATTCATTAGCTACACATGCAATTCTTCCAGCCCTAGTGTTCATTTTACAACCTAGGGTTCAATCGGATATATCTAACGTAGCATGCATTTATTTCTTTCGGCCCTAAGGTTCATCTCACAACCTAGAGTTCAGTTGAATAATTCTAAGGCATGCAATTATTTATTAATTCAGGGATTAGAGAAAAACCACTCTACCGGTTAACCGGGTGGAATGGGAGCTTGTACGGTAGCTCCTGACGTCTCTGCAGGTCCTGTATACTCTACGGAATGGAGACCTCAACATGGACCGATCGGTCAGACGAGCTCAAAACTGTATAGACACTATATTATTACGTAGAAAAACTCGAACAGAAACCAACGACATTTCATTTGCGAAAATCCGACTCCGTTTGGGCCCTAAACAGGACCAAAAACAACCACTCTGACCAAAATCAGACGTTTGGGAAGAGTCCCAGACGTCTTAAACGAACTTAGAGACTCACCTTGCTCGAGGTGCCTTCCTTCGGACATCCGGAACTCCGTGTAGACATCTGAGGGTGCCTTCAGACATCTGGAGATACTCCTGGACATTTGAAACCGCCTTGGTCCTTGCATCGACGCACCTCCCCAACCTCTGACACATGCACGTGAAGTCAGAATTTGGCAGAGAGAAAATAATTGTAAAGAAATGCACTATCAGATGTCTGGTATTACCTCTGGACGTCTGGATAGACGTCTGGTGGTCTCTCTAGACGTCTGATTCTGCGAAAAAATAACTCCGCAAAATCATTTGCGAGCTCTCTCTCTCTAGCACTGCAACAACTGCAGCACCTCCCCATCTCCCTCTGCTCTCAGGCCTCTGGCCACCTTTGCTCTCCACTTTCTCCTCTTGCTCCCTGCTCTCCCTCTCCTCTCATCTGCGCTATGGGGACGAATGGAGGAGGAGGGGCGCTTATATGGAGCTCAGGGTGTGGGGCGTGGAATGGGGAGGAGTGGGGAGGAATGGGGGAGAGGTATGGTGGAGGGGTGAGGTGTCGTCGGTGAGGGGGGTGGCGTACGATGAGGGAGAGGGTGTGGTACGAGGAAAATTGTGGGGCACCCCCTCAAGTTTTCCTTTTCCCTCGTATACCCACAATAAAAATCTAGGAGAGTTAAAATTACACAAAAACCTCTAAAAAAATTCTGAAAGCTCCAAACGACCATTGAGAAGGGTCATTTCAAGAATCATCATCAAATAATTTATGACGTGATGTTCAAGATATATTTATCTCTTAAATTTTAATTCAAAACTATAAAAGAGCTCAAATCCCATTACTATCAAAGTAGTTGCTAAGCGACTTACTTCCCAATGTCTGACAGCGATCTCAATTAAGTTATCATTTAACAAACACAATGATGCTGGTTTTACAAAAAATAAAATTCATTTCATACATACAATGATAGGGCTACAACCAATATACTTAAGCATTCAAAATTTATTAAATCACGAAAAACAACTAAAAGGTTATAATTAATCTTCTTTAATCCAACACTTAATCCTAATAGCCCATTATTAAACAACAATAGTATTTGGATCAAGCATTCTCGTGTTTGTAGGAAGGTATGAACAATGATATGAGAACAAGCGTTAATTTAAAAAAAGGAAAAATGCAATCAAATGTGCGATCGGTCATGCATGATTTCCAAGGGGAAAAGTGTGATTATACAAAAATTAATTAATTTATGAGAGGTGACGTTCTACCTTATGTGCGTGTGAGCACACGCACCTGAAGTTGTTTTCAAACGATTATGTGCAACAAATCTTTTATTTGAAGCCTCAAAAATTGGATCAGAGATTGTCCGATCCGATCGTTTCATGTAACTTGTATTCCCCTTCACAGTGGTCAAAACATAATATTTAAAATTATATTTCTTTCCTGCAAATTTTCCATCCCTTCGACAAGTCTCCTTCTTCCCCTTCGCTCCTCTTCCTCTCCTTCGTACTTCTCCTTCGCGCCACCTGCATGCACCCGACCAATCGCCGGCCACCTTCCAGTCGTGGCTCCGGCGACCCTCCGCGGCTTCCGCCGGTCTCCCTCGCCGTCCCGTGCCTCCGGTAACCTCACTCCGCCGCTCTCTTCCCCTCTCGCTCTCTCTGCATTATGGGTGCAACACCCACGCATGCCTGACGAGCGGCCATGCCAGCCGTTCGGCGGCCTCCCTTCCTCGCCGCCGTCGTCTTCCCCATCCTCCTCTCGATCGACTTCCTCCTCCCCTTCTTTTTCCCTTCTTCTCCTTCCTTCCTTCCTCTTCTTCCGTCTCTGTTTCTCTCGACGCATGCATGAACGGGAAAAGAACGGAGGAGAGAACTCACCTCGGCCTCAACGCTGCTGCGCCCGTCGTTGTCGTGCTCGCGTCCAACTCTCCTCCCGTTCTCGTTCTGCCCCTCTCTTCCTCGTCCCCTCTCTTCTCACACGCGCTCGGGACGAAGGAAAGAATGGCGGCGGTGGCGGCTATGACTTGTTTGTACGTGATGAGGGAAAAAAAGAATGAGGGTTCACGTGCTTATATTATTGGAGAGGGAAAGGAAACGTGGGGGAGGGAAAAGTGTTTTAGACTTTAGAGAGAGAGAAAAAAAAAGAATTAGGAAAGAAGGGGATTTTAATTGATATGTTTAAGGTTCGATTAGATTAGGAAATGTATATATATTTTTGTTTTTGAAGTGATGTCCACTATTGTAACCGGGTCAAATGAATTCCGACACCCGCAAAATAGGTATCGTTGTAGTCGTTACAAGATAAGGAATCCAAATTCTTTCGTGGATTTCAAGACAAAAGTCGTTTGTACAATGTGATTCCCAAGGTGGATTACTCATAAGTTTACTCGTGGTTCATACGTGTTTCACGTACCCGAGATCCGATCGCCAAACGAAACATAGCATTAGAATCCCCACAACATGGGAAAGCTAATTGTACTTTTGGATCTCAATTTGAGATCCAAATAAAAAAAAAATGAAGAATACGTGAGTTCCCACTTCAATTGTATGTTTGTAATTCACACGGGCTCCAAATAATGCATGGTTGGTGGCATCAGATCCGTTCTGAGGGCTAGTGTTCGATTAAATAATCGAATCACCGATTTAAGTCATTAAAACATAATCAGGAAAAGAGAGTTCCATCCTCTAAACTTGGGTGAACTTGGATCCAGAAGCAATCGGGTGTCCAATCACCCCAACCCATAACCCACTAAAAGAAGATCATTTTCCAAGACTTCAACAATTAAGATCATAACAAAGAAAGGAAACAAAGAGGAATGTCAAAGCATAACCACAAAAGGGAAATTTCATCCTCGAAACTCATACCTGCAATCAAAAAGAGATGAGGGTATTTCTCCTTATTGCCGTCTCATTCTCCTAAGTCAACTCCTCATAATCTAAGCTTCTCTATCGCACTTTGACTAAGGCCACTGCCTTATTTCGCAATCTCCGAGTGACACGATCGAGTATCTCCACCGGTTCCTCTTGAAATGTCAAGTTCTTCTCTAGAGACAAGTTCTTGTAACTAATAATGTGGCTTCCATCTGAAACATATTTCCTGAGGTTGGATATGTGGAAGATGTCATGGATACCCACCAGATGGGGAGGTCAGGTGAGCTGGTAAGCAACAAGTCTTACTCGCTTCAGTGTCTCAAAGAGGCCGACATATATGGGTGCTAGCTTACCCTTAATCTCAAATCTCTAAATTCCTTTCATCGAGGATACCTTGAGGAAAACAAATTCCCCAACTCCGAACTGTACATCCTTTCACTTGCCATCTACATAACTCTTTGGACGACTTTGGGCTATCTGTAGCTTCCTCTTGATTTCCTGAACAATCTCTTGCATCTGTCGAATTGACTCGGGCTATACTTCTCACTTGACTCCCACTTCCACCCAACACGAGGGTGATATACACTTTCACCCGTAGAGAGCCTCAAATGGTGCCATGTCAATACTCGGATGATGGCTGTTATTATAGGCAAACTCTAGAAGTGGCAAGTGTCCCTCCCAAGAACCACCTCATTCCAATACGTAAGATCTGAGTAGATCCTGCAACGTCTAAATGGTATGCTCTGATTGTCCATCTGTCTATGGGTGATAAGTTGTACTCATATGCAATCGTGACCCCAATGCAGTCTAAAGGCTCCCCCATAAATTGGATGTGAATCCCATATCTCTGTCTGAAATTAATCTCTTTGATATACAAGGTCTCCAACTGAGGAACAGTGTAGGTCATTCGGATGGGTAAGAAGTGAGTTGACTTGGTCACTCTGTCAACGACCACCCAGATAGCATCATGTCCTTTAGCTGTCTTCGGAAGACCTAACACGAAATCCATCTATGTGCTTTCCTACTTCTATTCCGAAATGGGGAGAGGCTGCAACAGTCCTGCAGGCTTTTGGTGTTCGACCTTCACCTGTTGGAAAATGAGGCATTGCTTAACATACTCGCCAATGTCCTTCATCCCATGACACCAAAAGTGATTCTTCAAATCTCGATACATCTTTGTGTTTCGTAGGTGAATAGTTAGCCTTGTATTGTGGGTGTTAGACAATAATTCCCCACGTAACTCTACATTCCCTGGAGTACATAGTCTACGTCGTAACCTAAGAATTTCGTCCTCAAATGTGAACTCACTTGGCTCTCCAGCCCCTACTTTATTTCGTATCTCCTGTAATACTGGGTCCTCCATCTATGTCCTAATAACATAGTCCAGTAACTCTAGCCTTAGCTGTCTGGAAGCAGTAAGAGCACCTACATGTCCCGATCATGCACAAGGCTTCCATTCACCAATCTTTGTCAACATGTGCCACTCCAAAGTCTGAAGATTGGCCAACACTATCGGCGACTTATGGCTCAAGGCATCTACCACTAAATTTCCTCTCCCAGGCTAATACATGATAGCGCAATCATAGTCTTTCAACAGATCCATCCATCATCGTTGCCTCATATTCAACTCCTTTTGATCAAATAAATATTTTAGGCTTTTGCGATCTGTGTGAATCTCAAAGGTCTCTCCATACAAGTGGTGCCTCCAGGTCTTTAAGGCATGAACGATGGCTGCTAACTCCAGATCATGAATCAGGTATCGTTGCTCATGAGGCTTCAGTTGTCGCGATGCATACAACACCACGTGTCCCTGCTACATCAATACACAACCTAATCCCTAGTGCGATGCATCTATATATAATACAAATCCTCCCCCTGGGGAAGGGATGGCCAAAACAAGGGTTGTCATCAGCTTTTCCTTCAAAGTATGGAAGCTAGTCTCGCATTCTTTAGTCTAGACAAATGGTGTCACTTCTGGGTTAATCAAGTGAGTGGTAAAGCAATTTGAGAGAAGCCTTTAACAAACCTCCGATAATATCTAGTCAACCCAAGGAAACTGTGTATCTCTGTTATTCTGATATTCCCGTGCATTTGCATAGAATGGCTGCCTAGGTGTTGCACTGGCAACGGTCTGTGTTTATACTGCTCCATATGTTTGAGGAACATCAGATGCCTACTTTCGGCGAACAGGACAATCCTTCTTTGGTGTCCTAGCTGCCCACACTGATAGTAGTTTCGTCCCATACTACCATTCCCAATCTGTCTTGAGAAGGTACATTTCCTGTCACCCGGGTCTATGTGCGAGTAGTGGAACGAAAGGGTTGTGGTCCCATGGTTGTGGTCTAACCATGAGTCTGTGTAGACTAAGAAACTACAAAAGTAGTGTATCCTGGATTATAATGTCTGTCATGTCACTTCTGTGTCTTGTCATTATAAGCCACTCGCCCACCTTGGCAAAACTCTCTGATCCTATAGGTCTTCTCTTGTTCTTTGTCTAGAATTGTAGCACTCTCTATGTTATCAGAAAGAGTCTTCGGGCACATGGCAGCTATGGACTCCCTGACACTCGGCCTCAAGCCCTATACGAACTTCCACTGTCAATCCTTCTCTGTGGACACCAGGCTAAGGGCGAAGCATGACAATTCATTAAAGTTGACTTTGTAGTCATTGATGACCATGTTCCCCTTCCTCAGCTCCATGAACTCCTTTCTTTTCTGATCCATCCACAACTACAAATAATACTAGTCATGGAAGAGCCTTAACAACTCTTCCCAATTGACAGGCCCATCCACAGTCACCCTTGTGGCTTCCCACCAGAGGTCTGCTACTCCAGTCAGCTGGTATGTAGCAAAAGAAGTCCAGCACCAAACAGGCATGCTAAGGACCCTTAGGCCTTGTTTGGCATAGGCTTAAAGTTTTAGGTATAATTTACGAAGTCTTAAGGAGGGATAAGTGGATGGGTAAGAGGAAGGTTAGTGGGTATGGATGTAATAGTTGAGTTGATATGTTATTAATGATCTTTATTTTTATTTGTATTGGGAATGGGTTAGTGGGAGGTAAATGTGATGAGTGTGAGAGAGTTAGTGGGGGTTTATATGATTGGTGAGGGGTAGATGTGATTGGTGGGATTTAAAACCTTTGCGCACATTTGCACTGTTCATACATTGTAGCATTTATGACCGACACATAGGATTAAAACTTGGTTTAAACCCATGCCAAACAGGGCCTTAGTGCCTTCTCTACTTGACGTACCTAGTCTTTCGCAAGAGACGAATCACCCACTCCATCATAAGATGGTGACTTCATCTTGTGAAACTCAGCAAATAGGTTTTGGTGTTCACTTCTAGGATCGCCACATGGGACCTCTGCCGCGAGATTCAACACGAGATGGGGTTGAACAACATCACCCCGTTCCTGAGCATGACCATGAACTGAGTGGCTTTGATCTTCCTGTACGTCTCCTACTATCACTTCTTACTCAGAAACACGTTCTTCAGCCACATAGGGCACTGGGATCTCTCTCGCAGCTAGGTCACATTCTCCTTCCTACTGAAGGGGAGGTAGGCGTTGTTCGATGTTCTCCAACACCTGTAGCACTTGCTGAATCACCAACATCTGAGGGTCAACAACAGGGGGATTCTGTGGAGGGTTCACATTCTGATTCCTCCCTCTGGTCGAGTGGGGAGGGCATCTAGGTGCCATTCTTTACATTTACAGATGGGACCTCTGGTTAGTTCACTCTTTTAGAGATTATCAAGATGAGTGTTTTCATTTGACTCCAGTTGCTCAATTGTTTTCATGTTTAGTGGGACACTAAGCTCTGATATCATCTATTGCAACCCGACACCTAACGATATCGGGTCACAGATTCCGAACCCGAATACCCATTGTCCAACACAAACAGGAGAAGCATATGCAAAATCAAATGAATCACTAAACAAAACATAAAATTTGGATTTTAAATATAATATGTCAAGTCCATATCCAAACAAAAAATAAAAGTGCACCAAACAGAAAATATACTAATCTATTACATCATGAAGAAAACAAAGAAAAAAATACTACTATAGCAGGGGCGATAAGTAACTGGAAATCTCACATCTCACTACTTCGCACCCTACTCCAAAAACTCTCCCACCATCACCAGTGCTCAGGACGGTTCACCTGCATCTAAAGTTAGGCTAATGAGAAAAGCTCCCAGTGGAACGTATCTAGGAACTAATTATAAGCAGCAAAAATAGGCAAGAATATAATGAAAGGAAGAACTAGAAACATTGAAAGACAACACAATATAGGAATGCATTGTAAAGTTTAATTAATTAACTATTTTGCTTCAACTAGTAAGCATGTAAGTAGTGATTCATTATTGTTTTGCTAATTACCGGTCATCTTATTATGGAATAAATCTGAGTTATTGATCTAAACTCATCTCTACCTGTAAAGTCCCTCGAATTAGACTCAACCGGGGCCAGTAGTGTCTTACCCACCTCAAGAACCAATGGCATAGGATGTAAGCAGTGTACAACCTCAAAAACAACCCCAGGGCCAGCTACATCAAAGGCGTAAGGTGTCGTCTACATTGGATAGCTCTTCTCCCTACGACACCAATGGACGAAACACTCCACGTCCATTGTGAAAGAAACCTGAGGTTGCACCTGACTTGGCTAAAAGCCTGAGTCTCAGGGAGGCTGATGAGGGACAAAAAGTACTCTCTATTAAAACTTCACAAAATACCTAATGGGTCAAGTTGCCCGGTGTTTTGGTAAACCCAACTACCCGATATCCGAGTGAATCTGGTTGTCCGATGTTTCAATGAACTTGGTTACTCAACATCCTAGTGGATCCATCGAATCAACATCCTGGTGGATCCGATTGATCAAGGATTCACTGGATCCAACCCAATCCCAAGACCCGAAAACCCACCTAAGGATCCTATTGATCAAATTTGAAATGGACTATTACACTGGCATCCAAGCTAACAGTCCACGTCAACTACTCACTTAAATGATATTAATAGGCAAAATTGCGGGAGAAGCAACGAGGACCGCGAGATTCATTATGAGAGGTGGTTTGTATTATAAATACCTAAATGATATTTTTTTTGTTTTTTACATAATCAGAGAGAGAAAAGTTAAGAGTAATTGTATCACCCATCAAAATAGAGTGAGATTTGGGAGCATCGTCCTCCCCCCATACATACACCTCTTTAGGTGGAAATAGGTCACCAACTTTGTGTTCTTTGTCTCTTGATTCCTTGAGTCGAGGCTCCTACTATAAGTACCTCAATCAATTAGCGCCGTCTGTGGGAAGCACTATTGCTTGATATTGTTACCATGTTTCTTACTTCTGAACCTAAGCAATAGCACCCACCACACATCACTTCTCCCATGCTAACCTCGAGAAAGCTACCCTGGCGGAGTCCAGTGTCTCTGTGTCTAGGAGATGCCACCAGGACATCGAACCCAGCAAGGATAAGGCTACGCAACCCAGTCTACAACCTTAGCCTTCTCATCATGAGAATCCTCAAGGGAATCCCCTCGAAATACAAGTAAAAGAGGAAGAATATGACCCCAAATTGGTAGGCTTAAAGGAGAAACAATAGTTGATAGCGGACCAACTCCTGGAGATTAAAATGATGAAATAAAAGCAAAAGGTTCAATCGAAAGAGCCCTAGAACTCTAGCCCCACCGATGACCAAATCAAATGGCGTCGCATGGTGGAGGAAGAAAACACCCGGCTACACAAACAGCTCAAAAAGTTAAAATGCAAGCTTAGTAGCTAGAAGGGGGAAGTTCCTCTTGGTCCACCTTAAGCACCTCCTCCATCGTCGTGAGAATCGAAGGAGCAATCTGGGGCCCACCCCATGGTGACCAATGGGGGGGCTCCTTGCCTAAGATCATCTGGCAAGTCACCCGGGCAATGCAAGGTATACATCCCTAAGCGTATGTCACTACCTATTCTTTAACGGAGGAAGTGATGACCACCCTTTGGTCGAAAGATTTCGCTTTTAAAAAAAAATAATACGTCATCGTAGTAAAGTAAATCATGGTGAAAAAATTCCCAATCAAAAATATTTAACAGTCAATTAACCACTAAAGTTAAGTCGTATCTACAGGGAGGAACAGATCAATAAACTCACCAACAAGTAACATTCATGTTTGCAGATATAAAAAAAAAATTATTGCGTGGAAATATTCATCAAATCCTTTGTATCAATCAATGGAAAGGTAACTCTTATTGTAATACTAACAAATTAGGTAGAAATTGAGGTTACGTATGTAAATGTGCCACAATAAATTAAGTAATGTGACAATGGCATAATGTGTAATTTTTAATCGCACCTAACACTGTAGCGAAATAGGGGACTTCGTTCCCCTGGTACGTGTGTGGAGGAGGAGGCACGGTGCTCAAAGGACGTCGAGGTTGCGGAGTGGCTTCCTATGACGATGGTCGCACGGTGGGACAGAGAAAGAACCCACCGGCGGTGGCGGCTTCCACCATGCGTGCGTGGACTACGGGAGGGGCTACCGCGGGCGTGGGAGAGCTCGTAGTGTCGAGGTGAATTCGATGATGTCCACGGCATGTCGAATAGTGGCATGAAGTGGCGGCTACAATCGAGGTTGAATCGAAGGTTGAGGGGTTCGTTCGGGGAAGATGATGAATAGTGTGTGGAGGAGGTGTGCTTGCGATGGTCGTGCGCGTGGGCTTAGATGCACATGGGGCTAAGCATCAAGGAGACTGACCACTCAGGGATGCACGGCTGCTGGGGAAGGGCACGATGCGAGGGCAGGTTGGCACATGGTGAGGCGGATGGTCGAGCGGTAGAGGGCCAGCTGCGCGCAATGAGGCACGCATGAGATGGGCACTACTGGTGGGCGCGGGTGGTGGTGGAGCAGCGTCGGTGGGCACGGTTAGCGATGGAGCACCGCTGGTGGTTACGCAACGTCGACGTGCATGCACGGGAGCGTGCATGGTCGCAGACAGCACGCAAGTGCGACAGAGGTGATCGGGGCGGGAGTGGCTACTCTGGACGTCCAGGAGCAGTCCTAGACGGCTTCAGCCTTCCCCACAGTCTTGCAGTCGTGGGGAAACAGAGGAAGGAGCCTGTGGCCTTGTCAGAGGTCTTCTAAAGAAGGAGGAGGAGTCACGGTTGTGCTTCGTGGGAGTCGTAGTGGCCAGAAGGAGGATGGGATGAGGTAATGGTGTCGCAGTCGCAATAACAAGACATGCGGAGCACGGTAATGAACGTCGAGGCAGATCACGATGGTGGTTCGCGGTGATGTAGTCGGGGGCACACGGTGGCGGGAGGTTGCGGTCACAGTCGTAAACGGCTCGCAGTGGTGGGCAACGGCGTGGTGATGTACTTTGTTGCAGGATGGAGCGTAGTCGAGGGCGAGACGCGGTGTTGGCCTAGTGAGGAGAGGATGTGGAGAGAAGGTTCTCCCCCGTAGGGAAGAAGATGAAGATGCACGGTTGTTTATATAAAGGAAGAGAGAAAAAGACTGAATCAGAGAGAGAATATCAGTGAGGGAGAGAGAGGAAGAAAAATAAGGAAGGTTCTCTTTTTTTTATTTTCTTTTTCTTTATTTCCTTTCCAATTGTGTGCAATTTCCAAAACTTTCATAGGGAAGATTTTAATTAGGAGAGAGTCATCTCTTTCTCAAAATTAAGATGGAAATTGAAGAGTTCTTTTCTTTCTTATATGTGACAAATTAAATCTCTGAAAATGGCATTGAGGTATGATTCCATCCAAATTGTCCCTTCCATAATGACCCAAATTTAATTAATTAAGATGTAAAAAATGACGCAATGAATGAAATGATAATTCAACAGCTTTATTAATTTTATCCATACAATGCATAATTCAGATTACATTTTCATTCCAATAATGAGGTACTTAGGCTCTAATTTAGTCCACTAAAGCTGACCTATCACCCTTCTACCAGAAAAATTCAAGGAGCTCATCATAGCGCAATATGACGGGATGGTAGACCCTAACAGTTTTGTGGGGAGCTACCACCAAATAATGCTCGTCCATGGCTATCCTAATGGGGTACTCTACCAGTATTTCCATTGTATCTCTCTAAAATGGCTCATGAGTGGTTCAACAAGCTGCCAACAGGACAAATTACTTGTTTTCAATAATTTACGGACAAATTTTGCCAATAGTTTGCAGGGCAGCAGTAGATTAGGGATAACCAGAAAGACTGTTAAAAATCAGACAATGAAA
Organism: Thalassia testudinum; assembly: GCA_037157565.1. NCBI lineage: Eukaryota > Viridiplantae > Streptophyta > Magnoliopsida > Alismatales > Hydrocharitaceae > Thalassia > Thalassia testudinum. The sequence continues at coordinate 63,009,986 of JAZHRO010000040.1, forward strand.
GAATGAGTCTTTCTGGTCATATCTTGATTGGTTCAAAACTCGATACTTCAAGTGCAAAAGGTCCCACGATGCCATTGTCATCCAGTACTTCAAGTCAGGGCTCCTAACCCAAAGGTTCCGGCATGATATTGATGACTTTCCACCAAGGGACATGGCTGAGCTATGGGACCAAGCTACAAAATTTGTGGAACAAGATGATTCGTTCCGCTCTTGTAGCTGACTAGTAGATGGATATGGGGAGGATTTGAATTCCCCTGATGAAAAGAAAACCTCAGGTGAGCCGACCTCCATATCCATTTGCGGAGGTAACCGCTTCACTAAGCGGAAGGCGAACTTCCAGGACCAGAGGAATGAAAGGTCCAATCAAGGTCGAAATAACAACCCTTGCCAACCTAGGAGGGAATTTTTGGAGGAGTACACTCCCCTAGCTGTGAACTAGGCAAACGTGTTAGCAAAGGTTTGGTCAACCAATAAAGACCTCTTGCTGCTACCAAAGCCTATTAAAAAGAAGGCTGACTCGGGTCCCTATTGTAAATATCATCGGGCCCGAGGACATGCTACTGAAGATTGCCGGGATTTGCGTGACCAAATTGAGTCCCAGATCTAGCACGACAACTTGGCACATTTCGTGAAGCATAATGAAAGCCAGGACAAGGGCAAGCGACCCATGGAGGGTCTGGAAGAATACCATCAGCAGAAGCTTCAAGAGCTCCAAGGGGTAAATGTGGTATTCCTAAATGATGAGAGTTCGGTTGAATCCATAGCTTACCGAGTTGAGTCAAGATTCTCTCAATAGTTTCCACCTATGGAGTATCACCGGCAGGTTCTGGCGGTGATGGTAGCAAAACCCCAAGACACCCATGTACTTAATCTTCCGCCTACATCGACGGCTGGGGAAGTGGAAGTCATTTTTGGAGTCAATGCTCTTCCCGATCTATAAACCACTCAAGCTAAAGGAGGGCCTTGAGACGTATTCCCTACCCTTCAATGGTGGGAGAGGAATACTATCAAGCAGGTAGCATCCAAACTCTTCTCCACCTTACCGAATCTGGCGGCACATACGGATCCCCTTCTTGTGACTCTCTTGTTAGTGGGGCAGCTTCAGCCTAGGCTCCTTATTGACGAAGGCAATGCAATAGACGTCTTATTCCTCAAGACACTATTAAAGTTCGGATTTAAAGAACACCTTTCCCCCTCAGCCCACCCGGTGGTGGGGTTTGGGAACCATAAGATGATGCCCAAGGGAGAGATTAGTTTTCCTGTGTCTATCTGCAATGGGGACAAGCACCTTAATCGAACGAACACATTCATCGTGGCCAGCTTGGTGACAACATTTGATGGCATCATTGGATGCCCAACAACCCATGCCTTCCAAGTAATCCCATCATCATATTTCCAATTTATGCTCTTTCACACCCCTTGTGGAGTGCGAATAGTGCACGAGGATCAAATTGTCGGACGCGAGCTTCTGCGGATCGAGCTGGAGCAATCCATGGAGCCAAGGCCCCCAAAACCACAGAAATATGGAAAGAAAAGGAGTCAGATCCAATCAATTCAGCAAGAAATGGATCCGGCCAACCCTCCGACAACTTCAGAAGTTCATCTAGGATCTTCAACCATGGCTATACAGTTATACCCTAACGTGAAGGACAAGCTTGTTCGAGTTGGAGCAGACCTTGATCCCTTCAAAGTTCATGACTTGTTCCTCTTATTAAGGGCCAACAGAAATATATTCAATTGATCTGCCAGCGACTTGTTGGGGGTTGATCCGTCTCTAATTCAACATCGTCTCAATATTCAGGCAGATGGTCGAGCAGTGAAACAAGCCCGTGGCATAAATCAGCAAAGTAATGGCAAGCAGCTGATATAGAGGTGAAAAAGCTTCTGGAGGCCGGATTCATTAAAAAATCCTTATACCCTGCATGGCTATCTAATGTAATCATGGTCAAAAAAGCGAATGACAAGTAGAGGATATGTATGGATTTCACAAATTTGAATGAAGCATGTCCAAAAGATGAATTCACCCTTCCAAAGATCGATGCCCTTGTAGACTCGTGCAATGGACAATCTCACATGTCTTTCCTAGATGCTTATAGTGGATGCCATCAAATAAGTTTAGCTCCAGTAAATAGACCTCACACTTCATTCATAACTGATAGGGGTCTTTTTCAACATAGAGTCATGCCCTTTGGCTTAAAAAATGCTGGAGCAACTTACCAACACCTTATAAACATGATTTTTTCTCATTTAATTAGAAAATCATTTAAGGTATATATCGATGACATGTTAGAAAAGGGATTAAATCTCCCTCAGCATCTCGCAAATCTAGTTGAGATGTTCCATGTCTTGAGGAACACTCAACTCCGTCTGAATCCTAAGAAATGCATTTTCGGCTTTTCCTTGGGAAAATTTTGGGAATTTTTAGTCTCTAACCATGGAATAGAGGCTAAACCCGACAAGATCCAAGCGATCATGGCTCTAACACCTCTAACTACTCTGAAGGGAATGCAGTCATTAGTTGGCAAAATTGCCATTTTAGGCCAATTCTTCTCTCGATGTTCCGACAAATGTCTTCCATTCTTCGAGTGTATTAAAAAGGGTAGGGGTTATATAGTAACCCATTGGACCCCCTACTACCGAAAGGCTCTAAACAAAGTTAAGAATGCCCTACAATGTCCTCTAATTTTGATGAGTCCTAAGATCGGAGAATCTTTATTCATCTACTTAGTGGTGTCCATGTCAACAATCAACGTCGTTTTATTTTGCAACCGAGAAGGGGGGTAACAACCAATATATTTTATCAGCAAGACTTATCAAGATGTAGAAAGCAAATATACTGTGATCGAGAAGCTTGGACTAGCATTGGTAACTGCCGCCAGAAAGCTTCGCCCATACTTTCAAGCCCATTCTATAATAGTTTTATCCAACTACCCCCTACGACGGATGTTGCACAAACTGACAGGCTCTGCCTGGCAAATAAAATGGGCCATGGAGTTGGCTGAATTTGACATCTAGTACCAACCAAGGAAGTCAATAAAAGGTCAAGTTCTAGCTGATTTTGTGGCAAAATTCACAGATCTAGATGCTTGCCCTACCATGACATGGAAATTATATGTTGATGGCTCCTCTTTGTCAGTCAGATCTGGAGCCGGCATAGCATTGACGACCCTAGAAGGTACCACTCACAAATATGCCATCAAACTTATTTTCCCCGCCTCCAATAATGTAGCTAAATATGAGGCTTTGCTAGCCGGCATTCTGGTGGCCAGGTCAATGGGTGCCTCACTGTTAGAAGTGTATATGGACTCCCAATTGGTGGCTAACCAAGTAAATGGTGAGTACCAAGCCAGGGATCCTAATATGAGTCTCTACGCTGACAAAGTCAAAGAAGAGTTGTCGACCTTTAAGAACACCTCAATCAGCCGGGTACCCCAGTCTGACAATTCTTTAGCAGTTGCTTTAGCTCGTCTGGCATTAGCAATCCCGCTAGAATAAGAGGAGGATATATGCCTCCAAACACTGAATGAGCCGACAGTACTCCTTCCCAAAGCATTCATGATACCATAGTCGACATCTTGGATGACGCCTATAATACAATTTCTAAATACTGGCAAGTTACCTCCTAAGGAACCACACCCCAAGGCATTTCGTCTGAAAGCATCCAGGTATACTCTGATTGGTGGACAGCTATATAAGCAGGGGTATTCAACTCCCCTATTACGTTGCCTCACACAAGAGGAGGCATCATAGGCTCTTCAGGAGGCCCACGGTGGCATCTGCAGCAATCATGAAGAGTATAAAGCACTCCTAGCCTGACTATTTCAGTCAGGATACTTTTGGCCTCAGATGAAAGAGCATTACAACCATTTTGTGTGCAAATGCAATAAGTATCAGCGATTTGCTTTGCTACATCATTTATTGCCTAGAAATTTGGTACCCATCATGTTACCCATCTCTTTTGCTAAATGAGGAATGGATTTCATTTGCCCTTTTCCACTGGCACCCACTCAAAAATGCTTCATCCCAGTGGTTGTAGATTACTCTCCAAATGGGTAGAAGTTGAAACTATGGCTAGCTCAACAGCCAACAACAGCATATCTTTTGTGCGAAAGAACATTATTACACAGTATGGAATTCTCCGTACCATTGTCACTGACAATGGCACCCAATTTGCGTCTAAAACGTTTGAAGAATTTTGTGCAAGTTGATGCATTCGTCTGTGTTTCACATTCGTAGCGCATCCTCAGGCAAATGGACAAGCAAAGGTAACTAACCACTGTCATTGCCACATTAAAACGTCGGCTAGGTTCATCGAAGGGCAGATGGGTAGAAGAGTTGCCAAATGCATTGTAGGGTTATAGGACTTGCCAAAGGACTTCAACTAGCCATACACCCTATAGCTTGGTATATGGCATGGAAGCCCGACTACATGTAAAGACAGTCCTCCCCACATACCGATCTCAGCTATATGACCCTAGTACTAACGATGATCAAGTTCACCTAGCCCTGGACTTGGTGGAAGAAATGAGAGAAAGGGTGTCAAAATCGGCGCTACAATACAAGGAGGCAACTACAGCTGCCTACAACAAGCAAGTTCGAAAGAGAAAATTCTCTAAGGGAGACCTAGTCTTGCGAAAGAGCGAAGTGTCTATGCCAAGTAATTCAAGCCAAAAACTTGACTCTCTGTGGGAGGGACCTTATAGAGTTTGCGATGGCAGTCCAAGCAATTTTTATAAATTACAAACTCTAGGCGGCAAGCCAATTCCTTGAACTTGGCATGCCAATAATTTAAATATGTATCATGTATAAGACCGAATGAAGCAAAAAAAAAAAGTTTTTTTTTCATTACATCCCTTGCTGGTTGTTCTACATTTTCCATAAGGGTCATTCCCATCAAATGACCCATAAAAAGAATAGAAAAAGTTAAAAAGGGGGAAAAGGGGGGACACCAGCAACAACCACAAGCCTTAAATCAGAATCTTCTCGGAGGTCAACTCGGGGAGATGGAGGAGAGGTGGCTCATAAGTGAGGCTCACATGATGAGAAGGTTGTTCAAAGGCCCCAGACAGCCCAAACTTGTCCACCTCCTCTTCAGGAGCTAGACTCCCTAGCTACTCCTCAGGCAACAGTACTAGAGCCTTGTCTTCTATAAGTACTTCAGCCTTCTGGCGGTCAAACTCAGAAGTTAGTCTATCTATGGACCATCCACACAGTTCTTCATAGTAGTTTGACCACCCTCTAGGAGGGCCTGCACCACCGCCAAAGTATACTTACCATCTTCGTTTGAGATGAGGTCCCTACTCTCCTTTATAGACAAATCTGAGGTGAAGAAGTGCATCACAGCTTCAAGGTTCATCTCCAGCATGAGAGCATCTTCTAAGTCAAGGACCCTCTTATCCCTCTCTTTAGCGAGCTAGTGGATTTTAGAAAGGTCCTCCCTCACTCCTCACACGTCCGCCTACACCTTCTCATGAACTTCCTTGATGTTGGCGAGCTCGTCTATGGTTTCACCAAGGCGAAGGCGCTCCTCTTCTAGGGTCGCCTCATACCCTTCCACCACAAAAGAGAGTGCGACCTTCAGGACACGTACCTCCTCTTTCAACCAGATCACGTTACTACAAGAAGATTGTAATCTTTCGTCAAGATCACGTAATTTCACAAGATCTCTCCTGTGAATAGCTCTAAGTGAGTCTTCAATCTTCCCACCAGTCATTCTGGCTGTCCTTAGCCCTAGGCAGGCCTCTTTCAATTCCTTCTGCAGAAAAGATACCTACCCAACTACTTGTTGCTGTAACTGGAGTTTCTTGGTAGCTTCCTCAGCAACTTTCTTCACCTTCTTGCAGGTAGCATTAGCTTCCTCAAGCTAGTAGGCAAAGTTCCTTTGTTCTACTCTGGTGGTCACTGTCCATTTTACAGCCATATCAACTGCCTTACAAGGAACTTCAAAGTCAACATCCCTAGTTGCATCACTGCTACCAGGGACAAAAGCAATCCTAAGAGTCTCAACCTCTCCACAGCAAATTAGTGGGGTTTAAAAATTTATTTTCCTTCAAGTAGAAAGAACTCAAGGAGAGTAAGGAAAGTATCTTACCACGCACGTGCAGTAGAAGAAAACATGTTTGAAATTCATCCCTCCTCGAGGAGATTAGCATACGTTAGGGCATCCTACAGGTGTCGCAACACCTGCCTCTCCAACATAAGGGCACCACTTGTGGGTGCCTCCCCACCTCTAATTCTCATACCACTAGATGAAGTCAGCATACCTCTGGCCAAGGAAGAGCCTTCCTCAGCCAGGTGCTCCCGACTGAGTAAATCACCCTCCTAGGCTCTTTCAAACACTGACCCTCTTACCTCCCCAAAGGTTTGGCCTATAACCCCGCAACCTCCATGGCCACAAGGGTCCACCAACATCTGCACCCCTGTTGCGCTCTGTCTGTAGTACGGCCGGTTGAAAATACTGTCACCCAAAAAACCTCCGTAAGTCACCACCTCCTGTACCACCTTCATCAAGGCACACGAAGGTTCGGTCGAAGGGATGGGTAGGCCTAAACTCCCTTCTCAACCGCCATGCTAGGGACTTGACGCGAGGAGACAAGTAATGTGATGTCCTTGGACTAGCCGAGCAGGACTGGGGAGGCATCCCTCATATTAGTCCTGCCAAAACTTGAGGACTCGGGCACTGCTTCCTCTTCTACTGGGGTTGCCTCAACGTGCCCCCTCCTCAAGTGCTTAAGGGGGACTTCCTCTGGACGGCTGAAAACATCCGTCGACTCCTTCCTTTTTCCCTCCTTGGGGTGAGAAGATCCACTTCCCTTACCTCGCTCTTTGGGTTTATCTTGTGCGTAAGCTCCCAAGGCGCCGCCTTGGAGTATCTAGATGGGAAAACTACCCAAAAGCTAGAAAAAGACAACAAGAACCATTATTTAGATTCTTAGGAAGAGAGTATTATTTAAAGATATTGCCCTCCAACTTACATGGCACGAGATAAGAATCAGCCACCCATGACAGCACTGCTAACACATCAGCCCGCCTCAATTCTGACCGGGCTATAGGCTCAAAATTCATGATTCTCTCGGTGTCATTGGAATCATCTAGGTCAAGTTTATGTGCACTAGGCAAGAGGTCTTTCTTAGGCGAACCCTACCATTTACTAAGAACTTCTAATTTCTCCACATTTTGGAGAAAGAAAAAGTGGTGATCCTACCCCTTTAGACCATTCGGTAGGTCAATTATCCTATACTCGATTCACTGGTTGTAAAGGGTATAGATTCTAAACAGCGACTTTCTCTTCTTCACTTTAAGAGGCATTAACACAAAAAGGAGATGGAATAGCCCCACCCGAGGGTAGATTCCCAAGTGAAAACAAATGACTGTGAAGGCATTAAGGACAGGCCAACAGTTAAGGCTAAGCTGAGAGAGAGCAACTTGGTAGTAGTCAAGGAAGGAGATAAGAAAAGGATTTAATGGCACACGAAGGCCATTCTCTATGGTGTATTTACAAATAAAAAAAAAATCCTATCCACCATCAGAACACAGGTGGGTCATGGACCCCGCATGTTGGAAAGGATACGATCGAGCTCATAAGCCATCAAAATTCTTGAATTGTTGACTTGCTACGAAACTACGAACTAAAATCATGTAATCGCCTCATCTAAGGGAATATCCCCGATGAAGAAGAGGTGGGTTCACCTTTCCCTACAAGGCCTGACATGCTTTTCGCAAGAAGAAGCAAAAACTCATGCAAGAGGTGGCCCTCGCATTGCTAAGGTTTGTAAAGCTCTCGTGCGCAGAAGGCTCGCAGTAAATGGGGTGGGGCAAAGCATTTACTACCTCTCAGCACCCCTATTTATAACCACAGCGTGAAAGGATTTCAATCCAATCAAATCATAGGATCATTGCAAACATTAAATACCCTTGCGCACGTATCATTTCACCACGATTTGTTTCCAACAGATACCTCGTTGGCTGTTACGATATTTGAGGCAAATATTCCCCATGATTACGACAATTAATGCTAGTCTTTTTGCACAAAACAACAAATTAATCCCTACAATGATTGGCCATCACTTGCGGAAGGCAATGCTTACATCGCATTTATTCCCAAGATGTAGGCCTCTTAAGGCCGACAAGAATTCAAGCGACAATGTGCTTACGTTCCCTCCATTGAGCAGTGGTACGCCTATCACTCCATTAAGAGAGCCTTGCCTGCCTAAACTTAACTATACACCCTCTACAAATGACTATTCCAACTAAAAAATTAACCGACATATCATTGGGGGTACCATCCACATGAAGTTTTAATATACTTACTACTCTCTCAGCAGCATAAACTAGCTAAAGAGCGGGGGCATCTGATGAGGGACAAAAAGTACTCTCAATTAAAACTTCGCCAAATACTTAATGGGTCTGGTTGCCCAGTGTTTTGGTGAACCCAGCTACCAGATATCTGAGTGAATCTGGTTGCCCGATATTTCGTTGAACCCGGTTACTCAGCATCCTAGCGGATCCATCGGATCAGCATCCTAGCGAATTTGGATGATCAAGGATTCATCAGATCTGACCCGATCTCGGGACCCGATAACCCACCTAAGGATCATGTTGACTGAATTTGAAATGGACGACTATTGCGTCGGCGTCCGCGCTAGTAGTTTACACTAGTTACTTAAATTCTAATAATAGCCAAACTACGGGAGAAGTAACGAGGACCATGAGATCCGTTATGAGAGGTGGTTTATATTATAAATATCTAGATGAAATAGATTTTATTATTTACTATATCAAAGAGAGAAAAGCTAAGAGTACTTGTATCACCCATTAGAATATAGTGAGATTTGGGAGCGTCGTCCTCCCCCAAGCGTACACCTCTTTAGTTGGAACTGGGTCACCAACTTTGTGTTCTTTGTCTCTTGATTCCTTGAGTCGAGGTTGTAGGATCTTAAGAACACAAGCACACTAGTAAGGGGGATGAATAGTATGATAAAAAAAGTTTACAAATAATACAAGCCACAGAAATAGAACACCAAATATATAGTGGTTCCCCTCACTTGGGTTCTCCACTACCTAAGTCTCCCGACTTAGGATTTTTAACCCAATTCCCTCAACTCGAAGGGAATCAATTTACTAAATACGAAGCAATTAACGGGTTCCCTCAACCCAATTACAAGAACAAATAAGAATAAGATATTACAAGTGTAAGCAAGAAATATAAAAGCTTACAACTAGAATCCTAAGTCTCCAACAAGAATATCTTTAGCAATATTTTATAGTAAGATCTAGTGTGAAAATAGTGCGCAAAAATGATTTTTAGAGAACTAAAAAAATGCACCAAAGGAACTTGCTGCAAATTAGAAATCCTCTCACAAGCTTAAGGCAACAAGCACTATCACTCTTGCTGCTAAAATGGAGAGAATATGAATTCTGGAAGCAAGGAAGGTTTTTTAGTCTTGTATATTGTAAAGATGGCTCTTAAGGGTCTTTTTATAGACCACTAAGCAACACTCCTATGCTCCCTAGCCGTTAGGGGCGTAATTAGAGTGTTAGAGTTTAGATTAATCACAAAATAGCCATTCAGATTTGGCACAACGATTAGTTGATACCAGTACTAAAGTTGTGGTACTGGTACTAGCTACTCACAGTTACTTAGCAACCAGCACAACAGAGCCTAGGTACCGGTACTAATCATAGGTACTAGTACTCAGTACTTCTAGTTGAGTACCAACTAAGTCACCAGGTACCGATACTCATCATGGGTACCGATACTTGTGACTCACATGTTTGAGGTCAAACAAGCACTATGACCTACACGTACCAATACTAATGATGAGTACTGGTACTTGTAAGGTTCAGACACCACCAATGTCTACAAATTGTGAGCACTTGATCCCGGTACTCATGATGAGTATCGGTACTTGTTCACAGTTTGAGGCTATGGCTCAAACATGTGCCTTGCAGGTACCGATACTTATGAAAAGTACAGGTACTTGCTACAAGTACCTAATATTAACACTTTTAATCAATTTTAGTGATTTTCAAACTCAATTAAACTATTAGTATAACTAAGAAACGATTTTAATTTATCAAACAAACGATTATACATGAGTTTGATACCTAATTATCTCTATTTTGATTTTACTTCCTAAGTCAATTTTTTCTTGTTTAGAGACATACAAACTTCTAAAATACAACAAATAAATACTAACAAAATCTTCATCCACTTTAATCTTCTTCCTTGTCATCATCGGCACTTCCTATAATCCTATGATTTTCCCTATAAATATCACTTCACAAACTCATTAGATTTAGAATAATTTTACTAATACCAAAACATAAAAAAGAGATGAAACTAGATTCCAACAAATGCTCCTACTACATGTAACTCGATCAGAGGCATGCATCTCCTTAGCCACATGGCAACAAGAGGCAACGTGGCAATCAGAGCCAAGGAGGAAAGTGTATCTATACAAAAATTAATTAATTTACAAGAGGTGACATTCTCCTTACATGTGTGTGAACACACATACCCAAAACCCCCTTCCAACGATTACGCGCAATAAGCCCTCTATTTGGTGCCTCGAAAATGGGATTAGAGATCACTCGATCCGACCGTACGGATGTGTCCGTCACAATCAAAAGCCTTGAGATCAGGTTCTGGATTGCCGAATTCTAAGCTTAGATGACCTAGATCTACGCAAAAAATCCTGATCATTAGATCTTCATGTAACTTGTATTCCCCATGGGGTCAAAACATAACACTCAAAACTTTTTTTTTTCCTACAATTTTTTCATCCCTTCAACAAATCTCCTCATTCTCCTTCGTCCTTCTTCCTCTCCTTCGTACTTATCCTTCGCTGACACCTGCATGCACCACGCATGCACCCGACCCATCGCCGGCCACCGTCCACTCGTGGCTCCGACGACCCTCCTCGGCTTCCCCCAGTCTCCCTCGCCGTCTCTACCTCCGGCAACCTCTCTCCGCCGCTCTCTTCCCCTCTCGCTCTCTTTGCGTGCATGCCTGACGAGTGGCCACGCCGACAGTTTGCCGGCCTCCTCGGCCTCCCTTCCTCGCCGCCATCGTCTTCCCCATCCTCCTCTCGATCGACTTCCTCCTCCCCTTCATCTTCTTCGCTTCTTCTCCTTCCTTCCCTCCTCTTCATCCTTCTCCATTTCTCTCGACGCATGCATGAACGGGAAAAGAATGGAGGAGAGAACTTACCTCAGCCGCAATGCTGCTGCGCCCGTCGTTGTCATGCTCGTGTCCAACTCTCCTCCCGTGCTCGTTCTGCCCCCTCTCTCCCTTGTCCTCTCTCTCTCTCTCTCTCTCTCTCTTTTGATAACGAGATTTCCTCTTACAGGGGTAATCCCTGAAAGCTGATAAATTCAGTATTGACAAGACTCAAATAGACAATCTCATTCCCCCAATAATAATAAAGGGACCTTACCAGCTGAGTCACCCAAATGGGGCCTCATCATCTTTCTTCTCACACGCACTCGGGACGAAGGAAAGCTTGGCGACGGTGGCGGCTATGACTAGTTTGTACGTGACTACGGAAAGAAAAGAATGAGGATTCACATACTTATATCATTGGAGAGGGATAGGAAACGTGGGGAGGGGGAAAAGTGGTTTAGAGAGAAAAAAAAAGAATTTGGAAAGAAGGAGATTTTAATTGATGTGGTTAAGGTTTGATTAGATTAGGAAATGATTTTTTTTTTCCAAAGGGATGCCCATTCTCGTAGTTTGGTCAAATGAACTTTGATTCCCATGAAATATGTATTGTTGAAATCATTATAAGATAAGGAATCCAAAATTTTTTGTGGATTTCACGACAGAGGTCATTTGTACAGTGCAATTCCCTAGGCAAGCCACACATAAGTTTACTCGTGGTTCACATCCGTTTCACGTATCCAAGATCCAATCACCGAACCAAACATAGCATCGGAATCCTCGCAACACCATGAAGCTAACTGTACTTTCAGATCCTCAATCTATGGTCCAAATCACAAAAATGAAAAATTCATAGGTTCCCACTTCAATTGTACATTTGTAATTCACACGGGCTCCAAATAGCTTACAGTTGGTGGCATTGGATCCATTCAAGGGGCTAGTGTTCAATTAAATAATTAGATCACTGATTCGTGTCATTAAAACTACAAAAGATCTCCTTGAGTTCTTAGGCCTTTCTAATTTAAGTTGTCTATCATGCATCTTATAGGTCCAGATCTTCACATTATAGTCTCCTTTGAATCCTAGAAAACAAAATTCAAGTTGTCTTTTTCATATTCACATCAATGTGGATCCGAATCTGTTAGTAGTCCTCGTTATGGGAGGAACCTTTTCCAACTCATTTTGGCTACCACTAGCCTCATAATAGCCTAGACCATATTTATTATTAGATGATGGTTTTTGGTGGACAATGAGTTTATCCAAATTAACTTTTCCTTTAGTGAATTTAGCTAGGACATCAAGTAGTTGACTTGACTTTTCTCTAAGGTGAGTTATCTCTACTTTCATTTTGTCTATCTTTTCTTCTAAACCTCTAATTTCAAATTTAAGTAAGCCACTTTCATGTCTTTTGAAGGAGTTCGTTTTCTCAAGAACATGAATTTTGTCAAGTAGTTCTTCTCTATCAAGAAATTTTTGTTCATTCATAGCAGTATATAAATCCTTTGTCGATGATTCTTTTTCAATAATCAAATTTCCCACTTGCATGGAAAGACAAGTAACTTCATTTGTAAGAGCTAAGCTCTTTTTTTAAGGAGCTTAGTAGTTTCTTTAGCCTCTAGATTCTCAACTTTTAGTGATTTGTTTTTAGTCTTAAGTTCTTTGAAATCTAAAAACAATGAATCAAAGGCTTCTTGCAATTCATCAAAAGTACAAGAGGGTACCTTAGTTTCCTCAAAGTCGAATCTGGAGTCAGGGTCGTCATTTGTTGTTATGAGACCCAAACACGTGGTTCTTTGTTTGAAGATTCCTCTTCTTCTTCTTCGAAGCTTGTGTCATCCCAAGTTGCTTTGAATGTCTTCTTCTTAAATGATCTTGGTTTTAAGGATCTCTTATGCTCCACCACCTTTTTGTTCTTTTTCTCTTCATCCCTTCTTAATAAGGGACACTTCTTCCTCATATGGCCTCTCTTCTTGCAATTGTAGCAAACTAGAGACTGTTCCTCCTTTCCATTGCTATATTTTCTATTCCTAAGAAACTTCTTAAACTTTTTAGCCAACAAAACAAAATCTTCATCATCTGTACTTACTTCATCATCCAATGTCGCCTCGAATGCCAAAGTCTTCCTCTTTGGCTCGAGAGTGATAGATTTCCATCTTTGATCCATCTTTGTTTCATAAGCCGTCAAGTTCCCAAGTAGATCATCCATACTTAGATCCTCTACTTGGTTGGCTTCCTCTATCACCATAACCTTTTGCTCCCATTCGGATCCAAGGGAGCGAAGGAGCTTGGATTGAAGTTCCCCTTGGATGAAGGTCTTTCCCAAAGACTTGAGGTTATTCACGATCAACGTGAATCGTGTACATATCCCCAAGTCTTCCGTTTTCCTTCATGGCAAATGCTTCAAATTCCTGAGATCAAAGGTTAATCTTAGAAGTTGTAAATTTAGGCGTACCTTAGTTTGTTATCTCAAGTGTCCTCCATATTTTGTAGGTGGTCTCACAGTGGCTGATGCAATTGAACTCCTCCAAGCTAAGGGCACAATACAAGGCATTCATTGCCTTTGCATTGAGGTTGAGTTGGTGGTTTTTCTCAATGGTGTACCCGATCTCCAATCTCTCAAGAATCGTAAAACGGGTTTCGCACTTCTCCCACATTGCAAAATCATTTGCTTGCCGTCACATCTTCATTCAGAGCTTCTAGTAGGTGTAGTTTGTTTCATCGAAGAGTAGTGGATGGGTGGTGGATTGTCCCTCTGTCTGGTTGGTTGCAACAATCTTCCCCTCCATTGGATCTTTCCTAAGGAAATAACTACAAAAAGTGCAGGACATGCTCTAATACCAAGTGAAAGTACACTAGAAGGGGGTGAATAGTGTGATTGAAGTAATAATATGCAAATAAAAATCAATCACACAAAGATGACACAAGATTTTTAAGTAGAAACCCAAACCAAGAGAAAACCACTACCTAAGTCAACCCAACTTAAGATTTGGCAATCACAAAGTGATCAAACCATTATCCACACCACTTGAAAATAAGGGTGGTGTACCTCAATTACAAAACCCATCTCCAATCCCTAAACAGAGGTTTCTCCCTTCCACTAGGAAGAGATGGGCATCCGACAAGCCGAACACCCAAGTATAAAAAGAAAATAAAGTAGAAATTAACACAACCTATAGAGCACCCCAATAAGATAATAATGTAATCTAACTACTATAGGTAATAAGGAAACTACCTAAGATGGTTGTTAGCTGTTGACTAGTGAGGGAGAAAGAGTTTTTCCCCAGATGAATTGAGTGAACAATAGTATGTCAAGTAGAAGTGGAGCAATAGAGAATATAGAGCTTGAATTGTATCTTCAATGGGTGTGTTTGTCTAATGGGGGGTTAAGAGGTATTTATAGGCCTCAAGAGAACCTTCAAGAAGGCTTGGGAGCCTTCTCCTAGTCATTGGGGATGAATCCCCAAAGATTTGGTCGAAATCCAAATTAAATCAAGGTATAATTATTTCTAACACAAAATCTGACGTATAAAAAATAGGTTAGATGTCTGATGTAGGGTTTCTAGACATCTGACAAAGGATCTGGACATATAAAAAAGAAGGTCAGTGTTACTAGAATTGATTGGATCTAAACAGTGCACTTGTCAGAAAGTCTTGGACATCTGATTGCTCATTATAAGACTTCCGGCATAATTTTTGGATGTCTGAAAATGAGCAGATTTGCTCCTAGATTTGATAAGATCCAAACATGGATCTAGTGTATAAAGGTCGGACATCTACTAGACGTATGATATTATTATTAGACATCTGATAGTCATAATGACCTAAGATTTAGGATTTCTTGAGAATCTCTGCTTCGAGATTTATTCTGACAAATCTTACTTTACGTCAAATTAGTCCTAACATTCCAATAGTGGACGTTTGGGATAGGGTCTAGACGTCTGGAAATAATACTAAAATATTCCTAAGTTGACTCACGAAGATTTTGTTCTACAATAGGAGATTTAGGATTGATTTGTTCTAACAGTTAGATATTTGGACAACTAAATGTGTGTCCAAACATCCAAAGTATACATGGACATATGGTCATAGGTTTGGATGTCTATAGCCTAAGTGTTTAGTTTGCAATGGCAATGTATATGATATTTGGACATATGATCTATGTATCAAACGACTTAACTTTTCCTATCAAACGTTTGGAAACAATGTCAGACGTCATATTCTAAGGTATGTGATAGGAATGAAGTTAGATTTTGTTCTAAGTTATTTCCTAAGTGTTGAGTGACGAGGTCAAGAGTCCCTATATCTAGTCAAGGGCTTTTTACAACTCTTCTAGACTCAATAAAGATAAAATTACAACTCTATCAATACAGATACAAATATTCCTAGGACCTAGACAACAATATCTTCATCTTCGAGACCTCCTTCTTGAGGTAAAACGGGATGAGACCTGCAACTTAGATGCGATAAGTGTTGATGCAAGTGCACTACGATCATTAATTTTTATGATAATAAAACACTTTTAATTTAACATTTGCATTTAAATTTAAAGTTTCAGGAAAATATGCAAATAGAAGCAAGCGAGAAGGAGTTTAAGCTCAAGTCCAAGGTGGAATGGAGGAGCTTGATTTAGGAGCAAAAGCATCAAGGAGAGTGGAGCTTTGAACTCAACATGAAGAAGGAGATGGAGAAAGAAGAATAGGATAAAGTTTTTATACTTCAATATATATGTATTTGTTTTTCATTTCTCTATTTATTTCTCTATATTTATGTAAAGAGCCTGGTAACGGCTGTGTCGCATGTTACATTTTTATGTTTATTATGGTCGTTGTAGTATATGACAAAACAGCTACCAGATTACTACAGAAATTTTTTACTCGGAATAATAAGTTTTCCCGATGTCGAACTTAGGGAGCAACGTAATTCTAGAAGTATAAAAGTTCTCAATTATGTTACAACAATAAGAGAGAGAGGGGGGGGGGGAGCAAAAGTTCTCTTGGCTTCTTCTTCTCTCTTCCTCTTCTTTCTCTTTCAGCTGATCTTCTTCTCTTTCTCTGTTTTCTCCTGCAAAGTCTTCTTCCTGCCTTCTTCTTTCTTCTTCTTCTTTTCTTCCTACCTTCTTCTTTCTTCTTTAGCCTGCGACTGTGGTGATCTTCTTCTTCTTTCTCCTCTCTTTTTCTTTCTTTCTTTCAGCTGCAGAGTCTTCCTTTCTTCTCATCCTGCCTTGTTCTTTCTCTTCTCTGCTTCCTTCTTCTTCTCTGCTTCTGCTCTGGCCGCTGACCTTCCGTCGTCTGATTTGATGCTCAAACAACTTAACTGTGGGTTGCTACAGTGTGGCTTCTTCTCTCCTTCTTCAGCTCCTCTCCTTCCTTTCTTCTTCAGCTGCTCGGTGCGGCTAAGGCTTCGACCGCTCCTCCTCTCTTCCTTAGCTTGCTTCTTCTTCTTTCTTTCTTTCTTTCCTGCGTGCACACACAGTGGTAAGTGCAAAACCTATCCCTACCCCTTCCCCGCGTCTCTCTCTTTCTCAGAATCTCTCTTAGGAATGCTCTCCCAGAGCCGGGTAATCAGGTTCGGGTAGCGCGCCCGGGACCAGGCCCACCGGAGTGCGATGGTGGGCGAGGAGTGCTTGGTCGGGTAGTCGGATCCGACCCAAACCCGCGGGGCTTGAGCGCGGGCGAGGGCGAGCGAGCGCGTGGCGCGCTTCGTGCGGGTGAGAGGGACCTGACCCCTGTGTATCGAAGGCAAATAGCCTGATACACCTTTTCAATATAAGTGTGGGCGCGCGGCCGCACACTTACGAGGTGGGACTAAAATCCCACCTCCAAATCTCGCGCCCGCGGCTGAGGAAGCTGCTGCCAATTGGGGCAGCCGCGAGGCTCACGACCCAAATCGAAAGCCTAGGCGTATTCGAAGCAGCAATCCGTGCTGCCTGGGATATGCACCTGGGCTGGAGGAAGCCTGGAGCTGCGAGCGAAGGAGCCGCAGCAGCTTAGCAATGGCGGCGAGGGGCTGCAGACCTGAAAGCACAATGACAGCCTCTCGGCCGCATCAGAAAACGTGGGAAGCTTCGCCGGAGTGCGGCGAAGGCAGTGCGGTGGTCGGCGAGGCGCGATAGCTCCTGTGGAGGTGGACCTAGGTTAGAATGTTGGCGCGGAAATGGGTCTGTTCGGGGGGTGGTTGGGCTATGATTGGCAGTGAATGAAGTGGGGGTAACGGTTGAGTGGAGTGAGGGGGAGCTTCTGGGGTAGTCAGCGAGGGGTGAGGAGGTCTGTGGAAGTGGGATGGCCTCGCCGGAGAAGGCGACCGGAGATCGGGAAGATGGAGTTTGACAGTGGTGGTTTGGTGGTTAAAATGGCAAATTAGAAGGGGGAAAATACAAGGGAGAGAGAGAGGAAACCTTGTACCTATTTACTCGACGAAGGGGGAGAGAGAAGCGCCCGGCTCGTGCCTGCCGGAGCTGATGACGAAGATGCCCAGGAGGAGGGTATCAGCGACGAGGAGACAGTCTAAGGGCGCTAGCTGGTACGGCCTAGCGCGGACGACAGGGCAGAGTAAACTCTGTTGTAGGTAGGGCAACAGAGCGACGAGGAGGAGGAGGAGGAGATCGCCGGAAGCTTTGGGCGCTCTGACCGGAGGAGGAAGAGATGAAGTGCGAGGTATTTCTCCGCCAGAGGAAGCTTGAAGGAGTCGGCAGACCTTGCCGCTCCTTATAAAGGCCTTGGCGTGGAGAGGGGACCGAGGTGGCGATGTGCCAACCTCGCCGGAGAGTGGCCGGAGAGGATACCCATGCGTTTCGTGCGTTCGCACGAGAGGCATGGTTGATGGCAGAAGGCAGGGGAGGGTCCCTATGATAGAGGACATCGCAGGGAACCCCCCGTCTGTTCTAGAGGAAGGCCGCCCTACCCTGCACGGTGCCATCCTCCGCGCAAGGTCGCCGGAGGCATGGCGCTGCGCAAAAGTGGCAGGGAGGACCGTTCTACAAAGAATGACGAGAAGTTGGGGGTCTAAATGCAAGGATTTCAAAAGATAAGGGTCAAAAAGTAAATTAAGTGGACCAATTTGTAAAGTCGGTCAAGATGGTCTTTTCTTAGGCCCAAGTTTTTATATTATACTAACTTGAACCTAAGGATTTTAATGGTGAATTTATATTTTAGGTTGGACCATGTTGGCCGATCAATTTGCGCAAAAACCCAAATTAAGTCATTAATTGGGCATGGTTCCCATTTTAGGTCAAAATAGGTTTCAAAGGCCAAATTGAATGTTCTAAACCCTAGGGGATATTTTTATATGAATTTTATAGGATTTAGTTGATTTTTATCCTGCCTCGAACCTCGTGAATTAAAGTGAGTTTGTTTTAGGATTACAGAATGTCATTTAATTCCTAGAAGTTGCTATAACCCTTTTCAGATCATATCATCCAACTTCCCTAATTGTTAAGCTTGTTTGACCTGTGTTTGGACCCTTAATTACCCTGTTCGCAGACTGCATTGGTGAAATTGCAGTTTTACCCCTGATGGTTTGTTTTATTCTTTAACTCAAAATTCTCTAAGTTAAGCCTCTCTTTAGGTTTTGTAGGAGCTTTTTCACACATATTTAGATTAGATTGTGCTAGTTAGGGTTCATGATGAGGTTCTCATCAGAGCCCAAAATATAACACTCTTAGTCCTAGGAACACTTATCCATTATTAGGACACTTAGGCAAAAATAGGAGTTAAGATAGAAAGCCAAAACCATAATCAGGTAGCCTTATCAGACATCCAATATATTTACCAAACTTCTGATATTACCTTTCAAGTCGTCTGATCTTTTGACCAGACGTCTAATAACCTAGGCTAGAAAATCAAAGTCTATAATCTTTCTTTTCAAATGTCTGACGACCTTGACCCATGACAAATAATAGGACCGTTAGCCTCTGTCAGACCAATAACCTTGAGAACCAACTTAGAGTATTTTAATATTATTTCCAAACGTTCATAGAGCCTTCTAGACATCTGATAAAGAGATGTTGGACCTTGTCAGACCAAATATAGTCGTTAGCATCTCGAGAATCCATTCTAAGGAAACTACCTTTATCATCAAACATCTAGACCTTTTGTCAGACATCCAATCAGACGTCTGACATGTATACACTAGAACCCTGTTTGGATCTTGTCATTTCCAAGAACCAAGCCCGCACTTATTAGACAACCAATAATTTTCCCAAACATCTTAAAAATCATCTCCAAACGTTTGATCCTTATTGTCAAGATCCCTGTTTGAATCCAATCTATTCTAGGAAACATACCCTATAGAATTAGACGTCTAGAGTTTACATCAATCGTCTAATCGAACGTCTGACCTATTTTTCCAACGTCAGATTATGCAATCAGACTTAATTATGACCCTGATTTCAGCCTAATTCTTCTTGAAATTAATCCTAACAGCTAAGAGCATTCTCCCAAGCCTTCCTAAAGGTTCCTAAAGGGCCACTCATTTGTTAAAGACAACCTTAAGATAATTCTTTCCACCATTCTACCCGCTTAGCAAGAGATCAGGAAGAGAAGCTCCATTGCTCTCCAAGCTTCACACTCCAAATTTGAGAACACCGACCCATTGCACATTGTTACGACCTGGTTCCCGAATCCCTACAGGACACGAGACCGGACCGACTCAATTGATCCCAAGACCCAGTGGTCCAACGAGAAAGTAACCAAAAAGCAAAAAAGTAAACCACATTTACTATGCTAAGCAACTAATAGTAACAAAAGTACAGTAGTAAAGAAGTAAACTACTACAGTACATACCACCACAACAGTAGAAAAATAACCAGGTACAGGAATATAAAGTACAGAATATAAGAGTACAGAGGTGCAAGAAACTACTCACTACAACAAAAAAGGAGTACAACAAGAAGCTACAACTACTGGGCTCTACTAGGCCCAGCACCCTCTGCAGCCATAGGCTCTGGCTTCTCAACACTTGGACCTGAAAAGGGGTTATGAGTACAAAACGTCAGCGAACGCTGAGTAGAGTGGCAACCAACTAACTAAAGCATTTAAGGTGGACAGGTAGCTATTGTTTTTCAATTACTTTCTTTAACTACTTATTCTTTTTCACCACTTGGTTTATTTATCAGGTCTCTTTCTTGATCTCGAATGTTCCTCGTGGGAACAATCTTAATTACAGTCTTTTTCGAAGAGTAGAAGTCGCACGTGGTGCTCTCTTGACCGGGAGAGTCCCCCGTGGTGATCCTACACCCAGTCAACCACCCCAAGGTCACGAACAGACGTAACGGTGACTATGGCACACGCGATAAGCGCACAAGTAGCTACCCCGCACTGACACGCGGTCAATCGTTTCCATTAGCGGGTGCGCCCAAAGCACAGCATGGAACTAGTATAGAGCCTAGCCCTCTCAGTAACAGGGGTCTAGCCCCTAAGAACCAAATAGGGGTCTCGCCCCTCCACAGTCCGCGCATCCTTTCCTGACTACCCTGGTTTGCCTAGTGGGCCTCACAAGTCGGTGTAGGGTGGCCAACTGAACCCCAGGCCCCGTGGGGTGGCTAGCTCTCCCCTACACTAGTAGCTCTCCCCGGTACTGTGTACGTGAGGGCCAAGAAGTCGGTACAGAGTGGCCAATCCTAACCCCAGGTCCCAACCTAAGGGCAGCTAGCTCTGCTCTGCACTAAACAAGGGGACAGTCGCTCTCCTTGGTACTCCGTACTCAAGGGCCAGCTCACTTCCCCACTCACATTTCCAATTCCATTCCATTGATTCTAGAAGCTCTACTCCTAATTCCCCGTAGGGTTCATGCTCATATTCCTCATGTCATTCCATACCAGGTTTCATCATTTCTATTTTCATTCTCAATTTATACACATGCCGCTGGTAATTCTATCATTCACATTTCCATATTCAGGTTATTCACAGGTAGCTCGTGTTTCCAACATTCACCTTTCTATTTCCAAATTATATACAGGCAGCTCATATTATGTGTGCGACAAGAAAGTTACATACAACAGTTAACAAGTACTATATATTTCACAGGAAACCGTTATTCATTTATAGGCAATTGTTATCATTCTATCAACTCATTCAAGACTGCAATCCATTCATTCAATGCAGACATTTTCAGTATTTCTAGCCCTAAGATTCATGCCATACCCTACATTCTAATCATTCATTCCACACATGCATTCAGGTTTGTATTTAAATTAGGGGAAGCCACTCGGTCAGTAAAATCAGGAGTAGTGGGGGCTTGAACAGCAAGCTCACATGCCTCTGCAAGCCCCGAACCCGCAATGGAACGAAGTCTATGATAAGGATCAACCACAAGAGAATACTCATAATAGTATAGAAAGTCTTCTAATAAGTAGAGGAAATCATACGGGAAACATCGGTATCCTAATTACAGAAAACGGACCTCAAACGGGCCCTAAACGAGTCAAAAACAGTGTTTCTGACTCAAATCAGAAGTCTGGAACAACTTCCAGACATCTCAAAAGTGTCCAATGTCATAACTCAAACCCTGCGCCAATCCTCAGACATTCAGAAACTCCTCTAAACCGTCTGGACCTAGTTCCAAACGTCCGACCACCTCTCCGGACGTCTGGAAGTGCTTCCAGTCGTTTGGTATGTCGCCCAGACATCCGAAATGCGTGTGAGGGCATGTCCCGCGCCTTCCCGAAGCGAAACCTGCACGAAATTCACCAAATCTCCTCAAAAAGGCATGCAACAGTGCCTTGGCGGAGCGGCCCACATGGCCGTATCTGCAAAGAAGACGTACCTTCATGAAGTCTACTCCTTAGACGTTTGGAACCTCCTCCAGAAGTTGGCTACATCGTCTGAACGTCGCTCCAAACATTTGATTCTGAGAAAAACCCAGAACCAGAACCTGCTTCCGCCCACTCGTGCCGCGCGTGGCTGCGCCGCGCCCTCTCGCCTACTGCTCTGGCTGCAACTGTGTCGGGGAGAACCTCCCCGACGCACTCCTCCGCCTTGCACACGCGCCACTCCGGCCATGCGCTCACCGGCAAGCTCCCACACAAGCTCGCAAGCTAAACTCCTCTCCCTCTCACGCTGCTCCTCCTCTCCTTCTCACGCCACTCCCGTTCTCTCACTCGCTCTGCTGCTCTCACTAGAGGGAAGGAGGAAGGTGGCTGGGAAGTGGGGTGGAACGAGAGAGACGAGGGGGCTTTATAAGGATGTGGGTTTAGGGTTTTGCTGGGGGCGGAAGGAGAGAGAAGAAGAAGAACGAGGGGGTGTACTATTTGCGCGTAGCACATGTGCAGACATGAGCTCGTACTCAAAATTTTTGATTTCCAGACATCTGGGAAGGTGTCCAGACGTCTGACCCACAATCCAGACGTCTTAAAAGGCTCAAACAGCATGGGTCTTAACATGCATTCATGACATTCTACTTCCGCAATTAAGGAAGTTCCTTTGCCTATAAAAGTTTAAACTTACATGTTGTGGCTCTATAAGTTGTGTTTTTATTTTATTTTTGGTTAGATATTCGCATTGCAAATTCCCATCTCCTTCGTGAAGAAGAGGGATTTTGAGGTACACTACCTTCAATTAAAGTAGTGTGTTGTATTGAGGTTGTCTCACCCTTGATTTAAGTGACACATATAGTGGATTTTGATCTACTTGGTAGATCAAAAAATCCTATGTCAAGAGGCTTAGGTGGCAAGTTTTACCTGGGTTGGGTTTCCACCTAACAATCCTTGTCTCATTGTGGTGAATAGTTGTGTGATTGATTTTATTATATCATTCTTATCTCCACACTATTCACCCCCCTCTAGTGCATTTACAGTTGGTATCAAAGCGAGGACTCGCAATTTCGGCATAACAAATCAACGAGAACATAGAGGGGAGCATCTTTGCGACGAGACTATTAGTGGCTTCGGCCCAAAAATACTTTGAAAGACCATATTCTATAAGAAGTGTGTGGGCACATTCTTGAAGAGCCCGATTTTTCCATTCCACTATAGCAATTTGTTGTGGAGCTCTAGGAAATGGAAACTCATGTTTTATTCCTAGTTCTTCACAAAAATGAGAAAAATATTGATTTTCAAATTCTTTTCCATGATCGAATCGAATTCGAGAAATCATATAACCTTTCTCATTTTGAACAAGTTTTAAAAACTTGCTAAAAATTTCTAGGGTTTGGTCTTTAAGTTTAAGAAAATATACCCATGTAAATCTTGAATAATCATCTACAATTACAAGATAATAGCTACTATCATTTAAACTACTTGTTCTAGTTGGTCCAAATAAGTCTAAGTGTAAGAGTTCTAAAGGTCTAGATGTAGAGACTATATTTTTACTTTTGAAAGAACTTTATTCAATTTTCCAAGTGTACATGCAACACAAAATGTATTTGAATTAAACTTTTTCTAGGCAGTCCTTTAACTAATTCATACTTGACTAATTTATTTAGGTATTTGAAATGCAAATGACATAATCTTTTATGTCAAGTAAACATTTCATCATTAGAAGCTACTAAACAATCATAAGTTCCATTTTTATCTATTTCAACAATGTATATATCCTTATATCTTTTTCCAATTAGAAGAATTTCGTTTGTTATACTATCAAATATCTTAAAAAATTTAGCACTAAATAGAATATCATATCCTTTGTCACAAATCTAACTTGCACTTAAAAGATTGTGTTTTAATCCTTTTACTAATACAACATGACTAAAAGAAGTATTAACTTTACCAATAATACCTATACCTATAATATATCCTTTGTGGTTGTTCCCGAATGTAACAGAACCACCCTCCTTGTATGTTACCTCCGTAAAGAGTTCCTTGTTGCTCGTCAAATGCTTGGAACATCCACTGTCCATGATCCAAGTTCCTTTACTTTTGTCCTAATAAATATGATCATCTTTGAGTTGATCTTCTTGGCTACTCTACTAACTTTCTATAAGCATGTAGTCCTTCTTTGGTTCTCTTAGAGATGTATCTTGATAAATCTACTTCTTCTTGACCTACAAAACAAGAATGAATAAGTTTCTTTGGTACCCATTTTTTCTTGGGTCCATTGTGGTTAGTTTTTGTTTTCATAGTTGAATATGAAAACTTCTTTACTTCCTTTTGACTAGATATAAAACTAGTTTGTTTGACTTTTGATGAACTAGCTTCGTGAGAATATCTAAGAATAAATTTCCAAGAAGGAGATTTTTGTGATGATAAAAGTTTATCTAAGTTTTCCTTCCCATTAGTAAACCTAGCAAGATCTTCTAATAATCTTTCTGAATTATCTTTAAGATCTTGAATATTAGTTTCAAGAAGTTCTATCTTTTCTTTTAAACTATTAATCTCATCACATAGAAAATCTTTTTCTTGCATAATCTTGTCTTTCTCATTTTGAAGATCTTGATATTTTTCTTTAAGATCTTTATTTTCTAACTTAGTCTTTTTAAAAGTATAATATAAATCATCAAAGGCTTCTATAAGTTCTTCTAAAGATAAATCATTTACCTCATCTTCTAATGCCATAAGTCCAAGGCATGCGGCTTCTTCCTCAGTTGAATCAATCTCAGATTCACTTTCACTTGAATTTGAATCGTTCCATGTAGCTTGCATAGCTTTCTTTTTCTTATACTTGTTAAATGACTTCTTTGAATTCTTCTCTTGTTTCTTTTTGCTCCTTTCTCCATCCTTCTTAAGAAGTGGATAATCCTTTCGAATATGTCCCTTCTTTCTGCATTGATAGCAAATAATTGGTTCCACCTCTCTTGATCCCTTTTTCCTGAAATTCTTGTTATTTCTTAGAAATTTTCTAAACTTACGAGTAAGCATGGCAAGATCTTCATTTTCTTCATCACTATCCTCGAATTCTAAAAACACTTTAAAGGCTAGTTGCTTTTTCTTCCCTTCCTCTGTCCCCTTCTTCTTTTGATTAAGCTTGGTCTCATATGCCATGAGATTTCCAAGAAGTTGATCATGTTCAAGTTCTCAACTTAATTAGCTTCTTCTATAGTTGTGACTTTAGGCTCAAATATATTAGTCAAAAAACATAAAATCTTACCTTCAAGCTCACCTCTTATGAAGGTCTTTCCTAGAGCCTTCAGATTGTTGATAATGAAGGTCAAACGGGTGTACATATCTTTCACGCTCTCATCTTCCTGCATTTCAAATTTCTTGAATTCTTGGGTTAATAAAATAACTTTGAATTTTTTTATCATATTCGTTCCCTCATCAGTAACCTCAAGACTTTTCCAGATTTTATATGCACTTGTGCATTAAGAAATCCGATTAAACTCGTCAAGGCTAAGTGCACAATACAAGGCATTCATAGCCTTAGAGTTGACTGAGAGCTTCTTCTTGTCGTCGTCCGTCAAGGCTCCATTTCAGGTTCACCAGCCTTTCAAATGGTGTTTCCACCATTTCCCAGAGAGTATAATCTCCAGACTTCCATCCTTTGCTTCCAGTACAAGTAATTCATACCATCGAAGAAAGGAGGTTGTGTCATTGAGAATCCACTGTTGTTGTTTGTTGCTACCACCCTAGATTCCATTAGATCGTCTTGCTTAGGTTTTGACACCTACACACAAGAATAAACCAAGCTCTAATACCAAATGTTAGTGACACAAGAAAGTGGGGTTGAATTGTGCAATAAAAGAGACAATCCAAGGGACAGATCACCGTGCAACCTACATACTTCGATGATAAGAACCATCCATATTGGAAGTTACGTATGGGTATGTAGTTGCAAGCCAATAACTATACAATTTGGGAGAGATGCAAGACTCCCTACAACATCCCAGAGAAACCCACAAAAAGATACTCGCAAGAGCAAATCAAGGAGCTCTCTCTCAATGTGAAAATGATGAACTCGTTGTATTGTGCACTAAGTTTGGAGAAGTTCAACAAATTTCGCAATGCTCCACCACCTACAAGATTTGGCATACTCTAGAGGTAACACATGAAGGTACATCTAAGGTAAAAGCATCTAAAATTAATTTACTTTCTCAAGAATTTGAATCTCTCTCTATGAAAACTAATGAAAACTTGAATGAAATGTGCACTACGTTCACATTAATTGTGAACAATCTTAAAGCTTTAGGGAAGACCTTCATTCAAGGAAAACTTCAATCGAAGCACCTTCATTTCCTTAGACCCGAGTGGGAACAAAAGCTCACCACCATTGAGGAAGCTCACCAAGTAGAAGAGCTCAACATGGATGACCTCTTAGGCAACCTCATGGCTTACAAGAACTAGATGGACTAAAGGAAGAAGAAGGAAACATCAAAGCTGAAGAAGACACTTGCCTTCAAAGTCACATCGGATAGTGAGGTAAGTTTTAATGACGAAGAATTTGATTTTTAGCTAAAAAATTCTCTAAATTTTTCAGGGAATCAAAGGAGAAGGATAAGAAGGAAAGCCCGATCCATTGCTATCATTACAACAAGAAAGGGCATCTTTGATTCAAATGCCCTCTCCTAAGGAAGGCAAAGAAGAAGGAAAAGAAGTACAAGAAGAAGGCGTTCCAAGCTACTTGGGATGACTCAAGTTTGGAGGAGAAAGAAGAGGATAAATCAAAGAAGGAAACAAAGAATGAAATTACTTACATAGGCTTCATGGCAATCACGGATGAAAGCAAAGAGGAAAACGACAAAGAAAAAGAGGTAAATTGTTTTACTCTTGATGAATTGCAAGAAGCCCTAGAAGAATTGTATGATTTTAATAGAACATTAAAGTTAGAAAATAAGAATTTGAAAAAGTGCTCTAGCACCTTAAAATCTAAAATAGACAATCTTGTTATTAAAGATCTAGATTTAAATGCCTCTTTTAATTTCATTAAATCTGTAAAGAATGCTCTTGTGTTAGAAAATCATGATCTAATTTTAAGCAACACTAAATTGACTGAAGAAAATAGCTTACTAAAATATGAAACTTCAATTCTAAAAATCAAGATGAGTTTCATTAAAAAAAATCTTGCTTGCCTTAAAGAAAAGTCAAATAAATTGCTAAATGAGCTAGCTAGATTCACCAAAGGAAAGACTAAGATAAATGCTAGGTCTAGAAATAAACACACTAAGAACCTTCATGCATAAAGGCCAAATGGTTGGAATCCAAGTGGACCCCAACCTTGGTTGAGAAAGACTAACTATGGAGGGCCCAAAAGGATGTGGTACCTAGACATTTGGTCAATTCTTGTTTTATAGGACACCAAAACACTCCTTTTGATCCAAGATGCTACCTATATGGAGTCTACAACGAATGAATGAAAGATACTTGGACAACCAAATGGGTATAGAGGTTGGAACCCATACCAACGGAGGTAAAGTTATGCTTTGATTTTGATGATCTAATTAGCATCTAGATAGGGGGAGTATTTAAAATTTTCTATATGTCATAATCTCATTAGAAAGGGGGAGATCACCTTTAAACATTAATTGAGTTAAATTAATATAGAAATGCATGTATTTAGGGGAAGTTCTTTAAAGCTTATGAAGCTATATCTCCATTAAAAGGGGAGAGATCACTTATAACCCTTGTAAAATTTGAAGTTGGCATAGAAGTGCATGTCATTAGGAAAAATGAGTTTAATTCCTTAATTATGTCAAAAAGGAGGAATTAACTTTTTTTGCAGAGCATGTATTAAGGGGGAGTAATAGGATAAAGTAATTAAAATTAAACCTTTTTGATAATATCAAAAGGGGGAGATTTTTTGGAGTATTATTTATGATTTTGTCATCATCAAAAAGGGGGGATTGTTGGTGCAAGTGTACCACGATTATTGATTTTGATGATAACAAAACACTTGTAATTTAACATTTGCATTTAAGTTTAAAGTTTTAAGATAATATGCAAACGGAAGTAAGCGAGAAGGAGTTCAAGCTCAAGCCCATGGAGGAATGGAGGAGCATGACTTAAAAGCAAAAGCATCAAGGAGCGTGGAGCTTTAGACTCGACTTGAAGAAGGAGATGGAGAAAGAAGAATAGAATAGAGTTTTTCTTTTTCAATATATATGTATTTGTCTTTTATTTTGCTCTTTATTATGTTAAAGATCCCAAAATATAACACATTTAGTCCTAGGAACACTTATCCATTATTAGGATACTTAGGCAAAAATAGGAGTTAAGATAGAAAGCCAAAACCATAATCAAACAACCTTATCAAATGTCCAATATGTTTACCAGACGTCTAATATTACCTTTTAAGTCGTCTGATCTTTTAACCAAACGTCCAATAACCTAGGCTGAAAAATCAAAGTCTGTAATCTTTCTTTTCAGACATCCTGACCTATTTTCAAACGTCCAGTCAAACGTCTGACGATCTTGACCAATGACCAATAATAGGACTGTTAGCCTCTGTCATACCAATAACCTCGAGATCTTAGAGTATTTTAATATCATTTCCAAACGTCCATGGAGCCTTCCAGACATCTAATAAAGAGACGTTAGAGCTTGTCAAACCAAATATAGCCATTAGCTTCTCTGGAATCCATTCTAGGGAAACAACCTTTATCATCAAACGTCCAGACCTTTGGTCAAACGTCCAATCAAACATCTAACATGTATACACTAGAATCTTATTTAGATCTTGCCACTTCCAAGAACCAAACCCACATTTATTAGATGACCAATAATTTTCCCAGATGTCATAAAAATCATCTCCAAACATCCGATCCTTGTTATCAAGATCCCTATTTGAATCCAATCTATTCCAGGAAACAGACCCTACAGAATTAGACGTCCAGACTTCACATCAGTCGTCTGACCTATTTTCATATGTCTGATCATGCTGTCAGACTTAATTATCACCTTGATTTCAGCCTGATTCTTCTTGAAATTAATCCCAACGTCTAGGAGCCTTCTCCCAAGCCTTCTTGAAGGTTCCTAAAGCCTCTATAAATAGATGAGGACCGCTCATTTGTTAAAGACAACCTTGAGATAATTATTTTCACCATTCTACACACTTAACAAGAGATAAAGAAGAGAAACTCCATTCTCTCCAAGCTTCACACTCCAAATCTGAGAGGACCAACCCACTGCGCATTTACGACATTCTACTTCTACAACTAAGGAAGTTACTTTGCCTATAGAAGCTTAAGTTTAATCTTACATTTTGTGGCTCTATAGGTTGTATTTTTATTTTGTTTTTGGTTGAGTATTTGCATTGTGAATTTTCGTCTCCTTCGTGAAACAAAATACTCTTCATGAAGAATAGGGGTTTTGAGATACACTACCCTCAATTAAAGTCGTGTGTTGTATAGAGTTTGTATCACACTCGATTTAACACGTATAGTCAATTTTGACCTACTAAGTAGATCAAAAATTCCTAAGTCAAGAGACTTAGGTGGTGATTTTTACCTGTGTTGGATTTCCACCTAAAAATCATTGTCTCATTATAGTGATTGCTTGTGTAATTGATTTTATTTGTATCATTTTTATCTACCGCATTATTCACCCCCTCTAGTACACTTACAATAAAGGTAAGAAATAGTGATTCGATTATTTTTTACTTTCTTTTTGTTATTTTATAAAATCATCAAAATATTTTTTGAGAAAGATTGAACTAACAAAAGTTTCATTCAATGTACTTAAGCATTCATAATTCGTTAACTCACTAAAAACCAATAGCAAATTATAATTAATTACTTTTAATCCCACGGTCAATCTCAATGTCCATTATTAAATAATATTAATATTTAATCATGCACTACCATACACATAAATAATTATGAATAAGAATATGTGAATAGGGCATAAATTTCAAAAAGGAAAAGTCAAGTCAAAATGAAGAATCATTGTTCTACATGCATGAGTTTCAAGGAACGAAGGTCTAATGATACAAGTAATAAATAATTAACAAAAGATTACATTCTATCTCATGTGCATGTGAACACATGCACATGAATCTTCTCCTTTCATACGATCACGCACAAAGGTGTCCTCTAGTTGACACCTCAAAAATTGAAGCAAAATCTGTTCGATCCAACCTTACGGATGTGTCCGTTACACTGAAAAACCTTGAGCTCAGGTCTTGGATCATCAATATCCAACATCGAATGACCCCGATCTGCATGAAAAATGTTTGACCATTAGATCTTAATTAAAACATTAATTCCCTTCACAAGAACTTCAACGAAACATCTAAAACTTTAAATTTTTTAATCGTAATTTTTACAGCTCCTCGACTAATTCCCTCCTCCCATCCACTTTTCTTCCTACGATGGGTGCTAGTAACCCATCATGCCACTGCTCGCACAGCCACGTCAGCGCTCGGTCAGCCACGCGTCTCCAGTCAAACTCCTACCGGGGCTCCACCAACCTTCCCCTCTCTCTCTCTTCGCCACTCTCTCTCCCTCTCTCGACCTTTCTTCTCGACAAGAACCCATTCACATATGTGCATGGGCTCGCTCGCAACACCTCACGCCTTCCTTGCCACCGTCTCCGACCTCCAAGGCCGTCGTCCGACCTCGCTCAACCTCCCTCTCCCTCTCTCAGCCTCTCTCTTCCTCCTTCGTGTCTCACTCTCCCTCATTTTCTTCTCTCCATGCACCGACCAAGGGAAGAAGAAAAGAAAAAAAAAAAGAAAACGAACTCCTTACCTCTACCACCACCGTCGTACGCTCGTCGTCACTGTTATTGTGCGGCTCGTCGTTGTTCTCACGTCCTACCTCCCTCTCGCTCTCACTCTCTCTCTCTCTTTTGGGTGTGCGTAGGAAGGAATGGGAAGAGCTTTTTGTTTGGTGGTGGTGGCTTGGGAAGTTCATATATGTACTTAGAGAGTTGGAGAGGGAAAGGAAGTGTGTGGAGGGGGAGAAATTAGGTTTAGGAATAATAATAAATTATGAGGGAGTTGAAGATTAAAAAATTATATATATGTATGTATGTGTGTGTGTAGCATCGAAATCCTCTCAACATTAGGAAGTTAACTGTACTTTCAGATCCTCGATCTAATGTCCAAATCACAAAAATGAAGAATACATGGTTTCTATTTCAATTGTGTTTTTCACATGGGCTTCGAATTGTGCATGGTTGGTGCCATCAGGTTCGTTTCAAGGTCTAATGTCTGATTTTATAATCGGATCGCCAATTCGAGTCATTAAATTAGTCAAGATACAATTCCCTAATTGAAATATGGATGATAGGGACCACCAAGTCCAAAAGGGGGCAAAACTAGGGCTAAGCATCGAATCAGGTCGCATTAACCTAGCCTTACACCCACCCTACTAGGCCCAAGCTCATAACTTTAATGGTCGCGCTTGAGCCAAGATTTTTTCTCATTAATTAAATGGGTCAAGGTCAGGACTTAGGTTGGCCCAAGCATGACCCAACCCCTTTAGAACTCATATAAAAATATATGCATATATATATATATAAAGAACCTTTATGTGTACTGTATTCAAACTTAAAAATAGCCAATATCATAGATAACTTAGTAAACAACACAATTCTCCTCACTTTCTTCATTATCTCTTCAAATATTCTCTGTTTCTTCGTTACATTGTTACAATTACAGCTAAGTATACTAAATTTGTAAGTGTAAAGTTTTATTCGGTTCTAATGATATGTACTTTTGTATTTGTTATCAATTAAAATTAAATTACATGATTTCTTAATCATTTTTAAGATTTTTACTCACTAAATTACACACTTTAACCTTCTTTTTAAATAATAAATGTGTCCAACCCATCCAAGCCCAGGCCCATTTAGTTTAAGTCAGGCTTAAGTCAAGCTAGGATTTTACAAATTAAATGAGCCTAAGCCCGACCCATGGGCCTGCTTAATTAAATGAGCTTGGGCCAGGCCTAGGTTGACCCTAAAGGCTCACCCCTAATCAAGACCCCAAAGGCACCACAAGAGTGCTAGAATAAACAAACCGCCAAAGAAACAATGATCCCCCCCAAGAGGAGGAGCAAGGCGTCCCTATCTCAAAGCATCAGCCACCCAACACATCGAATGATAGCTACTGAGGGCAAAGAGGTATCCCAAAAACAAAACTCTTTTACTCTTGCAACCTACATAGCAAAAGTATGAGAGTGGGAGTAGGAGCAACTAATGAAGGGAGAAAAGTCAAGCCCAAAACAAGCAACTCACCAAGCCTAACAAGCCCAAAGAATGGGATGGCTCAATGTCAAGAAGAAGCAACTCCGCAGCGACAAGGCTAGAGTCACATCATCACTCCAAATGGCCTAGCTGATCTACTAGTTGGTCTACTTAATCAAATCTACAGGCCCGCACCACAACTTCATCTACCTAATTCTCCTAGCCTACCAAGTCCTTAAACAAAAGAGCTCATTAAGAGCTGCAAATTTTGTCGACTTGATATACGAGTGAGGCACCGCAACTAGCCTCCATGACAATGAAGCCTAGGCAATGTTGACTCAAAAGGCGAAACAACGTGGTGGAGAAGCGAAACCTAAGGAAATGGAGAAAAAAATTACACTCCCTCGAGAACAAACAATTACATGTACTAATTAGGACTTGAAATCCCCTATAAAAAGGTTCCATTGAATACAAAAAATGACTAATCACCCAAATTGTACACAAAAAAAGAAAACTTTAGTGCACTCTTGAGAGTTAGATCCCATCCTCATATGTAAATCATATAGGTGGAATTGAGTCATCAACTTTATCTCTCTTGCTCTCATTCGTTGGTCCTTCTAACCAAGTTCGAACATGCTCGATCAGTAGTCAGAGTTGTTAATCAAGTATTTCCAGAAAAGAGACGAATTTGGTGGGAGCTTAGTAGTGATATCTAAAAGTCGATCTTTGAAATATCTGCTTTTAATGATTTTAGCCAATAGGTCTTGTTTATTAGTTAGTACTCCAACCAATGTTTCGGTAAGGAGTGACTCGTTGAAAGATGGTAAATCAAGTATTGCCCACCCATCATTTTTCCGTCGGCAACGTAGATTTTCCCACTTTGCTCAATGTAGTTTATTAGTGGTGATTGTTCCCTTCCATAGGAAATCTCTCTGGACTTTGTCAATTGCCTTCACAATTTTGTTGGGCAATTGTAGGCTAGATAGTACATATGTATTGCTAGTGGTGTGATTGAACCATTTCGTAGAGTAATTCTGGAGGGTAAGGCTATCTGATTCACCTTCCAACCCTGATGATTCTAATGGAACTTAGATAGAAGGAAGTCCCAATCAACTTATCTAAGTTCAGTTGGTGAGATATGGTAGCCTAGATAAATGATAGGGAAGTAAGCAATTTCCCAACCAAGGTTTTTTATAGTTGAAGTGTCATCATCCTCAAGATTGTTTAGACTTTTGTTTTTTCTGCTAACCTTGAGGCCGGATTTAGAAGTGTTAAGAAGGGCCTTAAAGTTCAAGATGGAGTCTTTTTTAGGTTTGAGGAATATTAATAAGTCATTAGCAAATTGGATATTAGGGATCTGTCGCTCTAGTTGCTAACAATCAAAGCCCTTAATTAAGCCTAGAGTGTTAGCTTGTGACAACATAGCTTCAAAGAAGCTCATAACCATGACAAACAGGAGAGGAGATAGAGGATCACACTATTTAACTCCTTTCTGTGGTTTGAATAAGCCTGACGTAGTGCCATCTACTTTTCCAAATATGGAAGAAGTTTTGAAGGATGGCCGCAACCTATGTAATAAATAGGTGAGGGACTTTATATGGTTCTGGAGTCTTAAGTAGGAAGTTCCAATCGATAGTGTCAAAAGCTTTGACAAAGTCAATATTAATGACTGCACCATTGGTTTTAGAGCAATGCCAATGATTAACAATTTCTTGGGTGCCTGCAGGGTAATCAGTTGCAAATCGACCTGGTAAGAAGGCACACTAGTTGGGAGGGATTGCTTGAATAAGTTTCCCTGATAATCTTGTGGCCAATGTTTTAAGAGATTAATTTAAGGGAGCCTATAGTTTCTAACATCTTCTATGTAGCCCCTTTTATGTATCAAGGATACGATTGTATTCTTTAGGAAACAAAAATGGAGGGGATTAAAATTCTCGATCAGGTTCTGGAACATGGCCATAAGGTCTCCTTTAATGATTAGCTAGGCTTTCGCATCACCCATTGACCTCATCCTCTGTGAAGTGGGCAATTAGGCCCTAAAAATGGTCTATGGTTGGGAGCCATTCTCGAGTAAAAGATATTGAAGTTAAGTCTGCAGTCCTCAAAGATTTGGAATAAAGTTCTTGGAAGAACTTAACTATTATTGATGCTATGCCCTCAAGGTCAGATATGACGTCTCCAGAGTTATTTTTAACGAAGACAACCTTTGATTTAGCAAATTTGAGAAAAGCCATTTTATGCGGGAAAGCGGTGTTCTTGTCACCTTCGGCCAACCATTTAGTTTTAGTGCATTGTTTCCAAGTATTCACCCTTAGTACCTACTGGACGTGGGCAGAGTATAATTCCCTTAAGCTGCATTTGGCGAGAGGATATCCGCTATACCGAGATAAAGTACGGTGGGGAGTAGGTAGAGGAATAAAATGATTGGTTGTGTAATATGACGTTGGTAGGTTTGTTTTTAATAAAAATTTTTTTTTGTGAGAGTTGAGGATTTTTGATATGATATTAATGATCATTAATTAATGTGTCAAAGTTTGTATTGATTTGACGGATATAATAATATATTTTATATAAAAGTAGATATATTTATTTTTCTGTATAGTGGGTGTTATTAATATGATGTGGTGTGATTGAAAGCAATGGCTTGTATGCAATTGACTTATATATTATGTTTAAATAAATTACTAGAATGTGTATAATTTTACGTAAATACTGCAAAGAGGTGTAGACTGCAAAGGGTCATGGAATTGTGTAGGGTCGCTGAAAGCACCGATCAATTTTCATTTCATAATTAAAAATTATCCCTGCGTTGGAGTATCTTCCGAAATTCGGAGGCAACAGATATTTCGTTGATTCATCTTTGTATGGCTGATTCAGTTGTTTCCGAACTTACTGTGGAGACCCGACCTGCACCGGATCGGGTTCCACTTTATTGTCCTTTGACTATTGTCATCCTTCCTTATTCCATACTACATGCGGCTAGTACTATTAAGTAGGTAACATGCATATAAATAACAATATACATTGCACCCCAATTAAAACATATAAAGAACTTGATACTAAAAAGGAAAATTATACATCTATCATATAAAGGAAATAAAATGACATTCTTTCATTAAATAATTTCATGGGTCATACATAAACGAAAATCTGAAAACAAGCAACCCTACAGGGAAACACGCCAATAACTACTACAAAAGAAAAAAAGAAATCTACAATACTAATGCTAGTCTGAGAATTTGCTACTCCGCAAACTCTCCTCCAAAACCTCCTTCACCTGGTAGACAAAACAAATAGAGTTATGAGCAAACGCTAAGTAGAGTGCTAGCAAAAGACAATAAAAGTAACACAAAAAGGTAAAGCAGGGAAGTGTAATAGTAAGTGCAGGTGCCACTACGGTAAGAAATCTCTACAACAACAACCAAAACAAGTACAAGACTGACAACACCTATCTAATTATATCCACTGCACATAGATCACCCATTCCTCCGTTAGTACGCATCCTCAAACTACTGTTACATTTCTCAACAAGCTCATCTTCCTAGTATCCTTTTTAATTTAGTATTCACTGGACTTGGGTCGCTAAGTCCAGAGCAAGTTCTAGCGAAAAGGCCAGGAGGCCAATCCCAACCTCCCAACCTTCACCTACTCTAGCACTTAGTGGGGTAAGTAGCCCCCCACCTCCCGAGGTTGCTAACCTGGCCAACGTACCAAAAAACCTGTGCCTATAGCACATCACAAAGCGTACAATCATTGTACTGTCAAAACCAAAACCCTCCGAGGCTCTTACCTCACCAATGTGCCACAGTAGAACCCTATGCGTCGACGTCCCTTTTTCCTTCCAAATTTTTACAGCACATCACATGTCACCTTGTCATCCTAGATGGTACATCTCACATCATTTGTAATATTATTTCGACCAATCATGGCCACACACATATCGTACCCTTGGCATGTACATTGCCAACAATTCATAGAATTTTCTCATTTATCCTAGACCAATGGCCATTCCTTACCCATGTACCGCACGATTATATATTCCAAGTACCACATGATTCACATCATAAAACTTAGGTACCTCGCATGCACCAAGTTTCCATCTCATTATCATACTATTCCCATATCTCTTTATCATTTCTGACTCATCTCATGAGTCCCATAACATTGTTATTTTCCTGGCTTCTACAAGCCACCATCATAATCACTTACCAATCATCTCATCATTCCATTCCCATTCCATTCATGGATATCCAAGTGTCCACCAAAACATGATCCATATATCTATGATTACACATGTTACACCCAACATGTAATTATGTTTGCATTGTTATCTACACATTACTTTCCAATTATGTAATCTCTAGCCAATCATAGCTTCAATATGATAACTCTAGACCATTATTGGTTTTCTATATGAATCAAAGTATCAATGTCCTTACATCTATGTTGTACTATATGTGTTCCTATGGTTCAGTGATGGTACAGCATAGCTTGTTCTATCTATCTTAACTACAAGAACATTTAACATGCATGCATCCTCTTGTCTCAATTCAATTTAGTATAAACAATAATGATTATGTCACACCATATCATTTCCATAGGAAACAAACAACAATATTCATATTCATTTTGATCCCATATCATGCCACAGCCGTATATATAAAGGTAACATATTTCATTTAATCAAGCATAACAATCATGTATTACATCTCATATTCGTAAATCAAATCTAGAAGTAGACAATTATATTCAATCCATCATTCTCATGGCATATAAGTAACAAATAGGTAAAACTAGTCCTATCTACCAACAAAAGGTGGAAAAACACTCTACCTGGCAAAATTGCCCAGAACTTGTGCACCTCAACGACGCACGAACGGTCCTGCCTCGCCGGCATCGACCTCACCTATAAAACCACCACCAAGGTCAAACATGACTTCTTATACTGTCTACCAGTACCGTGCACATGAGTGTCCCATACCAGTGCCTCTCTCCTCACTGGAGAAAGGAGACTTGACACCAAATTAAGACGATTTCTTAGGCGGCCAAAGGGCAGTCCCCAAATTTCATTAGGGATCTAAACACCTGCTATCTAGGTCTATTTTCAGACCTAATAACATCCCCCCATCAGTCCTAAAATCCCCCCCTTTTTCCTCCCACCTTCCACCCTTACACATGGAAAAATGAATGCAAGAAGAAGGAACACATGGGACCATGGTGGAAAGCCAAGGGGGGCTGTCCTCTTGGAATTATTTAGTCCCAATTATACTTCATTTTCAGACCTTAATGTGGTCTCCATACAACCCACACATCAGCCCAATCTTATCCCACACTTTTCCCGCATCCCTTCCCCGCACCTGGAAGAAAATGCACAACAAAGAAAAAAAGTGGGGCAACCTTAGAGACCATCCAAAGCTACCCCAAAGCAAACTTTAGACGCCATTTTGGGCCTAAATAAGGTCTTGAAACCAGACCCTAAAGGGTCACAATTAGATCTGAATTAACCATCTTCCTTCCCACATTTCCTCCCCTTCAACAATGGAGAAACAAGGAAGCAAAGGAAGATGGGTAGTCAGCCACCTCCATGCCCCCCCCACCCCTCTCCCCATACCACCACCGTCCATCCTCCACCCTCCCCCACACCCTGGTCGGCCTAAGGAGGAAGAAGAAAAAGGAGGGCATGGAAGAGGATGAGAAAACGGAAGGGTACGGGGCTTCCCTCCTCCCTAGTTCGATCTCCTCCTCCGATGGCCTTGTCATCACGACAAAGGGGACCCTCTCCCACATCCAGCAGAACATACATGCACAGACCACCCTCCCCCAAAGTGCAAAGGACAAAAAAGTACGAAGTAATCAAGATTCAGGTCATATACCTCCAACCGCACATGATATTCTTCGCATTCAGGGTCGATTGGAGCCTTGACGAAGCTCCAGAATGAGGGTGAAGCTTGCTACTTGAATATGGTGGGTGGGAGGTGTTAAGCCTGAAATGCGAAAATGATTGTTTTCATCGTAGTATAGATGAGAAATCAGACCTAAACAAAAATAATGAGACTTGTGGTGAGTCCCATTCGATCTCAAGGAGGCGAAAATAGCGAAATGATTCTGATTTTCTTTTGCTTGCAAATCTACCTAGAATCTCAATCCAATTTCCAGATTACGCAAAATCACCTCTCCAGTAGTGTTGTTAATGTGAACAACATGCACACGCATGAGGAAGATGATGAACGTGAATGTGTGCGTCTATATACACAATCTCTACAATGCAAATACTACCAACCATGTTTACGTCAAGTGCTAAATCATTTATGTGTTCCGGTACTATCATGATAATTTTTTATTTTTTGAATAGAGACAGAATGATCCAAAACAAGATATCAGCTTTTCATTTCACAAATCATTCATGTTCACAGAAATGAAGCTAGAGGAATGCTTTTACACAGGAAGGAAATCTAATCTAACTACTACTAAGCTACTAGAAAACCATCCCGCCGGGAATGCTCAAAGAACCGTTGGCACTAGAGGATGGTGGCAATTAGACCATGGGCATGGAGACCCGTCTAGACCACACAGAGAGGAACACACCTATAGCCCAAGGAGAGCCTAGGTGTGCCACTAAAATGGAGAATATACTAGCTACTTGTAAGATATAAAATGTAGAATATAAAGCAATGCAAGAGCTACTATAGCTATCAGAATCAAGGGCACCAAGGGTGGTCCTTGGTAGCCGTTTATCTTGGAGGTGGAGAGAGGGAGGAGGACGGCCACAAGGTGGTGGTGGCCAACCTCTTAGAGGTGGTGGAGGAGTGCTTGGACTAGAGGACGAGGGACGGCCATGGGGGGTGGAAGATGATGATGGTGGGCAGCCAAATAGGGAGGATTTTTATAAGGAGATGGGGGTCCTTAGGGTTGTGATACGAATTTTACGCATTTTGTAAAATCGAGTTTTAAAGTCGTACACGTAAATTCACAATCGCTTTGAAATTTGTGAACCTAGACATGGTGAGTATCTAGGGTCGTCCAAGGAGACCAATTTGTTAGTCAAATAGCTTATTCTCTCTCTCACTTACTCAAATCAACACTTATATTTTTGTATTTTTAGTTTTACAAATTTTTTTTAGGTTTTGAAATAATTGAGGCACGAAAAGAGATGTTAACTACACCTAAGTGATCAAAATAAAATCTACCTTTCTAAGCTCACCCTAAGCAAGTGCGCCTAGGGTAATTAGAAAGAAGTGAGTGCACTAAAGCTACAAGAAAAGCTAGAAATTAAAGCAGATAAAAAGATGGAGACAAGATACGGAAAGGCACTTTGGAATTAAAATGTAGTAGAGTCTACAAAGTACTTGGGGAGCTCAATTGTGTGAATGGTACCACGCAATTAATTCCCAAGTAAAGGAATGCTTTTAACTACTACAAACAAGATAACAGAAAGAAAACTAAGCAAGAAAATTCTCCCCAAATGCCAAAAGATATCCTCGCTCCAAGCTCAGCAGCTCCTGAGCCTAAAGAGGATCCTCCTTGCTCCTTGAATGCTTCTTCCTAAGCTCCTCCAAAGGTGGATGTCCTCCACCTTAGCTTCCCTCCTACTTGGCTATCCTCATGAGGTGGTGTGCTCCTTGGCTTGGAACCAAGGAAGAGGATAGAAGAAGGTGAAACCCAAGAGACAAGGTGTTCCCTTTGCTCACCTTTTCTTCTCCTCCTCCTTGGGCGTCTACTACAGGTGGAATATGGGAAGAATTTGTACTAGCCAAGGATGGTTTTGAATGGTAGGATGGGAGGCATTTTTATAGGCTTCACATGGGTGGTGGTTGGAGGGTAGAATAGGTCTTTTGGTGGCCAATTAAGGGGTGAAGAGACACCTTGCCTTGGTGCCAAAAATGGGTTCTAGAAGCTTGCGGAATTGGTGCCAACATGGATAGTTGGGATGGTGGTTTATGGTGGTTGAATGGAGGAGATGGAGGGTGAATATTGGCACCTAAATGGGGGCTTCTAGAAGCTTGTGTGGCCGACCATGAAGGGATGTGAAAGGGCTATCTTGGCGCCATTTTGAAGAGGTGCCAA
Source organism: Thalassia testudinum (assembly GCA_037157565.1). Taxonomy (NCBI): domain Eukaryota; kingdom Viridiplantae; phylum Streptophyta; class Magnoliopsida; order Alismatales; family Hydrocharitaceae; genus Thalassia; species Thalassia testudinum. Next base: position 63,050,203 of record JAZHRO010000040.1, read on the forward strand.
GGAGGTGTTTTGGCTATTTAATTTGGCACCAATTTGGAGGTGGTTATGAAGGTGGTGGACAGTCATGGTGATGGTGGTTAAAGGGTATTCTTGGCGCCATGTGAAGGGGTGCTAAGAGGGTTGTCTTGGCATCAAGTGAAGGGGTGCCAATGAGGGTAGCTTTGGCAGCATTTTGAAGGGATGCCAAGGGGGTTGTATCAGCGCCAAAGGTGGTGGTTCTAGGGTATGTGGATGGCCATTAAGGTGGAGGAGTAGGGAGTAGAGGTGGAGGTAGTTGAGGAGCTAGCTAAGCTAGCTAGTAGCTTAGAAGGAGGAGTTGGATGGAGCTTTTCTGAGCTGACTTGAGCTGCCATGGAGCTTGGAGAAGTTGATGAAGAGTTACTTGTGAGCTCTACAACTAGGTTAGCTAGCTTGGCTATTAAGGAGAGTTGAGTAGAGCCGTCTTAAGCTAGTCATTTCCCTTCTAGAGCTGAGATGAGCTAGAATTGAGTTGGATCTAGCTGAGGTGAGCTGGGATCCAACTATTGGAGCCTTTGTCTTCTTACTTGTGCCTTTGTGTCTTCCATATTGCCATGATTTATGTGATCTCCAAAGCATTCATCCCTGACAATCAAATAATAACTACATAAGATAATACAAAAGAAATGGTAATGCAAGCTCTAAACCCTAAATGCAACTGCATGCTAAATGCAATGAGATAATGCAATGCACTTATCGAAACCCTAGGAACTAGATGTGAATGGACATTAAGGATGATGATAAATTGACGTTTATCAGGTTGGTGTTGGAAGGCTCTAGAAGGGGGGCCTTAGGCACCATCTTTAGGAGGCATGAAATGGTCTTCCTAGATCCACTTTTTGGGGAAGAAGTTAGGGGTGTGCGTGTGTAACGACCCGACTCCCGAGTCCCTACGAGACACGAGAACCGGACCGACTCGACTAATCCCAAGACCCAGTCGTCCAACGAGGAAGTAACCAAAAGACAGTAAAATAAACCACATTCAGCATGAATATAACTAACAGTAAGAAAGTACAGCAGTAAGGAAAGAAACTACTACAATAGGCACCACCACAACAGTAAAACAACATTTATCATATAACAAAAACTGCAGGTAAAGAAGGTACAGCGGAAACAAAACTACTCACTAGAACAGAAACAAAAAGGGGTACAAAGCTGTGGTAACTCTACTGGACCCTACTCGGCCCAGCGTCCTCTGCAGCCGCCGACCCTGGCTGCTCAACACCTGGTCCTGAAAAAGGTAACGAGTGTAATACGTCAGCAAAACGCTGAGTAGAGTGGCAAACTAACTAAAGGCAACAGTAGAGTGTACAGTAGCTGTTATGTTCTATTACTTCCTTTATTTACATCTTTCAATTTTTCTCACTATTTCATTTACTTCTCAGATCCTTTACTTGATCTCGGATGTCCTCGTGGGACGATCTTGATTGCAGTCTTTTCCAAAAGTAGAAGTAGCACGTGGTGCTCTCCTGGCCGGGAGAGTCCCCCGTGGTGATCCTACCCTCAGTTAACCACCCCAAGGTCACTGACAGACGTAACGGTGACTACGGCACGCGCGATAAACGCACAGGTAGCTAGCCCGCACTGGCACGCGGTCAGTCGTTTCCGTTAACGGGTGCGCCCAAAGCACAGCACGGAACCAGGGCAGAGCCCTCTCAGTAACAGGGGTCCAACCCCTCCACAGTAACCAAACCGGGGCCTTGCCCCTCCACAGTCCGTGCACCCTCGCCTGACTACCCTGGTTTGCCCTAGTGGGCCTAACAAGTCGGTGAAGGAGGCTAGCAGAACCCCGGGGCCCGTGGGGTAGCTAGTACTCTCCTAACACTACTAGCTCTCCTCGGTACTACGTACACGAGGGCCAACAAGTCGGTACAGAGCGGCCAATCCTAACCCCGGGTCCCTGGGGCGGCTGGCCCCACTCTGCACTAAAACAGGTACAGGTACTTCCCTTGGTACTGCGTACCCAAGAGACAGTACAAACTACATCTCAGTTCCATTCCTTTTCTTTCCAGGAGTTCCACTCCTAATTCCCCATAGGGTTCCAGCTCTTTATCTCAGAACATCATATGTTTCACTTTCCAGATTCACGTTCTCAAATTCCATGATCTCAAACATGTTTCTTTATTCATAACAGGCAGCTGTTAATTAAATTTACAGGCAGCTTTATATATTCCTTTCCATTTTTACAAGACTGCAGTAATATACATTCCACTAGTTTTTCCATCCTAGGATTCATGCCATATCCTAGGATCTATCATACAATCTAGTTTTCCGGCCCTAGGATTCATGCAACACCTAGGAGCTATCATTCCATATATTTCTCATTCCTAGGATTCATGCAATGCCCTAGGTTCTAGTTATGGTTCCATACTTTAACAGATTTTATTAATACTTAAAGCCACTCTACCAGGTACAACGGGAGTAATGGGGACGTGATCGGGAATCCCGCGCGCCTCCGCGACTCTCAAGACTGCAACCGAACGAGGTCCTATCACAAGGATCAAACACAAGGAGAGTCTCAAAACAGTGTATAGCTACTGTAGGCGGGTAGAGGAATAAATTCTGAAACGAACGCAACTCGAATCGCGGAAAACGGAGCCCAAACGGGCCCCAAACGGGTCGAGAAAGACGATACTGTGCAAAATCAGACGTCTGGAACTCCTTCCAGACGTCTTAAACGGTGGATCAGAGAATTACCTGTTCGGCTTGGTTCCCCGGACGTCCAGAAGTCTGCGGGGACGTCTGCCTAGATCCAAGACGTCCGATGGTCCCTCCGGACGTCTGGAGGTCACTCCCGCCGTCTGGTACAACTTCCAGACGTCTGATTCGCAAAGGATGACGAATCAGCGAACCTGCGCGCAGCCAACCCCCCTCCCTCAGTACGGTCAGTCGACAAGAAGGAAGAAGAAAGCGGAACTCACCTTTCAGACGTCTGTATGATCTTACAGACGTCGACCTTGCCGTCTGGATATCAACCCAGACGTCTGATTCTGGAAATTTTTCCAGAATCAGAACCCTGCTCGGCCTCCGCTCGCGACGCCGCCCGCGTCGCACCTCGCGCATCCGCTGCTCCGCCCGCAGCAGGTCCCTCTCCGCGACGCTCTGCGCCCCCTGCGCCCTCCGCCGGCCGGCCAAGCCGCTCCTGGCGAGCTCGCCCTCACGGCAGAGCCCCGCCCTCGCACGCCGCAGCTCCTCCGCGCTTACTGCGGCTGCCGCTGCCGCTGCGCCCTCGCGTCCGCTCGCTCTCGCGCACAGGCAGGAGAAGAAGGACGAAGATGGTGGAGACGGGAGGGGAGGCGCGCCCCCCTTTTAACGCCGCGCGGAGAGGAGAGAGAAGGCGATCGCAGCCGCCTGCAGCCGCAGAGAAAGAGGGCAGAATCGCAGGTCTGCGCGCACAGGCGCGCAGACGAATATCCCGTGCGAGCATAACTGTTCGCCAGACGTCTGTAAACTATCCCGGACGTCTGGTCAGACGTCTGGATGTGATCCCAGACGTCTTGACAGGCGTCTGGGCCACCTCCCAGACGTCTTAAAAGGCGTCTGGGGCACGCGCTCGTTACAATATAACAAACTCAAAGGAAGTTTCGTCCCCGAAACTTGCGCCAACTAGGGTGCGGGAAAAGGATGTCCAAATAACCATAACAAACTCAAAGAGGACCGAAGCCGGTCCGAAAAGACGTACCCGCGAAAAGCTCTGGGTACCGCTCCCGCATTGCCGCCTCAGGCTCCCAGGTAGCCTCCTCGTACCGCTGGCTCCTCCACAAAACCTTTACCAGGGGTACTTGCTTTCGTCTCAACCTGCGTACTGCTCGGTCTAGGATCTGTACTGGCCGCTCGGGGTAGGTCAGGTCGTCGCTCACCTCGACGCTCTCGTGACTCAGTACGTGGCTGGGATCGGCTACGTACTTCCTGAGGTTGGACACGTGGAACACGTCGTGCACACCAGAAAGCTGCGGGGGAAGGGCAAGTCTGTAAGCAACGGGTCCAACCCGCTCCAGGACCTCAAAGGGCCCTACGAACCTCGGCGCGAGCTTCCCTCTCACCCCAAACCGCTGTAACCCCTTCATGGGCAAAACACGAAGAAAGACGTGGTCCCCAACCTCGAACTGCACCTCTCTGCGTCTGCGATCTGCGTAGCTCTTCTGTCTGCTCCTGACAGTGCGGAGTCGTCTATGGATCTGCTCAACTACCTCCTGACTCTGCCGGATCAACCTGGGGCCAACCTCCCACTTGGTCCCCACCTCAACCCAACTCAAGGGTGCCATGCATTTCCGTCCGTACAGAGCCTCGTAGGGAGCCATGCCGATGCTCGAGTGATAACTGTTGTTGTATGCAAACTCCGCCAGGGGCAGGTGCTCCTCCCAAGAGCCCCTCCAGTCTAGTACACAGGCACGCAAAAGGTCCTCAAGTGTCTGTATCGTGCGTTCCGACTGTCCGTCCGTCTGGGGGTGGTAAGCCGTGCTAAACCTCAACCTCGTCCCCAAAGCCTGCTGAAACTCAGCCCAAAACTGGGACGTAAAGCGGGTATCCCGGTCGGATACGATCTCCCGCGGAACTCCGTGTAGTCGCACCACATCACGGATATACCTCTCTGCCAACTGTGCTGGTCCCAAAGTGACTCGGATCGGCAAGAATCGTGCCGTCTTCGTCAATCTATCCACTATTACCCAGACTGCGTCGTGTCCTCGCTGGGTAACAGGTAAGCCCACCACCAAGTCCATGGTGATGCTCTCCCACTTCCACTCTGGCACTGGAAGCGGCTGAAGCGGCCCTGCAGGCTTCTGATGCTCGGCTTTCACCCGCTGGCACACTAAGCACTGCTGCACGAACTCACCCACATCCCGCTTCATCCCTCTCCACCAGAATTCGCGTCTCAAGTCATGGTACATTTTCGTGTTTCCGGGATGTATGGTGAATCTGGAACCGTGTGCCTCAGTCAGGAGCTCTCTCAACAGCTCCTCGTCTCTGGGGACGCACAACCGTCCCCCCAAGCGTAACACCTGGTCTGTGAAAGAGAAGTCCCCTGGGTCCCCTGATAGTACTCTGTCGCGCAAAGACTGCAAGTACGGATCGGTCATCTGTCCCGTGATGATGCGGTCTATCAACTCTGGCCTGGTCTGCCGTGTCACCGTCACTGCCCCACAGTACCCTCGTAACTCTCAAGGTCGCCAACTGCCCACCTCCTCCAAAAGGCTCCAACTCTGTAACTGTAGACTGGACAAGCGTGCGGGCGCCTTACGGCTCAAGGCGTCAGCCACCACATTGGCCTTTCCCGGGTGGTAGGAGATGCTGCAGTCGTAGTCCTTCAGGAGCTCCAACCAACGTCTCTGTCTCATGTTGAGCTCCTTCTGGTCAAAAAGATATCTGAGGCTCTTGTGATCTGTAAAAATCTCGAAGGTCTCACCGTACAAGTAGTGCCTCCATGTCTTCAGCGCGAAGACAACAGCTGCCAACTCTAGATCGTGGGTAGGATAGGTATGCTCATGGGGCTTCAGTTGCCGCGAAGCGTAAGCGACCACGTGGCCCCTCTGCATGAGCACACCTCCTAACCCCTGCAATGAAGCGTCCGTGTACACAACGAACCCGCCACTACTATCAGGGATGGTGAGCACGGGAGCCGAGGTCAACCTCTCCTTCAGCTCCAGAAAACACGCCTCACAGGCGTCTGTCCAAGCGAAAGGCACATCCTTCCGAGTCAACTGTGTCATAGGACGTGCAATCTGCGAAAACCCTCTGATGAACCGTCTGTAGTAACCTGCCAGTCCCAGGAAACTGCGAATCTCAGTGACTGAACGCGGTCTCTCCCACCTGAGCACTGCCTCGACCTTGGCGGGATCCACCGCCAGGCCGTCCCCAGAGATCACATGACCCAAAAAGGTCACCTCCCTCAACCAGAACTCGCACTTGCTGTATTTAGCGTACAGCCTGCGTCGTCTCAGAGTGTCCAGAACCATCCGCAAGTGTTGTCCGTGCTGCGTCCGATCTCTAGAATAGATGAGTACATCATCTATGAAAACCACCACAAACTGGTCCAAGTACGGTCTGAACACCCGGTTCATCAGGTCCATGAAAGCAGCGGGGGCATTGGTCAGCCCAAACGGCATGACCAAAAACTCGTAGTGTCCGTACCGGGTGCGGAAAGCTGTCTTGGAGACGTCGGTCTCCCTGATCCTCAACTGGTGGTATCCAAACCTCAAGTCGATCTTGGAAAACACCGTGGCACCCCGTAACTGGTCAAACAAATCGTCGATCCTCGGCAGCGGATATCTGTTCTTGATGGTGACCCTAGTCAGCTGTCGGTAGTCCACACAAAGGCGTAGGGTCCCATCCTTCTTCTTCACAAACAGTACCGGGGCTCCCCAGGGAGACGCACTGGGCCTCACGAAACCCTTCTCCAAAAGGTCCTGCAACTGAGACTTGAGCTCTCGCAGCTCAAGCGGTGCCATTCTGTATGGCGCGGTGGAGATGGGGCTGGTCCCTGGTACTAGTGAGATCTCAAACTCGATCTCACGCTCGGGCGGTAGTCCTGGTAACTCGTCTGGAAACACGTCGGGGTACTCTCTGACCACCGGGATGCTCTGGAAGTCTGCCACGGGGCTGTGCTCTGCCACCACACAAGCTAAGAAGCCCTCACACCCCTGGCTCAAAAGTCTCGCCGCCCGAAGTGCCGAAATGCACCTGAAACCTCCATCCACTGGCTGCCCGTGAAACTCGAAGGAAGGCAACTCCGGAATGGAGAAGACAATCTTCCTCTCAAAACAGTCTACCAAGGCGTGGTAAGCGGACAGCCAATCCATCCCCAGAATCACTCCAAAGTCCTCCATCTGTATCATAATCAGGTCAGCTAGCAGGCTGTGTCCCCCGATGCTGACCCCGCAACCCGTGTACACCTCCTCAGCTACAAACAGCTGACCACTCGGACCCCTGATTACGAACGGATTCTCTAACAATGTATAATCCTGGTCCAAACTAACTGCGAAACTGGCTGCGACAAACGAGTGCGTAGCGCCGGAATCGAAAAGCGTGTAAACGAGTCTGCCAGAAACTGAAACCATACCTGCTACCACGGATCCCGAAGCTCTGGCGTCCCTGTGTGTTAGGGCGTTGATACGCCCCTCAGCTCTAGGTGCGGACGAAGCAGCCACACTCTGCGTCGGACGGGTAGGTGCTGGCCGGTACCCTCCTCGCGACTGCGGTCCTCCTCCTCGCGCCTGGGAACCGCGGCCTCCTGCGCGCCCTCCAGTGCTCTGCGCGGGAAGTATCTGCTGACCTCCTGCCCT